>JAQFVV010006202.1:16822367-18101672 GCA_028023455.1 Epiperipatus broadwayi | reverse complement strand
GAATTCTGCTTCCTTTTTTAGATGCAATTTCTAAGTGACTTTTTTAGTTGCTTCCATTACATTTAAAAATTGGATATAGTTAATGGGATGGAAAGCTTAATTCCTTTTTCCAGAACAAAAAATTTCAGCATCAGTTTAATGTTAAAAGTTACAAACATCTAAATGATGCTGAAAATTCTGTTTTGGAAAAAAATATATAATGACAGCATTGTATAATGTTATTCAAAAATTGTCTTTAGAAGAAGCATCAAAATTACTCTGGAAAATAAAACAATATTTGAAAGCAACCCATGTCAAACATTATGTCTGTTGAGTAGGAAGTTATTAAAAATTTAAAGCTGCATCATATTCACTGCTACAAAGATCATGCTACAGTTATAATGGACACCATTAACTATAATAACAAAATAAGAATTCTCACACAACAGCAATACAAAAAAGTGGCAAGAAATTATATGTCAGCCATATGAGCAGTTACAAGCTCTATTCCAAAAGGTTACAAGTATTTTACTGAGTTTGAAAAAAAAAACAAATAAACAATGCATTTCAACAAAACTTCATACCTCTGTAGTCTAATTAAAATTCATAAGATCCATGTTCTTTTAAGATCTATTAGTTCTAGAAATTCACTATGTCAAAAAATATGGCAAGATTTCTTTTCAAGATTGGACATATAAAGCACAGTCCTTTGCCTATGATTTTAATTAATTGCTTTGTGAATTAATCAAAAACATGACAAAAATGAATTCACATCTTTGCAAACTTTAATATAGAATGCTTGTTCACAAATGTATCTATTGATGAAAATTCTTTGTAGCAAGAAAATAATTAAATGAAAATAACCATCAGACCAGAACAATTCTTCCTATTAATAACATAATGAAACTGTCAACAGTATGATTACTGATTTATCACTATCATTCCTGATTAGCAGTATTTATTGGAAGATTGTGAAACTATAATCATAAATACTATGTCAAACTCTCTAAAGTCTGGCCTTACACTGCTGATAAAATATATTCATTGTATGATCATATGATAGCATACTATTACAGAAATTCTGATATGCATCACTAACACATCTTCCATTAAATAGAATTAGAATAAAAATTAAAACAGGTATTTCTAGATAACAACACAAAATTATTGCTTAAAAACCTTTTTCACATAGGAAAATATTTAGCATATACTTCTAATTATAGAAATACAAAAGATGAAATTATATTATTCCCATGAAATAGAGAGAAAAAAAGTGTTTACACACTAGTGATTTGAAAAAGAAAAGTCCAACACAAAACAAATCTTCATGAAGAATAGACATTTATCAGCTATTATTAAAAATAGTTTAATAGCAAAAAGAAATATCAAAAGAAAAATAGTGATAGATATTATAATGTATCCATAAATACTAAAGATAGTAGATGAACTAAATAAAATCTACAATAAATATAATAACAAAACAGCTTTTCAAAACCTCTAAACACTTTAAGAAATTTTAACTTCTATAAAACCTAAACTTGAACTGTTTAAAAACAAGAGTTGCATCAATGAAATTTCATGCTAATGTGAAAGAACATATATTTGTAAACTAGTTATTACATTGAAAAGTGATTAAAAAACCATAAAATAATGAATAGAAATAAAACGACAGATACCATGCATGAGGACACAACCAAAAATAAGTGGAATCATACTCTGGAAAGCAGGCATATTGCAGTACATGCTTCTGTTGTTAGATGCCTCTTGAGGAAACTGTCATTATCAAGTCATGTTGAGACATAGAAAATATTTTTGTTAAGCATGTCTTGCCTTATTTACCTTTTTTTTAATGGCTGAAAAGTTGAAGCAACATAAAATTCTGTTTTCTTTATGAAAAATGGCAGAGAAAACACTTCCAATACTTAGATCAACTTATAAACAAGCTTTTCAGAGAAAAACACAAGTTTACCAGTGCTTTAATAGAATTGTTAAATTTATTATGATCCAAATAAAGCATGGCAAGGGAAGTCCATTGTAAAGACAAAGCTGATTTTTTTTGGATGCAAATGGCATTTTTCACTCAGAATTTGTTTATAATGGCCAGGCATTTAAAACCTACAAGTTCTGAAGTTTGTATTATGTGGTAAAATAAAATATCATGATATTTGGGTTAATGGGGAGTGCATGTTTTATCATGACAACACACCAGCACACATAACCTTGAGTGCAAAGCAATTTTCAATTTAATTCAGCATGACTCAGCTTATCCATCAGCCACATTTTCCTGGTCTTGCTCCATGTGGCTTTTTTTTATTTTCTCAAATGAATAAAAAAAATTTTTTTTGTAGACTTAAGTATAGAAAAAATAAAATGATGCAAGCATTAAAAAGGCATCACTTTGCAAGAGTTTCCAGATTATATTGAAAAGTGGAAAACAGGTTTAGACTGGTACATTGCATTAAATGGACTGTACTTTGAAGGAGATTCAATTTACAACACCTAAAAATATACACTTTTTTATTACAAAATTCATGTTATTTTTGATCCACCCTCATACATGTCAATGAATATTAATTCAATTGGAAAAACACAAGAATATTAAACCAGAGAGAACAAAAAAAATTTTTTTAAAGACTTCTCATATGATAATGACAAATAACCTTGTAAGTCAACCTAGTATGATATTTCATAATGTTTGGAAACTACTCAACCTCAAAAAGAAAAAATCATCAAGTCTCTCATAGATAAGTATATAAAATCTCTATTGATTATTGCCTTTAAGAGAATGATCTAGTTAGTTAAAGCATCTCTATAAATGTAGTATTCATGATTTAAAGGTTTCCAGTTCCATATCCATGCAAGGGATCTTTGATCAAACTAGCAACATCTGAAGAAGAGCGGGAAATGATACTTTTCGAAAATGTGATCCATTAACGAGTGTTGTTGAACGTAACAATTTTGCTGAAAGTATTAACAATTTAATCAGACGATGGAAATAATCCAAAACCATAATTAAAAGTAACATATTTCTCCCATTCTCTTTCGAAGATGAATATTTGTTAATTCATTACATTTCCAAAAATTACATTTTAACCAAATATATGTTTACACTTACACCTATTTTATTTTTTCAGCACTTAAGTATGAAAATCATTTTCTCACCAAAAAGTGACTGTGATTGTAAATATTACTTACTTGAAGCAATCTTATTTTTCCAACTTTATTAGTCCTTCCTTTTGTTTTTTTACTTTATAAATATTGTAAAAGTCTCATATATAACAAAAATAATTATTTTAGATTTTTATTTTTTTATCTAGCAAGCGCCTTTGACGAGGTACTCGGCATCGAAATTACATTAAGATTGTATTTAATATTTTTCATGTAATGAATACGAAGCGGTATTAGCATTGCCTTTAATTCATTATATATATGTAGAATCGATTTAAAAAATATAATTACTCTAACGTTTCAGCTTTTTAATTTTAGATATTCACAAATCTACCTTCTCTTTTTTAAAATCTATTCTCATATATATATATATATATACTGTTAATTTATAAATCGCTTTATTATCATGGAATCAACCAAAGCAGGTACATCAATCAGGTAGTGAATTCATATTTAGATTAAAATAAAAATAAATGTTAAAAAAAAAAATAGATATACAAATGAAAATTAATTTTAATTACAATTTTTTTTTCATATCAAAAACTTTAATAAATCAATTGAAATAACAACAGCTGTTTTATATATTATATACTTTGTTTTTAATATATAAAAAAATTGATGACCAAACGTTATATACTTATTGCCTTTTTAAAAAAAAAGTTTTACTTGATTTGTGCTTTTTGCCAAGACTCTTTGGAATTTTAACCTGTTTTTCAGCAAACAAATCTAATACATATATATTTTTATGTGATAACTTTTATTCAACTTAATTGAAAATACATTACATAATAATTTCAATTTTTAAAAAATAGTATTTAAAATATATCCTTTACTCTTTATAATAACTTTTTACTTATTTTTCAGTAAAATTATCATAATTCACTTTTAATTGCTTTAAAACAAGGTTAAAAAATATAATAAATATAAATGATCATTTAAAATTGTTGACATTGCACACATGTTCCATTAATTAATTTTAAACGTTTTAAATTGTTAGCTTTTTTTTCTTTTTTGTACAAATTGAATTCTAATTTTTGCTTCTCATATATAAATATATTAAATGAACAGAAGAGCTGATTGTTTCGTTAAATCTTTTATTATTATTTAGATTCCCTTAAGCGATAAAAAAATAATTTCTCAGGCTTTCTAAACAATCGTCCATTGAAAAATCTATAAAAATAAATAATAATTTTCTTTCAAACTTTATTCTATCGATCCACCCAGATATATTTAGATTTTTTCCAGAAATTAAAAAATTATAGTCACCACCACGCGGCGTGTTGAGAAGAACTCGTTACGTGAGGATAATCAAAGAACCTTTTGTTCATTTTGCACGAGGAAGGCAGTACAGAATAATATTTAAGGGTGTATTTGAATATAATGAAAATTATGTGGCTAATAATCTAAATACTTCTTTTAATAAGATAAATTGAATCAATATAATTTTATATTCAATTAATGCATCTAATTTTTCCGTTATATATATATAAAGTTAGTAAGAATATACGGCTATTGTTAACTAATATTTTAGGAAAGTATAAAATTAAAATAATAAAATTTCCATTCCTACATAATATTTGCGTAGCAAAATTCAAATTGGTAGTTTGGAATATTTTTTACATATAAATATGTTGTGCTTCCAGATATATAAACCACAAAAAATAAGATTTTACGAAAAAAAAAAAAGGCATTAGTTATTTATTGTCAATAAGAAATTGAGCACTTAAAATGGCATTTATAAATATATTATTACACTGTTGATGAAATTTAATTAATAATCAGTCATACTGTTTTTGATTAAAAAAAATAAAAAACGAAAAGCAAATCCCAAATACTGTACATTAAACTATTAAAAAAGTTATATATCTATGAAGAAGAGAAGCATGGAAAAATATATCTAACCAGGCTTTCATTCCTTATTGGAATTTTATATAAGATGTTTCTTTTTATAAAATCATGTGACCAATTACTCTACAGCAACTCTACCCAATGAACATTATTTACATCACAATAAATATAATTAAAAAAATACATATAAATACATAAAATGAATAAACTTATTACAATCCTTTATTTAAATATATATATTAATAAATTTTATCATGTTCTTAAATATATATATATATATGTGTGTGTGTGTGTGTGAAAACACATTATGCTGTTAACCAATGTATGTCACACATCCCTTGTCACTGTTCTGTTTTAGATTGGAAAAAGTAAACAAAAGTTTAGTCATTATTTTTTAAGAATAATTTGTTGTGTAAAGTGATTAATGTCCATGTTTTACAAATATATATACATTTGTCTATAAAATTAATTTTACTATTATATAAATGCCTATGTAATGTAGCATACACATTCCTTACTATTGCAAAATAGTAAATTTAAGTATATTTATCTGTTCTTACTTTTCTTAGTGATTTGAGTGGCAAGAATAAGATATGTGTGCAGGTCTTTCAATTACTAATACTGATTTATTTCTATATTTCATTTGTTTGGTCTTAAACAATATTTGTTATATTGCTAATTTATATCTCTCATATATTAAACTCATTAAATTAATGTTCTGTCTCAGATAGAATCTTTATTATCTTATTCTGGATCATATTTTATTTATAAATATATAATCAAAGACTTATGGTCTAAGTATTATAGTAGGTATCTAGGAACAGTGAGCAATGGATAATATTGTAAGAATTTCAAGGAATGGTGAAGTCAATTTATCTAATGAATGGTGGTCACATCTCTTGCAGTGATTAAAGTTGTATTTAAAAGAAATCAAAGCCAGATTTCATGTTATAAGGTTTTCCATCCATATGTGTAAATCTGTTACTTCCAAATATGGGGTATCTGAAATTGGTTCCATGAAACTGGCAAGATATATATATTATCCTATCACTATTGACAAGTACATAAATACTTAATGAGAAGCATTTTTATTGCCAATTAAATCTTTTTAAATAATGTGCCAGCACATAAAATGGATTACTAATGTGGGGCTATAGTTAGTGTATACTGGCCCTACAAATGTATCATCATAATATATATGGAAATTAATTTTGCTTTAAATAGTTTTATATCATTGTATATCATGATTATCCCAGTCATCATTATTTTCAATCATTGTTGATCCACTGCATTATAAATGTTCTCCAAATTTATCTAATTGTTTTTCTTCTCCATATGATTTCAGCAAACTTTTCATCTTTTTCATGTATCTCATCATGGTCTTTTTCTAGATTTTAAAATAATCTTTTTGAGACCAAATATAAAACTTTTAACCATTTGTAATTCAGATTCATTTTAATTTTTTTGATTCTTCTGATAATGTTAATAACTTCTATCTTTCATTCAACGCTTTTTTGTTATTCCCAGTATACATCTTTTTATATTTCATTGTGTTGTGTTAAATATTTGTCTTGCTCTTCTATTAAACATCTAAGTTTTAGATCCATGTTTAGGAATTGGAAAACACCTATGTTAAAAATCTTCCTTATAGGCATACCTCCTTTCAGTATTATTTCTACCAAAAGCACTTCATCCAAGTCAATTCTATGCTTAATCTCATTCATTACATTTTTATTTATATTAGTATTATTTAAGGTTTTTTTTATATATAGTTGTTAACACCTTTTAATTCATTACTACCATTTATTATGTTCTTCTCTTTGAAAAAGCCATTGAGTATTATTTTAAACTTTTTAATCCTTTGGGGTTTTTTTTTGCTTTAAGCTGATAACTTTTGTAATATTCTTTGAAGCCTTTAAATAATATTTGTTAAATAACTTAAGTAATATTCATATATTTTTATTGACTTAGCTTTTTATTTTAATTCTCAAAATAGTTTTGTAAAACTGCTGTAAACATTTTGGAAATATAAAACCCCTTTGCGTACACCCAAATCAATGTTAACCTTCTTAGTGTCATGATGTTTATATTTTGATAAAGAATCTCCAGAATTTTATACTATTTTGGCTCTATATTTTGTTGTTCCAAAGCTTTAATCGTGACAAAAATGCTGGTAGAATCAAATGCCTTTTCATAGTCTTTAAATCCAAAACAAAATAGCAAATCATTCTCAGTGGATCTTTCTAAAACTTATTTTTGCAATCAGATATGATTTGTTTGGTTGTTTGAATCCAAAGTTCTCTGTAGATGAGTTGTAATGATCTTAGTAAAGATCTCATATACAATTAAAAACACTAATAGATTTATATTTTCTAATTTCATTTTCACTTTTTTTTAAAATATCAATATCGCCATTGTATTCTTCTGACAATTTGATATATTTTTATTAGTTAAATATTTGTCATTAAACTACAATTTTTTTATGTCTTTTTCTTCTGATTTTAAGATATTGAATTTGATTATTTGCTAAGCTTTTCTATTCTTTATAGATTTAATTGCACATCTCACTTCTTCATTTAAATTACCTGACATTTCAGAAGATATGTATGATTATAGGAGCTCTTGTGTTTTTGTTTTGTGGTTGTTGTTATATCATTCTTTTTAGCACGGTTCATAATATTTTCCCTATTTTTAGTAATAGTGCCTTATTTTCTATTTATTGCTGAAAGAACTTTTCTTTCAATACCCAAGATGTCTGTGTTATATTTTTGAAAATTTTATTCTCTTTTATAAGTTTTTTGATATATTCAAGACTAGTTTAATTTACTCCATTCTCAAGCAGTGAATTATAATCTTGAGTGATCATTTAACATCATATGATAATATTGTATTAATCATATTCCCAGATCTGTTTCTGGCTTTGGCCTTTTTTGAAAATTTTGGATTCAAATCTGAATTGATGATGGCAAATTCCAGAACCATTCTGGCAACATGGATATTATAGCACTATTACATGGTGTCTATTGATTGTTCAAGCTTACAATATATAGTTATGGAGCAGATGAAGGGAGGATTATTAGAAATATATATTAAAATTAAGCTGAAAAAAACACATGATATAGTTTTCCTTTATGTTTTTATATCATAATTAACTCTTTTCCATAGCATTTTATAAAACTCCAGATATTCAACTCTTCTAAATGAGTCATTTAAAATATTTTTATATTCTTTTTTATATATATAATGCCCTGTCTCAGATAAAAATGTATTGGTGATTTTTTTTTTATTATATGATCTATTTGTATAGCTGTAGAATATCGGTTATCTTATTTTTGAGTTTGTTTTTTACTATTTTAAAATTATCTACAAGATCCAGCCTAAAAGTTAAGACTGATGTATGTTAATTTTTTTTTTTTAAATATATAAAACTTAATACTAATATATATTTTAGATTCCATTTATAGACAATCATTTTCAGTGCTAAATTTATTAAGTGCATTATCATCTCTGCTCTATTGTTCTTTAAATATTTCCATGTCCATTTTCACTTTTGATTTTTTTTTAAAAAAAGAATTCATAATATTCACATTTCTTTTCTCCCAAAAAACTCCCCATAAGATTTGTTTTCTTTTTCATTTCTGAATCCAAAGTCATTTTGTTTTTTAAATCATTTTCAAATCTAATATTCAAAATTTTCATGACTACTTTAAATTATTTAGTCTGATTAAAAGCATTCTGTACATCTACTTCCTCATTAGAATGAGAACTTATTGGTCTCTTCCATTAAGCTGAATTTTGCTACTCTATCTGCTATATTATTAATTGCCACAGCATTGTTCTTCCATTTTTCATTTATAATAAATCCATTCAACCTGTGATTCTAATATTTGTATTTTTATAATAAAGTCTATGTCTATTTTTTAAATCAATTGGTTCTTCTTCTTTTTTTAATTTCAAGAAATCCAACAATATTCTATTTAATGTTAGACTATTTCTTTATTTTATGCTTTCTTCACTTGAAAGAGGAATGTGGATAATTAAATAAAATACCATTTTTAAAGACAACCAACTTTAACTTGAACATAATTAATACCCTCTGTCTTCAGCTATCCCCCACTGGTTTTGCAGCATTCAGGATATAATATTCATAGTTTATTTTTGTCCATTATAAAAAGGAACAGTCATTCATTTGCATGTCACTGTCCTCAAAAAAATCCAATAGATGTTTCAATTAAAAAATCTTAGTATCTGAAAAAAAAAAACTTTTATAATTCTAAATCCAGTAAACTCACATTGCTGACAGTGCAAATTAGTGATTAGTCATCCATATTAATTCACTATATAAATAATTAAATTATAAGTCATTTTCTTTTTTTCTGAGATACTGTAATACATGGTTATTTAAAAAAAATATTCACAGAAAAAGTAGATTTTTTAAAAAAATATTCAGCTTTATTTCTGCCTAGCATGCTTCAATGTAACATGTATATCGTATTCGTGATTTATAAATTAACTTTTCTGTGGATGTTTTAATTAACAGTCCTGTATTAAATGTACATTTGAAATATGCTCTGTTTGATTTCTGTAAGACTTGAAAAAGGAATCAAAGATTTCTTTTCAGTTAATAGCAAATCCCTTTCCATATAAATGTTATGGAATTTAAAAATTTGAACAACTATAAATACTAATGAAAATTATATGATTCTATTGTGAAATTTCACACATATCACATGATACAGTACTATCATTATTAATGTATGTATTCAACCTTTTTTTCATCAAATATTCATTAATGTTAAAATATATTTCTTGATTACATTTCCTATTGGTTTAGTATATTCTGACTGGTGTAAGATTATTTTTAGCATCATAAAAAAAATCTTCTCCCTTTTAATTATTTATTTTTGATTAAGACTATGGAGAAATAAAAAATATTATATGAAAATGGTAGAAATTGTTATTAATATTTACATTCACAATCTAATTTATTAGAATATTAGTTGAATTTATAATATATGAGAAAAGATTATGTAACTTTACAGAATTTATTCTTACTCTCTTTGATTCTTTACTAATAAAATTTTTGATTAAAATTCCATGTCTTGGGTAAAATATAATTAATCTATTTATAATGAATTATAAGTATAATATTATCTGTCACAATAAAATATTACATTGAATTTAAGGAAATTAAAATAATTTATATTAGATTTTAGTCCGTCACACACTTATGTTCATTTATTCTAAATTATTGTTAAACCAAAGTCATTTCTTTTTGTTACAAAATATGTTGTAATTACATATATACTAAATTGTATAGATATTATAAAGACCTGGTATTTAAGCTTCAAATTTAATATAGATTTGCTTAACATCAACACTAATAAATATCTTATACATTATTTTATATGTAATAAAAAATTGTAAAAACAATGGAGAAAATAATATGGTATACAAGTGTTCTATATTTAATTTTGAATGGAAAGAAAAATTAGACATATCTGAAATTAATTATTTTCTTTTATTGTTTGGTGACATATATTACTCCTTTTTAAAAAAAAAAAAAAATTAATGAATACAAATGGCTATCTAATTTATTGATCTATGATATTTCAAAGAAATGGGAAATTCATTGATATTTTGAAGATGTTATTTGTGATTATGTTGTAACATTTATGCATAATAACAATGGTTATATTTAGTGTGAAAAACTCAAGATATGCCATTATGCATTCCTCAATGAACATGACCAGTGAACAGTCACAAGTCTGGTGATCTAATAGATCCTATCATTAGATGTTCACTGATTACTTATGATTATTTAGATGACTGTAAAATGAGATAGTATAGAGTTGATTGCTGATGTTAATATAAATATTAAATATAAGTAAAGAATCATATAATATTTTGTTTTGAAAAAAACATTCATACATTGTTTTGGAGTGTGTGCATAGTTATATAACAAAATATTTGAGTTTATCATATTAAAATTTTTATTTTATTAATTCTAACATTTTATTAACTAATCATAAAATTGTATATGTTTTTTTTTTGTTAATAGTAACTAACTGTTTTTGAAAAACAAATACTTAAGTAATTGAAGTAAAAAATTTTAATAAAATAACATCCACTGGTCTGCATATATGTTATATTAGTCCTGCTAATATAACAATATATTTTGAATTTTAATATAATGTAGAAATACAATTGTTAACTGATTTATTTCTAAATATCATTAATTAAAAATTGATTTTAATTAATTTCTTTTGTGAATTATAAAATTTAATAAACTATATATAAATTGAGCTGTAGAATGAATTGTCTAGTTTTATAATTAATACAATATATTAAAAATGCTATTACTGAAGACTAGATGAACTAGAAATTAATGTTAGCCCCCTAGCCTTAATTGTTGTTTTGTTTAATTTTTTTAATGATAAATTAAAATAACGGAATTTAAGCATTATATTGAAGTAACGTTTCCAGTTAGAAATTATCAGCTTCGTTTTTTTTTATCTGCGTGTATGTGCATATTTTAGATATTAAAATGTATATATGTTTATTTATCTGCCCCCCCCCCCATCCTCCACAAATGTAGAATAATTGCCAAATAAAACCCTTGATTCTCAGCAATTATGGTTTGATATTGTTTAGTAATTTCTTGACACAATTTTAAAAAAATATTGTATTTAATGTTTTTAAATTTTAAGAAGGAACATTAGTGAAAACTGCAACAATATGCTGTATATACATTTAATAAAAAAGTAAATTTATTTTGTGTACTATTGATTTTGACATTAAATCTGATCTATTATAGCATGTGTTCTATCTACCAGATGGCAGCATATTAGGATGTGCAATGTGAAAAAAAAAATTGGCAATAAAAAATAAAATGTACAATTTATTATTGACTTTATGACAAAAAGTGTATTTAAAAGCACAAAAATAATTTATCAGTCAAAGCAATATATTAAATAAACGCATAAAAATAATTTATTTAGTAACCAAAGCAATACAAAATTAATTTCTTGCTTTAACTTATTGCAAGGAGAGATCATATAAGGCAAAAAAGAAAACCTACACCATAAGACTGTTAAATAAAAGCAATTCTTAAAATATGAAATGCGGATATAAGATCAAATGCAAATTCATAAAAAATGAAATTTTACAAAGTGATCCATTTATAGCAAGAAATATATAATAAATAAAAGCATTAAAATAATTTGTGTTTTATAAATCATAGCAATACAAAAGATAGTCTATAAGAAAGTAATTGAAAGCAATAAATGTATTAAATAAAAGCAATTCATAGGAAATAAATTTCTAAAAAGCCATTTGTTTAGGTAAAAATGAGAAATGTATATTTTATAAATAAATGAAATATTTCTTAAAATGTTAGACAGTCATAGAAAACAATATTTTCACAGTATTCATAGAATGATGCTATGATATGAGAAGTCATGACATTATTGGATCACATTCGCATTATTAGTTGACAATTAACTTAAAGGAAATAAAATAATTTTTAAAATTTTAATTTCTAGTTTAGCCACATACCTGCATTTCAATTCTTATAGACTGCTTTCATTTAACATACTTATTTGTCCTGGATTACTTTTTTACTTGCTAAAACAATTTATTTTCATGGTTTTATTCAATACCATTCTTGCTATAAGTGAATTACTTTTGTAATTTTCATTCTTATATCACTTTTATTAAACATACATATCTCTGTCAATTATTTTCTTATGGATTACTTCTAATCATAAATTGGTTTTATTATAAAATATGAAATTAGGGCCAGGCTCACACAACCAAAGTGCTCAGCCACCATTGTCTATGTTTTAGCACATTTAAACATATTGCTTGTTTAATTGGAAAATTAAAACAGGCAAAACTCTCTATACATATTGCCACTTGGTGCAAGCCAAAGTAGTCAATGGATACCAGAAGATGTGTACATAAACTGATGAAAGCCACAAGTCAGAAACTAGTCTGGGGATATTGGATAAGTAGGCACTAAATGGGGATGCACAAGCCTTGTGGCATCCATTGATTACTCTAGCTTGTGCTGAGTGGCACTACTGTATGGAGAGTTTTGCCTGTTTTAATAACAGTTAAAAGCAAGCATAAGAAATGGTGATCATGTGATGCTAATTGGAAAATCTATGGGTTTTTTTATTCTTACACTGTTTTGAATAATAAATTACTTTCATGATAGATTTAAAATAAATATATACATTTTAATTTTTATATATCACTTTTATTAATCATTGGTATATTCTATATGCTGCCATCTGATAAGTAGAGCACATATTTTGTTAATATCACTTTTTATCTATACTAGAAAGGGAGAGGGGAGGGGAGGAATAAAAAGCATTAAGAATATAGAGGTTAAAATGTAAAGATAAGTTAGATATTTAAAGTTAGGAATAAAACAGGTATCAAAAGGAATAAACAATCCAGCCAATGCTATGACATATGAAGAAAAAAAAAAAAGGAATAAACAAAAAAAATAATAAAAATAGATTACACACATTTTAAATAATCATGAAAAAAATGTTTAAAAAAAAAGTTAAAGATAAAAAAAGGATGAAGAAATTGGTTGACATATTTGGGTGAGAAAAAAATTATATTTGAATTGTCATTATTATTTTTAGTCATTATTGATCCACTGCAGAATGAAGGTCTCTCCAAATTTAATCCAGTTTTTCTCATTTCTAGTCTTTCTTCTCTACATAACACTAGCAAGCTTTTTTATTTTATTCATCTATTTCACATGTGAACTCTTTTTATGTTTTTTTTCTTGGGATCCAAATTTAAGATTTCAACTGTTCATCTTTTATCATTTTTTGTAGTTATATGTCCAGTCCAGATCTGCTTCAATCTCTTAACTCTTTTAATGATGACAGTAATATCTGTTTGTTCTCTCACCCATATATTTCATTTCTGATTTTTTTTTGTTACTCATAAGATACATCTCTCCATGCTTTATTGAATGGAATGAATTTTCTGTATTGTTTTACTTTTAAATATCCAAGTGTCAGATCTAGAAATAACAATTAGTAAAATACATTTATTAAAAACAAAGAGGTATATTTCATTTTAATATTAAATTATTTCTACCAAAAGAACTTTATCCAAATTTAATTCTATAATTAATTTCCCCCATTATATTTCTATCTGTATTAATAGTTTAACTAATATATTTATAATTTTCTTCTAATTCATAATTATTCAATATATTTTTTCAAAAAAAAAATTGAACATTTCTTTAATCTTTTTAACATTTATCTTTAATCCTATTTTATTATTTTCATTTGATAATTCTTGTAACATTTCTTGAATCTCTGAAGATTTATTTGCAAAATCAATTACAACTGCTTCAAAATCTAGATGATTTAATTGTGTAGAAGGAAATTAATGTCTGACCATGTGCTGTTTTGTAACTATTATAAATCTTTATGCACTCACCTGTCAGTAAGAATCACAAAAGTCTAAGTAAATCACCCAAGCCTAGAGCACATTCATATACAATTTCAGATTTTCAGCACTTAATAATAGTAGACCTAGATGATTTAAATAATCTCCATTTAATTTTAGTCTCCTAGCTTTCCATTTTAATCCACAAAATACTTTTGCAAAATTGCTGTAAAAAGTTTATAAGATATAGGATCACTTTGTTGTACACCATTCTCAGTGTTAATAGAACTATGTAAATTAATCATAGCTGTCAAATTATGATATATATTCTTCAGATTATGATAATATCCTTGGTCTATATTTTGATGATCCAATGTTTTAATCATTGTAGAAGTACTTTAAAATCACATGCCTTTTCATAATCTATAAATTCAAAATATAAGGCATTTTTTAGTTATTTCTGTAACATGTCTCAATATTTAGATAAGATCCATTTGCTAAAAATAATTTTAAAGTCTGCTAGTTCTTTTGGTTGGTTAAAATCCAAAATTTGCTGTAAATGAATTGTAATTAATTAATTATCTTGGTAACAATTTTGCATAGAACTGATAGGTTTGTAATTTCTAATATCTTCTTGATCTTTTTTAAACATCTAAAATTACTGTTTTCTACTAATCATCTGATACATCTTTATCGTTTAGACATTTAGAATATAACTTTGCCAACAATTTTTCTATTTCTTTACTAGCGTTTTTAAAGATATTGATTATAAGGTAGTCTTGTGATGAGATTTCACATAGGTATTAGTCCAGCAATATTTATTTGGAAAAATGATGACCTATAACTTTATTTACTGGAAATTATACAAATGTCTACTAACACACATTTATGTTTTTTGCGAGAAATTATCTTCCATCACCTAAACTTATAAAGATTTTTTATTTTAAAAAATAGCCACCTACAACTTTATTTAGTGAAACAAAACACATTTATGTTTTTTGTGAAAAATTATCTTCCACCACTTAAACTTATAAAAAAAAAATATTTAAAAAAATAGCCACCTACAACTTTATTTAGTGGAAGTGAAACAAACACGCATTTACATTTTTTGTGAGATATGATCTTCCAACAAATAAACTTTTAACAATTAAAATTTATTACAAGTGATAACCAACCTCTCCAAAAATAATATCATATATTTTTTTACAATCGTTATATCATATATTTAATTGTGGAATTCTGTTCATTTACAGAATGTTGTTCCTTAGCACCACTGCTATGGACTGAACTTCCTTACCTCAAACCACATTCCATTATAAATGGATACTTTTTTCGTCAGCCCTGAATGAAACACCCATTGGCTGGCCGTAAAAATTAGCAGCAAAACTAACATTTTGACTAATAACTTTCTCCTCATTGGAATATTATCTAATATTCACTTACAAAATTAATTCATTTCCGTTTTAGATGATTGTAAATGTGTTTAATTCAGTCTTTAAACACACACTTGTTTGTGCCAGTGCCTTTCATCACCACCGGAATAATATGTAAGTATCTTTTATAATTCCATCGCTTCCTGGAGCTTTTCCTTTTTTCATTAATTTAATTTGCATGCCTCACTTCTTCATTTAAAATACTGAATAATTCAGAAGATAAGGGACACTTTGTTTTCTTGTTTTTTTATTTCTATATAATTCTTTATAATAATAATAGATGAGCAGTTAAAATTTTAAACTGGATTCAAAAAGATAAAAGACCTAAAAAGATACCACATGTGAGATGGATGAATGAAGTAAGGAAGTGTGTTGAAGAGATGTAGAGAAGAGAGGCTAGAGATAGGAGAAAATGGATTGAACTTGGAAAAATCTTCATCCTGCAATGGACCAATAATGATTGAAAGTGATGATGATGAATTCTTCATTAAACTCTTCCACACATTTCATAATTTCTTTTTTTTTTGTAATAGTTCCATCTTGTTAAAATAAATTTTCTATCAATTTGAAGCTGTTTTACACTCCGGAGGCTTTTACTCTCTTCAATAGTTTTCCTTGTTAATTCACAATTATATTGTCTTATATCATTATTAACTCATTTTCTTACCACTTTACAAAAAACTCTAGATATTCAATTATTTTTTGTGAATCATTTTTATATTCCTTCTTTTCTTCATATATTGACTGGTCTCAGTAGAAAAATTACTTGAAAATTGCTGGGGTTTTTGTATCAGCTATTTTTGTTGCGGTTCTAAATTTTAAATTAGAAAAGTTTGCAGATGATTTCATTCAATTTTTTTTCTTTCTCTTTATTTTCCATATGTCATAGCATCGGCCGGGAGGCGAACCCGCAACAACCGTCTGAACCAGCTGCTTGCTTGCAAGACGGCTGTGCTGACCTCTCGGCTAACAACGCACACAAAAGAAAGAAAAAAAAAGTATCTCTGAATGCCTGCGCAAATGTCTAGGTATCTAGATAAGTAAATAAAATAATAGGTAGATAATCCCCCCAGTATCTATTTGTAGTGATCTTAAGGCAGAAATAACATTGTTTTCAAATAAATTGAAACAATTGTTACTAAAAGCTTTTTTTGTAATAAATGATTTTTTTTTTTTTTTTTTAACAAAAAGGAAATATCTGAACACGTACTCTTAAATGTAATGGGTCCCATCGTATTCTTAAATGTAATGGGTCCCATCGGCAACATCTAATTCTTATAAATACCAATTATAAAAACTGTGAAGCAAAAACAAATTAATAATAATTATAAATCTAACATAAACTGCTAATAAAATGTAGATTGATGATGCTGTAATATGAGATACTAGAATAAATTATGTTAACGAAATTAGCAAACCGTCAGTAATAATTATCAGTATTACTATCTTCAAGCAAAGAACTTAATGCTATTACATTTATCAACCAACATAACAGTTTCTTGTAAATGATTATAAGTGATTATGCCCATTCTAACTTAAGAATAAATAAAAAGAGGACTAAAGAAAGACAAAGAAGAAAAAGAAATTAAGAGAGAGATTTTGTTATGATATACAAATACCATCCATGAAAAACAAATATTGTACTTTCATAAATATCCCTTTCCCCCCTTTTTTTTTAATGTTTTTTTTTTTTTTTTACATTTTATAATGCAATCTTTGATTTTTGTTTTATATGAAAACCATGCTTAAATTTACTCCACACCACTATTATTTTTTCCACAATATATACACTATAGCTAATATTAAAACAGGTAAAATTCTCCATACAGTAAGTGCCATTCAGTGCAAGCCAGAGTAATCAATGGATGCCAGAAGGCTTGTGCATAAAATCCTTATCTAGTGCCTACTAATCCAATATTTCCAGACTATTTTCTGCCTTGTGGCCTTCATCAGTGAGACCCTTGGATCTGAGAGCACTGCACCTAGATCTTAGGATTTAATGCAACCCTCCAGTGGCCACCTTTTATTTATACTTAACTACAAAACTATGAAAATAAAATTGAAAACATATTTTCAATGTAAGCTCATTAGCTTATATAGGCATATAGGTCTGAACTCAGTTCAGTACTGGTACATTTTGGTGTCTTTGGTTCTTTAATAGCCATAGCCACTACTAACCTATTAGGTAATATTGGTATTAAACCACTACACATCACATGAACCACAGCTCTCACTGACAAATGCCACAAGCCAGAAACTAGTCTAGGGATATTGAATGAGTAGGCACTATGTAGGGATTTTATGCACAAGCCTTTTGGCATCCATTGATTACTCTGGCTTGCATTGAGTGGTACTACTGTATGGAGAGTTTTGCTTGTTTTAGTAACAGTTATGAGCAAACATAAGAAATGGTGATCATGTGATGTTTAGTGGTTTATTACATCTAATAATGTAAGATGTATTTTTAACTACAGATTCAATTTTATTATTTCCAGAAAGTTGAAAAATGTTGATTAGTATTCTGATCTCATCATTGTCATTATCATACACTGATTTTTTAATTTAATTATGGGTGTCAGTATGGACAGACCATTATTTTCTTTGTTTCTCTGATGCTTCCAATATTGTCAGTCTATTCTATTTCATCATATTATCTATCCATGACAAGCTTGTTCATTCTCTTCCTCTTATCCACTTACCATTTCAAACATGACATACCTTTCAAGTGTGTTAATCTACTTGCCACATGTCCAAAATTTGTAACTTTTATAAATTTTACCGTATTCTATAGTTGTCTTTTTGAAGCTAGCTTTCTTAGCTGTCATAAATATTCAAGCATTTTCCTGTAACATTTCATTTTTCTGCTCTTCAATGTCCATATATCACCTCCATATACTGCAATAGACCATAACAAAGCTTTCAACAATCTACACTTCAATCATATACTTATGTCTCTGTTCTTCTATAGAGACATTCATTTTATAAATGCTTTCAATGCCAACAGTAATCATACATTTATCTCTGTTTGACATCTTGATTTATTTTTCAATCCAAATAAACAAACTGTTAAACTTGTTATAGCCAATCTCCATTCATTTTTATTTCTATCTTTTATCCAGTTAATCACATTACCCTTGTTTTGCTTGTTTTTTACTCTTTATTCAAACTCTGTTCTTGCTCTTACCAAATGATCTACAAGTTCCTTTAGTTCTTTAATAATTTTTATTAATCATTTATTAGACTAGAGATTATCTACTTAATGAATAATATTTCTATAGTGTAATTTTCCCTATCATGCAAAGTAGGGAATGATTTTTGTCTGCTTTGGGTCATACATTTTTCCATGTTTATGATTATAATCCTCCACAACAGTGGATAAAAAACATTCCAAACTACCTTATTTCAGAGTGATGTAGGAAAATTACTTTACTAAAATATTATTTCTGTAGTTCTTTCTCTATGGTTGCAAATAGAACTAAATTATCTGCATCACAAATTACATACCCATTTTCCAATACCAAATCTACCCTGAAAACCATCTAAAGCTTTTCTCATCATTATCTCTACTACAAAATTTAATAAGCAAGATAACAACACACAATCCTGTCTCACTCATTTACTCATTTGAAACCAATATGAATTTATCTGTGCTACTATCACTCTGGATTTTTGTCTTATATACAGGGAAGATGACAACTGTATCAAATATGGAGGATATGTCATATAGCATCACTTTCTAAAGAGTGTGATGACATACAGAATCAAAAGTTTTCAGATAATCTATAAAATTGAGATAGAGAGGTTGTTGAAATTCCCTAGATTTATGGATATTCAAGTTAATTATTTGATCTCATCTTCCTTGGTGTTGTCTCCTTGTTCTTTTATCAACTCACATTCTGCCTTTTACTGTATTTAATCCAAAACTATCCTCAATAGTATTTTTTGACATGTGAAACTATAGCTATTGATCTCTAATTATCATATTGATAGAGATCTTTTTTGGTTCACAACAGATTTTTCTGCAATCCAGTCCTCGTGCCAATTTCCACTATTCCAAAAGCCAAGATCAATCTGTGTAATCTGTATGCAATTGCATCTCCTTCCTTAAATAATTCTGCCAGTATTTCATCTGGCCCTGATTATCTTTCACTGTAAATTCTTGATATTGCTCTTATTACTTCATTTTTTTAATAACAGTGGTTTACATTCTGCAACTGGTATACCGATTAATATTGTGTCATCTTTGCATACGTCTTCATAAAACTCTCACTGTCAACAATCACTTTTTCTGGATTTGTCAGTACATCACAAGCTTCAACTTTGATTATAACCAATCTTGATATAAACTTTTCTATAATATTTCATGATGTAAAACATTTGTTAATATTACATTTACTTTCTCTTTTAAGTTCTATACATAGATTGTTCATATGATCTTGTTTGTCTCTTCTCACTCTTGTCTGTGCCTCTCATTTCAACTCTGCATATTTTATATGATCACATATCTTAACTCTTCTTTTTCATCAGTCATTTCCATAGTTAACCAAACAGCCTTCCTGTTTTCCTCTTCCTTGAATAACCTAACCTCCAACATAGTTTTTAGTTACTATCATTGTCTTTCAACATCACTACATTCATAATCAAATCAATTTGTTAACTTGAAAATATATTCTAATGATCTATCACTAAGTATGTCATTTACATTCTGTATTTTAACATTCTTCTTTCTGATATCAAAAGCTATTGATCTATGTCTATATCAGCTCCTGGATATATTTTACACTTTCTCAATGCTCTTTTTCCATTTCCTATCAATTGTGATATAGTCCATTTGGTTTCTAGTAAGTCCATCAGGTGATGATACCATCTCCTTCTGTAGGGTACACAGTTTATAAGCACTGATTTAATTTGGCTATCTATATTTTCTCTTTATTTAAGTCTTTAAACACTGCTTTGAACATTGGGTTGACTAATTAAGAAATTGTAGATTTTTTGCAAATATGGTAATTTAATCTAGTGGTATTATTACTACAGCTAAATTTTTAAGTTCATTGTTTAATCTAAAACTTTCTACAAGTATTCATTGATAGGTTTTTTGTTTTTGAATAATTTATTTTTTCTTTAAACTTCTTATTGGATGATGTGAAGGAGGGATAGAGATGAGATCATGGAGAGGGGGAGGGAACCAAAAATATGTGATTTATAAAAAGTAGATTAATTTCAAATAACCATTTTCTTATTAGTAATTGAAGAAAAAATTGGTTTAAATTTGAATTCTTCTTCTTTTGATTTTAAAATTATTTCTTCTTCTCCAAGTGATGAAAGGAGTCTGGATTTGATATTTTTATTAGTAATACAATTATGACTAAATTTATAAATTCACTGTTTACTCTAAAAATCTCTTAGAATTGATTTTCATTGACTGATTTTTTTTTTGTCCAATTTTTTTATAAATTCAATGTGATAAAGATAAAGCCACTAGCCATATTACAAGACACAATTTTTTAAAAAACTTGCTAGAAATTAGTTTCAAAATAAACTTTGTTGTTGATTTAAAATGTTTCTGGAAACAATAGTTTTTTTTTATTTATTTAGATGGTTGTCTTCTTTTTTTTAATATTTAATTTAAAAAAAAAAAATTCAAATCAATTAAAAAAAGTTTTTTATACTGAAGTTTTTTTTTATTGTTTGTTTGTGTTACAGCCAGCCAGTTTATTTTTATTTCGAGTGTTTGATTGAAGTTGTATTGCATGTAGCTGGATTAAAGTCCACAAAGCAATTCCCGCCCCCTCCCTTCCACCATCTCTCTCCTCACTTTTTAATTAAAAAGCCAATAAGAAAGAATAAATTTAACATTTCTTTTAAAAAGACAAAATATGTCCAAAAAACAAATCTGTCAATGAAATATCAAAACAAATTGTTTGAATTAGATAATAAATACAGTTTACCCATCTCCCCCCCCCCCTTCACATTTTAAAAGTTCCAATAAGAAAGAAGAAATTTACAAATTTTTAAAGATATCTAAATTTCAAAACTAAATCTTAAAATTTCCAAATAAAAAAAGTTGTTTGAATTAGATAACATAGAATACACAACGCCCCCCTCCCTTCCCCTCTGCTCACCTTTTAAAAAATCAATAAGAAAGAAGAAATTTTTTAAAAAAATGTAAAGACAAAATTATACAAAATTTCCAAATCAAATCTATCAATTTAAATAGGTTATTTGCAATTAGTTGCCCCCCCCCTCTTTCTCCCTATTTTTTAAAAAGCCAATAAGAAAAAAGAAATTTAAACAAATTTTTAAAGATAGAATAATAAAAATTCCAAAACCAATTGATAAAAGTACTTTGAAATTCTAAAAATAATTCATTTTGTATGCTCCTATAGAAATTCAAAGAAACCTTGAAATTGACCTTTTTTAAAATTGAAAAAAAAAAAAACCCTATTAAACGTTTGCTAAAAAAAACTCAATGAAAAGTAATAGTAACAGGTTTTAGATGACACATTGAATTTATATTAAGTTATCTTCAAATGACATCAAAGAAGTGTTTAAAGAGCTAACAAAAGATAAAAATAGAAATGTAGATAGCTGATTAGATTGGTGCCAACCAGCTATCTTATGTGTTCCCAGTCCATATTCGCCAATCATTCCATCATCAGCTATTTTTTTCTATTCATTTCTGACAAACTGACTGCATTGCTACTATAATAGGTACATAGCATTGTATCTTTACCAGATTCATTAATGAAGTTCTCATATAAAGTGTGAAAAGTTTTTATTTATTAGCTCATATTCTACTACTGTTCCATTGTAATTTTTGTGAATCACATAGTTATATCATAATGATGCTTTCTATTCTTTCTAAATATTGCCCATCCACAGTTATAATATCCAATCTCATTATTTTTTGTGTCTGTTTAAGCACAAATATGTACTCCAGTCCTTTCTAGCTCATGACTCATCAGCCTCAATTTACTCATACTTCTAAAACTTTTAATATTCAACGTACTAATTCTCATGTCTTTGCCCATTTTCATTATTTTGCAACATACTTATTTATCTTTATATAAAATTTTGTACCCTATTTTGCCTTCTAGTATCCATTTTTTTGCCTTTATCCTGATTTTTCAATAGGGGATGTAATCCTTGATTATCCAGGTGATGACTGAACTGCATGAACCATCTTTTACTTTTTTCATCATCAACAAATTTTCTGACACAGTCATCCTCACTATTCTCTGGGAATCTAATGATGTTGTAGGATCCCATATCTTTCTATCTTGTGGTTAACCAAAGTACCATTCAGCTATGCATTCTACCTTTAATGGCCTTAATGAAAGCCTTCTGTCATCTTCAACTAAAGCTAAACTGTCAATTTGGTGGATAATAACTACATGCCTTTAGGCATTATTATCTGTCAAATCACTGACCTGTAAAATATCTATCATTTACTGTCATTTGATTTAAATCTGCAGCTGAGTAAATGTATTGGGATATGGTCATTGCCTTGCACTAACAATTACTTGGAGCTACAGATAAGAGTTGTCAATAGGAAACAAAAATCAATTCATTTAAATGGTATGGTCATTGATCTATCAGAAATATCTTTATATTCATATAATAATTTGGCTATGGATAACTCTACCTTGTTAAATGTAGCAGAAGTACATTTGGATTGTGCTACACCTCAGCATTCAAGTTCATTTATCTAGTGGAAAAACTAACATAATGTTTAGACTTACTTGTATTTTTCAAAATGATAACTAAATAATTCAAAAAATTTAAAAACCACTAAACATCACTTTATCAGCATTCATTATGCTAGCACAACTACTTTCACAGTCGCAAAACTCTACATACAGTAGCACCACTCATTGCAAGCCAGAGAAATCAATGGAAGCAGGAAGATTTGTGCATAAAATCCCTATCTAGTGTCTACTTGGCCAATATTCCCAGACTAGTTTCTAGATTGTAGCTTTCACCTAAGATCCAAGGCTCCACACTGATGAGAGCAACAAGCTATAAACTAGTCTGTGGATATTGGATGAGTAGCACTAGATAGGGATTTATGAGCACCTTCCTGCATTCATTGATTACTCTGGCTCGCACTGAGTGGTGCTACTGTATGGAGAGTTTTGCCTCTGTATAATTCAAAAGTGGCTGAATATTTTTCAGCGTTCACTGGCTGATAAATCACCTGAGTTTTTTTATTAATGCTATCTTCAAATACTAAGAACATTCTGAAAATTATCTTTTTAATTTGATTCAATAACATAGTTTTCTTTATACTGGGAATATAAAAGTCAAAGGAATGTGTTTCTGTGTTTACCTTTAATTGGTTTAATAAAAAAAATATTGTCAAATTATATTGCATTGAGATTTTTGTTTTATTGAGTTATCTACAAAATTGATACAAAGAGCAATGGCATAAAAATGAAAAACAAGATATGGTACACATCTCCATTTAACTAAAATTTTACTTCAAATGCCTCATGTTAATCATTAATAGCATCAGTATAATGTGAATAAATTTTTATGGACAAGTTATTGTTGCAATCTTTTTTAATGTATCAAATGTTTTGACAACATTAATAAAAGCATAATGTATGTCTTGTATTTGCTTATGACATTTTTTTTTGCATTTGTCTGACAACAAGATTGAAAGGACTTTTGATGGAATGTTAGCAATGATACTCTATAGTCTTTTTATCTCTTTTATTTTTTACAATTTGGGTCAATAATAACTTTCATAAGAGTAGATGCTACTTCAAGAGTTCACATGCCCTAAAAAAATCAATAGTTTTGAAGCCAGCATATAAACCATCATATTTTAAAACTCCTCCAGTTATTAAAAAGTTGCAATCTTTTCAGTTTTAATATTACAAATAGTTTTTCGATTTCATCAAGCTGGATGTTGGTGTTTGAATTTAAGTAACATGGTAGCAAGACATATCTTTTAAAAGTAGTTATCTGAGTTCTTATATCATTAGTCAAAAAATAATTAAAATATTTCCTTTACTTGTTTAAAACATCGTCATTATCATGTGAAAGTCTGATATTTATTAATTTAATAGAACAAACAGAGTGGAAAAGAAAGTACCTTGAAAGATAATTAAAACCACACTTAAAAAAGATATATTAAGCACCAAATTATTGTTCCATTTTTATTATCACTCTAATAATTAATCTCATGTTTTTGTTTTTAATACTGTCAAAAGATTATATCATTCTAAAACTAATATACATATCTCACATAAGCAGTTCATTTTTCTCCTTTATGAATTAACATACATACAACAATATTCTAATATAAAAGTAAATTATTTAAAAAGTATATTTCGAAAAATAATGTTTTACATTCCATTCATTTTAATTTAGCTAAATATTCTCAATCAAAACAAGTAATTAATTATGTATAAGAAGGGCAATGCAAAGTTAAGTATTCCATTTAGAAAAATAATGTGCTGATAATTTTGAATTTGATCCATAAGAGTCTCATTTAAAATTAAATATAAAGATTTTAAAAAAGAAATCTTAAAACTATATTAATTGTAATAAATAGACCCATAAATTTTAAGGCATAAAACATAACTAAAATTTATGTTACATGTAAATACAGCCTATTTTTTATATTGAAGACTCACTATACAAAATCTTTAAATAAAATAAATATGATAATAATAATGATAGTGATAGTAATAATAAAAATATAGATAACGGAGAGAAGTAATTTAAATATATATATATATACTGATGCTGGGTTTTCACTGCACCCCTACGCTTAGATACTTTCTTTAATATTTTTTCTAATCTTTACAATTGAGTTGCAATTTTATTATTGTTATATGATTGCATTTAAAATTAAGAGTGAAGCTTACCTTTTTGTTATTCTAAATTTTATGTATTCATTACTATTTAAATAATCAATGCCTTGATTATCAATTTCATCTGATTATATACTAATAAGCATATCGTCAGTTATACCCATATATCATCTTTATCAAATCCTATATTATATATTATTAAAATACTAATAATAAGTTATTAAAATGTTAATGAATTCAAGATATCTAAATGAATCTCAATAAAATGACAGAAAATGTGGAAAGATGTTAAAAATTGATTAAATGATGATGAAGATTAAAAATACTCTCTTAAAACCATCCTCTAAATTGTTATAGATTTTTTTCACCAATTACAACTTTTGTAGAGGAATATTTTTGTATATATTTTCTCTAATGTTATTACCATATACAATTCTTTTTGATTATTTTTTTCAATACATATCTGTTTTTACCCATTTTTATTTATTTAAAGTTTCGGTATTTTTAATCATATCCATCTCACCATTTTAATTCATTTTCTTTCAAACCTGCTTCTCATCATTTTATCTTAATCATCTCTGTTTATGATCATATAAAATCATGCAGACATTAAATGAGCCATTTCTATTTTCATTTTTAGTTGGTTTATTTAATTAATTATTTTCCTTTTTTTTATATTGATTAATAAAACAATCTACTAAGCATAATGACCTCCATATTTTAGATCACTTTTTTTTAGGATCTTCCATTCTCATGGTAGGCTGAATGATATCTGAGAACATCTGTTCAAATATGCAATTATTTCCTGGCTGAAGATACTGTCCCAAACTCAGTATCAAAGTAACTCATTGATTGTATAACCTCATGCAAGATTATAATTAATGGATTCCTATCTGGTAAATCCATCTAAGTTAAAAAACAAAATAGAATTAAAATTATGTGAACATAATTAAAGGATTCAACATATAGTTTTACAAACACACAATCCCCTATCATAATTAGTGAGAGAGATTATTTATGGCATGAGAGCATTATGCTAATTGGTTCTTTCCCTAATTCTGGTTTCTGAAGATAGAAGATAAAAGAAAAAATTGAGAAAGAATGACTTAAAGAACACAGAGAGGGGATTAAAAAAAAGGTTGAATTAGAAAAAAAAAAATCTAACCTCTGATGAACCAACATCTACAAGGCATTAGTAAATATTCTTGTTTGAACCCTGTTTATTGGTTAACCTTCATATCTGAAGATTCATTCACAATCCACTGCCTAAATTTAGCATTTAAATAATGTAAATAATATAAGAAAATGTATAAAATAGCATTATTGTTTTGGTTTATGCTGGTATACTAACATTAAACAGAAAGCTAATTTAGTATTATTATTTTTCTTTTAAACCATTAAAAAATATATTGTTAAAAAAGATAAGAGTCAATTAAAAATAAAAATCACACTTTTTAAAGCCATACTTTCCGAGTTAATAACACCCATTTGCACAAATTTTGTCAAATGAAATTTGTTGCTAAAAATTTTTGCCATTTTCTTGTTAAGTCCTCTGTAAAAGCTCACTTGGTTCAATTAACACTAAAGTATTTTCTGTGGTTGAGCTAGATTAAAATTGACATGAAGGAGAACTGTCAAGAAATAAAAGCATCTTATATCCCTAAATAAAAAAAGAGAAACCTGAGGAAATTATCTTTAACTACTTTATTAAATCATTGAATTGGTATTAGTATTGATACTAAAGTATAAGGATATATGTGTATACATTAGCATTTCTAACTTTTATCAACTGTGTTACCAATTACATTACATATTATTACAAGCATAAATTTAAAAATAGAACTTAATTTTGTAATAGTATTTTTTCTTTCAGTTTTATTTTTTAGTCTAATGCTATTGATACTATTTGCTGATGAACTTCAGATTTCTTTTTATTATTTATAAATGTATATTTTAAAACATTAATTTACATTAATTATTTTTAATATATAGGGTATATGAGCACAGACTTTCACACGACCCACCACTCTCCACACTATCTCATAACACTGATACACTTGAACACATATATGTTGAAAAAATAAATAATCACCAATATATGTATTTCATGCTAAACCAGCAATCATCAGTTGGTCCAGATTACCATCTCTACACATATATGCTATAAGTGCTCAGATATATATTAAGATAGCCAAACCTCATACTTTAATGGACAGGTTTCAATCTACTCCACCCTTCTGTGTGTTTCAGTTATTAATTATTTTTGAAATATGATTTTTTTTCTACAGAACAGGTTTTTTCATATCTGCATTTATATATGTAATATATAGAGGGTTTGAATTCAGACTTTCACACGACCCTCAACCATCACGTTATTTCATACTGTTGATACACTTGATCACACACATGTTGAAAAGATAAATAATCACCAAAATATATATTTTGTGCTAAACCAGCAGTCGTCAGTTGGCCCAGATTATCATCACTCTGATCCTTCATGTACAGGACATAGTCCATTTACATACATATTAATTATTTTTACTACATAAAATTAAAATAACTGCAACTCCCAAAGAGCTATGTATAAACTAATTACCAAACATCAATAATTTATAAAAATGATAAAATAATACAATCCAGTCTTTTTGCTTTATTTAAGGTATTGTTATAAATCAGAGAATGGAATTTGTTTATTAGTTTGGTTTATATATTGCGTAAACGATCTGAAATCATTGTTTAATTATTCAATAATTCCCATATTAAAATATATAATAGAGTAGAAAACATAAGTAACTGCCAAACTTATATCATTAAAAATAATTAGTAAATGAATAATGATAAAACTAATCCAAAATCAATTATTTTCATGACATTTTGCACATTTGTTTATATTACTGGGGGGGGGGGGGGTTGTAATAGTACTTGTAGATTTTTTTTTATTTTTCTATTTCTTTTAGAATTTTTTTTATCAATCCCTAGTAAAGTAATTGAAACTCTTATAATATTATATCATTTACATTCTTTTTACTTTTACAATGCTTCATATAATTACAATTAATATTATATGGATTTGACAATGCAATAAGAAAGAATTGAAACTCTTAGTGTATTTTCACTAAATCTTTTAAAACAAATATGTTTGTAAGATATCTGTTTGCTTACTTTTCTTATAATATATAAATAAGATATTAGTTTTATATAATGTTATGTTGTATAAACTGTAATATTAATAATTAACCATTAAGCTAATGCATATGCACTTTGTGGATTTTTAACTATAAATGAATACTCTCACTTTCCAAACCCAAGATAAAGTCTTTGTGAAAAGATAAAATGAATCCATCTATCTTTTCGACCAAATGTTTATGTATGGGCAAATCTTAAACATTTGGAAATGAGAGCATGAAGATGTTAAGCGATTAAAATGCAGTTTAAATAGAAGCATTCTATTAACACACCAAAAACGTCATATACTTGAATGAGTTATGCTAACATTGAATTGAAAAAGGAAGAGGGTGGGTATTAGTTAAATAAAATGGATACAAAAAGAAAGATTTATTTGATTATGTAATATATAGAAGTTTCCAATAGTTTTGTAAGAAGGATAAGGAGAAAAGTATCAAATAAGAGATAGATATAATAAAGATACTAAGTTAAAAGAATATCGTTATGGTTTAAAGAGTATATGCTATAGAGGATTTGCTATAATTAAGTTAAAAAGAAATGAAAATTAGTTATTGATGGAATAGCAAGAAGGACAATCAATCAGAAAGCTTTTTTTAAAAAAAGTTATTTAAAAAAAATGTTTAATAAATTACAAAGATAAAAAATTTCTGAAATTAAAAAGAAAAATGCTAAAGGAAGTGTATATTCATCAATGTCATTTAATACTATAATAGATTGTATAATGAGGAAACATTAAAATTATGTATATTTACTGTAGATAATGTGTTAATTTGGAAGAGGAGAATTTGTGATCTGATACAGTTTGTCTGTAGGTGCTTCAGAATCCCCAGCTTTTAAAATCTAAATTCACTGATATGAAGATAGAAGGATAGTGAAGAATAAAAAAACCTGATAAATATTTCTGTTAATAAATTCTCCCTATAGGTTATTCATTCTTTACATTCAATAATTATTTTAGCAATAAGTGAATAAAAATAGATAATTTCCAACTTTGAAGTTTAATTATTGATAGAATTGTGTACTTAGCAATTTATTTCATATTTTGTTTCAAATGTTTCAATCAGTGACTGGTAGGTGAGTCTTAATGAAGAACAGCACCTGCCCTTATTCAGAAATGAGAGCATTCAGAAGCCAACCAAAGATAAATTTAAAACCAAGGGTTAATGCAATGAAAAGATCATATATTTCAAAATATTGATCATTTTCAATGGCAATAAACTATTTGACAGATTTCAGATTTTAAAGACAACATGTTAATGTGATCTAATTTTCAAGTTTATAGTCCCAAGTGTCAATAATATTATATATATGAGGATGCACATTTAGTGAAATAAGATAACTTTGCAGGGTATAAAATAGAATATAACACCAATGCAGTGTTAGAGATTTTGGTTGGATCTCAGAAAATTCTTTTGAATGTCTTGATGTTAGTGAACTATGTAAAAGACCTTGAGTGAAAAATTCTAGCATCTTTACTTTAATGCAGGCATCTCAAATATGTGCCCTCCTGACAAAAAATCTGCAACCCATTAAGATTAGTAACCATAATGATCATAATTTTTTTGACAATACTGGACTTTTTCAATTATGGTTATACTGTATATATATAAATGAATTAAATAAACACTACTTGTTCATTATCCTGTCTACCAAGCTTGGCAAATGATTTTTTTTTAAATATAGTTTCAGGGGTATATAATAAATGTTAAAAAACAAAATGGTTCACAAGTAGTGGTCATATTTGATACTTACATTTCTTTTATTTGATACTTATATTTCTTTTATTATTGTTATTTTTAAAAATTAATTATAATATTTCCAATTTATTTATTATTATTTTTTGCATTAAGTCAACTTATTAATATAAAAATATATATAAGAAATGTAGTGTCATATTGCATGCTTTTTAAAAGGCAGGATCTCATACCTTTGTAAATGCTTCAATGCATGCTGTTCTAAGTAAAATCCCAAACTTTCATAATTTTGCCAAAAACGGACTTCAACAAATTTTCATATTTATTAAATGTTGTAGTCAACACTTTATCACTATACAATGTGTCCACAAAATTTATTCAGTTGTTATATGTGAAAATTTTTTAATACTTTATTTAATTTATAATATCATATATGTCACTTTTTTTTTTTAAGTGTCATAGCATCGGCCGGGATGCAAATCCGCAACCCGGGCAACTGCCTGCAAGTGCAAGGCAGTCACACTGACCTCTCGACCACCAATGGAAGACTATGTCACTTTCTTTTGAGTTTTCTTGTATTAAAGTGGACAATATTAAACAAATTATTTAATCTAAATCTTAACCATATGTTTTGAAATAAGGCAATATTGAATAGTTTTGCCTCAAAACAATCATACACTCTTACATATTATAAGAAAAAATATTTGAAATGCCCATAGCTATATTCATTCAGCTACACTCTTCCTTTAAATAAATAAAAGCTTTATTTTATTTCTATCTGAGAAAATAATATAATTTTTCACTTTGAAATTTTTAATAAAAATAGTGCCTGGAAGTGCTTAGTCTGTAGCATCCTTTTTTAGTTTTTCTTTTTTTAAAGCCAATAATTTGGTAAAAATAAAAGTTGTTGAGATTTTGACTGCATTTTGTTATATCTACTGTGGTTTTCAGTAGGATTAAATGCTTACTCACAAATACTTTATTGTGTTTTGTAAAAGACAAGACCGAAAGTAGAAATTTTTTTCAAATTTATTATGGAACTAATAAATTTCTTGAATATTCTCAGCAGGGTAATTAGTAGCTGTCAAATAAATAAAATTTCAATATGACTAACCAAATTTTATCTGTAAGGATATTATTGTTTATGACAAATGCAAAATAAATTGTTTTGGCTATTGTGCTCTTAAAGTAGAAAGATGATATTTATTAAATTTGTTGGGTTTATAGTGAACTAGTCCAGATTTCATCTGATGTTGATTGGTTTGAGCATTATCATCATAGTTTAACATACATACAAATAGATAATATCCAATGACAATAATGGGACAATAGGCAATGATGTTCACTCAATCCAATTATCCTCATCATTGATAGAAATCTGGCCATAAATAAACAATATATAAGTCAGACAACAACTGCTGAATGACAGTATAGACATTGTCCACTGTGTGAGTGAGCAATATGGAAAGCCTACATTAGAACTAGAAGCTGCTAGATATAAACCAAATAAATACAAGGCAAGCTGTCACAGATCAACTGGAAGTGTCCTTATATTATCTATTTGCATAAACATTGATCAGTGGTTATGAATGCTCATTCTGATAGAGATATGGAATCTGGACTAGTACATTATTTGAAAATAAGGTGAGATATAATATTCTGACCCTTTGAGTAAAATTAGCCCAGGAAAACATCATTAGGTGGCTGATCACTTTCTGACTTTAACTTCATCAGCAAGTCCAGTGTCTTCATGTGTAGATCTGGAAACTTTTATTAATTTTATAGATTCACCACTGCTGGCTGATGACAAATCATTGCTGACTGGTGACTTATTACTGTTGATTGGTGACTCTTCATTGATGGCTGATTATGTGAAATTTAATCTTAGCTGGTTTCTGTTCCTGTGATCTTGTTATCCATTTGTGGTTGGAATCTCTACTATTTGTGATACTTTCACTTTTGCTAGTTCCCTTGAACATATGGCATAGCACTTTAACATCTGATTGCTTTTTGTCACTATTACTTCATGTTTTATTTTAGGATTCAAACCTGGTTTATTAACAACTACATCTAGTTAGGCCCTTTTTGAATTTATTTTTGTAGGCTGGTTCACATTAGTCATTCCAAAACCTAAGTAATTAAACTAATCAATGCTTGATAAATTGCAATATTTATCTGATGACACGACCAGATGCTTATATATTTTAATAGGCATAATAACTTCTAACTCTTGTTTGATCCAAAAGTGATATTTGATTGCTTTGATAGTTAATGATTGTTTTGCTGCTAGGATGTAATTGATGTTAATTTTTTGTATTAATGATAACCCATATCGGTCTTGACACAATACACATTGCAGACCTGATGTCCAATTCCATTGTTATTGGTATGTTATTAATAAAAAAATTGTGTTTGAAAAGCGCATCAATGCCTTTGACATTATTTATGCAGGCTTTGATGTAATTTGATTTTATCTTGCTTTTCTGGTATTTTGGAATGGATTCTTCCATTCTGTTCTTAGCAACTTGCTTTTTTAAAAAAAAACAGTGTTTTGGTGATTGATTTGCAGTATCATTCTATACTGATGTGGACATTCATTATGTGTATGATCTGTTCAATCACATATATAACAATATTTTTTACTCATTGCTGCCTATTTATTTGGGCAGTTTTTTATTGTAATTATTTGACCCAGTTTTCTAATCAACCTTATTTTCTTCAATGGATTTGCTTCACTCTCTGTTGACTCTGCTACAATCACTTGAAAAACAGCTGAATCAAAAATGGTAGCAGCATCTATTAACTGTTTAATTCTAAGATTGTGGTCTTTCGTTACACAAATAAAATAATCTCTCAGAGTTTCACTGAAGAAGTTGTTAAAATTGCATTTTAAGACTAGCTTCATGATTTTTACAACAAAATTTCTTGCTCCCCCCTCCCCTTGTTTTCAGAATTGAAATATTATCTTTGCATTATCATTAAGGGTTTTGGTAGAAATGTTTTTTAGTAGAGACAATGCTTTGTCAAAATGAAGATCAGCTGCAAGCATGGTGGCAGCATGTGCTTGAAGAATCTCATGTCTGAGATTTGATAAGAGACTAGTGTGATTAATTTTAAGTCAGGATTTTTGATTTGATTAACCTACATAAAGAAAAGCACTTGAACCTTGTAGGTTGGCAAATTTTCAGTATAGACTGGATTGAACTCTTCTAATGAGTCAAATTTAGCCATTTTGATTTATTTTCTCTTACTATCATGCTGAGTGATCACTCACACTTGAGTTTTTTGCATATTGATGCATTAACAATGTTAGCTGTCAATTTTTTAATTTGGTAGATCTAAACAATCCACAAGTAGGAATACTGTCTTTATTGTTAATAAATAATCACTCGAGTTTATTTAAAAATTTTATTATTGACCTCTAATAATATTAGTATTAGCAATCCATTTTTTGAACTTAGTGACAAAGATCTAACAACCTGTGGAGGCAAAAACTTAGTCATTTAAAACTTTTTCTAGTCACAAGGAATTTTTATTTTATTTTATCAACTGGTCCAAATCTGTTATAAACTCAGGCTAGTAGATATAACAAATGTTAAGTGTGTATTTATACTATATTTTATCTTCACTTGATAATATTGTCAAAGTATAGCATCAAATTGCCATGCAATTATAGAAGGGATTTCAGACATCCTCATAAGTTTATCTACTATTTTCAGCTGTACGATGACAGCTTGATCATGAATAGCTATGAGATACTTCTGGCTATTCAGTGAAAGCTTGCCTCATGTTTGGTTTATATCTAGCGGTTTTCAGTTTTAACATAGACTTCACCGCTCAGCTATATGTTTAGTGGGCATAATTTATACTGCCATTCAGTTTTGACAGTTGTAGTCTGACATCCCTCGAAATAGATTGGTTATTTATGGCCAGATCCCTATTGGTTTATATCTAGCAGTTTCCAGTTTTAACATAGACTTCACTGCTCAGCTATATGTTTAGTGGGCATAATTTATACTGCCATTCAGTTTTGACAGTTGTAGTTTGACATCCCTCGAAATAGATTGGTTATTTATAGCCAGATCCCTATTGATGATGAAAGCAATTGGATTCAATGAGCATTATCGCCTTTTGTCCCATTCAATGCTCAATAAGATGAAATCTGGACTAGTTTATTATTTGTAGGCAAGTTGAAATATAATACCATGCACATGTTTATAAATATAGTGTTTCTTAAGTGTGTGTTGTTAGATGGATTATTTGGAAACGGGCGCATGCGTATAGTTAAGTTAAATATGTATTCCAATATGAAATTACAATGCGATATATATACAGATATATTAATTGTATTTATGTTTTAGTTATGATTATCTATTTGCATTGATTTTATAAATTATAAAAGTAATTCGATTATGTGATATTCGAGAACCAGGTTGAACTTTCTTTCCTGGAACTTTTATCTTACGGATCCGCCATTCTACCTTTGCATTTAATGGTTTTGAGTACTTATTTTATTAGTTGATGATCATTTAAGAGCATAAACATTGTTTCACAATAAAATACCAAGTTATGTTTAATAATTTGTAAATAAAATTTAATGTTAATGCATATAATTAAACATTTCGAAATTTTTTCGTAATATAAATAAAATTTACTTCGAATGGACATTATTTTAATTATTTGCAGTTTTTTCATTTTCAGAATACTATCATTTATTGCCTCAATCCTCATAAAGACTGCGGATAGGAGCTTTTGAGTTATATAAACACGTATTCCGTTGTCTCATCTGTATCAAATCAAAACAAGAAAAATCTTAAGACTAAAGAAGAACAAATAAATACATTAGTGGAAGCTAAGGGATCAAAGGCATTAGCCAGACTATACAAGAAAAGTCAGTCAATGGGGGGGGGGGGTTGTAGTATTCTAAAGAAATATTAATTCTAGGTTATATAAATCAATATAAATCTTTCAAATTTATTTCATGATTTTACTAGAGTTGTGAATTTAGTTATGAAAATGATAATTTCAAATAATAGACACATTTAAATTGATGAGCAATTTCTAAATCAGCTTTTTTTTAAAAAAAAAAGAAGCTAAAATCGTATATCCAAAAACAAAAATTCTAAAACAGTCAAATAATATATTCAGTAATTGATACGCTACTCCCCTTCATAACAGAATTTCTAAAAAAATAACTAACGGTCGAAGCAAACAAATTAACTTCAGAAGTGAGATAAATGAAAGAATGTTGCTGAAATTAAGATAATTGACACACATACAGACATTATCAGAATTTCTAAAAAATAAATAGCAAAGCAAACAAATTAGCTTTAGAAGTGATACAAGAATGTTGCAAAAATTTAAATAGTAAAACAATAGACAATTATCAAAGGCAGAAAATTAATCTCCTGCAGCATTTTTAAGTTAGAAATTTCATTACCAGAGAATGTTATTTGTATATTGTGTATATGTAGCCGTTATGATAGGCACCAGTGAACGATAAACTCCCGTGTCAAGGTGCAAACTAAATATGATAAAAAAGTCTAAAAATATTTTAAATATAAAAGAAAATATGATACATATATATTTACATTTTGTATGCAACTGATGCACAATATATTTTTTTTTAGAATTAATATCACGTTTGTCTTGAATCACCACCATCATTTTCAATTATTATCTATCTACTGCACGATGAAGGTCGATCCAAGTTCATTTCCAATCTCTAGCCTCTTTTCTCCTCTTCACCACCAGCCATTTTATAGGCAATCTCTTTCTAGGTCTTTTACAATAGTCCATCTATTATCATCTCTTCTAGCAATGTGTCCAGCCTGGCTCTATTTCAGTCTCTTAATTCTTTCAATGATGTCTAGTAGATATGTATATGTTGACAGTGTATTTTTAATTAATGCTAAGCGATTAAAATCATTTTCAACCATTATCAATCCATTGCGAGATAAAGTTCTCTCCAAGTTTAACCCATTTTCTCTGATCTCTTTCTCCACATCACATTAGCAAACTTCTTAAATGCATCCATTCATCTCACATATGTATATATTGCTAGATGCTTTGCAATCTCTTGGGATCCAATTCAAGACTTCAACTGTCCATCGATTATCAGTACTTTTAGTAATATCTTCAATGATATCAGTACATATACGTTTGTTCTCTCAATTATGCATTTCATTTCAATCTCTTCTTGTTACTCCTAGCACACATCTTTTCATATTTCATTGAGTTGTCTGAAGTTTCTATATTATTCTTTTTTCAAGTGTCCAAGTCTCAAATTCATCAATTATAAATAGTAAAACACTTTTATTAAAAATCTTTATTTCCAACAGATAGAGATATTTCCTTTCAATATTAAATCAATTCTACCAAAAATATTCCATCTATTTTTGTGATTAATTTCATCTGTTATATTACATCTGAACTTATAATCTGACCAAAATATTTGTAGTTGTTAATTTCTTGTAAATTATCATTATCAATCTTTATTTTCTTTTTTTTTTGAGAAAATTCATTCAACATACTCTTATAATATTTCCTGAAGCACTGAAATATTATTTGCAAAAATAACTACACCATGTGCAAAATCTAGTTGACTTAAATAAATTCCATATACTTTAGCTTTTTTAGCTTCCCATTTTAATCTACTTCTCATAAAACTATTGTAAAAACAGTTTTAGGATTATGAAATCCTTTTAATATTAATCTTTTTATTATCACTATATAAATTAATCATCGCTGTTGCATTTTGATAAATATTTTTTCAGAATATGACAATATCCCAGACCTATAATTTGACAATTCAATGTTTTAATTGTTCTAGAAATGCTTATGGAATCAAATGCATTTCTATATACTACAAATCTAAAACATAGTAGAAATTCATATTCATTGACTCTTTCTGAAACTTTTCTAAATATTTGTGATTCATTTGCTAAAACCATTTTTGCTTATTCTTTTGGTTGATTAAAATCCAAAGTTAATTGTAGTTGAATTGTAGTTATCATAATAAAAAAATTATATAAACCTGATAAAATACTTATGTCTTTTTTGTCACTCTTTTTCAATATTAATATAAGTATTGCAGTCTTCTAAACATCTGGTACATCTTTATCATTTAGACATTTAGTATACAAATGGGACAACAATTTTTCTCTTTCTTCACCTGTTTTTTTTTTAATTTTATTGAATATAATTTCATCATTTCTTGGAGCATTTCTCTCTTTCATTGATGTAATTGCATATTTTATGCCTTCATTTAAAATGCTGGACAATTTAGAAGATATAGTGTTCTCTATTACAATATAATTCTTTACAGAATTCTTTGATACATTTATGATGTCATCTCTCTTTTTAGTAATAGCTCTATATTTTCCTTTTTATTGCAGAAATAAGTTTCCTACCAATATCAAGATATTGTTTTACACATTTGAGGCTTGCAGTCTCTTCAATAGTTTTTCTAATTCTTTTTTTTTTTACTTGTCCCATTTTACAAAACCCTAGATATTCAATTCGTCTTAACAAATTGTTTTTTTTTTTTACATATTCCTTCTTTTCTTCACACATTGTGTTATCTCAATAAAAAATTTAGTGGCAAATTATTGCTTTTTTGTACTAGCTATTTAAGTTGCATTTTTTAATACTATATCAGTTATCTTCCTATTGATTTTATTCAAACCTGAATCTCTTCTAGGTATCTAAATGAAAGAGTAATAGTGGCTTAGTAATCCCTCAAGTTAAATCATAATTAGAAAACACTGTGACTATCTTAAATCCAACAAAAGGAAAAAGAGAGATATGGAAAAAGTTAATAACTTTGGGAATAACTATTAGTTTGTTATTGAAACCAATTAATAAATCAAATATATTTTTATCTAAATATATGTTATGGTATTCTACTGATTTGCCTCTTCAACATGACAGCCATCCAAGTTAGGGGGCAATAAAGCAAATTCTGCATATTATCCTGCATATTATAGGCTGATTTTTTAATTTGTTTGATTCTCATCTTACAGAGTTGTCTTTTAATACCTTCTGAAGCAAACTTTTTTCTGGAAATTGTTAATACTTTTGTTAATCGTAGCTTTCCATTATTTTTTTATCCTTAACTATAATATCCCAATGAAAGTAATCAATATTGTATTCCTTCAGGATGCATATATAATCTTTATAACTTAAGTATTGTAATTTCTCCCACAAAATAAACAAAAATACCAATTGATTTTTATTTTCAAAATATTATTGACCATTTTTAAGTCAAAAAAATTTCAGTAATATCATATTTGTAGTAACAGTATTTCCTATTATAAATTTAGCAGATTAACAGAAAATTAGTTCAATAATATATTTATATCATTACAGAGCTTTCAGTAGCCACATACACATAAAATGTATGGATAAAGATATATGAAAGTGCACAAATGAAATATTCTACATTTTAACTTATTTTTACCTTGTTAGATTATGAATCAGCACATTACATTCAAGACATTATAAAATCATATTCAGAGAAATAGGCTAAGATTTTGCTTTTTTGTGATACGAGAAATAAACTTATTTCAAAGTAATTTTTTTTTAATCATGTCTCAATAGTATAACCAATTTAACTCTTAACATATTTAGCATATATTTTATTTTTAATAACAATAGCATTTTCTTCTTTGAACATACTAATCTATCCCAAACAATTATCTCATATAAGTATCATATAACACTGGCTTTTCTATTTACCTTCTGGATTTAATCCAAAACCAATTATTTTGACTTAGATATAATGGAGGATTATCTCTTCTGTAAATTATTTTGGTTGTTTTATTAAGAAATTTAAAAACATAATGAGATTAGTGAAGAGATTTGAAAAATAACCATGATAGGCAAAGATTTGCATAAGTTTTTGAGTCTGGTGAACGATGCTGTGGAAGAAAAATTCATAACTTGAATAATAAATGTTTCCAGTTCTTGAGAATGGCTTGAAATCTATTTGATAAAACCTGTCCTTTTGAGAATTTTAGTTAAGGATGATAGTCTTTGATAGGATAGGTTTGTTTGGATTAACTCAGTTATTCTTTTAAATATGATGCACTCAATGATTTTTTGTCATTATCTTCAAATAATATACTCTGAAATTGGATAAATTTATAAATATTTTTAGCAGAATATTGTATTTGTTGATAAATCAAGGAGAGTAACAAGATTAGAATACAGTTGCTTGTAGCAGTGATGCAACAGAAATTGTGTAATCGAGAGACTTAGATAGAATAAATAAAATGATATTCATAGTGAAAGTAGAAGTGGTTTTTTGAATTTTGAATATAATTTCACTGTAATTTTTACATTTGTAATGAAAGTCTAAGAACATGAAGTATAATGTATTTTCAGATAATTAAGGGCTGTAGTGTACCATTAGCACTGTTTGAGATCAAACAATTTGTTTAAATTCACAATATAGGAATACCAAGCATTCCACTGCTTTTTCTAATACCTACAGAAATATTAATTGCAACATTGAATCTACTTCTCAAATCCAAATTATTACTTTATTTCTATCAACTATATAAATGGAAACTATGAATCATCTTTTTTTCTGGAAGTTTTTTAAAGCTGCCACTATAGTAAGTTTGAATACATCTTTATTATGTATTTAAATATTGGTATAATTATAATTCTCATTAAGAATGTTGTTACATTATATTCTGATTATAGTTACACTTTGTTTGAGTCAGCTCAAAATGAACAATTTGATTTAAATAATGATATGTTAAAACATAATATTCAGTATTCTTTACTGATTTAAATGTTTTACTTTGTAATTATGTGAATAATAATTCTAGCTCCCATTTCTTCTCAAGATAATTTTGCTTTAGTAGCTTGACTTCATTTATCTTTTTTATAAGCTTAATGGAAAATTATGCTAAATGTAGTAGTTATGACAAATGTAGTAAGCAGCTTAACCATTACATATAGATTATCTAAATGAACTTGATAAACAATCTTAAAATAGTCAATCTTGCTGTTACCTTGCTAAAGGGCTGAATTTTTCCTTTTTATGTGACAAGCACAATAATATTGCAAATCCCAAATGCATGCTTTCCTAACTATAATTGGAGGTGTTTTGCAGTATACTAATGTCCAGCTCAAATATTACCAGGCAGTTTATTTACAAAATAAAATTTTTAAAATCCCAATTAATATATGAAGAAAGACATTCAGCTACTGAATTAATTTATTTTCAAGCACCATTATTATTAATAGTCATAATCCTTTATGCTTTAGGTCAACAGAAAACAATATTTTTTGCTGAATAAACCAGCACTACTTTGCTGAATACTTGAGTTATTTCATTTCAATGATTTGACATCATTCAATAATATGTACTGCTTTCAGTTATTTACTATTTATGTATCACATATGTATAATGATCCAGGAAGAGGCAATTTTTTTCCCTTTGTATTTGTGATGAAATCACTTTCCAATATAATGACCAATTAACTGCTTATAATTTCAAATTCAGTTCTTAAATAGCACTAAATTTCCTTGTATTATTTTTTTATCTTCTGAATTCTAATAGTCATCTAACACAAATGATAGTTTAAGTTCAATTACAATAACATATTTAATGCTTGAATTAATTGTATTTTATCTATATTACATAATCCCCCAATGCTGAAGCTATATAAAATTGATGCCAGCAAATTGATAACTGTTTGAGGACTAAGTTTTGGAAGTGGAAGATTATTATATTTCAATGTAATAATAATGTTATGAATAACAAAGTAGAAAAAATAAATCTCCATGTAATGGTTTGCAAATAGTTTTCATCCTTAATGACTATACCATTAATAGTTCCTGACTTTTGATTGTTTTAATAAATCACCACCCAAACTGTCACAGGTTTTTGCTCATCATTTATGAAATAATATCAATGAACTGATTACTGATTTTGTCCATAATCATTTTCCCAAACACATAATGAAGAGAGATCATAGTAAATTATATTAGAAACAAACTACAAACTGATTCAGACTTTAAGATAGAAGCAACAGGATTTGTATTAAACATGGATAAAGGATGACTAATAAACTCAGCAGGAACTAATAATTAAATAATTAAAAAATTAGAAATGAATGAATTTTGTTTTTCTATAGAACATGGAATTTATTATATATTATATATAACAACATATGGGTATAATAAATAAACGTTATACACTCATATAACTTGTATGAATATATTTTCCATATTTTGTCAATGCATTCAATTCTGCTTTTCCTTGATAAACATTTCGACATTTATTTTAAAAAACTTCAGTAATATATATATATTCACATATATTATTGAGCAGTTAACCTCTTAAATATTAATTTTATCATCACTTAAGAATAACATGTTATTTTTAATTGTAGAAAGTAATTCCACAATATTCACACATTCAAGTTGAACCACTAAACATCACAAGGTCGCCATTCTTTATGCTTACACAACCTGTTTACACAGAGGCTAAATTCTCCATACAGTAGCACCACTCAGTGCAAGCCAAAGCAATCAATGGATCCAAGCTAGAAACTAGTCTGGGGATATTGGATGAGTAGGCACTAGATGGGGATTTTATGCACAAATCTTATTGCATCCATTGATTACTCTAGTTGCACTGAGTGGCTACTGTATGGAGAGTCAAGTTGATTAATATATTAAATGATTCAAATATTATATTCAGGATATTGAAATTATTATATTAACATTTGACAAGCTTTTATATTTAATCGAGAAGCATAAAAGGAAAAAAAATGCATATGTCTGTATTACTAGGGAGTGTACCAGAATATACTCGACCAACTGTACCAAACCGCACGGAGTATAAAAGCAAATGATATTGGTAGGTAAACCCAAGATCCAAATGAATTTAATTGGCTACAGAATAAAAAATTCATTTCAGATATATTTGAACATTAATTATATTTAACATTGGAATTAATTATTCTAATAATGTCTATTATTATATGAATTATAAACAATAAACTAAATAAAAAAAGTGATTTGCATTTGTTTTGAAGTTTTTTAAAGATCTTATTTTCAGAATCTAAGCTTAGTTGATTTGAAAGACGTCTCTTGGACAGTCTGCCTTTTTTACTCTTTTGAAACTTGAATAAGAATAAAAATAAACATAGGAAAAGAAATCCGCCATCTGTCGATTAATAAGAACTATGTTCAGTTTCTTTCAATACTTAGATTTCTTTGTTTTTGTTTTTTTATTTTTGTATGAAACAATTAATAAAAAATCAAAAGCTGCTTGGTAAATAAACTTCGAGTTCATTCTGTAATTTCACTTAAGTAATATTACATTTTCTTAAACTATTGAAAATATATTTTAACGTAAATTTTATAGTCGTTTATTATGTTTCAAATATATAACAATCTTGATTGGTACAGTTTTTTCTAAATATTTTTTCTCTACCTATTTGTCATTGTTTAATTTCCATATCTATTAATCAATTTCATCATCATTTCCCGCCCTTATCGTTCACTGCAGGATGATAATTTATCCAAGTTTAATTCAATGTCTGTTATCCATAGCTTCTGTTCTTCACATCTAATAAGTTTTCTTATTTCATCAAGCCATCTCACATGTGGTCTTTTTCTAGATCTTTTACATTTTTCGATACAGTTAATACTTCTATTAGCCACCTTGAAGTCCCCCTATTGTCTTCTATTAATATGTCAAGACTAGTGACATTTCAGTTCTTAATATGTTTGATGATGTCTATCAATGATATCTGTTTAATCTCTCATCCATGTTATTTACTTTTCAATCTCTTCCTGTTACTCTTTATGTATAACTTTCTATACTTCATTGAGTAGTCTGAAATCTTTGTATTGCTTTTCTGTTAAGTGACCAAATCTCAGATCCACAATTAAAGTCCTAAACCTTTCCAAAAATATAGGCTTATTGCATTTTAATAGTAAGGTATTTTTCTACCAAAAACATTTTATTCAAGTTTAATTTTGTGGGAATGTTTCCATCCATATGAATAATTTGACCAAGGTATAGGCTTATTGCATTTTACTTCTACCAAAAACATTTTATTCAAGTTTAATTTTATGATCAATTTCTTCCATTATGTTTCCATCCATATGAATAATTTGACCAAGGCATTTGCAGTATTCACTTATTTTAATTCATGAGCATCAATCTTACTTTCTTCTGAGAAAAACCTTTGAAAATTACTTTAATCATTTTACATGTGGAATTTGAACTCAGACTTTCACATGACCCACTACTCTCAGAGCCATCTCATATTGCTGACCCACCTGATCACACACATGTTGAAAAGATAAATAATGTGTGTGATCAGGTGGGTCAGCAATATGAGATGGCATGGAGAGTAGTGGATTGTGTGAGCCTGCACAATGTATTTAATCATTTTAGTATTTATTTTTAGTCTTTCTTTCTTACTTTTATCTGATAACCCTTGTAACATTTCCTATAATTCTGGAACATTATTTTCCAAAAAAATATATTATCTCCATTTACTTTTACTCCTATAAATTTATTTAATCAAATATATTATAACGGGATGGGGTAGTAAGGCAAAGGTATCTGGGAGATGGAAAATCATCATCAACCCAACTAAACAAAATTTCAATTAATTTAAATAATGAGATAAAATATAAGATATAAAAGATATTAAAGTAATAAACCTAAGTAATTAGGGTGTAAGATTTAATATCCCAATATATATAAGAAATGTTATATATTACATAAAAGAGAGCATGAGATCATGAGAACTCTTAAGAGATCAACCAGCAAACTCCTTTGATCAATCATGATTAACTATATATCACCCAACAAGCATTATCAATAATAAAAGGAAGTGTAAGTACTCAACATTCATCAATATGAACAATGAATCAAAATACATCAATACAATAAATCAACAGTCCATCTTGTGGCTGGATTGGAAATGGGTCTTCTGTAGATCAGGCTAACTATTGAGTCTTTGTCAGCTTGGGGTATTTATTTAAACATAATTTGTTTGCACAAACTACATTATAATCCATCAAAATATGCAACCATAAAAATATAATGCTGGGATATTAAAACATGATTATCATCATCAATGCTCTGGCCACATAGTGCCATTAATGCACTGGTCAACCATAAACTTCATTTCTAAGACTAAAATAAAACAAAATATAGTGTGTGGGCTTTAAAGAAAATAATCTTATATGCCAATTAGGATGATAGATGATTTATCATCGCTGGATGCCCAAAAGCACTAAAGTACATCCCCATTTATATATCAGTTGTTATGCTGGAATCCAGCTCAGTGAACATATCTATAACTGTTACAGTGATCAATAAATGATGCAAGCGTACAATATTTGCAAACTCTTTAGAATTAAGTCACTGGAATAATTTAATGAGTTCAAGTTTATTAACAACAATAAAAAAAATAATATTAAGGTCTTTAGAATAAGACTATAGACATATCAATTAAGCCTTCTGATTTTAATTAATATATTACAAAAAAATATTACATTGTGGTTTATATGATTAATATATAAAATTCCAAGTTACTAGTTGACATATAACACACATACATATGTACACAGCCATGCGTTTTACTATTACATGAATATATTTTAATTGACATTCAATAATGACAAAAACAAAAAATGATTAGATTTTACATGTGTCTGTTTGACAGTCATTGATTTATGCACAAACACATGCAGTATAATTCCTAGACATATTTAAATTGTTATATAAAGTACAGTAAATTATTAAAATTGTATATATATGTATGTCCATGTATATGCACACACTAACATTTACCTATTTTAATTTGTTACAATAATAATATATTTTTCATTGTTAATTCCTTGGTTAAAATACATTAAATTCACACATCATGTGTGTATCAATAAACTATAGATATAATTTAAAATTAGTTATCAAATTATATTTTTAATGATTACACTAAGAAATCGACGGCTATCAGAAGTTATTCATCATCTGTCAAAACAAGTCTTGACAGTTCGCACAGGTAATGGGAAGATAATAAAAAAACATTTGAACCAGCTATGGAGAAACGAAAGTGACGGCTGGATTACAAATCTAGGCACAACAGAAACCTACAAGATGCTAAACAATGATAACAAACCGGAGATTTGCACCACCAAAGAAACTGATCTTCAATTAAATACTTTGTCTACAGAGAAGTCACCACTACAAAAGGGAAATAATTCACAACAATGACTAAAAAGGAAAATAAAGACCCCCAAATATTTAAATGGTTATATCTTAAGCTTGAGGACTCTCAAGTAATCTTCAACTTGGGATAAGTATTGTTATGTATATGTTAAATTAAAATACACATACATGCAATGTAATAATAATAAACATTGTAAATGTGAATTTAATATTTAAATGAATGCACATATATAAATTATCACACATACGTAGGTAAATTATTTATACATGAAAAATAAAAAATACTTCGTTAATTAAACATTACATGATTACCATCTCTTATACTAGCACACAATTGTTTATAAACAAGGCAAAACTCTCCATACAGCAGTGCCACCCTGTGCCAACCAGAGTAATCAATGGATGGCAGAAGGCTTGTGCATAAAATTCCTATCTAATGCCTACTCATCCAATATCCCCAGACTAGTTTCTGGCTTGTGGCCTTTATCAGTGAGGAGCTTTGGATCTGAGTGCACTGCACCAAGATCTTAGGATCTAATGCAACCCTCCAGCAAACAATTTTGATTTCTCCTTAACTATAAAACTATGAGAATGAAATTGAAAACACAAAAATATTTTCAATCTAAGCTCAATAGCTTATATAGTTATATGGGTCTGAACTCAGTTCAGTGCTCTCAGTACAGTGCTCTCAGATCCAAAGCTCCTCACTGATGAAGGCCACAAGCCAGAAACTAGTCTGGGGATATTGGATGAGTAGGCATTAGATAGAAATTTTATGCACAAGCCTTCTGGCATCCATTGATTACTCTGATTGGCACAGGGTGGCACTACTGTATGGAGAGCTGCCTTGTTTATAAACAATTATGTGCTAGTATAAGAGATGGTGATCATGTGATGCTTAATGGTTTAACACCAATTCTGCCTAATAGGATAGTGGTGGTTATGGTTGTTAAAGAGCCAAAGACACCAAAATGTATGGGTACTGAAATGAGTTCAGACCCATATGACTATATAAGTTATTGAGCTTAGATTGAAAATATTTTTGTGTTTTAAATTTCATTGTCATAGTTTTATAGTCAAGTAGAGATAAAAGGTGGTTGCTGGAGGGTTGCATTAGATCCTAAGATCTAGGTGCAGTGCTCTCAGATCCAAAGCTCCTTACTGATGAAGGCCATAAGTCAGAAACTAGTCTGGGGATATTAGATGAGTAGGCATTAGATAGTGATTTTATGCACAAGCCTTCTGGTATCCATTGATTACTCTGGTTGGCACAGGGTGGCACTACTGTATGGAGAGTTTTGCCTTGTTTATAATTAAACATCAACCTTTAATAGTTGTGTTATTTTTTAAAACATCAAGAAAGCAAATCCTTTTAGATGAGAAGTTTAGTTGATGAAGGAACTTTGCAGATAAACAAGGTGTGTAATTCAAAAGTAATCGGGCTGCAAAGTTAATTAATCAAACCAAGACTTAAGCTTAAATCTTCTACTACAAGTGAACTGGGAGGGATTGATCCGACCAGGATGGACAAGATGTGACCAATCAAATCCAGGGAATCAGGACTAGGGAAAATAAGTGCAATATAAAGATTTTGTGACACTTGCAACTGGAATTTCTACCGATGCAGATGAACATTCAAAGGTGCTAAACATCGCTTATTTAGCACGGTAGCTCCAGAGCAGACTGCTGGCCTGAGGCAGCATAGGGACTATAAAATAGGTCGTATTTGATCTTTATTATTGTTTTTGTATGCCTTCAGGTTTATTGACATAAACTGTAAATATATATTAATATATAACTAATACTTCCGGACATGTATTATAATTAAATTTGCTTTTACTAATTCTACCAGCTTTAGTCTTTATTGATTATAATTATTGTATACCTATGTAGGCAGGGTAAGGTTAGCTCCCTGCATAGATTGTTTGCCAGTGGGTATTATAACTGGCGGACATAACACAACTATAATTATTTCACAAAATAACAGTTTTCATTTGGGTGGTATCAGATATCAGTTGTAGCATTTATGTTATAAAATCATGTAACCATTGTGAATTAAGGATAATTAAAAAGTGAGTACTAGATTATTCTACTTTGAAAAAAATATTTAAAGCAGGATTTAATAAAAAAAATTGTTTTTTACAAATATTATGCACCTATAAATAGTCAAAATAAGAGTCATAGATCACATGATCCTATTCTCTTAAGTTTGTAAGTTATAAACAATGAAGATTGCCAATTCCTCAACAAGCTTTGTGATAAATGCTTAGCTAGAGAATGCATTTAAAATATATCTGTTAGGACCCCCTCCCAAACCTCTGGCCATGGTTCAGCACCTCTCTGAGGAGTGCCAAAGCATGAAACCATGGTCAGAGGTTGGGGGGGGGGTCCTGACAGAGATATTTTAAATGCTTTCTCTAGCTAAGCATTTATTATGCACCTATGTTTCATGTGTAAAGCATATGGTTGAATATTATTTATTTACTAATTTTTGTACTGAAATCATATACATTTTCTTTATTTAATGCTTAATGCAGTCATTTCTTTGTTTATCTTACAATAACAACCTGCTTATTATTAAAAATGTCCTTATTGCATTAATTCAAAGAGATAGATCATGAACTTTGAAGCAGTATATACTTATAAAAGTTTTTGCTAATATAATGAAAAATATTTTTTTGTGCTTTTGAACATAATTTTTTCAGTTTCAGAATGAAACAGAAAAAATTAAGTTTTATATGCTTTCAAAAACAATCTAATTACAATTAAAACTTTTGTAAAACATTGAGATTTTATATTTTAAAATAAAAAGTAAAATTGAAAATGGTTATTCATTGCTCTCCTCACTATAACACATAAATTATTGTGAATGCTTAATAGCATTTTGCAAACAGCATCTAGATTTTTTTTTTATAATTACAATTTTTTTATCTACAAATACAGTAACAGAATGAACTAATAAGATTATCTTTAATGGTAAACCACATCAAGCACTTCAATTCTTTTACAATTTTCATCAGTCACACTTGTTATCATCTCTGATAAATGAACTCTTTCATTTCTGTGAGATAACTTTTTATATTGTAGGTTTCAAATGTTTTCTGGAATCTACTTTTCTAGTTATCATTCTTTAATTAGAAATTAATTATCTTAATTTCATAGGTAAATAACCTTCTCAACTTTATTATAATTTTTCAGTAGTCAATTCTACTAATAGTTCTTAGTTAATTAGTTTTTTAATTACCTGATTAAAATAATTAATAAATTATTTATGATATATATTTTATATACCTAGAAATTTATATATTTTGATACATAATTACTGATATATACAAGCATGCACATGAACACTTTTGCTCTTGCTGTTATATATGATAGGGATTAATTGTTAATTAAGAAATTTGTGAGAGAATTAAAATATAAAATAATAATTCTGAGGAGTAAATTAATATAATCAATTTGAATCTTTTATGATGTTAACATGCTCGAAAATTGGGGTTTTTCTAAGTAACCTTTAAGTGTTAATTTATTAAATGAATAAATGATTAGATAAATGATAAATATTATTTAACTTATTAAGATTTTCTACATCTGGAGTTGAAAAGAGTGTATATACTGTTAATAAGTAGACCCAGAGTTATCTGGTTCAAGAATCCATTTATATAAATACTATGAGACACAGTTATTTTTTTAATTTCAGCAGTGAACATTCCTACTTTACATTTTGGACGTAGTGAATGAACTGCCAACTCATTCTGTCATATTAAGAGTCTGGTTAATTTTGCTCATTATATATATTGCGATTTTAATATTTATTCAAACTGTATTGATCTTATAGCATTATATTGGGAAACACACATTTTACAATATACAGTGGAGTCTCAGAAGTTAAGTTTTAAATCTCCTTTGTTATCTTTTTCTGGATTTATAGTTTGCTTACACTTTGAATGACCCTAGAGATGCAATGTTGAGATCTAGATTACAAGTTTTATGATAATCCTGGTTAAATAATTAAGTTATCTAACTTAATTGAAGATACTATCAAATATTTTATGTGCTTACAGTTAAAATCAGTGATTAAGTGTTATTTAAAATTATGTGTGAAGTAACCTTATTACTGAGCACATGATTGGTTTAAAATGGAAATGTGGAAGTAAAGTTTATGTCCTTGTTTATTTATATTTTTGTATAATATGCTTAAAGTGTAGTTTTTAAAAACTTTTACAAACTATATTAAATTAAACTAATAATATTCAAATCAATGATTTAGCTTTTTTGTTGTTATTGTTGTAATACATATTAATAACTTTTTTTTGTTTGTTATTATTCTTACATTGATATCATAATAGTTTTATACCGTGCTTAATTTTTCATATTTTATATATAAAAAGAATATTTAAGCAAGTATTAGACTGAAGCTAATATTTAGCTATAGAATATACCATGCAATTTGTTGCATTTATGAATAGAAAGTTTTAGCAGATAAAATTAATATTTTGGTTGACTAATCAAGAAAAAAATAGTTAGATGAATCGTAGAGATTAAATACATTTTGTGTTCCCATTGGGACTTGGAATGAGTCAATAATGCTGACTTATGTTGTCGTATTTTTCAAGTCAACAATGAGCGATTTCAAGTTTTGATTGTGAGTAGTCATAACAAATGTTTTTCTATGCACGTTATGGCATATGCATTTAGATATGAACTTACTGCGAGCTATAATTATGTTTACCATTTATCGTTTCTGTTTACAAACTAAACTAAGTTATATATTATTTGTAGATTATTAAATTACGGTTAAATGTGATTAAAAATAATTTAAACTTGAAAATCTGTGTTAACATATTCGTATAATTTGTTAATAAAAATACCTAAACACATATACAATGTTTTAGATAAAGAATGTTTTCCTCTTCCCCAATCTAAAATGTATGTCTAATTTGTTACAGATTGCATTTCAAAGTTTGAAACCTTTTCCCAGAAGGCAAAATATTTCTTCTAAACAAGCTTGTTATATTAAAGCCTTGAAAGAAAAGCTGAGGAAAAAAGAACAAGAAAGACGAGAGTTTGCAGAAAAAGAACAAATGGTAAGTTGAGAGCATTAGAATAATAAACATTTGAATAGAAGTATTAATTTACTCAGAATTTCCAACAATATTATGTAAGCATTAAATACTAATTTAATTCTAAGATAAAAGTTTTATAAAATGTATCATCTTGTTTTTTTCTTATTTTTTTGTTAATAATTTAAAGTTTATATCTGTATTTTGTATATCTGTGTGTGTGCGCGCGCACGTGCTTGTGTGCTATTCTTATAAATTTAATTATAATGAAAATGTTGATATTGTAAGGTAATTTTTAATTTATTTTTATAGATTAAATTTTTATTAATCATTTATTTTATAAAATAAGCATACTATCTTCTTTTTTAATGGTAGGATTTAAATAGAGCTGAGGCATACCTAGTTTTTATCTAGAAAATAATCCATCTACTCCACAATGGTCTCTTAGAATTTAATGACTTCAGAAAAAATTTATTTAATTATCTTGCATGTGTCTCTTATGATCCAATTTAAAATACTCCAACATTTCCATTTTAACCTCTCAACTTTTTAATTGGTATCAGTAATATATTTGTTCTCTCACACATATCTTTTGTTTTTGATCATTTCTTTTTAATCTAATATATCTCTCATCAAATATTGCTATATTTGTCAATAATCTTCATAATTTCCATATTGGTTTCTATTAAATGTTCAAGTTTCAAGTCTATAATTAAGCAAAAGCCGAGCCTTTCATTAAAAATATTTTTTATGAAAATAGTTTCTAATCTTATATTTGATTTCATTCATTTTATTTAATTTATATTAATAATTAGACAAAGGTATTTAAAGTAGTTACTTTTTTATATAATTCTTTACTATCAGTCTTGTTCTTTTTTTTTTTTTTGAAAACTTATTGCAATCTTGTTTCTTATTTGACTTTACATTTAGATTTTTATTTTCAAATGATAGTTCTTATAATATTTCCTATAGTTCTGGAGCATTATTTAGAAAAACATAGATCTTGTGCACAATTCAATCGTCATCATCATTTTCAATCATTATCAGTCCACTCTAAGATGAAGATTTTCCTAAATTCAGTCCTTTTTTTTATTTCTAGTCTCTTTTCTCCACATTATCCCTGCACACTTTCTTATTTCATCCATCTATCTCATATGTGATCTCTTTCTAGGTCTTTTACAATTTCCTGTAATCCAGTTTAAGATTTCAACTGTTCATCTATTATCATCTCTACTAACAATATATCCAGCCCAACTCCACTTGTCTCTTAATTCTTTTCAATGATGTCAGTAACAAACACCTATTTGTTCTTTCACCCATATATTTCATTTTCGATCTCTTGTTGTTAATCCTAACATGCCTCTCTCCATATTCCATTAAGTGATCTGGAGTCTCTGCAATGCTCTTCTACTAAGTGTCCAAATCTCAGATCCATAATAAAAACTGGTAAAATGCATTTATTAAAAACCTTTTTCAAACATATGGGCATATTTCCTTTTAATATTAAGTTATTTTTAACAAAAGCACTCCAGTCAAGTTTAATTCTATAATTAATTTTATCCATTCTGTTTTCATATATAGTAATAATCTGGCCAAGGTATTTGTAATTGTTAACTTCTTATAATTCACCATTAGCAATTTTTATTTTCTTCTTTTGAAAAAATCCATTCAACATTGTTTTAATCTTTTTAACATTTATCTTTAGCCCTATTTTTTTTTTTACTTTCATCTAATAACTCTTATAACATTTTTCAAAGCTCTAAAGCATTATTTGCAAGAACAACTGCATAATTGGCAAAATCTAAAAAATGTAAATAATCTCCATTTACTCTTAATCTTTTATTTTCCTATTTTAATCCATAAAATATTTCTTGCAAAAAGTTTTGGAGATATGGAGTCAACTTGTTATACACTCTTCTCAATGTTACTCTTTTTAGTATCATTATGTAATCTAATTGTTGTTGTTGCATTTTTATAAATGTTCTTCAAAATATGACAATATTATGTGACTATACCCTTGATGATCCAATGCTTTAATCACTGTAGAATCAAATGTCTCTTCATAATCTACAAATCCAAAGCATAATGGCATTTCATATTCATTGGTCTTTTCTATAACTTCTCTCAATACTTGGATCTATTGCACTAAAACCACTTTTAAATCCGGCTTTGTTTTTTTTTTTTGTTTAGTTAAAATCCAAAATTCAATGTGGAGTAGACTGTTAGGTCTGTAATTTCTAATAATATCATCTTTTAAAAATATTAATGTTAATACTGTATTTTTCCAATCATCTGGTATATATTTATTATATACACATTTGGTATATAACTTTTCCAAAAAATGTCTATTTCTTCTGCTTTTTTTTTAGACATTGATTACAATTCCATCAGTACATGGATCTTTCACCTGCTTCATAAATTTAATTCCATGAATTACTTCTTCATTTAAAATCATGGACAATTCAGAAGATGTAGTAGCTGTAGGAAGTACTTTTTCTTGTTCTTTAGCTATAGAACATAGAAATCTTTTACACATTTCATGATGTCATCTCTCTTTTTTAGTTATAGTTCCATCTTTTTTTCTAATTGCAGAAATAAGTTTCCTACCAATACCAAAATCTTGTTTTACATTTTTGAGACTTTTATTCTCTTCTACAGCTTATCTTGCTAGTTCATATCAACTTTTTTTTTGCAACATTTTACAAAATTTGAGATATTCAATCCTTCTTAATGCATCCTTTTTATTTATTTTTATATTCCTTCTTTTCTTCATAAATTCTCTAGTTTCAGTTGAAATTTTACTGGCCAATTGCTGATACTTTTTTCTACCAGTTATCATTGTTGCAGTTTTTAAAATGTATCAGTTATTTTTCTATTGATTTCATTCAAATCTGAATCATGTTCAAAATCTGTTAATATTTGAAAATGATTTGCAAATTCTCATTTAAATTCATAAAAATGTTTTTGAAGATTAGAAATATCAACTGTGAATATTGTTTTTCTTAATTTTTGTCTCTCTTGTTTTGCATTAACATGTATCTTACATCTCACTAATTGATGATCTTTTCCTGTGTTGAATTTATTAAGAACACTACAATCTTGGAATATACAAGTTCTGTTAGTCAAGAATATAATCCAATTCTGCTCTACCTTCATTCGGATGTATCCATGTCCATTTCTTTTTTAACATTTTTCTCAATAAAATAATTTATAATATAAAGTTTCTCATTTTCTCTAAACTCCACAAGTCTATATCTTCTCTCATTTCTATTATCATAATTAAATTTTCCTACAGCACTTTCATCTTTCAATTGTTTACCAATTCTAGCATTAAAGCCTCCCACATCAATTTAAAAATATTATTTGGTCTGAACAAAAGCCTTTTGTACATTCATATAAAAATCCTCTACCTTTTCTTCACAATGAGAACTTCTTGGGGCATAATGTAGAATTATCTGCATTTGATATCTGCTTTTAAGTTGAATATGTATTCTTGCTATTCTTACTGATACATTATCAATCTCTACAATGTCGCACTTCCATTTTTTGTTTTTAATGAATCTTATTCCAGTTGTATTTCCAATGTTTATGCTTTTATAGCACAGTACATGTTCACTTTTTAAATCAATTGTTTCTTCACCTTCTACCTTCATAAAATTTAATACTATCCCATTTAATATTTGATAGTTCTTCCCCTAATTCTTAAAATCTTCTTTTACTTGAAAGTGATCTGCAGTTGTAAGTACCTAAATAAAAGATCAGCATTAAATGGCAGCCTGGGTTCATAATCAAGAGATTCTTAGCATCCTCCACCATCATCCACCAACCACTGTCTTGGCTAATGGTTTTACAGCCTTCTGGGAATAAGGGCCATGATTTATTTTTATCTGTAAATATTTGTTAGAAAAAAACATTCATTCGCATATACTTTCATTCTGGCTTCAAGAAAACTTGAATTGATATTAAGAGCTGTCAGGTGACTGAGAAAAAGCGACCATGATATTTCTTGACATAAACTCGCAGATAAAAATCCAATAAACTAATCACATTGGCCAATGTGTGTTGCTGAGCAGCCCATTCATATGAATAATCATATAGTAATAACAGCTGCAATAACAAGAATGTACTGAGTGAACATTAAAGAATTTACTTTGCTCGGTTCCTTTAAGGTCTGCAAGAGGAATCAAAGGATGGATCTCCTTTCAGTTAACAGCAAATTCTTTTCTGCAGAAAAAATCCAGGTAGTTTAAACTGTTTTAATTTATTTTATTACTTTTTGCTTTTTATTTTAAGTTATAGAATAATCCGGATAAAGTCATGGAGAGATAATATCACCTAGTCATATATTGTTATTGTAACGAATTATATAGTCTAATAAATGCTGTTGTATTATGATAAATATTTTTCATAATTTGACAGTATCTGGTATATATGTATGTTGTCTATATATATTTATATATGGAAATAATTTGTATTTGGAATTTTCCATTTTTAATTTTTTTAATTAAAAAACTACTGCTGCAATTTTACTATGATATAAACCAATCAAGATTAACTGCCTGAGGTTGAGGAAGATGGTAACTGCAAGCACTAAGATATATATATACACACACACATATATATATAATTTCCAGGAGCTGCCATGTAATAAAAATACAATAGCTAAATACAAAAACAAGTACTTTTTTCAGAGCTTCTTTTTCAAATCATGCATATGGTGAGATTTAAAATCATTATTTTTTCTTTTGTTATTTTCTCCTCATTCTTAAATTCTATTGGTTGAGAAATTTTGAAAAATATTTTATTCTCCAATAGCTTTTTTCAAATATTGTTAATTTTCTTTAATTCACACTTTTCATTTATGCTCTTAGGCCTTTTAAAATCTCTATATCTTCCCTTAGCAGTCTCTGGTCATATTGTCCAATTTTTGCCAAGATACGAATGAAACGTGTCAATTAAAGAAAATTAACAATATTTGAAAAAAGCTATTGGAGGATAAAATATTTTTTAAAACTTCTCAACCAATACAATTTAAGAGTGAGAAGAAAATAATAAAAGGAAACAATAACAGTTTTAAATCTCACCACACACATTCTTATGATTTGAGAAAGAAGAAGCTCTGAGGAAAGTACTTGTTATTGTCCTGAAATGTCAGTTACTTAGCTATTATATTTTTATTACATGGAAGCTCCTAGAAATAATACCATGAATTCATTTATCCATGAGAATATTAGAATATGTATATATTAGAGAATTGCAATCATATAATATTAGAATATTAGCTAAAAAATAAATTTATATTAAAATTCTCTCACAACCAATTTTAGTATAAATTTGTTTTTCACCTAGTATTCTACTGTTATAAGATTGTCTATTCTGTTTATCACTGTTGGTATTTTTTAATGCTATATATAAACATATATGTCAGATTCATCCTTATATATGTGTTTGTTTAATTTTAGTATCAGCATTATACTAATGTTTTTATCTTATATAAAAATCAAGAATAAAACAAATGAATTTAAAAACTAACAGCATTTTGATTATTAAATCTTATGAGTTGTTTTTTTTTAAATTGGAATTTTAAATGTATTATAATATTTATTAATGCATCTGGTCTTTTAAGAATTTTGATGACATCTTCAACTATCCTCTGATAAAGAATCTCATATCTGGATAAGATTTTGGTATTGGTAAAGTCTATATTATAATTGATATCAAAAACGTAGAAAGTAATTGTTGAGAATGTTTTATTTTTGACTGCTTTAACATGTTTATCTCTTATCTACAAAAGATCTGATGAATCACCTATTGAACAAGTCACTGTGATTTTAAGAAATGCATAGCTTTTGTTCATTTAACAAAGGCTTTACTATAAGTACTCTATTTCTTTTTTTATATATTATATTATATATAGAGTTCGCAAATAAACTTTTAACAAGCTTTGCAGAATATCCCCAATTCCAGAATGGTTTCTGCTACAGGCTTCCTCAGTGAGGCGCTAGGATATTCAAGCACTAAATTAAAAATACCAGGACAAGCCCACCATTTTATCTAATGGATAACTATTAAGTACACAATTTGAAATTTTCAGGTGTTCATATATCTTCTAATCCAGCTATCTAACTTAAATAGACATATGGGACTGAACCAAGTTCAGAACACCATATATTAATAAATTTAGCAATATAAAATCACCAAAGCATTAATTGCAAAAAATAAAATTATAAAGAAATAAAGTCATATGTCACATGATCTAATATATAACATTTGTAATACAAGCTTGTTAAATTAGGTCATGTGACATATGCCTTGATTTCTTTGTAATTCTTTTTTGATATTGCGTTATATTGATATTAACAATAAGTAATTTCATATATGGATGAACTAGAAATATATCTGTATGTATGTCTTTTTTCGTAAAATTCTTTATATATATATATGAAAATAGTCTGGAATAAAATCTACATTATTCAGAATACTACTGTAAAAAAAAATCAATAATCGCTATAATCAGCTTATACCATCCTGAGTAGCATTTAACAGTTACAATTTAAATAACAAATATCTCATTAAAGTTGCACAATACTAATGTTCCCACATGAATGGCCAACTTTCTGTAATTTATGTATATTTTCATAATTATATTGCTTATTTAATACATTGTCTGTCATATTTATCAAATATGATTTTAATTTTTCTTTTTTTCAAATCGTTCTCCACATGTAAAATAAAAATATTATCAAAACAAAAAACTCCATTACAAATAACTGAATATTCAACAAATACAATTTTAAATTTATTCACAGAATAATGCAATTTATTATAAAGTTCATGCTTATGAATTCTTTTTTTCTGTGCCATTTTATCTCACCAATATTACTGGATCCACAGCATCACACTACCTTATAAATAATATTACATTTTTTGATCTATTAATAATTAATCTACCAGTATTTGGTCCAACATATGTTGGATCAAGTATTGGTAGGATGTTATTGATAAAATCAATAAGTGTAATATTATTTATGAAGGAATGTGCTGTTATGGATCCAGTTATATTGGTGAGACAAAATGTGCACTGAAAAAGTCCAAGTGTGATGTTTTATGTAATAAGTGGTGTTATTTTGTAGATAGATTTAAATCTATATTTACTAAACATTCAGTTATTTGTGATGATTTATGCTTTGATAATATTTTTATGTTACAGATAGAAAATGATTTGAAAAAAGAAAAATCAAAGAGACATATTTATAAATGTGACAGACAATGTATCAAATAAGCAATATAATTGTATGAATATACATAAATTATTAAAAGTTGGCAATCACATGGAAATGTTGGTGTTGTGTGTCTTAAATGAGATTTTTTTATTGTTTAAATTTTAACTGTTAAATGCTACAATAATGTTGTGACAGTATAAAATAAGATTTATTATAGTTATAATATACAATCTGTGTCACATAAAATCTTTCATAAGATTTTTAAACTACTAAACATCACATGATCACCATTTCTTATGCTTGCTCATTATGCACAAGCCTTCTGACATCCAATGATTACTTTGGCTTGCACTAAGTAGCACTACTGTATTGAGAGTTTTGCCTGTTTTAATAACAGTAATGTGCTAGCATAAGAAATGGTGATCATGTGATGTTTAGTGGCCTAATACCAATCCTGCCTAATAGAATAGTGATGGCTATGGTGGTTAAAGAGCCAAAGACCCCAAAATATATGGGTACTGAAGTGGGTTCAGACCCATATGACTATATAAGCTATTGAGCTTAGATTGAAAATATTATTGTGTTTTCAATTTTATTCTCATAGTTTTGTAGAGATAAAATATGGCTGCTGGAGGTTTGCATTAGATCCCAAGATCTAGGTGCAGTGCTCTCAGATCCAAAACTCCTCACTGACTAAGGCCATAAGATAGAAACTAGTCTGGGGATATTGTATTAGTAGGCACTAGATAGGGATTTTATGCACAAACCTTCTGACATCCAATGATTACTCTGGCTTGCACTGAGTGGCACTACTGTATGGAGAGTTTTGTATATTTTAATAAGATTTTTATCTATACACATAACCATAGGATCTGAGAAAATTATTATAATAGGACACATATATTTATAGTGGCTAATAATTCATTTACACAAGATTGCATTATCATCTGTAATGGTTCAAAAGTTATTATTTTGAAAATAAATAACATTTTTTATTTTAAACTCTGTTTTCACTTTTCTTTCATAGAACCCTTATCAACTATTGATATTTTTAGTCCATTAATAGCATTGCCATCATCCAACACTATGATTTTATGAATTATTATTTTTTTATTTATAAGTTATGAATAAAAAAAAGCTGTATAAAATTAGCCTATACATAACTAAATCAATGATGGAATAGTTATTTTTGGTAGTGTGTTAGTTACTAGCTCAAAATGATCCATGCACTGGTTTGCTAATATATAACTTAGTGATCTGAAAACAATTCCTCAACTTCATATGGTATTTATATTTTATTTGCTTATCCTATAATTTCTCCATAAATATTTTTTTTCTTCATATATAATTTTTTTTCTATTATGAATTATTACATTACCCATTATTTTGTAATTTTGTTGGCTTGTGCTGAATGGTGCTTCTGTATAGAGAGTTTTGCCTCTGTGAAAAACAATTCGGTTACTGCTTATTTCACTCATTATTCAAAGACATGAATTTCAGATTTCATTTAATCTTCTTCCATTATTCTTATCTGCCCTACCCTCCCCCCCATATAAAAGTGTCTATTGTTTTTTCCCACATTTTCAACTTCAAACCCTAGTTTTTAATTTGGAATTTATCATTAATTAAAAAAAAAAAACCTAGTTTTTTATAAAAGCAATCTTTGACTTTTTCCAGTATTCTTAGACAGTGCATATTAAACCTATTTCTAACTTTAATCAGCAGCTACACATTCTATAATAGCATTATTGTTTTTCATATCAAAAACTGAGTCCTGTCATGTATTATATTCAGTTTCTCACTGTAGAACATTTTATATCCACTTATCCATACTGTGGCTATTTATAGAGTGCTTATTTTGTGACTGTTTTATATCTTTTCAAATCATCTATAACATTTACTGATAGTCATTCTTTTTGTGTTCCATGTTTCTAATTTCAAGTCCTTTATTCATTTTTATTTTGACTTAGCTTTTTTTTTTTGGTGTTTTTTTTTTTTAAGATTATGTTTTTTTAGTCTTATATAAAAGAAGAATTAAACCTACCATTGATTAATGATTCCATATAATAGTTTTCTTTAAGTGAGTTCCAATTTTTCTTTATCTGTTATCAAGATAACATCTTGTAATGTTGTGGTAAAACAAATATTATAGATATCTGAAATAAACAAAAGAAGAAAATCAGATGTGGACATGGAGAGAAATGTAGAAACATTCTAAGTAAATCAGATTAGAAAAATAAATTTGTACAAAAGGATTTGACCAAGAGTCTGTTCTTAAAGCCAGACATATTGTGATTTTAAAAGCTAGATAATAAGAAAAACAGGTTTAAAAACAAAAACATTTTAAGAAGATAGTCATATTTATCAAATGCAGAACAGAGATTACAAGGCATTTTTAAGACTGGTTTGAAAAATATGTGGACTTTAGATTATGATGAAATATAAACATGTACTTCCTCACTGATTTTACACTATTGAGACTTTATAGTTAAAAATCCACAAAGCGCATGTGCATTAGCTTAATGGCTGATTATTAATATTACAGTTTATAAAACATAGCGCTATATAAAATAAATATCTCATTTACATATTGAGAATTATGTGAAATCATAATAACTTAGATGGATCTGCCCAAATATAACACCAGCATCATATATATATATGCGATTAAAAAGAACTAGCTTCATTTGTAAATATAAATAATCTGGTGAATTGCTTTTATTTTTTGTTTACATATCTGTGTTTGTTGTGATATTAATATCAATCACTTTTTTTTTTTACAATACATTATGCACTTATTTTAAAAAAAGTGAAAAAAAAAAGATTAATATTAATATTGGATAAATTGGGCAATGCAATAAGGAAAGATTAGAATTGTTTATTGTGAATAATAAAAATACATACATTGAATCATTAAAGATGAAACCCGTTTTTATTTATGATAAAAGTTTAAATATAGAATGCAATGATATTTTTAAAATACTTGGTTTAAATTCTTTTTCCCCATCGAACATACATCTTGTCAAAATTAAAGTTAACCCATATGTCAAAAAATATTTTTAAATATTGCTATTAATGTCATGTTGACACACATATATATGACTATTTGTCAAATGTACACTTTTAATTAGCTTGAAGACTATTTGTCAAAAAATATATATATATATAATTAGTTTAAATTTATTGCAACCCACATATTTACTCAAATTTATGTTAGATAAATTTTTGAAAGTTGATAGTTCAATTTATAAAATCTTAATTGAATTTCCATTTTCGTCTGAATCCCCAACTTTAAGCTTTCTATATACTTAGTAGGATAAATACCTTAAAAATAATTTCATTTTTTAAAAAATTTGAATTTCATGAAAATCTAAGTATCTGTTTTGCACTGGGGTGCAAAGTGTCCAAAGTACCTGGATGGCCAAGGTCAGCAAATTTGTAGAAAAATTTTAAATATTTTAGGATTTAAATTCATCTTTCTGCTCTGTTCAAATGATTCACTGTTAGATAAGTCACCAATAATGGTTAATATATGATACCAGTAAAATAATTTATAATTTAAACCAATAAATAAATATTTTAGTATCATTAATACATAACATTGAATACATTCGTTTCTTTTAAGTTATTGAATGATAAGGAAGTGATGTTAATTTTCTTACAAACTATGCCAGAAATTATGAAATTATTTGACTTTTGACACATTTAAGTATATTGTTACCAAATTTAATAGTAGCATTACATCTTTTTTTAGTATTGCCATTTCTAATGAATGAAAAAAAAAAACATTTGTCCAAACATGATGCAAAAGTAACTTACAAATTTGGTTATTACAAGTATAGAAAGTGAAATGGACAATATTATAAAAGAATTTTCATTTATAAAAACTAGAAGAATACATTTGAAAGTATTGACAGCAAAAAAACTTCACACCTAGGTGGTGTAAACTCATGAAATGTCCCTGAATCTAAGTAATATAATAAATAAAAAGTACATATTTCATAACTCATATTTTTACTATCCAGATGAGGCAAATATGTATATTGAAAAAAGATGTTATTTTTAAAACAATTTTGAACCATAAAAAAATATCTATTAATATTAACTATTTTACAGCGTAAAAGAGTATGTTAAGCTCTTCTGCCCTGAGATAGATTGATATTATCAAGATGGCAGAGTTCTACAACAGAGAAATAACACTTGATCATCATCATTTATATTTTATCACTGTTCATCATCCTTATAGCATAATTTATTCTAGCATTTGAATAAACTTTGATGAGTTTCACACTAAGTTGTATGAAGATGTAATGTTATTTATAGTTTTTTTTTACTGTATCAATTGTTTTGTGGTGTTTTTAAGTAAAGAATAATAATATGAACTGCTGATTTATTCAAAGAAAATTAAAAGGATTTATTAAAAAGTTAGGATTGAAAATCATTTAAAATAGATGCATATAATCATTCTTGAAAAATTTATGATTGTTAAATACTGTCATCAAAAACATATGAAAGAAATAAGGTACTAGAGTCTGAGTAATAGTGCTTGCTCATCATCTTAATGAGTTTCCATTGCTTGACACTCTCATTATAATTTATTCTAATGTTTCAGCATTTTTAACTTCATTATATAATTATTATTCCATTAATGCTGCTTTCGCAGCAGATAGTCAATTGTACTAAATTTACCCTGCACCAAATCTGTTGTGTTTGGTTGAATTGCAGATTTCACACCCAAACCAACAGTAATATCAAAAAAATATGAACACTCACAAAGTTAATATATATAATTTATTAGAACAAATATACATACATGTTATACCATTAATAAATACAATTTTACATATAATTTAGTCAATAATGAGTTGGTCATGTCCGAATGACTGAACTCACTTCCAGCTGTATATAATAGCTTGCCTTGTGAGTTCTAATCAAGACTCTTCCGGCTGTAACAGCTTGCCTCAAGTCGACTATAGTCATAGCAGCTTCCAGTCCTATCGAAGACTTGCCTCACTGCGTAGATGTATCAGTAATAACTATAGTAGAAATACCTTCACAGTTGTTAGTGGTTTTAATTGCGAGCATGTTCAGTCATACAGGTTAGACAGATGTTCTCTTTTTCTCTTGCTTGCCTCCAAAAAGGCTGACTATTTATTTCCAGATCCCCTACCTTATCGGCAGCAATTGGATTCAGATAGCATCAGTGCCTATTGGCCCATACTAACCAATGATAGGATTCATACACATGTTTACACATTGACCTTTGGCTATGTTCTGCATTGGTTATCCACATGTTTTCATATTGGTTAGTGGCAATGAGTGCTCAATCTGATTGGAAAAGGAAGGAATCTGGACTAATCTACTTCTAAAGGCAATGTCATATATGACAATATGTATCATGAGAGATCTGCTAATAATGATCAAATGCTATCACTTGATAGTAGAACTTTCTATCAGAGAATTTCACACACATGTACTTTTATGTGATTTATATTCTGTCATTTATAAACTAATTTTTTATTTATTTACATAATACATATTCCTGAAATACATGCAGATTTCAGAGCAGTTTGTCAATTTTTCCTGATAGTAAGGCAGTTATAATAAGAAATATATTGAATAAGGTGATTGGAGTTGATCTTTCTTCGGATTTATTTACATATACAAGCTATATAGGTCATGTAATGTATGACTGATTTTTCCTATTATAATTTTGCCATTAGGGCTTTGGCTATATTAAATTGCTAAGCCTACTAATATATGGGATCTCTGAATTTAGTTCAGGCTCATATAGTTTCTTTGGTTAAAGAGCTGAGTTTGAAGACATGTAGGTGTCTGAAGATTTGGATCTTTTTCTTAATATTTAAGAATTAGATAAATGCTTGGCTTGAGTTAATATTTTGAATCTTATGTCCTAGCTCTTCACTGATGAGAGCCATAGCTCAAAACCGGTCTGGGGATGGGAACCATCACAGATAAAGGCTTCATGTATTTTCTCTTGTAGCATTTATCATAAAAAAATAAAATAATTAAGCTTGTTTAGAGCTAGTAGCAGGCTCTTTATATATTACATATTGGTAATACAAGCTATATAGGTCATGTGATGTATGACTGATTTTTACTATTATAATTTTGCTATTAGGGCTTTGGCTATATTAAATTGCTAAGCCTACTAATATATGGGATCTCTGAATTTAGTTCAGGCTCATATAGTTTCTTTGGTTAAAGAGCTGAGTTTGAAGACATGTAAGTGTCTAAAGATTTGGATCTTTTTCTTAATATTTAAGAAATTAGATAAATGATTGGCTTGAGTTAATATTTTGAATCTTATGTCCTAGCTCCTCACTGATGAGAGCCATAGCTCGAAACCGGGATGGGGACCATCATAGATAAAGGCTTCATGTATTTTCTCTTGTAGCATTTATCATAAAAAAATAAAATAATTAAGTTTGTTTAGAGCTAGTAGCAGGCTCTTTATGTATTACATATTGGTAATACAAGCTATATAGGTCATGTGATGTATGACTGATTTTTACTATTATATATCTATTATATTTTAGAAATGTAATGTAAACCAAAAAAAAACTACAATAATAATAAATCAAGCTATTTTGTTAACAATACTTAAAATGAGTTTCCCCCTTAATTCCACAAGTGCACTTATTTTTGCCTTTATCAACAACCGGAAAAAATATCTAAAATCAAAATTGCAATTGATGGCTCTTAGTTATCAAATATTTTTATCGATAATAGCAGTCCAATAATCGATAGTAATGATATTTTTGATAAACTATAATTTTTTATTGTTAACAAGTAAAATTTAAAAACAAAGAAAGATTAAAAGATGTTTATTATTGTGGACTAATATTATTATGTTTGAAAGAAACTATTCAAAGAAAGATAAAAATACAAAATTATATAGCAAATATAATAAAAAGAAAAAAATATTAGCTCATGTACGACCTATTAAACAAGAGAATTAAACAAACACATATCCATGTGTTTTACATCAATTTTTACTTTAGATCAAAATCATTGAATACATATAATTAAAGCCATAGAGCTTTGTTAGTTGGCTCAATTATAACCTTAAGGACTACAGGCTTGACTATTATTTTAATAGTGACCAGATAGCAAAAGAAGTTCTAGATTGACAATTTTTTTTAATCACTATTTTTAATTGTTTAAGTTTATTTAAAAATGTAGCTGAGTATTGTCTTGGATTGTTTCCATATATGAATACGCAATTTATGCGCCAGAATATGTAAAGAATAAAAATGGCAGTTTAAAGATTTGGAGAAAGTATCTTAACAAAAGAATTCATAATGGTTTGAAAAGTGACATCATTATTTCAATAAATTGTTGTTATCAATCTGTGAAAGCCTGAAAGTAATAGGCATATGAAAAAAAATCTCCTGTTTCATTTTTTCTGCAACATAACTTACAAAAAGAATCTATATTGAAATAAAATCTTTGATACCTAAGGAAATGTAAGGTCAGAAGAGTCTAAATATTGAGTGTGAGAAGTCAAAAATTTTGCTCAAATGATCAATTTCTAAATTTTTGTAATAACTGTTTATTATTTATTTTAAGCATTTGAGTGTTAGATTAAGTGGGTTAGTTAAGGTAGAGTATTTTGTATATCTTCCAATACATATATTTTTGTAGAAATGATATATTTATCATATAGGTTTTGTAAAGATTCTAATAGTGATGTTCAACGTACAAAAAATGGTGATGGTTTATCTGTAGAAGTTATTTTTTTAGTATAGGTTCCAGAAACAAGAATTGCTTTACCATGAGTGATAAGAGATTTAATGTTTTTAGATGCTAAATAAGTCATTTTGAAACAGTGGTAAGTTTCATCATTTTATAGAGACTACTACTGTCTTTCTTTTCACAATAGTTTCTTATAGAATGAAGATATGAATGAGGGAAAGACATTTTGTAAATTTTGTAATGAGTACATAGTATGAGATTTTTTGTAACAATTGATAAAAAAGAGAAACTTTTGAACACAGAGAGAGGCATGACTAGGAGAGAGAGAGGTAACTAATTTTGCAATAACATTATTGAGTTTTTCTTATATTTTTAATCTCATATTTGTAAAACTCATGTAGACATTTTGTAATGAGTATATAGTATGAGATTTTTGTAACAATTAATTTACACTAAAGGAAAACTTTTAAACACACAAACAGAAAGATGACTGGAGAGAAAGGTAACTAATTTTGCAATATCATTTTTGAGCTTTTCTTGTAATGTGGATGGTTTGTTTTTAAAGTACTGAGTAAGGTATTGAGCTATGTAAATATACCATGCTGATGTTTTATTTATATTAATTTGTATATTTTTCTAAATTTTTTAATAGTATTGGGATTTTTTTTGTTTGGCTAAAATGCAATTATATTATCCATATATGCTGTACATGACACTCATAAGTTTAAGCAGGGTATATATACTTCTAGAATTTTTTATTCAAGTTTATGTATATACTTAATAACAAGCACTGAATAACAACCCTTAAGGTACTTATTATTGGGGAATAAATGATAAGAACATTTTCTCTTTTAATGAAACATGAATTTCACAACTTAAAAGGAGATTGATAAGAAGATGTAGCCATGATCATGGTATTGCTGTATCTGAAAGTATTTATCTAAGAATGATTACAGGTGCAAAATCTAAATTGCCCATATGTCTAATTGTATTGCAATTGCACTGTATTTTTTTCTTGATCAAACCATATTTAAAATTGTTTGGAACAGAAGAGCAGCCTGTTCAGTAGATGGTTCTTTTTTGCAAATTGCATTGGTGAAAGAAGTGTTATTAAGGATGGTTTGAATTTGACTTTTAATATCAATCATAATATTTTTATTTTCAAGGATAGATTAGTTAAAAAAAAGATTATTGTGGGCCTTTTTATTAAAGGGGTCCAATGGAATTGGATATAGTCACTGATGTATTGCATAATTTCTTTGATAATTGGATAACATAAAATTTAATATATAGAACCACTATGAATTTTGCAAAATATTTTATATTTATGCATCCATGACATTAATATAATATCTAATATCTGTGGACAAATTTAATGAATCAAGAAATTTTGAAAATATATCAAGGAGATGATTGATTAATTCACAAAAACAGAAGATTGAATATGCAAACTGAACCCTGGTCAAGTACATAATTTTTTTTTTAGATATTACTGACTTATACTATAAGCATCACAAATGTTTGCTAATACTGCACTTGATGAAGCCATACAACTTCTTATCTGAAAAGTATTTCAAATGCCACAACTCAATAAATAAGCAGTTCAAGTATTGAATAGAAATATAAGTTTAAATTGTCTTTATCAGATTTAAGACTAGAGTAAATTCTTGTTTGATAGATTCATTTAGTTCAGCATCACAAATTATTACCATACTGAATCTTGCTTTTTATAAAATATTTAGGTTATGTAAAGAAAGATTTTACAGTAGATTTAATTACAAAGTAACTTTGAATTACTATTAACTTGCATATTTTAGCAAATCAAATAAACTACATAATAACTGATAAACTTAATCGGAAGTCAGATTATAACTAACAACGATTTTTTTAAGTGTTTATTAGTGTGCCCAGGTGAATAAATTATGATTGCACCTTCTGACACAGTTTGCATTGTACATTAATTCATTTCTAGAAATCTTGCCTAATGTTTATATTCTATTTGATAAAAATATAACCAGCTTGGTATATATATTCTATTTGATATAAATATTATAAGCTTATCATGTATTGAGCTTGGTATATATATTCTATTTGATATAAATATTATAAGCTTATCATGTATTGATATTGCCATAATTATTATTAGAAGCATGTCAAAATCTTCAAATCGATCAAAAATATTTGTTGGCTCTAATTCTATGAATAAATTATTTGGTTGGCAAATTTACTCAAAATGAATGTTACCATTTATGTTTACAAGATTACTAAATACAATTTTTTGATTTCTATTTGTATATTATTTAGAAAAATCAGTATCACAGTCAAACATATTATCCAACTTTCATAAATCCACTTGAAAAAAATAATAAATGCCATCTTTAAAGGCCTTCTAGTCAGAATGGCAACTTTTTCAGACAAACAGTCACTGAAGCAAATAGGAGATATTCTCATATCTTTGTATTACTGGTATTCATATTTTCTTCAAGTCATTAAGAAAGCCCATAATAATTTAATGCCTTTAATGAGAAATGAACTTGAAATTATTTGCATAGTAAAGTATTTATAACAATTTACAAAAAGTTTAGTTTTAAACATTCCAATTATTTATAATATTGATATTATTCTGGAAAATTCATAGAACTAATAAAGTATACAATGCTAAATAAAGTTCTCTATGACTATGGCTAAGTTTATTTACAAAATTTATTTTCCTGGAATTTCTTTTAATGACTTCAGGAAATGGGCTTGATAAAACTTAAATGCTGCATAAAATGAGACAGATATTCATTACTATTATAAGTTCATGGATTTTTTATTATTATTATCAGTTATTTGTCAAAAGGCATGCCCCATATACCAAACTGGACCACATTTTCTAAGATTTTCTGTTTTTGCTTTACTTTTCAAATTACCCATATCTATTTTCTTCTACAACATGGTAAATCAACTTCTTCATTTTCCTTCATAACTTCTTCAAACCCTTTCAATATATCATTCATATAATTCTGTAATCATATGCCTAATCTATTTTTTTTCCTTTTTCTATTTACTCCTTTTAAATACTTCTCTACTTTGATTTTTTTTTCATCTTGTTCTCACAAATTTACATCTGTAAAGCCTTTAATTTTTCTTTTTATTTTTCTAAATATCCAAGATACTACTCAATACAAAACAATACATCAAACCAAATATTTAACAATTCTTTTTATTAGATTTAATTTCAATTGTCCATGAATAATTTATTTGCTTCATAAAAGTTTGTTTATTCTTTACAATTTTTACTCTGCTATCTCATTTATTAAAACAGGCAAAACTCTTCGTACAATAGTGCCTATTTTAATAACAGTTATGAGCAAGCAAAAGAAATGGTGATCATGTGATGTTTAGTGATCTATCATTTATCAAAACCAATTATTTAAAAGCACTGACTTGCTTTATTTTTCTTGTTCCTTATCCTTAATCTTTTCTTATCACTATTTATATTTATTGCTTTATTTTTATTACTACTTATTTTTATTTCAAACTTTTTACATGCTTTGTTAATCCTCAATAACATTTTTAATGAGTTCAAGCTCATTATTTGCAAATATTACCATATCAGTAAACATTAAAAGAATTAATGCTAATTCCAACCATATCAAAACAATGTATCTAAGTATAAAATACATAAAAGTTTATAATATTGCATTATTATTCTATACTATTTATTATTATCTATATCTTCTGATTCATGTACAAATTTTTCAATAAACATTTTTATTTCCAGGCTATAACTTCGCTTGCTTTTTTAAAATTAATGGAACAAGTATTAATATCTTTTACTCTTTCTATCTATCACTCAGTACTGATTCTCATCATTCAAATTGATGCATATTCCCCCTCAGATTAAAACATGTCTGATCAATTTGAAATCTGTCTATTCAAGACCAATAACAAAGCCTAGCTAATGGGAGATAAGTTGCTATAAAATTTTCATATTTAAATGAATTAGACGTTTTTTCCCTGGTTAGTTTATAACTTTTGAAATACAATCTACTATCTATTCTCCTTAGTTACAGTTACCTTACAAATATTAATCAATTTTCTCAAACTTTTTTTTTTCATAGCATTCAGTAATTCAACTGGAATCTCATCAATGCTTTGGTCATGTAATTTTCTTTATAACTAATATAGATAAAAACCTATTATTTTTATTTTGTAAAATTACTGATGCTGTATTCTTCATAACTTTTTTTTACTAATGTTTTACTATTTCCAAGTGTTTTTTCCAACCAAACTATTTTATCATATAATAATTTAATCAGTAGTTTCCTTTTTTGTTTTTTCTCTATTTTTCTATGTTGCATTTCTAGCCATTTTCTCCTATCTTTATCTACATCATGATTCAATTGTTACATTCATCTTTCTACAAGTTCTGCATTTCTCCCATATTTTTTCTATTATTTTCTTCATCTTGACATTATTAATCCAAGCCTTTTATGTTATTTTATTTACTTTATAATTCATTATTGTACTTATCAACAACTCAGAACAAAAATAAATTCTTTAATTTTATTAATTGTCTATTCATTTTAAACTTGGTTTTATCATATAGATAAATAAGTTTATTTCAATTTTATCATTACAAAATTGTTTACTTGAATTTATATCAATGTAATAAGACATTGTAAATGTATTTTAAATCTAATTAAAATCTATTCTTATCACCCATATCTTTCCATGTATTATTACTTTTTGTGTGATTTTTAAATAAATTGTTCATCACTGTCATGCTATTTTCTTTAAATCCACAAAACATTCTTTTATCTTGTCAAGTATTGGTGACCTAGTGGTTAGCATAGCTGCCTTCCAAGCAGCTGGCCCGGGTTCGCTTCCCGTCAACGCATTTGACATATGAAAAAAAAACATTCTTTTATCTCTGTCTCATTTCTTGTTCTCAGCACAAAATAATTTTATCATCTTATTCCTGTTTTATCACAGTTTTACCATAGTTTCAACAATGTCTTTCCTGATTTTTTAAATATATGTTTTCTATTTTATCATCATTACAATTATTAAACAATAATCAGATCTCTTGAAAATGCTTTTAGTCTTTTTACTATCTGAGATTTATGGGAATCTTAAACTTTTAAACATTTATTATTTTAAACCTACAACAATACCTCATCCATTCCATCTACTTTAATTTTGAAGTATAAAATTTTTACACTTTCATCATTCTTTTATCACCAATTGAACCACTTTGCATCCCAGATATTCACAATAGTCAACTTTTTTTCTTTCATCTCTGACAATAAATGTACCATAATCTCTGGCTTTTCCACCATTTTAATATTACATGCATCTATTCTTATTGTTTCAGACAGTTGTTTATGTCTAGATTGATTTGGTTAATCCTTGGAAAACTAGAGATATTTATATGATTATCACTTATCACGTAGAACTATTATATCAGAATATCACAATGTTCTTTTATTTTTATTGTAATTTTGTGATAATACTTATTAATATTGACATTTCAACTTTTATGATAAGGAAAAACTGATATTACCTGAACAGTTTCTTATGGTTTAGGAATAGTTAACTCATCTCTTTCAAGGGAAGAACCCATTTCTAATAATATTATAATTATTAGTGGAAAAAGAAATATGTAAAATATTTTCTCATTGAGATACACAATAAGCTATGGCTAAAAGAATTATTTTATCTATGGGAGGAGGGAGGGGGATTACAGTTGTACTTCATTAGTAAGTAGTGAAATTGCTATCACAATTTTTATTTCCATCTGTCATATTTATTTAGATACAAAAAATTTAACAAAACCTTTGAATAATAATAACTGAGATATCAAATTGCATAATCACATTTACAGAACACATATTCAGAAATATTACCAAAATTACATTCTCCTTTATTTTTGCTCATCATCATCATCATCATTATCAACCATTATCAATCCACTTCAGGATGAAGGTCTCTCCAAGTTTAATCCATCTTCTCCGATCTTTAGCTTCTCTTTTCCGCATCACCCCTACACATTTTCTTATTTCATCCATCCATCTTACATGTGGTCTCCTTCTGGGTCTTTTACAATCTCTTGGAATCCAGTTTAAAATTTCAATTGTTCATCTATTATCATCTCTTCTAGCAATATGTCCAGCCCAACTCCACTTCAATCTTTTAATTTTTTCAATGAGGTCAGTAACACCTGTTTGTTCTCTTATCCATACATTGCGTTTTCGATCTCTTTTTGTTACTCCCAAAATACATCTCTCCATACTTCTTTGAGTGGTCTGAAGTCTCTGTATTGATCTTCTATTAAGTGTCCAAGTCTCAGATCCATAAGTAAGAACTGGTAAAACACATTTGTTAAAAATCTTTCTTTTCAAACACATAGGCATATTTCCTTTTAATATCAAGTTATTTCTACCAAAAGCACTCCAACCAAGTTTAATTCTATGATTAATTTCCTCTATTATGTTTCCATCTGTATTAATAATCTGACCAAGGTATTTGTAACTCTTAACTTCTTCTAATTCATCATAATCAATCTTTATTTTCATATTTTGAGCAAATCGATTAAACATTACTTTAGTCTTTTTAACATTTATCTTTAGTCCTACTTTCCTACTTTCATCTGATAACTCCTGCAACATTTCCTGCAGCTCGGAAGCATTATTTGCAAAAACAACTACATCATCTGCGAAATCCAAATGACTTAAATAATCTCCATTTACTTTCACTCCTTTAGTTTCCCATTTTAATCCACAAAATACTTCTTGAAGCACTGCTGTAAAAAGTTTTGGAGATATGGAGTCACCTTGTCTTACACCTTTCTCAATGTTGACTTTCCCAGTATCATTATGTAATCTAATTGTTGCTGTTGCATTTTTATAAATATTCTTTAAAATATGACAATATCCTGGATCTATACCTTGATGATCCAATGCTTTAATCACTGAAGAAATGTTTATAGAATCAAATGCCTTTTCATAATCTACAAATCCAAAACATAATGACAACTCATATTCATTTGTACTTTCTATAACTTCTCTCAATACTTGAATATGATCTACTGTACTAAAACCACTTTTAAATCCAGCTTGTTCTCTTGGTTGGTGAAAATCCAAGGTTCTCTGTAGACGAGTTGTAATTATCTTGGTAAAAATTTTATATAAAACTGATAAAAGGCTGATAGGTCTGTAATTTCTAATATCTTCTTTATCACCTTTTTTAAATATTAATATTATTACTGCATTCTTCCAATCATCCGGTACATCTTTATCATTTAGATATTTGGTATATAACTTTGCTAATATTTTTTCTGTTTCTTCACCTGCTTCTTTTAATATATCAATTATAATTCCATCATTACCTGGAGCCTTTCCTTTTTTCATACATTTAATTGCATTTCTCACTTCTTCATTTAAAATTCTGGGCAATTCGGAAGATGTAATAGATATAGGAGGTACTTGTTCTTTATTACTATATAATTCTTGATAAAAATCTTCTACCAATTTCATAATGTCATCCCTCTTTTTAGTAATAATTATATTATATAAATCCAATTTATCCAAATCACTTTGAACACTTTTTAGCAAAAAAATCTTTTATTGTACATATATACATATACACCTATGTTTTGACTGACCTGTAATCTTCAGAGCCGGTTTAATCTTTTAAACATTTTTTAAAAACATTAAAGTAAACTGGCTCTGAAGAAGACTTCAGGATAGTTGAAACATAGGTGTATGTGTATATATGTACAATAAAAGTTTTTTTGTTAAAAAGTGTTCAAAGTGATTTGGATAAATTGCATTTATCACACATATTATCAAGACTATTAGAAATAACTAAAAATAAAATATTAATGAACTGAGTTTATCAATATATATGTTATAATTTAGCAGAAAAGTATGTTATAAACAACTATTCCATTTATATAAAATGACAAGAATAAATGAAAAAGCAATGTAGATGTCCAAAAATAAATTAGCCCAAATGATTTCTACAATATTAATGATCACAAAACTACTTTCAAAAATATTGAAATCACTGTAATAAGTTTTTGAAAAACTCTATATGAGACTTCTCCTATTGGATAAAGCAATTTCAAATGTTTTAATTATCTAACAATCATGTGATGTTGTAGTTTATAAAACAGATGATAGAATATGTAAAACTGAATGCAAGATATGCATTGTATCAAAGTATAATCTGTGGCTTATTGCAATAATTTTGAGATTAGTACTTAATATTCTTCTAATTTAAGTTGTTTATATAATTCAATATTTAAAATAATTCTAAATTTATAATTGTTAAGTAAGCAATATGTTGAGTGCTGAAATGAAGTTATAATCAGAATCTACAGCTGGAAAATGGCGAAATGACCTTTAAATATAAGGTTTAAGTGCAAATTGTATTCATGGTCAATAGGAATATCTTTTGTTATTTTATAAGTTAGAATCTTGATAATCAAAAGCATGTTTCTGATACAAGAAGTCTTTTTTGCCACACCTCTATGCTAATTTTCTCGTTCTTTCATTTTTCTTATACTTCCATCCTGTTTTAAGCTACTTAGATTGGATGGAGCTAATTATCATGAGTCTTTTATGCTATATTCCGTGCTCTTTATTAACTACAGCAAGAAAATTCTGTACTTCTGTAAGAATATTTCATATTTTAATTATGTACTCAAATATTATTTAGTATACAGAGTCTGAGGGAGTATAATGAAAAATGAGTTATTTGAAACTGATTTGGAACAATAGTTTCATTTAGCATTTGATTGCATGCTTGGCCAGTTCTATTAAGAGATCTGCTTGCTCTTCATATAAATGGAAGATATAAGGAAACTTGTTCTAAAAATTGCCTATTTTAGAAATTTTAATTAGATCACCATGCCTGGTAACAGATTGCTAATTTAAGTAATTGAAACTTGTAATATAATTAATGGTAATGGTGATAAAATAGAAAATAATTGTGGTTATAAAGTAGTCTTTAAATGAATATAGGACATCTTGTACATCTAAAGAATTTTCAAAAATTAAAATTGATATAGATGCTTTTAATGAAATTTATTTTCCAGAGGATAGAAGTTTAAGGAAATTATTATTTTTATTTATTTCAAAGAGTAGATTAAGTGTAATGAGACTGCAAAGTTTAGATTCACTGCAAGATCTAACATTGTGATTCTGAATGCATTCACATGCATTCTTTATAATGATTTGTTCAAGCAAAGCATTTATAATAATCAATCTATATATTATGAAAAAAATGAAAAACTGCAGATCTAGTTCTCAAAGTTAATGTCATTATTTGCAATATCTAAGGAATATAGCTTGATGTTCATACTACCAAGGGAAATTAAAAATCTCCAAAAAGAAAAAAATCACACATTAATACAATATTGGTATCCATCAAGGAGTAAAAGCATTCTTTTACTGAATTTTCTGAATCTAATATTAGAAAACAAGCAATGATAAAATATATCCATTGCACAAAATAATTTTTAATATTAGCCTTTCTTTCATATAGCTAGAAAGCCCAAGAGTAAAAAATACCAAGTTACATCTCATAGTAAATTCACACCATGCATTTGTTTTTCATACAATAATTTTATTTCAATCTTCCTTCTTCTATAACCATATATCTGTTCAATTAAGTTTAAATAAGAGCAACTATATCAATTTTAAACCTGGATAGCATCTTAACTACAAATGTTTTCCTATATTTAGATTATGTAAAGCCAGCTACTCTATCACTATTAGCATTACTGCTATTATAAGTATTTTTAATGTTTCAATAATTTATTTTACTATGATGTAGACAGATTTTGTGAGATGGGCAATTTTTAGAATACTTTTTCTAAGTCTCATTATAATTGTAATAGGCAGTAAGATCCTTAATAAGGATTTCCAAACATTATTTACCAAACAAAACACATGCCTCAAGTTTTAAAATGATTTTGTTAATTATATTGCAAATTTGCAGTTAAGAATTCTTAGTCTGCTGAATCTATTCTCATCACTAACTTTTAAGCACAGAAGGATTTTGCATATGGCGGAATTGCTATGCATGTATATAAATGGAGAAAATGTGATTGCAGAGGCAATCCCATAAATAAATTTAATTCCATATCATATATTGAATCTTTTTCAAATAATTTTCATTTTTGGGCATATTCATTGTAATATTCTCTGTTTGTCTTTTAAGTCTTTTTTCATAATAGTCTTTATATAATCTCTTTAGAATGATCTGAATATAATTAAATCTTTTTTAAAAATCAGTATTTGTTGAATATCTAACATTACTAGAATAATAAATTGATTTGATTATGAAGAATATGTTTTTGCTAGCTAAAAAGTGCATAAAATATTAACATTTATATAAATGCCCCTAATTGCAAAATTGTGACCATAAGAATTGAACTGAAATAAATATCTTTTAACTCTCTAATTTCAAAGCAAAAAACATATACATTTGCAAGTTTTTGTTTTTTTCAGTGCATCTTTAGCTCAATCCTATCATAATCGTTCATCAGCCCGAAGTCAGATCAACCTTTTACACTATAGATACATTTGAAATGTACACTTTTTCAAGCATATGTTACAATTTAACTTCATATAATATGTATTTAATTGCAAGGAAATCAAGTTATATATCATATGACTTAATCCAAATGTTATATAATGAGACTGTTAATAGCTCTTAACAAGCTTTTCTGAATATCCCTATCCTCAGACTAGTTTCTAGCCCTGACTACTGTCAGTAAAGTGCCAGAACATTCAGACTATTAGATTTTAAAATATCAGGTCAAACCCCAGCATTTATCTAATAGTTAACTAGCTGGATTTGAAGACATATGGATGTCTGAAAATTTCAGATTTTCTATGAATGTCTGAAATTTTCAGCTTTTCTACTTAATAGGCAACTATTAGATAAATGCTGTGGCTTGACCTGGTATTTTTAAATCTAATAGTTGAATGATCTAGCACCTCACTGATGACAGCCAGAGCTAGAAACCAATTTGAGGGATATTGATATTCAAAACAGCTTGTTAAGAGCTATTAGCACAGTCATTAAATAATATATATTTAAATATATTTCAAGCTTTTATTTCATCACATATTGAAACATATAATCAAAGATGTGAAAAAGCATTTATACAAGTAAGCATAATTATAAAATTGTGATCACAAGAACTGAACCAAAATGAATAAATATTTATCTTTCAACTCTCTAATATCGATATAAAAAGCATATATATGTTTTTGGGCCTTAAAGAATTATATTAATTTATATTAATATATAGTTTAAAATGTTAGTCCAACTATCTTCAATAAATGTGGCATGATATGTAAAAGAATGATAATAGCAACATATATTACCATTTCATTCCCATTTATTCCTATTATATATCTATTTTATATATATATATATAAAATACATGAGAGATATTTAACTAGAAAAAAAATCAATTTAATGTCTAGAGACATTTCCAAAATTCTTCAAAAATTATAGAAGTACTTGTAGAGTATATAAGAAAAATATAACCATTGAATCATTTATATTGTAATTATCCATTAATCTTTTACACGACCCATCACTCTATCTCATATCACTGATACACTTGAACACATATAGGTCGAAAAGATAAATTATCACCAATATACGCATTTCATGCTAAACCAGCAATCATCAGTTGGTCCAGATTATTATCTCTACACATATATGCAATAAGTGCTCAGATATATATTAAGATAGCCAATCCTCATACTTTAATGGACTGGTTTCAGTCCACTCCACACTCCAACCGTCCATCCAACATGGGTGTGACAAGAATCTCGGCCTCAGGGTGGCCTTTGAGCATTCCATCATCAGATTTTCAATTGGATGGATGGTTGAAGAGTTAGTGTGTGGAGTGGATTGAAGCTTGTTCATTAAAGTATGAAGATTGGCTATCTTAATATATATCTGAGCACTTATTGCATATATGTGTAGAGATGATAATCTGGGCCAACTGATGATTGCTGGCTTAGCATGAAATACGTATATTGGTGATTATTTATCTTTTCGACATATATGTGTTCAAGTGTATCAGTGATATGCAATAGAGTGGTGAGTGGTGGGTCATGTGGAAGTCTGTGCTCATATACTCTATTATTACATATATTGATATAGGTATATAATAAGCCTGTATTTCAGTTATTAATCTTTTTTAAAAATTTTATTTATTAATTTAAAAGTTAGTACTATATTATATATATATATATTAATGGAAGGGGGGGGGGATGAATTAGATCGCGAAAAAATTACTGTTTTTTCTTATAATCTACAAGGCTCTTTTTTGGTAATAATACTGTGGAGAAAAAATGTCTGTTTCAAGAATAATTTTTTTATTATGGGAAGAATTCAACACAATTAAGATTAATGAAATTTATTGTAAGAGTTAAGTATTTTTTTAAGCTTGACCCATATATATGAATTGATTTTTTTTATATATATCATTAGCTTCTCTTTTCCCCCCAGAAAAAAAAAAGTGTTTTTAAAATATTAAATCAAAATTACTGTGTTATTATTTTAATCTTAACTTTAAATCCTTATTCTGAAAATTTAAATTATATATATATTAACATTTGAATGCATTATTTACATAATATATAATTTTAGTTATTGCAGTTAGAATGTGGAATCAACTCAGCCATGGTGATAGAATGTGCCGCAGTTTACGATGAAGGTAAGTATATAATATCGATAATCACATTTTGCAATAAGTTTATCTCTAATCACTTACTCATGCATGTATTTGTGCAGTGCAAATGTGCATATTTTTATATGTGTTTGTGTTTATAATTAAGACTATAGATAATTGGGAAAAGGCATTGAAAAATGGCTAAGAACTGAATTATGGCAGTGTAAGAATTAATTAAAATCTATTTGTCAATAGATTCACCTTTAGTGTTGAAGAATGTTATTAATGAATGAAATAAGTAACATTAAAATTTTTATCAACATTAAGTTAACTTGGTTAATTTTTATATTTCAATCAGTTAATTCTTTAGGAAAACTTTTGATTCATATCATAGAAAATATAGTGCTAATTTAAATAATATACTTATTAATGAAAAGGATGCATAAATATTGGTAAATAACTATTAATATTAATTTTAGTACTTAATAGAAAATGTTTTAATATGTATAAAAATTTATGATTGAATACAGAAATTGTGAGATATATTGTATTAGAATTGAACTTATATATCCAGAAAAATTAAAAACATTCTCATAATTTTTTTTATAAATCCTTATTCTCTAAAAAGAAGCAAAAAGATACCTATTAAAAAATAAGTATAATATTAACGGCATAGGATTATTATTATTATTATTATTATCGTCATCATCATCCTTTATTATTGCATAATAAAATAAGGCCAAAAGCTATTAAAATTTTTATTTTTTAAAAAATCTTCAGGAAAATAAAGAAAAAAAATGTTTTTGACAAAAATTCAATTAGAATATCCTTAATATTTTAATTCACACTTCATGAAAATTGTAATAATAAACTATTTTTAAAACACTGAGATGTTTTTAATAAGCCAACAAATACTTTTCAAATAAGAAGTTGACTGTCTTAAAATCTATGTATATGATTTAGTTTATTAAGCATTATATGATAATATGGCAGATTTTATATAATTTTCTAATTACATTTAGTGTCCAAATTGAATTCTTTTTTTTCTTTCTAAGATTTAATGAAGACAAATTTTTATACATTCTTATTATTTAATATGGTCAAAAATAATTTCATATAGCATTTTAGGTACTCAGCTTTCAGATTCTTCTAACAATAAATGTTAAATAATTCTTAGTGAGGAGCCTAGAATAAGATATATAAATATTTGTAGAAAGAAGCTTATGCCTATTTTCTTAAAATTATTTGTAACTTTTTCTTTCTTTTCTTTTTTATTCTTCATTTTCATAATTCCTCAATTATATATCTAATCCAGTTTCTTTTTGTAATTCTTTTAATAAATTATCATTTTTTTCAAGTACTCACTTTAATAATTCTGTGAAATTAAATCTTGATCTTCCAAATTATATTCTCCATTCTCTTTGCAATTCATTTTTCTAGATCCATTTTTATTTCTTCTCTCATTTAATAAAGCAACACTTCAAGCAAACACACTTTACAAGTCACTTTTTAAATCCTAATTTTAAAGATCTGCAGATTACTTACAAACTTTAAATTTTTTAGCCCTACTTTTATTATTAAATAATTAATTTTCTAAATATTTCAAGGCATTCATTTCTTTATAACTTCCTAACTCAGACTCTTAAACTTTTAATTCCCTCTGCCTATTTTCAATTTTTAATTTTAGTTGCATTTATTTTCATCCCATTTTTATTACAATCTTCAATTAGCTTATTGCAAATATTATTAATTTCATCTTAACTATCAGCAATTACTTCAATACCATAATTTTTATTCCATCTTTTATAAGGCATCATTCCTTCAGAAACTCATCTAAATAAATATCAAACAAATCATCCAACAAAATAATACAACAAAAATGATTATTTTTAAGCTCACTGAAAAAAATATTAAACCGTCTCTACCTCTTTCTCCATCTATCTCCCTTTCTCTCCCCCTCTCTCTCCCATGCTTCCTCCCTCCTCCCTCTTTCCTTCTCTCCCCCTTCCTCCCTGTGTGTGTGTGTGTATGTGTAGATCTTTTGACAATTATTTTTGCTATTTACACAGGTAAGTTTTTTAATTGAAACTATTCTTCAAATAAAACATTATTTAATCTATTAGGTATGTGTCTCTTCAAAATTTCCATCAATATTTTAGCATCATATGAGATTCATCCAATTGTTCTAAAATCTTAATATTTTACTGCATTAGGACTCTTTCTTAATAGAATCGTAACTGTTTAAAGAAAGTTTACTGTCCATTTCTTTCAGACATAAATTATATTATAAATTGTATTTCTCTAAACCCTTTTCCCTCATAGCCATTAGAAATACAACTAGTAATCAATTTTTTCAATTGAGCTAAATTTCATCTCATGTATTACAGTATTTTAAAAAAATTCATTTCAACATATTTCATAGTTACTCATTGGATTTTATTTTTTTGATTATCATAAACAAGGACTTATCTTTATTGAACAAATCATATATATATTTTCTCATCTTTTCATTACATTTTTTTATATACTAACAATAACTATTTCACTTCTATTACTCTGTTTTTTTCATCCAAATTATTTCAACTGTATATTAAATCAAACCACTAAACATTTCATGATCACCATTCTTCATGCTTACACAAGCAGATAACACAGAAGCAAAACCCTCCATACAGTAGCACCACTCAGTGCAAGGAGGGTAATCAATGGATGCAGAAAGGTTTGTGCATAAAATCCCTATCTAGTGGCCTACTTATCCAATATCCCAAATTAGTTTCTATCTTGTGACTTCCATCAGTCAGGAGACTTGGATCTGAGAGCACTGCCCTAGATCTTAAGATCTAATGCAACACTCCAGCAGTCACCGTTTACTTTATATAGTTAACTATACAGTTTGAGTCTAAAATGAAAACACGATAATGTTTTCAATTCAAGCTCATTTACTTGTAGTCATATAGATCTGAATTCAGTTCACCATCTATACATTTTGGTATCTTTGGTTTTTTAATAACCACAGTCACCATAGTCCTATTGGGCAGGATTGGTATTAATCAACTAAACATCACATGATCATCATTCTTTATGCTTATATAAATTGGTAACTGATAACTGAGTTCAGATCTATATAACTATACAAGCAAATGAGCTTGAATTGAAAACTATTCTGTTTTTATTTTGGACTCAAAGCTGTATAGTTAACTAAAAAAGTAAAAGGTGGTTTCTGGAGGATTGCATTAGATTCTTAGATCTAGGTGCAGTACTCTCGGATCCAATGCTCCTCACTGATGGAAGTCACAATCTAAAAACTACTCTGGGGATATTGGATGAACAGGCACTAGATAGGGATTTTATTTCTGCATCCATTTATTACTCTGGTTACTGTATGGAGAGATTTGCCTTTTTTAATAAATGTATGTTAAAAGTAAGAGTCATCACAAATTTAAAATTATGATATTTTTTACATTATTATAATAAAAACTGAACAAATTTTTAAAATTTCTGAACTCCTGTGGAAATAAATTTAGCAATGTATTACATGCATAAATTAATTATCATAGTAAATCAAGAACCAAGTTAGCTATGTTAGTAATAAACAACTGTTTTATTAAGAAAAAAACAAATTCTGTCATAAAATTAACACACATTTAATACATTTATGCAAACAAAAAAAATATTTATTACATTAGTTTTTTATTTTAATCTTGTCTTAAAATATTTTTCAAATTTATGAGTTTTTTGCCAGTATGCATTATATGTTTAATAAAGAGGTGTTAGATTATTTAGAAAAAGTACACAAGTAGGAAGACACATTAGATGTAGATGTGTGGATGGCAAAGAAGGCAATTCAAGGAGAAATGGGATGGTCAAGTTTTTATATGAGAGATGCAAAAAGCAAAACGAAAATGTTCGGTAGATTACAATCTATGGATAGTAAGAGAATAGTCAAAATATTATTTAATTGGGTTACAAATAAAGGACAGGCAACAAAATGGCTGAGAAAAGTAGTACAGTATACAGAAGATTTGGATAAAGACTTTATGTCAGTATACTTCTACAAAAGATGGATGATTGATTGTGTTAGGAAAATTGTTAAGTGTTCTAGTGGCAAAAAATGGGATAGAAGAAAATAGGGAGTTGAAGAGATGAAGAACTAATATGGAGGGTAAAAAGAGTTTAAATATATATAGAAGTAAAGATATTGAGTATGAGTTAATTTATGATAATAGCAAGAAAAATAGTTTACTGTTTAAGGCTTGAACAGGATTGTTAGCAACAAGAGAATATATACATAAATGGAGAAATGTGGGTGATTTAGTTTGCAAGTTATGTAAGGAAGGCATGGAAAATATTAGGCATCTGCTAATTAAATGTAAATGCTTACAAGCAGAAAGTATTCAAATAATGAAGTTGTGGGAGAATAAATAAAAACAAAGTGATTATACAGAAAGTTGGTTCTTGGTTTTTATGCTATGTTTGGAAAAAAGGTAAGAATCTGAATATAAAAACCATAGAGTGGACAAAGATGATAGTGTGGAAATGGGATGGAACAGGATAGATAAGAATATGGGAATATTTGGGATGGGGAATGGAAAGGGAAGATAATGTGATTAACAAGTTTCTCTGGGCATAGTTGTTGAGAGATTCCTGACTGATAAGGGAGACGCTATAGTACATCACATCATATTGCCTCTGTATATTAAATCAAATGTCATCTTTACAATGTCTCTTTCTCTTCTAATAACACTTTCTTAACTTTTACAGTTGAAAAAGAATTTTTTTTCCCATTCTTTCAACTATTATAATTTCATTGGGAAAATATATTATAATATTAAAATATAAGAATTTCAAAACAATTAGATCAATTTGATATGTTGCTAAGAGGTTATTGTGAGTTTTAAACAGGTATTTCTCTTTTAACCATATTTTCTTGTCTAGTAATCTTCTCTCTATATATATATATATATTGTACCGGGTTCAAATATGAGAGATTCGAAACACCGGCCTCTTAGGCAGAGAAGAACATACTTGGAGAGTATGTATGTCCAAACGATAGCTATAAAATATATAACTAGCACTACATTTCCAGGACATAACTTCTTCTCGACTGTTGAATTCAACACCAAGTTCAAAGCACTTTTTTGTTTTGTATAAACATGGGCGCCAGTTATTTATTCAGAAGAATAAACAACGCACTTTGAACAATGGCCACTAATCCAACGCCTAACTACCTATGACTAGCTCAGTCTATTTTTAATCAATAACAAATTATAATTTCAATTAGTGGTGAAAAGAATTGATAAAAGAATTGAAAAAAGATTTGATGGAAAGAATGGTAAAAGGAATTGACCGACAAAATAAGGCTTAAGTTTAAAGACAATTTATTTAATGAACAATAATTATATTAAATATAAATACTTTTATAAATTTTTAACTAACATAATATTGGTATTTTTAATCACGCACATACTTAATTCACACCCTAACATATATAATAAAGCATTAAATAATATTTTATACTTAGATCACACAAATTAATATTTCATTTTTATGTGTTATAGAGTCCATATAATTTGGCTCTTGGAGGATTCACAAATGCAATGGCTACTTAGGAAGGAATATAAGAAAAAATGTTATTTACCTAGGATTTTTGGAACGTGGATACTGCTTGCTGTTAACTGCTTCTAATGAAGTATATCTAACTGGTTAGATTTGAAGTTTCTTGAGGAGGTTTCATTTTTTAAGACAATTAGATATTGTCAGAGATTCTTCAAGCTGTTATGCAGACATTATTTTCATGGGCAGATCTTGCTGTTTTACTAGACTTTAGGATAGAGACAGCTGCATGTTTTTCATGGTTTTAACACTGCATTCTTGGTTGATTCATAATAAACTGAACTGTTGTCTGAACTGACTGACTGAACTGAACTGTGATGCAATTAACTTGACTGACTGAACTGTTATCTGAAATGCAATTATGTACCAACTACGATCTTGGTACATTACACCACCCTCCATTTGAGAGTAAAATGTGTCATTTTTGACCATTTTATCTCTGATAACTTTAATTCTTAATTCAGAAACTATTTATTATTTTTCTAAGTTTACTTTTAATATCTTTCACTTTACATACTAAGGGCAATCTGTTTTGATTATTCTTATCTTCCTTCTATGCTGAATACATTGCTCACAATGATCAAATCCTGGATAGTGACCACAAGGACAAACTAATTTGTGGCACAGGGATCTTTTGGAAATGAAGCAGAGGCAGATTCGCTGACTTATACTGACTTACACATATAAAATCGAAGCTTCATTTGCCGGGTTTCTACTGGACTTGGAAAAAGAAAGGGTCGCTGCGAGTGGCAGGATTTCTCTACTGTCCAACCCGACTTACGCTTTGGAAAATGAGGTACAAGATATAGGGATTCTCCCCTGAAGAAGTGACGCACGGCTTATGCTGGTTGTCCCCAGTGCGCATTTTAAAAGAATTTTAAACGAAGAATGATCCCTGACAATCCGTTATGAATGCTAATTTTATCCAGTTGACAGCTTTCACTTATCCTTATCTAAAACTTATTTCAATACTACTCTCATCCCTTAATTTCAAACCCTTACACTCTTAATACAACTTAGATTGACTTTATATTTTATTTATGAACATTACAATATTATTTTTAAATTCACACGGACATTATCTTAAACCATTCATTTATATTAACCTTTACTTTAACCTTTACGAATATTATTTTAACATATTTACTTATATCACACTAATCTGACAATATTATTTTTAAACCATTACGAACATTAGTCTACATATTTGTTTATATTACAATGTTATTTTTTAAACTATTACTTTAACTTCCTTATTTAACGTGCGTATATTCAGAAAACTATTTTATTGCTCTTCATTATTATACAGATATTTGATTTGACTTAATTACTTTAAACCATTTATTTATTTCCTTTTATTAACTTGCATATATTCAAAAACTATTTTATTTTATTACGACTATTTTACCTTATTTTCTACAGATATATTATATTTATTTGTTTAACTTGCTTCTATTCTACGTATTTCTGTTATCTTACTCATTTATTTAAACCTACAAACTTTATTTTTTAAATCATTAATTTGACCCATTTATTTAACTTGATTTTATCAATTGTTTTTTTTTTAACTGTTTATTTATGAGCATTTCTTCTTAATTAATATGTGTGTAGAGAAAAAAAAAAATTATTTTACGAAGCCTCCGTTATTATTATTTTCAAACATTTCATTTATCGTTATTCATTTATTTTTAAATTTATTATCTTAATTTTAAATAGAAGTTTCAGATTTAAATTTATCAGATTTATTTACATTAGAATAATCATATTCGTGCTCATTGTCCATTTCCGGTCGTTATTGTTTCCATCTACTTTAATATTCCGTCCCTTTTACTAACTTTTAAACTATGTCAGGCAGTTCCTTCTTTCTTTCTAGTAATTCACTAATATAAATTATACACCATATTCTCATGTCTATCCCTCGATTAAAGTTTATTACTTTATCTCTTTCTCGTTCTGTTGTATTTTCTGCCTTGTAAATAAGAAAACCTTTAAGCTTTGCAGACCTCCGTATTTTTCCTAACCATTAATATTTTTTCCTACGCTTTCTCTTCATTTAAATCTCCATTTAAAATGAACACGAACTTTTACTTTAACCTTTTTAAAATTTTGTAAAAACTTTTCTATGCTATCTTCTACCTTGAACTTATGTCTCTCTTCTACTTCTTGATCTACATTTGTATCTACTTTCTCTGTAGCAACGCTATCTGATTCTAATTTAAATTCTATTTCCAAACTACTATATTTACCACTATCTGACTCTACTATCTCTTTCATGACCTCAACTTCCTTATTTTCTTTGACAAAATCTACTTCTACGATCTCGATTTTTCTCTACTTTTCCTGTAATTTCACATCTTATTTCTCTAATTTCCGTTCTAAGTTCATTAATTTCTCCTTTGAGTTCTTGTTGACTTTGTTTAATTTCTTGCATCATATTCATCATCATTTTCATCATCATCTGCATCTCAGATATTTCTTCTTTCTGTTTCTCTACTAACTGGGGATTTTTAAAATATATTGGGCTTTCTTCCGGCTCCATTTCTTTATTCATAGTTACATTATTACTTTTTATTTTTTAAAATTATCTTTTGCATTAACAAATCAAATATTATTACTGTTTATTTATTTTTCTTACTAAGACAGAAACATACAGCCAACTCCAATCCTTTTGTCCTTTTTCTACCCATTCTTAAAGCTTTAACTCCGCCCAGAATATCCAACTGTCTCTGATTTGATAGCATAACTGTCAAATCTCTTTTCATTTAAAGAAAAAAAAAGTTTTCGGTCAATTCTTTTTTTAAAAAAATTAAACCACTTTCACATATGTAATTTAGCTTTTCTTTAAGATTTTTATTTTTAAACAAGAAACAAAGTATTTAATTACTATTGTTTCTTAGGTTCGAAGCGACCACGTTGGGAGACATTTGTACTGGGTTTGAATATGAGAGATTTGAAACACCAGCCTCTTAGGCAGAGAAGAATATACTCGGAGAGCATGTATGTCCAAACGATAGCTATAAAATATATAACTAGCATTACATTTCCAGGACATAACTTCTTCTCGACTGTTGAATTCAACACCAAGTTCAAAGCACTTTTTTGTTTTGTATAAACATGGGCTCCAGTTATTTATTCAGAAGAATAAACAATGCACTTTGAACAATGGCCACTAATCCAATTCCTAACTACCTATGACTAGCTCAGTCTATTTTTAATCAATAACAAATTATAATTTCAATTAGTGGTGAAAAGAATTGATAAAAGATTTGATGAAAAGAATGGTAAAAGGAATTGACTGACAAAATAAGGCTTAAGTTTAAAGACAATTTATTTAACAATAATTATACTAAATATAAATACTTTTATAAATTTTTAACTATCATAATATTGGTATTTTTAATCATGCACATACTTAATTCACACACTAACATATATAATAAAGCTTTAAATAATATTTGATATTTAGAACACACAAATTAATAGTTCATTTTTATGTGCTATAGAGTCCATATAATTTGGCTCTTGGAGGATTCACGAATGCGATGGCTACTTAGGAAGGAATATAAGAAAAAATGTTATTTACCTAGGATTTTTGGAACGTGGATACTGCTTGCTGTTAGCTGCTTCTAATGAAATATATCTAACCGGTTAGATTTGAAGTTTCTTGAGAAGGTTTCATTTTTTAAGACAATTAGATATTGACGGAGATTCTTCAAGCTGTTACGCAGACATTATTTTCATGGGCAGATCTTGCTGTTTTACTGGACTTTAGGATAGAGACAGCCGCATGTTTTTCATGGTTTTAACACTGCATTCTTGGTTGATTCATAATAAACTGAACTGTTGTCTGAACTGACTGACTGAACTGAACTGTGATGCAATTAACTCGACTGACTGAACTGTTATCTGAAATGCAATTATTATGTACCAGCTAAGTTCTTGGTACAATATATATATATATAAAATATAATATATAATGAGCTTGCAAATAGCTCTTAACAAGCTTTTCAGAATATCCCCAACCTGAGACTGGTTTCTGCTACTGGCTTCCTCAGTGAGAAACCAGTCTGAGGTTGGGGATATTCTGAAAAGCTTGTTAAGAGCTATTTGCAAGCTCATTATATAATATTTGTAATACAAGCTTGTTAAATAGGTCATGTGATATACGACTTGATTTCTTTGTAATATATATATTTACTTACATTGGTATTTATATTTTTGCTAATATAAAGTTTTTTGCTTTTTTATTTTTTATAACCTATTATTTATAATAATAATAGCATTTATTTTATTATTAATTTTTTTTAATAATTCAATTTAATTATGTCTATTATTTAGCTTTGCATTTATTTATACATTTTTATTCAATAAATTGAACATTATTTGTTATTCTTTTTAATTTTTCAATGATTTATTTCAATCTTTATACAGTTTTTTTTTATTCTTGTAAAATTCCACCATTAGTAAGTTGTAATCTGTATCTGTTCTAGGATGCTTATATTCATTTGTAATACTTTTCTAAATCTACTCCAGAAAAATCAATATATGAATCACTGAAATCTCATCACGCCATCTGATCTTTTCATATATAAATTTTTTTTTATGGTTTCAGAGATATATATTTTAGCATTATTATATCACTTTTTCTATAAAGTCTTATAAATTCTTTATCTTTCTCATTTCACAATTCCAATCCACAACTCTTTATAATTTTATCATCTTTAATTTGTTTTAACACAGTATTTCAATTCCCAATATTCTTATATATCTATTTACAGATTTCTTTACAATTACTTTTTCAATTTAGTCACAAATGTTTCTTATTTTATCATCATGTTTATTAATAGCAATGCACACCTGAATGACTATTTTATCTTTTGGAACTGATTTATATATAATTATTAACAACCTATCATTTATAGAACTGATACTTGGGTTCTTGAGCAATAAAATAGAATCTTGCTAATAAGTCTACTGCTATTCCTTTTTTTTAAAAACCACAATCCATTCACTTTATTTTACAGATTCCTACTATTTATATTTTTTCTTTTCATCTCTTATAATAAACTCACTATTTTCTTTGGCCAGCATTCTAAGTAACTATACTTATTGCACAATTCTGGGAGAAGTCAGGCTTGTTTTTATCTACTTTCTTCAAAATCAACACATCTATAAACACTGAATCTATTTTAACCCTTTTGCAGTCTGAAATTTTTTTTATTACACCTGGTAGAAGTTTTTGGAAATACTCAACCTTTCACTTTTTTGTATAAAATCTTTATTTTATATTAAAATCCAATAAGTTGCATTTGATTTCTTTTTAATTTAAATTTATAAATGAATGATATTCTTTAAAAAAAAAAAATCATATTTGAACTTTATAAATATTTAAAAATTTACTTGTAAAAAAGATCAAAGATTTGACACTGAAATTTAAAGATTTAATATATTTTAAAAACAATCATGTTTCACTATCGAAATTTATTTTACATCTATAATTTAAAATATTTTAATAACAAAATAAAAAAACGAAGACATTAAACTAGTAATAATTTGCAGTAGTTTTCATATTTATTTTAAAATAAAAGTTTGAGAAAATTTAAATATAAAATGTCAAGATGATCCCTGGAATATTATATATATATATATAAATTTGTATAGGAAAAAAAGCATTTATATTTAATAAATATACATTTATGTTGAATGACATCAAATTATTTTAATTTGATATATTTAAGTTAGCTATTGTGAGGATTCTTAATGTCTAATAATCCCAACTTAAATAGTTAAATTAATTATTTTTATATTTTGCTTTTCTAAAAAGATAAATATTTTTCAAGCATTACAAACTAGTATTTGCATTTTGAAATTTTTGTATATTTTTTATTAAATTTATTATCACTTCTATAATTAATAATTTTATAAATTTATGCAGGCATATTCATTTTTTAATAAATCTATAATTTCAAACAAGTGAGTTTGACATAAGTTAACATATACATTTGCCCATGAGCAATTAGAAGGAAAACATGAAACATGGAGACTAAATAAACATTAAATCTTTTAATATAACCCATCTCTTTATTATATATGAATTATTAGTAAGTATCTAACAAAATCTTTGCAAAAAAAAAAAAGTTTGATCAAGCGTTGGTGGCCTAGTGATTAGCATAGCTGCCTTCCAAGCAGCTGGCCCGGCTTCACTTCCCAGTCAACGCTTTGACATATAACTAAATAAAAAATAATGTTAAAAAGCAGTTTATAACATACAAACAAGATTATATAAAAAACAACATTATATTCAAATATTTATCAATACTATTTTATGAAATTACAATTTTTACTTCAAAAAATTATTTTATTTTAAATTATCAATATTAGCCAACTTGCAACAAAATATAAATAATAAATAAAACAACTTCTTGAACTCAAAAATTCTATAAATATATAAAGAAATTGTTAAGCAACACATGAGTAAAGTTATTTTACAAACAAGATTTCTATTATGTGCATGCATTAGAATTCATTGTAGAATGGATAGGAAATACAGCTTTGTGTACTTATTAGATTATCATTCTTTTTATAGATATACAATCCACACATTTTATTGCACATCTTGCACAGTTAGGATAGATATTTAACAGTAAATTCATTTACAAAATGTCATATTAATTATTCACAAAAAATATAAATGTTTTATTTGTTTGGAGGAAATATAAAGTAATCATCTCTAACATTGTTATTATGGACAAAATATTAATAGACTATGTCACAACTGTCTATTCCCAAATGTCACTATCATTATTACTATTATTTCTAATTACTTTTGTTTCTCTTAAATAATAAATATATTCAACAAAATATAAGCATCAGATATCAAGATATAATATAAGACAATAACACTTAGCATACTTTGTCTTGCTACATCTATTATAATAAATGATATACAGTACCTATATTATTATAGTATTTTAAATACTATAATGTTTTATATTTATATATATTATATTTTCTGTTTTAATTGTTATATTTTGAACTCTTTATTCAATATTTTTTGTATGGAGTTTTTAGTTTCAAATAACAACTTTATTCACACATTAAGAAGTTACATATGGATATCATTTTACAACTTTCTTAGCATGTAACCTATGGAGTTTTTATTACTGTGTTATTTTAATTTAATATTTTAATGGATGTTTTAGATAGAAATATTTAATATGTGGAGTTATCCATTTATAATTACTTAATTAGGAAGCATTTTACCTAGAACAGTAACCAATGAAAGCCCACTGCTCCAGGCCAAGAGCCAAAATGAAACTGTCAGACTGATTGCTTTAAAAGAAATATCCTCATTTGAATGCCACTCTAGTTCTAGTATAGAGAACAAAGTACTGCAGTTTATATTTATAGGTGTAAGAAATCAAATTATAACAAACTTTTCAATTTTCTTACTTATTATAATAAACTCCTCCATTGGTAGGTTATATATTGTGAAATGGAAACCTTCCAATCTCTTTCCGTTTCACTATCAACCTAATGACCTACTTGTCTGAACTAGTTTCAAACCTATTTTAAATGTAAAAATGTTATATATGAGTCAAGTGGTAAAATTTGCTATCATGGCCGCTTGAATGGCATCCATTTACATATGAAAGTACGCTATAATTAGACAGGTTAGATAAAATTATAGCGTAGAAATCCTCATAATTATTCATAAAATATTTTATTAATCTATAAGTCAATTCTAAATTTTATATTTGTATTATATTTGTATGTGGATGGATAATTTAAACCATAAAATTATGGCATAATGATTTGTACATATAATATTTAAGATTAAATAAAAAGTTATAATGTAAAATGTTTTCTTTAAAATATATTTACATTTTCTGATTTAATGTTTTATAGATATACCTGAAACTAAAGTACACCTGGGTCTCTTTTTACGCGGACTTATTTAACACGATTTTGAAGTTACGCGATTCCATGTTTCACCGGAAGTCGAATTTCAATAATGCGCTATTACTTTAAATAATAAATTTCGCGTATATTGAAAGTAATAGCACATTATTGGAATTCGACTTTCATCTTAGTAATTTCAATATTTTCAGTGCTTTATAATAGTAAGATTTTATGCAATAATGAAATTAAAATCATGATTTCCACATTTTATGTATACACATATTAAATTTTACAAGATTATAATGTAAATTTGTTCAAACATTGTGCGTGTTAATTTTGCATTTTAAATCACATTCTGTTTTTACTTTTTAAAAAAGAATGTAATCAATTATTAATCATTTAGTGTCCACAAGTTTATTTTTAAAAGGTGAGTAATAGCAGTGGGCACAATTAAAATTGAAAATTAAAAAATTAAAGACAAAATAAGAATTTAATTTTTAGTTGTTAGATTAATTACTAATTACGTTGTCACCAGAAAAACATTAACAATATGAGAGTGACGTTGGTGTTAGTTGTATTTTCTCATGTGAAGAATCTGATTTTTTTACGAGTTTGCAAACGAACTTGTTTATCGGCAAATCATGATAATAATTAAAATGTGTATAAAAAAATGTAAATTACTGTAAATTATGCATAAAAATAACCTTGTTTTGAATAAAATTAAATATTATAGTTCAAATAGTTTGTCTTGTATCAATTTTTTTCAAATTTGAAAATTTTTATTAGTCATATTTTATTTCCTTTTTTTTTTTTGCACGAATTTTAAGGTAATTTTACGTTGGTGCTTTGCTTTTACGTGATTTTAGAAAAATCTCAGTCCGTATCCCCCCTTTTTCAAGGTAAGTTATGTCTACTTTTGCACGATTTCGTTTGCGTGTGTTTTCTGAGGAACCTATCTATCGCGTAAAACGAGACCCAGGTGTATTTTTTTTATAAGATCTGTCAAATTTGCTTTTTTTAAAAACAAACAATATAGAGAAAGAAAATATGTTAAAAGTTATATCAAGTTAAAATAAAAGTCATCGGTTTATAACTAAAAATGGGAATTTTATGTAAACAAGAAATCAATTAGTGACCGCACCTGGGGTAAAAGTAAAATCTAGTTTACTGATGGAATTTGTTTGCAACAAAAGACTCTATCATTAAATCAGAATACCATTACTTCTGCTAGGCCTTAACATTTTATAACATCTAAAAAGGAATTTAATTAATGAAACGGAATCAAAATTATATAATTTATATATTTTAATAATTTTTTAAGTAAATTAAAAATAACACCTCGGAGACTTTATCAGTAGTAGAAATCAGATTATATGATTTTGTTTAATTAAAAGTCAATTGATCCTGAGGCAAACAAAAATTCCAAAAAGGTGTTAAGGCTTGGTGGAAATATATAAATAGGCTAGATTTTAAGCGGGAAGATATACTCCATCTTGCTTTTGAAGAGCTGTTACTACGAGAAGCTGAAAATTTGTTAATTTAGCTATGGCCTGCTAGTCAGGTAAGAATTTGCTGCATCTCCCATGATGGAACGCCGAAGTTCAATCCACCCAAAAGCAAAGCAACAACCAACATTGTCCTAACAAGCTTATAACAAATAGAAGATGCCATAAGCTGCTAAAAAGGACTTGCCTTCATTCCAATTTCAGTTCAGCTACAGGAACACCATTTTAAAATCGTCTCCCAACTAAATAGAACATGCCATAAGCTGCCAAAGAACTCACCTTCATTCCAGCTCGAGTATCTCCAGTCCAGCTCGAGTATCTCCAGTCCAGCTGTAGGAGAACTGTTTTAATGTTATTAAAATCTCAGAGCTCTGTGTACACTCCAAAATGATCATTATTTCTTTAAAATATAGGTTATCTAACTATATTATTGTAAACTCTTTCTAAATTGTTTTTTAAATAATATTTGAATTCTATAAAATGTAATACTTTTGCTAATTTTTCTTCAATATTTTGCTATATAACTTAATCACTGCAGTTATATTTACCTTTCTTTTGCTTATTTTAATTATTATTAATTATGCCTATGTTTCAAAACGGCGTGCATTTATTTACAGAATATGTTTTTTTAAAGATATAATTTAAAATCTTCGTATTGTATTAATTATAGCGTCATTTAGTGTTCTGTTTCAAAACCCTAATTTATAAATAATGGCGACCCTTTGTGCTCATTATTATTTTGTCATTTAGTAAATAATTAATATGAATATAAAATGTGGCTTATAAATCCACACTTTCAACCTTTGAATATTATGTTACTAAAGTTAAACTAGCCTGGAGTGTAATCATAAGTATATTTTTCTTATTAAAGTATTTGTAAGTCCCTTAAATATACTTTTCCCCTTTTAGTTTATTAGCTATAGATAACTGCAAAGATTGAACAGGATAAAGTAAAGTTTGTATATATATATTCCCGTCAGTAGCATATAGGCATTTCTCATGCTACAGAAGAGTTCGCTCTTGTGATCAGGCTTATAAACTAGTGTTTATTTAATGTATAGTATTTAATTTGTAATATACTTCGGTTTGGCGGATGAGAAATTTATTAATATTTTATCGTTGTGCTGTTTTTTATATATATATGAGATGGAGCCATGGTAAGTCCAGCCCATCTTTCTCTCTTATGGGTAGTGCAGTAGCTAAAACTGAGCTAAGGGCCAGATTAGAACATAAGTCCCCCACCTCTTATGAACCAAATAAAGGTTCCCTTTTAGCAGCATGATGATCGGTCATTGGGTAAACCAGTGTTGGTCATGAAAACCCTAAAATCTATTCATCCATCCACAGAGCAACTTTATTATTATATTTTACTTGTGCTTAGCATATTAGTAAAATCTCTATAGCCAACTCTACCTCCATAATATTCAATCTTCGGCATTGAACCGAAGCATTCTTGAAAACCCTTTCGATCTAAAGCTATCTGGGATGCTTTATATGCCCATATTTAATAAATAAATTTGTCATAATCAGTTGTATTATTAAGCTTCACTCCAGACTTGGTTTGATTTCATGTATAATAGCCACTTGAACTGATTATGAAATGGCATAACTAATAAGTGGAATGTAGTGATTAATTATATAGCATAATATTTAGCTTCATTAAATTTGAGCCACAAATTTATTTAACCCAAGCATTGATTATTGTTTGTACAATTACCTAGAGTAATGTTACTTAATAAATAAAAATGCCTGTGTGCATTTGCCAATGCTAAATAATGGTTATATCAAAATATATATGAAATTGTCAATAAATATATTTTATAATTCATCATATATCAGTTTCTGTCTCATTTTAAATCAATCCAATTCACTAATTGACCATAGCTATTCATTAATAAAGCCCCTATTAATTAAATATATTAGATTTTATCTTTGGAATGTCTCTAGTATTTAAGTTGTATATATATATGTTTAGGTCCATGATTCTTATTGTTCTCTCCGATTTGCTAGCGGGCCAGATTAAGAATTAATTCTCGTGTGCCATCACTGTTATGTTGTCCATTAGGTGTTTGATTTGGGGCTTGGAGAGTGGGTTCGAATTCAGACTGGTCCCTGACTTAAATCTCTGGCTTGACTGGGTTTGAAGTACATTTTGTGAGTTCCAGCTCGTGTTAGATGGATAAACATGTTTTGACCGGTACAATTGTAATATATTTTAATGGATGTTTTAAATGGAAATATTTAATGTGTGTAGTTATCCATTTATATTTACTTAATTAGACAGCACTTTACCTAGAATAATAGCCAATGAAGGCTAACTACCTCTTATTATTTATTGAATAAATGAATAAATAAAATAAAATTATTATTGAATCATTAAACTCAACCAAAATACATACATATCTTTTTAATAATATTGTAAATAATTTAAAATAATCATACACATTTTTAATATAAATTATTTTTTCTTTATACATAATATAATTTAAATGCAAAATAACTTTATTAAAATAAATAAAAAAATACAAAAAAAAACTATTAAATCATATCTTTTTTATAACTTTTATATTATATATTTCTTATAATATGCATGATAATAAGCATAATAAGACATACATATAATTACAAAAAATAATAAGATTATCATATATAACAACTATTGCAGAAAATATTTCTTATTAATTATACATTAATAAGCCTTTTTTGGCACATGATTTTATGCCCTTATTTTAAATGTTAAATTCTCTCAACTCTTAATCTATTATTATATACAGAACACTATATGCTGTTTTATAATAGAAATAAAAATAACAATCGCAACCAATAGAATAAAACATGAATAGAATAAAATAAAATTATAATACACAATCCAGATTGTTAAATTTTCAATAAAGGTTGAAACAAATGAACTATCAATAATACACAGAATAAATAAAAACATATCTTATACAACTTTATATATACTACCTTATTATAAAATTTCCATTCATTTTTAATTAACCAGTTATTAACTAAATTTATTGAAGTTTTATAAATATTTATACAATTATCTATGTTATGCTTAATATAATTTGTTTCATGTATTTGTCTCCTTTTTGGATCTTTAATGTAATTTAAAGGTTTAATATTTTTATAGCATCTACTTTATATCCATATATTAAGTAGCACCTATAAGAAGCAGATTTATTAGCTCATCTATTAAATGCACTATTATATTTTTGGCTTTTTAAGATCCAAACAGAAGACAAATATATGAAACAAATATATTAAGCATAATATAGATAATTGTAAGAATATTTATAAACTTCAATAAATTTAGTTATTAACTGGTCAATTAAAAATTAATGGAAAATTATATAATAAAATAGTATATATAAAACTGTACAATGTTTTTATTTATTCGTGTATTATTGTTATATACTTAAGTTGTTTATTGAATCTTTAACAATCTGGATTACTATATTATAATTTTTATTTTATTCATGTTTGTTTTATTTATTATTATTGTTATATTTATTTCTGTTATAAAACATTAAATGACACTCTATATATAACATTAGGCTAATGGTTAAAATAGGTGTTTAACATTGGATAATGGCATAAAATCTGTGCCAAAATAACTTTTTAATGTATAATTGTAAATATATATTTTCTATAATAGTTGTTATGTACTTTATTATTAGTTTGTATAATAGTATATACAAGTACTTTAAAATGCTGGTTGAAGAAGGTGTTAATAGCAAGTAATCAAAATGAGTTAATCCAGGCTAAGCACTTTCAAGGTGAGATTTTATCCCTTATAATCATAGCCAAAATAGTAATAGTTGTTGTGACATTATTAAATAGTAATATATGCAAATGTATATGTAAATTAATCAGCTTGTCCATTTTCTGGAGATAGCGAAGCATGTGTCACATCTATTAATTGTGTTATTGTCATTAATGATAAAATAGGCTTCTTTTATTTTCCTTTTGCAGTTGTTAGTTTCAGCGCACATAATTTTGGGCTTGGAGTTGAACCTATGACTGGCTTGCTTCTTGTGTTTGAGGAATATTGAAATATTATTGTTCTTTTGTATTCTCCGGTATGCATACATATGCTGATTGGTTTTATTATTGACTCCTCATAATATGTGGTGCTGCATTTGGCCTGAGAGCATGAAATTCTATATACAACCTGGAGTGTCTGGGTTGGATCAATATTTCCCTTTGCATTATTAATTAGTCTGTTTGTGTTGGGGTATGTGTGAAAACCAATTTTAAATTCATTAGGTAAAGTTTTAACAAGATAATTTAGCTATTTTGGGGATGTAAGGAAGGATGATTTGAGGCTTGTCTTTGATTGTGTTGTTAGCTGTTGATTTTTTATAAAATTGATCAATCTTCTTGGTAATCAATCTGCAGTTAAAGCCTATGCTTAATAGATCTCTGATGTAGCTTGAGATATTAGCCTTCCTATCAGCTTTGAACTTGCATAAATGTAGATTCCTAAATAAAAATGCACTCAGACTTGCAAATTTATAATGAAGTGGGTGAATTAGAGTTTGGGTGGGTGAATCCTCTGACCTTGAGTGCTTTGATGGTCAAACAATAATTCAGCACTCTGACTTTTTTATGTATTAGTAAATCCAAGAATTTTAGTTTCTGTACTTCGTTTTCCCAGGTGGTATTAACAATTAATTTTGTTTGCAGCTGTATCTCATTTTGAATATTCATAATTGTACTTTGTGGGGCTGCAATGAGCACATCATCAACATAATGAGAGCATATTAGTCCAGGGGTATTAGCATGGTATTTAGACACGATTTACTTTTCGAAGAAATTTAAAAATATGCTTGAGATTACCCATAGGCCAACCATCTTTCATGGCATTCCATTTACTCTCAAATGTTGTGAAAATGTAATTGTCTAACCATATGAAAAAACATTATATTTGAATTTCTTTTTTCAATTTTTGATAATATATGATTACATAATATTTCAATATATATATATATTGTAAAAACAATATATATGCATTAAATATGCATATTATATGAACATAGATGTAATATATAAAATTAAAGTATTTTATTTTAATCTGAGTATACATAATTGTGTTTGAAATACCTCATAGCTACATATATATATATATGCATTGTTTCTATTTCTTATACATAATTATATACATATAATCTATTATTTATATATCTTATGTTTTCTTTTTTTTTACCCTCCCCCCATTTATATTTAAATATCTTAGATGACAGTTACTCATGAACTTTCTTTGTATTATTTACATGGAGATATTTTATTTTGTAAACATCTTTGAATGATGATAAAAAATTCATCCCCTCTTCATAAATTACTTCTTTCTTTATGGAAATTCAAATTTATGATTAGATTTTTTTTTTTAATATTCAACAAAAATGTATTTTTTATAGATTATTCTTTAAGTATATCTTTGTTGGAAATTTGTCCTAGAAGCCAGAGAAAAAATGATAGGCCAAATTTATAAATTTATTTTACTCTACATATATACTTATAGACTGACTTAATTTTTATTTAAATAAAGTCAGAATTTTAAAAAAACATATAAAATAAACGATATATCTTTACATTTCAAGAATAATATAACTTAAACTTAAGAAAATAATTCACTTTAAAGTTTACAACATCTTAATTAAAACAGACAAAACTCTCCATACAGTATTGCCACTCAGCCCAAGCCAGAGTAATCAATAGATGCCAGAAGGCTTGTGCATAAAATACCCATCTAGTGCCTACTCATCCAATATCACTAGACTAGTTTCTGGCTTGTGGGGATTTTATGCACAAGCCTTCTGGTATCCATTGATTACTCTGGCTTTCACTGAATGGCAATACTATATGGAGAGTTTTACCTGTTTTAATAACAGTCATAAGAAATCATAAGAAATAGTGGTCATGTGATGTTTATTATCATAATTAAACTTCATGCTAATTGAATACACACTGAATACCTATTAAATCTTTTAGCTTTGCATATATATTAGCATGAAACAAAAAAAATGGATAATTTTCAAGTTATGATTAAAATCAGGTGATATTATAACAAAAATTCCAAATTTGATTTCACAATATTTAAAAAAAAAACACACAATTTTTTTTTTTTTTGCATTTTATACATAAATATTTATACTAACAAAAATAATAAATGTATTTGCATCTATTTCAAAACATATTTTAGATATAAAGAAGACTAGTATATATAAAAAGTTATGTTAGTATTTATATTGTTATTATAAGTTATTTTATTTCTGTTATTAATAATTTTTTAACTCTTGAATTTTTTAGATTCCAACCATATGAGTTCAATGTTTATGTTATTAAAAGTATGGCACAAATTGGAAATTTGTAATAGTAATGGCAGTAATGATTTTGTCTAAGTTTTAAAAATCATTTGGAATAAATTTTATGCTATTCATTTTGATGTGTATAAATGGAGTAGTTTTCATAAATATATTAAATGCTTAAATGTTTTATACTTTCAAAGAGTATTTTTTAAAGACATTATTAACATAAATATTTACAAATCTGTAGTCACAAATATTTCATTTTTAATAACAATTTCATTATATGTTTTCTTTGGTTTTTATAGAAAAGGTTTGGATATGTGTAGGACAACAAAATTTTGCCAAAATTTTAAAAGTTAATTGTGAAGAAAATATAATGTATGATCTGAATATTCAGGTAGGATATGTATTCAAATATTTTAATTATATGTATAATACTATTTGTCTGAAGGTTTGTGGTGATGGTATATTATTAGATGTGATATGGTGGACTATTTCCATCATCTATGAGTGAATGTTGAATGTGTAGAACATTTTAAATTTCATTTAAACTTTTCAAATACAAACAACTTGTTAGCAATAACACACAAATAGACAACACATGTCAGTAATTACACAATGTTTCAAGTAGTATTATTCACCATTCTTCTTCAAGTGTTGCTGGCCTATATGATTCTTGAATATCAAATTTAAGGCAAATGCTCTAACCAACTGAGCTATTCTGTCAAAGGCAACATATCATAGATCATGCAAATAGCCCAATATATCAGATTTAATATGTATAATACTGCAAGTAAATTTTTTTATTATCTTGTTATTAAGCAATATTTTAATATATTAGTAGGATCATTATTAAAAAATGTTGAATTATTGATTAGTATTGTATTGTGGATACCATATATATATATAATGTTATAATTGTTTCTGTGTTCTCACTTTTTGTATCTGTTATTAAATTATCAAAAGAGAGCAGTGCTTCAAAAAATAACAAAATAAATTTAAATAAAATGTTTCAATGCAGTATAATACAAAAAAATTAAAATTTTTAAATATAATAATAAATTTTGTTACATAATTGAAATTAATATAATAAATAAAAAAATTATTACAAATGTAATGAAATTAATAATAAAGATATTTATAAATGTACAGGAAATATAATTGTATGTGGTAATATTTGTAGAAATAATGATAAAAATCTGACTTGAGTTCTCACTATTTTGATTGATTATTTAATTATAGGATATATGTTTAATATTTTTGAAGATGACCTGCAGATAAAGGGCCAAAATATAGAAATGAAACTGTATAAATAAAAAAATGTCAGTGTTTTTAATATCACATATAAAAAAGTGTAAACACAGAAATAATAATAATAATAATAATAATAATAATAAATAATAATAATAATAATAATAATAATAATAATAATAATAATAATAATAATAATAATAATAATAATAATAATAATAATAATAATAATAATAATAATAATAATAATATATGAGACCACAGCAAATCTCTGCTGAGGTAAGAAGCAATCCTTAAGTTCTCCGATGTAAGTATTTATTTTTTACTTTTGTTCCTACTTGTTATTCACAAAACAAACATAATACAGGAAAAATCAAATTATATAATAGATTAATAGTGTTTTTTGAAAAATATCGGTGTGTTTTAATATCTTTTTTTTAAAAATAAAAAAATACTGACTTGAGTCAGAATAAATCATGGCTACTGCCCAGTCAAGCATGAGCAAATTAAGCACCAATACGAAATTAACAACATCGTTAGTTTCAACATCGCCTATTTCGTATGCAAAAGTACTTAAAAGTAATAGCAATACTACAGCACCAACTCAAATACTGCGCTTCCGTAGAACAAACACAAATGATATAAAAAATCTTGATCTAAACACTCGAGAGGAAAATCAACCCCCAGCCACAATCTGGACAAAAGAAACGCTTGAAAATGTGACGGACTGTTTCAGTAATACGGTGCCTCGTACGTTATTTGAAACATTTCGCAGGTTTTTTTCACCAACTTCGTTAGTACTCGCAGTAACCAATAATCAATGCTCATTATATCATTTCCCAAAAGCTTTATTATATGAAGCAATCACGCAAAATGCACTATGGGAAACAATCTCTTGTATCGCCAACTATCCAAATTCTCGATATATAACCATTGATTTTTATACTCAGCAGCAAAAAGAACGTTTTCAATCCACTATTTTAACATTTGATAATTACGCACTCGTAATTATAGATGAAAACCGGAAAAATATAATTACTGGAGTGCTTAAAAATACTTATCTTAAATACAACGTACAAGATTTTCAAAAAATGATAAACCCATTTGGAAAAGTAATTGCCCTACAGCCTATATATTTAAAAGACACACCTATACCGATATGTAGTAATCGTTTTGAATTTAAAATAAAACTACATAAAAATGTAGACGCCTCAACGATTCCAACACAGATTACAGATCAAGAAGCGACACTCTCTCTTCACATAAGAGGTCTAAAGCCACATTGTTTTGGCTGTGGACAGAGAGGACACCTAGCAACTCAGTGCGATAACACAAAAAGCAATCACTGTGAACAAACTAAAATCCTCTCCCCAGAACAACCCAGTGATGAAAATAAAATTTATAATAACACTACATCCATTGGCAACCCAATAATAGAAATCGGAAAAAAACAGGTTCAAACATCCACAAACAAAAATAATAATGGAGCAGAATTGCCTATCCCAAAGACCAACCAAAAAAATAATAACACAAAAACTAACACAGAAATCCAAGATTCAAACGAAAATAATTCTCAAGAAACCACAACACAAAATACAGCAATTACATCACAGGATCAGCATCTCAATAAAACAAAATGTGTACCAAGTAAAAATCAACAAACAGAAAGTAAACACACACAGTTATATAATGAAAATATAAATCCAGATAATATAAAGATACCAATAATAAAAAAACTACAATTATAAACAAAACTGCATCAAACATAATGGATGCAATAGAAGCCCCTCTTCCACCTATTCAAGAGAATACACCAGAGGGAAAAAGAAAGCCAGGTCGACCACCAAAAAATCATGAATCCAAAAAGGCAAAAAAAACAGACCAAAAGCACAACTCATCAGACATATACAATTTAGAAAATGATGAAATAGAAATGGATGTAAGCCAACAACAAATGGACACCTGTTTGATTTCATCACAAATTGCCTGTATAGAGTCTGAAGCAATATTAAATGAAAGAAAAACTGATAATAAACCCAACAATGTCTTAAATATGTATCAGCATCCATCTACTGCAATATAAACAAACATTTAGTATTAAAAATAAAATAAAAATCAATACCCTGTTAAAAAATTATTTAAAACATGAAGATAAAAATTGGATCTCTCAACATTAGAGGCTTAAATGCCACCAAAAAACTTTTTGATCTCAAAAAATGGTTACATACAACACAACCACACATACTGGGGCTTTTGGAAACAAAAATATACAGCAGCTCTCAAATTGATCCATCAAAATATTTAGTCAGCCAAGGTTTTTGTGCCTGCTCAAGGCAATCATCATCACCATCAGGTGGCACAGGCATAATTATTTCCCACAACTGCCCTTTCGATTCTTTTAAAATTATATATATTGACTCTAATCTTATCATATTAACACTCCATCATAAAAATATCACACTTAACCTAGTATTTGTATATATACCACCAGGCCCTGTCATCATCTCCAGAATAATAGCAACAATAAATTCAATGCTTACAGCAACACCAAATCCCATAATACTCCTGGGAGATTTCAACATGACCTACCAAACTTTTGTCACCAAATGGATCCATCAAATAACAATCCCACTTATGAGTGCTGAGGGTTTTCTCCCATCAAACTCAATATCTTTTAATAACAATAGATATAAGTCACTTATTGATTTGTGTTTCTACTCACCAATGTTACATCATTATTTTAATCTTGAACTCTGTCCATCTATAATCTCAGATCATGCTGCTCAGTTCATCACCCTCGACCTAACAAAAATACAAAATACAACAATAGCCCTCCAAAAGACTATGCGAATGCTTCTTCCAGCACAAACAACTGAATTCTTATATTCAGAAACATATATAATGCTCCAAAAACTTCAAAACATGTCACTCGATCCAGTACAAAAGTATATAGCATTCACCAATATACTTTCTTTCAACATCAATCATATTACCTGCAACTCAACACCCCCCACCAGATTATTAGCATTGGCAGATGAACTACATAAAAGAATAACCATTTCCAGACCAACTACAGATAATCAAACACAAATTAAAAAACTTACAGAAATATACAACAATACATGCAATACACTAAAGCAATATGTAGCAATAAAAAAGAAAAAAATATGCCTTACACAACAACATACTTGGACCAGAGCATACATACGGTGGGCATTGGGATACCCATCCACAGTCAGAGTGCCTATGGCACTTGAAATAGATGGCTCTATAACAGCTGGACATAACATGATAAACCCAATATATCAACACTTTTAAAAAAAAACTGCAAAAACAGAGTGTACATACCAAATGAAGACATATTTGGAGACCCTGAAACAGACACACCAATAACAACAACTGACATTGCATTTCAACTTGCAACAATAACAAACACATGTCACCCAGGACCACAAGGAATCCCCAAATTTGTGTTCAAACATCTTAGTCACTTCACATCAAAATACCTGTGCGATCTAGCCAATTACATATCCCAAAAAATTTACAACATACAAAGTCTATACCCAATTGCAATGGTTCCATTTAACAAAAAACCAACAGCAATATCATCTTTATCTAATCTACGACCAATTTCAATGGGACCTTTAGGAATAAAAATTCTTGAAAGAGTGATAAAGGAAAAAATAGAACAACACATACTCCCTGTGTTATCATCAGCACAATATGCCAAAAAAGGATCATCCATTGGCCAGGGTGCCTTAATGTACAAAACAATTATCGAAGTAGTAAAAAAAAGAAAGAAATATGCACCAATTATAGTTCAACTAGACATTGAGGCAGCTTTTGACTCAGTGCCTATAACCAAATTATTAGATGTGCTGAAAAAAACAACAACACCTCCATCCCTACTATATATAATAGCCAATCTGCTACTCAGCTGTGAAATTCACATCACATTGAATGGAAAAAAGTCACCAGCCTTCAGACCAAGTCAATCCATCCCACAAGGATCCCCCGTAAGTGTCTTGCTCTTTACAATATATATAAATCCTCTATTGAGATACAGAAAAAAATAAAAGGCATTCAAATTCCAAACACTGCTTTAAATATATCATGCATAGCCTATATGGACGATGTAACTGTTTTCCTCCCCTCTAAAAAGAACCTCCCTATATTACAAGAGATAATCAAAAATTATACCTCAAATTTTAATTTAAAAATTAACACAAATAAAACTGCTGCATGGTCAATATACACAGGCAAGCACTGTACAGAGATGTTTAATGGTAAACCATCTGCTTTCCTTGGTTTCCCATTCTACCTTGGAACCAATGGAATGAGGCAAAAAATTCAAAATAAATTAAAAAAAGATGCTGAAAAAATCACAGCCTCACTTGAAAAGTCATACCTGTCAATATATGCAAAGGTAGCACTATTTAATCAACTTATAATTACAAAAATTACATACTATACACCTATAATAAAATTTGCAAAAACTTTCATATCTAAAATCTCATCAATCTGTAACAAACTAATATGGAAGAGAAAGACAGTGGCAATATCTTTAAAAAATCTGAGCAGACCACCACGTAGCAATGGACTTGGACTCCATACAATCAATGTTTTTTACACGCAGAAATCAGTAAATCTAATAACAGCAACCATAAAAAGATTTCCAGACCTGGAGTGTGTAATCAGTATAATACCCACAGACAGACCACCCCCTTCATATGGATATCTATTCACACTGATTGAAGAACTCAAGCCAATATACAACAAAATATCACTCAATAATGACAACAAGTATACATACTGGGACATTTGTAATATACTATATCCAAACCAGACACCAGTTCTTGGAATAGACAACAGGCAACTACTGCAACAATTCAGAAAATGGTCATTAGAACCAAAATTATTTGATTTTCTACTTAAGCTTAATCTCAATGCTCTACCCACAACCCATTTCCTTAGATTTCGTAGATTCTATACAAATATAGACCCCATGTGCGGGCTATGTCATAGAGAAGAAGAGACACAAGATCATTTTCTTCATTCCTGCAGTGCCCTAGAAACAATACGTCGCACAATGTTTACCACATACAGAAAGGCTATCATTTCAATTGATGAAATAATAAATATGTTTAAAAAAGGCAACAACCCTGCTATTCGTGCAGCAACATACAGCCTTTATGCCTACTGGTGCACCAGATGCACTTTTGCACTTGCCAATAACCCTCGACGCCACCCAGCAACATATTCAATAAAACTAGAACTGATAAGAAAAAGAGACAGCATCCTAGCTCAACCAGATATATTTGCAGCCACATGGTCACACTTGAAACAAAGATCCAGTCTATGAAATATAAAGGCCAATAAGATAGATGATGACATTTTGAACATCAGCATTTTTTCCAACTTTAAAAAAAATGCAAGCATAAACTGAACTAAATAGAAGACCAAATTTAAAAACAAGAAGAAAAAAAAAAAGTATGTCGAAAAGATAAAGACTTATATACTGAAAGTTGTAATTTGTTTTTCATTTGTAAAAAATCAATATATTACTAGATGTGACTCTGTAACTTTTTAGACTCAATAAAGTTTTGCTTTGAAACATAATAATAATAATATATACCACTGAAATACATTAACAGTTTCTAGCAATTGCGAGAAAAGTTATAAACTATTGATAAAAATAATATACATATATGTATGTATAATTTTTAATCAGTAATACATCTAAAAAGATGCATAATTAAATTATATACATTTGCACACAAAACAGAACATAATAATTACCATATTATATTATTATCTGTATAATGATATGATACTTTTAAAAAATAAAACTAATTTATGTAAAATTATGGTATTTTTCATTTATGCATATTGTGGCTGCTAGGCGATGCTGCAGCATCACCTGCAAGTGATAAATTTCTATCCCAAAATGGCTGAAATCAATGGACTTCAGCGATTTTTTTGGATGTCTTGCCTTAGGCATTTTAATTTTAATTTCCCATCGATTTCAGCCATTTTTGGATAGAAATTTATCACTTGCAGGCTTTTTGGTGGTGCTGCAGTGTCACCTAGAGGCCACAGTACAAACCAAAAACTGCCAAAATTATAAACAATTTTTTTCATATTTTGTTAAAATTTTGTTGAAGCATAAGGTAATTAGGAACAAAGAAGCTTTCTAATAAATATTAAATAAACACAATTTATTTTAAACATAATTTATTTTGGGGAAATGATCATGACAAACAACAATAAAAAAATAATTTCAGAATCAATAAATTTTTAATAGTGAAATTCAATGTTTATAATCCCCTGCATGTTTTGGTGCGATGGTTGAATAACAGAGTATGGAACTCGAGATCATTAGACCCCAATCCAATTCTGATTCTTCTGATTACAATGTAGCCATTTAATCAGATTTTATTCTTTCTTTATTTGTATATAATTCAATAAATATAAATCCTATTTTCTGTACACCCATATTAATTCTATGAATATGACTGACTTGGTTGAAAGCAGTTTTAAGCTGTAAATTTTTTAAAGAATAAATTTATAATCTTTCCAGCATAGGGTACCATTTGTTTATTATTTATTTAAAGTATTATAAAAAAGCAAATGGTTAATGTAAACATAATGTAGCAGGAATAAGAAAGTATAGATTTTCTTGTGCTTTAAGCTAACAATATCCAACAATACAATATGAGGAATATTGAGATTTCTACCTAGTTTTCTTCTAATAAACAAATGTTTATTCTTAGTACTAAATCTATTTATTTATAAAATGAATTAATAACACATTTATTCTCTATTTAAATTTGAACTCTTGACTTTGTACTTAATACCAATAGAAACTCATATAAATTGTTAAAGCATTTTTAATTATTAAATTACAATAATCAATTGATTTACAGTAAAAATATATTTGATATCTCCAGATATGTTTGATTACATGACTATTAGGTAAAATCAAATTAAACAATTAGGTTTATTCCCCATAAAATACAAAATTCTTCATAAACACATTAAATACAAAAAATTTTATGAATATATTTAATATTAAATAACTTTTATTATGAAATACTGCCTAACATTATACTAGTAATAATAATAAAAAAATCGTATAACATTAAAATACTAGTAAAATAACGAACACATATATTATAAGTGCAGTAAGCGAAACCATGATCGTTACAGAATTTTAATATAAGTTTGTAATTTTACTAGTATTTTAATGTTATATGAGCTGTAGGGAGTTTGAGAATCTGAGTTCAAATCTCTTCCAATTATTTTAATTTTCATTCTATTAAATCTGTAAAAAAAAATAATTAATGATTGAGATGTAGCTCTGATGTATTTATTAAAAAGATTACGAATACTAACGACAATACTTATGATTAGCGATTATCAGCTATTATGTATGATTTAAAAATCTGAATCTGAATTGCAAGCAGCTTGCTTGCAGACAATTATCGCGGGTTCGCTTCCCGGCCGATGCTTTGACATAAGGAAAAATAAAAAAAATTGAGACATGCACAACTACATATGAATCTATTTTCGTAAATGTTATAATTTTTTCTTCCCACCCTCACAATAATTTTTTTTTAATTATTACAGAAATAGCAGTCTAGCCTGGATTTAAACTAAATATTAATCATATGATCTTTAATTAAGAGGAAAAAAGAGAGCAAAGTAATTGATGTTGTATTTTGCTTTATTATTTATAAAAAGCTTTATAACTATTGAAATGATTCATTTAGAATGAAATGTTTTCGTTGAGAAAGCGAAAGAGAAGACGTAAACTGTTTTAAATCACCGCAATATTAGAATTAAATGAAGTGCATCTATAGATAAAACTTCCAGTGTGCGGTTGCATTATCTAAATGGCAAGAAAAAAAATATTGATTATATTTTGTTTTAATAGTATTTCCAATTATATGTATTGTAAAAGGTGTAAATATGATTATGCACATATGCATATATATGTAAATAAATAATTATGGGTTTTTATTTTTATTTTTCAATCAAAACACGTTAGCCTCTTATGTTGGTACTACATAATCAGCTACACTAAATTGACATTTAATTTTTACTGATAATACGTAAACAGAATATCCACGCACATATTATAATAGCATAAATTTGAAAATTTACAATTTCTCAATTCCAAATAAAAACAAGGTTTTTTACATTTTCATGACTGATAGAATTTTTTTGCATTAATTAGGATTTATTTAAGTAACAATATAATTAATAATTTAATACCGTATATGTGCACATTTTAATACAATTATTTTAAAAAATAACAAACAAACATATATTTAATGAATGTGAATAAATTAATACGTCTAAATAGCATTAGTTCTTTTTCAATTTTATCTATTAAAGAGTTCATTCAAATACATGGTTTTCATTGTTCCTTGGGGGTAAAAGAGTATATGTGTGCGTGTCTAAATAAGCTAACATAAATTAGTAACTAAAAGAAAACTTTTCCTGAAAGAAAGGAGGGGGGAGGGTGCAGTAAATTCTGATTAAACTAACCCAGAAAAAACACATCAGTAAATTATTATTTTTGATTATAACACTATGAAATATCGTAATCAGTATTTTACTAAACTTACAGCTATTACAATGTAAAATCGGCACCATATGCTATATACCCATGTGAAATAAAGCATATTATTTTTACTAACTTATAATTTCCAAAATATGAATATGAAGTACTTTTATTCAATATTTATGTCATTTATCTATTGGATGTGTCCGTGATGTTTTTGGCTGGTTTTTAGATTTTAAAATGGCCGTGAGCGCAAACTAAATCGGCATCAATCGGCAAATGTGTATCAAAGTGAAAATCTGACTCATTAAAAAATTGTTTGAAATAGAAGTCATAGAATACTTCACTTATGTAAATAGAGGAATGTCTGTGGAGTTGCCATGCAATGAACTTGTTTCCAGAAGAATATTAGTTAACAATCTATTCATTAAACAATACATCTATTTTTGTCTTAAAGACTAATCCAGAGGTCCCCAACCTTTTTGCACTTAAGAGCACATTCTATAATACCGGCCAGGTGGCGGGTACCATTTATTTTTTAAACCAAGTAGCGGGCACCATTTATTTTTTCAATGTAAATTTATAGTTGGATATTGTTAATAATACACATAATGTACAAAAATATATTTATTTCAAAAATAAAATTTTAACATATAATTAACATTTATATTTTTATGCTATAAAAGTATAGTATGCCCTACAATTTGATTACAATATAATACAATAATTTATAAGAAATTTTAAAAATTAAATTTATTTGTATCAGATAAATAATTTTTTAGCGTGTTCGGATAGTGGTGGGCACATGTAAAATGGTCTGCGGGTGCCATGGTGCCCGCGGGCATAGGGTTGGGGACCTCTGGACTAATCCATCACAGCAACAAGAAAATATATTACAAGATTTAAAATAATAATAATATAATATGTATATAATTTATCATATTTAATTCTTACACATTTTACTGTACATGTAAATTGAATTTTAAAAACAAAAAATATTATATTGATGTCATCACCTGCAGTCTGCTTTTTATTAATCTACATTAGTAGCAGTTTTCATCTGCTCCATAATATCCCAATGTCAATTTCTAAATTCCAAAATTATCCTTGTAACTTACACAGTTTTTAAATTTCATCCTTATTTCTTTAATAAGACATTCCACATTTAACATATTTTCTCATTTAAGTAATTTTTTAATTGCATTTTTCTGATTCATGACTAAATTTATTATACAGCATGTATTTAGAATTATTAATTTATTTAGTTTTTTAGCATTTTCACTATTAAAAATACAAATAAATGGATAAGAAACAGAATAGATAACAAAATTTTTGGAAAAACATAAGGAAAATGCAGACAAATAAGCATAAGAAAATGTTCTAAAATCTCTTGTAACATGCTTGATATGACACCATTATCCTTTATTGTAACACGTGATTTCCATTCATTTAGCCATTTCATATTCAGTATTATAATGGGAATTGTTTATTTTACATTAGTAAAGCTTTTTAATTTCTTAATTTTTTTTTTTTTTTGGTTTAGTATACTTTTTTTTATTCTTAAAAATGATTTTAATAACAATCAACCTAAAAAATTTTGATGTTGCAATAGATTTATTTAAAATATGAAAAATTAACTGTATATTTAAAGTCTTATTTAGTTACATTAAGAGTTTAAGGGTGCATAAAATGAAGTATGTTAAGTTTAAGATTAATGCATCCTAATTTGTAATTTATACAATTGTATGTTTTATATCTTTGGAAAAATAAATGTAATATCTCAAATACTATAAGATAATTATTGCAATATCTAGAGATCAGAGATCTTTGAGATGTGAAACTGATACTTTGAATTGGGTAACTTAAATGGATAACTTAAGTTCTATAAAATGAATTTAAAAAGAAAAAGTGTACTTTGAACAATTTGTACACTGCATGAGATGATCATTATAAGAGACTCACTGTGTTCACCTTAAGAAAGACAGTTATGAATAAAGATTTATTCTATTTCACTTAATAAATGTAGTTTTGAGTCACTTTATATATAAGTTAACAAGAAACTTTTTATTAAAATTTTATTTATAATTAATACAATAATAATAATAATAAAAACTATTATCAAAGTCATCTAAATGAACAAAAGTATGAATTCTTCATTTAAAAAAAGAGAGAGAGAGGCTAAAATATGGTCAAATGATAAGAATAATTAGTTACAAACTATTTAGATAAAAATATAAGTAAATAAATTTAATAAAATTGAAAAATGACTTAACAAAAAATGACACGTAAATGTAATGGTAGAATAATAAATTCTGGAGCTAAGTATATATAAATTGCAGCCCAGTTATGCAACTTCTGATTCTCAAACTTTTATGAACTCATAAACAGTAAAGCCAATTGATTCTTTTTTATAAATTAAGAATGAAGTGAGCCCCCCCGAAAAAAAAACTGAAAAGAAGAATAGTATAAAACCATTCATGCACTGATGCAAAAAAATAAGTAGTCTTGCATTGGTGGTCGAGAGGTCAGCACGACTGCATTGCATTTGCAGGCAGTTGCCCGGGTTGCGGGTTTGCATCCCAGCCGATGGTATGACACTTAAAAAAAAAAAAAAATAAGTAGAAAATCTTTTAAATCTTTTTCTTAGAGCTATCTATTTTTATTTATTAACAAAATATTTTTTTTTATTTTTTTTATACAGATAATTAGAGTAAAAGATAAAAAAATTTATATAGTACAGGTTTTTCCATATCTGCACTCCAATATGTAATATGTAGGGGATTTGAACTCAGACTTTCACACAACCCTCAACTATCCACGCTATCTTATACTGCTGACATACTTGATCACACACATGTCGAAAAGATAAATAATCACCAATATATGTATTTCATGCTAAATCAGTACTCATCGGTTGGTCCAGATTATCATCTCCACACATATGTACAATCAATGCTCAGCTTATATTAAGATAGTCAATCTTTATACTTTAATGGACAGGCTTCAATCCACTCCACCCCACAACTCTTCAGCCATCCATTTCATTGAAATATAAGTTAAATAAATAATATTATACGTACATAATATTTTATTTTAATATTTGAAAAAAATAATATTTGAATGAATGAAAAGGTGTTCTATATTAATGTGATATTTTAATATGATTAATCTCATTATGTTTAGATTAAATAAAAATACATTGGAACCATTAAAGCATTTAAGCTATAAATTAATTAAAATTGTTAATTTGGACCTTCAGGACTAAAATATGGAATTATCTTAAGGAATATGCTGCTGATATAAGTAAATCTATTCATGGGTTCATGAAAAAGAAGAATCATGTGGCATTTGTTAACAATGATCTTATTATGCGTAGTTTGACTAAAATGGAATATGTACCATTTTCTTTTTGGTGGAATAATAAATTACATGTGGATCTTCATAATAAATATAAAAATCTGAAAGCAAAAGTTTAATGACTGACAAGAAAGGTTAAAAATGATTGATGAATTAATATGCAAAGATAATACAAACATTCACTGAACATGGTTATTCTAGAACTTTTTTTGATACATTGTAAACAACATATGGGCTTGAGAAATGATATCACAATCCTATTAAATTCAGCAATGGCATTGTCTTATCCATTGATAATGATGTTTTGAACAGATGGAAGGAGTATTTTGATAATCCTTTAAATAATGAAACAAGATTTCAGATGACAACTTTTAATGATATATCCATTTACTTACTTAGATTTGGACAAAGATATTCCACTTAATAAATTCAAAACAACTCTTTGTACTCATAAAAATGGAAAAACTGTAAATCCTAATGAAAACCTAGAAAAATTTTAAAATATGAGAATATGCTAGTTTCAAAAATATTGGAATTTTTTTAGAAGTATCTGGATTCATGAAATTGTGCCACCTGCTCTTAAGAATGTTTTTATTATTTTAATTTTAAAAAAAATGAAGGGAATAGATAGTATTATTATAATTATTATGTAATATTATTATACACTATAAACAAATATACTTTTATAAGAATTTTGTTGAAAAGTTGCTTCCAGGCATAGATAAATGGTTACCAGAGACTCATTGTGGTTTTAGAGATTCAAGAAACACTATAAACATGACTTTTGTTAGCAGGCAAATGCAATCATATTGTGACCATTAATGAAAACTTTCCAGGAGAGCAGAATCCTGTACCTTTGGAAATAGTCCATTGCATCATGTTCTGTGATAGAAAGGTCCCAAATTTTGATCATTATGACAATTTACCAAAAACTGCTGACAAAAAGAAATGCTGATTATGCCAAAATATAATAATGTTAAGAGCATCTCATCACTTCACACATTTTATTTACTTAATATGATAGGTATGTGGCATTGTTTGAAATTAGTTGACTGTCCACCAAGATTTAATCATATTATACAGCTTCTACATGATAGAATGAAAGGAAGTATTATTATTAAAGATGGAAAATGTTGCATAAGAAAGTGTACTTGTTCCAACATTGTTTTCAATTTTTATGGCAGTGGTCTTTGGAATTACTTATAGGTGGCTTAATATAGTACAGGTTTGATGATTTAATTTTTAATTTGAATCAATTAAAAGTGAAAACAAGAACTTTATTTTCTTGGATTTTGGATTACAACGTGCTAATGATTGTGCTATTTTTGCTAGTTTCAAATATGATTTACAGAATGTGCTTAATGTTTTGAATTTATATTTTAATTTATTAATTTATGTTCAAAAAACTCAAATTCCTTATCAACAGTCATGAGAAAAAAATCCTCAGCAACTTTTAGTTTGGATAGTTACTCAACTTGAGAATGAACCAGTTTAAATATCTTCATAGTTTTATATGTAGAAAAATGGATTTAGATGTTGAGATCTAATGCAGACTCCAATGTACTGGTCCTTAACAAGTTAAAAAATAGAGTATTTCATCAAAGGGAAACAATTACTTCAGCTTTATAGAGAGAACTTGTTAATTTACCTAATTTATTGAATAAAAGTATGCCTTGATCACTCTATCAGCATATCATAATGACATTAGAGAAGTTTCATTTACGGTTACTCTATAAAGTTTTACAAATAATATGGTTACCATGGCAAGATCATAAAAACAATCAATATTTTCTTCAATTTGTTGGGAGTAATATTATAGAATCCATTATTATAAAATCACAAATTCATTGGATTGAACATTTTAAATGCAAGACTTCCTAAAAGAGAGTTTTATGGTGAACATGATCATGATTTCTTTGGGAATGGTAGATTACATCTACATTATAGCGATTATCTCAAATACATTCTTAAGAAAATGTCAATTGTTTCCATTGGGAAGAAATGACAGATAACAGAATACAGTAGAGATCTACAATTGGATGTAGAAGTATTTCAGGAAGAAAAGTTTTCTATTGAATAAATTTTAAAATAACATTGCAAAATATCAAGCAACATAAAAATGGATCACCATGTTAAATATGAGAACATATTTGAGGTTCGTAGATTGGTTTGCATAGTTATCACAAAACTCATTTCTAGAGCAGGTTTTTCTTTCTTTCTCTCTCCTTGTTTTTTTCTTGGAGTTAGAATTAACCATGGTCATTTACAAATGACTGTTTTATTATTATTAAGTTTTTATTGAAAATCAATTACCAAGCCACATAAGTCATAAGTTCACCATACATGTAGCTGGTATATGGAAACAATAATAAATTGCAAAATTATACAAATAATATTATTTTATTCAAATAATAAGTAATAGAAAATATACATGTATTATTTTACTGCAAAATTTAAAATAATCAGTTTAAAACAAAATTGAAACAGACAACTCATTATAAATAAAAAATTTGTTTAATACATCAATCCGGCTGTCAATCCTTATTGGAACCTTGTCAAGCATTGGTGGTCGAGAGGTCAGCAACAGCGGCTTTACAAGCAGTTGTCCCAGGTTAGTGGGTTCGCTTCCCGGCTGATGCTATGACACATGAGAAAAAAAATTCTTATTGGAACCTTATCAAGAAAATTTAAACAAATGTGTAAACATGGTTAAAGGTCTAACACAATGAGGGGAGAATGGGCATTGTTAGATTATTGGAAACTTTAGAGATATAACAAAATATTTTTTTAGCAAATCAAAACTGATTTTTTTTCTTCTCTTTTCTGGATAATTGTAATATTCAACTAAATGTTATGGTTGTTCATACAGAAAAGGTAGCCTTTATAATGAATGGATAATAGCTAAAATTCAATTCTCAATAAACAGAAAAGACACAAGCATCCCTCTCTCAAAGAAAGTGGATTATTTAAATGGATTTAAATATGTTTGAACATCAGATAAAACAAATTTAAATGTGGTTAAATATGAAAATATTTATGAAGTATACTTAAAAGCTCAGAACACTAAAGAAGTAATAATACTATGATTATGATATTTTATATATCAAAAGCATGTTAAGCTTTAATAAAAACTAAGAATAGTTTTTTAGATTGTTTTGTGTATATATATATATATATTTTAAAAAAGACTGTAATAAATTTAATCACGTTTATGTACATGTATGAATAATATTAATTATATTTATTATAATGTAATGTAAGTAGCGTCCATTGGGTGAAATTGTAGTAGAATAGCTGGTGCATAGAAAATATTAGGCAGTTAATTGAATGTAAATGCTTGCAAGTAGAAAAGGCACAAATAATGAAGTTGTGGGGATTGTTTTTTATGCTGGGTTTGGAAAAAGAGGGATTTAGATATAAAGGCCATGGAGTTGACAAAGATTATGTTGTGGAAATGGAATGGAGCAGGATAGAGAAGAATATGGGAAAAACTTAGGGTGGGGAATAGAAAGGGAAGGTAAAATGGCTTAAGGTTTTTTTGGGGCATGATAGCTAAGAGATTCCTTACTCTGAAAAAGGAGAAGTCACAGTGCATCTCATGTCATCATGTGATTTTGTGAAAAGCATCTTGATAAGATACCAGTAAGGAATGAAAGCTGCATTGATGTATTAAATACATTTTTTGTTTATACTGAGATTGTCTATTTTAATTTTGCTTTAAATTGATTATTTTAAATTTTACATATAAAAGGCAATATTATGGACAAATTTCAACACTGAAATTCCATCATTTAAAATATTTACTGTAAACACAATATTGCTTAAACTTGTCATGTACACACACAAAATATTTCCAAACCAGTGATTCAGATTATCATATGAATTATACCACAAGATTTGAGTTTTGTTAAGCATTTATGAACTTTTTTTGTGGATTGTTTACTCCCACTATCTTTTCAATAACTCTGTTATATTTATTGTGTGATATTGCAAAAATCAAAGTTTTTCATAAGTACATTGATCATATAATAAGAAAGCTATAATATTATAAGAATTATTGAATTAAAATGTGCAATTCTTTAAAGTTGGTATCAAAATATAAGCAAAAAAAATTACTCAGATCACATGAACAGTATGAGTTTAGTCTTAACATAAGCAACTTAATCAATTTAGAATTAATATTTAGAAGATGAAAATAATCAATAATTTTGTTCGCTTAGCTTTAAAATTGATAAAAATAAATTGATTTTTATTAATCTTAATAATATTATAGGAGTTTGAACACAGACTTCCAAGTTTCCTTTTGTCATCCACTCCATTTTATACAACCTATACACATAACCACATGCATGTGAAAAAGATAAATGATTGATAATATACGTATTTTGTACTGAACCAGTACTTATCAGTTAGTACACATCATCATCTCTCCCACACACATATATAAACAGACAAAAACTCTCCATATAGTAGTGCCACCTTGTGCTAACCAGATTAATCAATGGATGCCAGAAGGCTTGTGCATAAAATCCCTATCTAGTGCCTACTCATCCAATATCCCCAGAATAGTTTCTGGCTTGTGGCCTTCATCAGTGAGGAGCCTTGGATCTGAGAGCACTACTAGCATGAGATGGTGATCATGTGGTTTAGAGGTTTAACACACATATATAATCAGTACTTGGTTTATATTAAGATAGGTAACTTTCAAATTTTAATGGACAGGCTTCAATTTTCTCCAACTCTTCAGTCATCCATATTATCAAAAATCTGATGATGGCATGTTCAAAAAATCTTGTTTTCCAATTTTGTTGTCATTTACAGGTTGATCATAAGTCAGTCTGCCTCGTCATATGCAGGATCTTAAACCCATTTAAATACACAGAAGAGGGATGAGCAGAATACAGAATGAATATGTAATATTAAATAGAAATATATTATATATACTTTTAAGCTAAATGTAATTATAGGAGTTTGAACATTGACAAAAGGGAGCTTGAAAGTCTGGGTTCAAATCCCCTGTAATTGCATTCAGTTTAAAGTATATATAATATACTTGTATTTAATAATCTTAATGATGTAAACAATAATTGAGAATTATAATGTAACTCTAAAATTGTGAGGCTAGAATAAATTTTGTTAAGAGAAGAGTACTACTACTCTAATGACAAATTAATACTAATGATGATTTACTGTTTGTCACAATACTCTATTATCTAGTAAAACCATACATTTTAAGGCAGAGAATTTAATATACCTACATAAGTAAATAATCAAATAATTAGTTGTTTGGGTTGTCATATAATGTTCAAGCATTAGAAATGATAGGTTGGCCTAGATCCTAGAACCTTAACTATATTGCATGAGCTGATGTACACATATTAGAAATAAAATATAAGTTTATTTTTAAAATTTTTTTGAAAGATACTGTATCTATTTTATACTAAAATCATGTGATTGCAAATAAGAGTAGTATGTAGCAGAAATACATATTAAGAAATACTTAAGTGTTGATTAGATAAATTGCATAAATTGCTAAGAATTACTTCATAAATCATAGGATAGAAATCTATGATATTATAAGCATTTTATCAGAAATAAGCAGTCTTAAAATTTTGTTTACGTTAGAAAAAAAGGATAGTGTATAATTGAAAAAAAAAAAAATTAAGATAAATAATGAATTAATTGAAAAACACAATAAAAAATGTTTAATTTTACTAGTAATATAAAAAGATAGAAGATATTCATGTAGTTGTAAACACAATTTCATTTATATCATATATTATTATATATTGTAAAAATATATATATGATGAACATATTATATATTGTAAATATATATGATGAACTTTCATATTCGTAATCCTTTATTTCTTTTAGCTACTATTGTTTATCATTAGTAGAAATATTGTGTGGTCTTTTATATTCTGAGCATTATTGTTTATAAGGACAGTAATTACTATATTACCTAGATTATAGCCTGTCTTTTTTTTTTTTTAAAGGTTTCACTAGTTGTTTTTTTTCTTAAAAACAAAAACCTGGATAGTTTTATATTTTTAAAATTGAATAATAATAACACTGTCTGAATTTTTCAACTGGTGGGCAAAAAATTATTACTTTCTATAAAAAATTAAATTAAACAGAGAATACAATTTCTTATCATAAAAATAGCACTTAATTTGCAGCCAAGAAAATGTCAAGATTTATAATAAAATAAATTTGTTTTCATTGGAATATTTATATTAATATTATATAGATTAATTTTATATTACATAGTTAAGCATTTATTTTTATATAGCGCTGTGTTTACAATTGTATTACATTCAAATATCAGCCTATGATTTTTTTCTCTCTACAGAACAGGTTTTTTTCATACCTGCACTTCTATATGTAATATATAGGGGGTTTGAACTCAAAGACAAACTAATTAATACTTTGTGATAAAGTCTTTTTTTAATGTTAACAGAAGCAAAAGGGGCAATTTTAAAAACTTAAGAAACTAGACTACAGCGATTAAATATGTTGCGCGTTTGGAATTTACTTATCCATAAAAAATATTATATACTTTCAGTATTACATATTTAATAGTTCCTGTTTATTTATGGGATTATTAAAGTTACATCTTAGAAACTGTGAGCTGATTAAAAACTTTGCAAAGATTATTACTGATATAAAGGTCATCTCTATGATTATCAATAATTGGTTTATTATCTATATAACAACATAGAGATTAAATAAAAGAGAGAGAAAGCCATTATTTATAAGTTTATTAAAGTGATTGTGAATTATTATTATGGTAAATTCATTACTTTCCACAATTATGATTGTTCACTTAGTTCAAATTATTAGTGTTGCTCAAATAGCATTGGGTGTCAGAGACATCATATTTTTTAGAAGACATTTATAATTTGAAACTTACCAAAATGGGGGTTATTTAACTTGAATCATCATCACCATCATCTTTTTACATTTATTACAATATAAATTTCAGTATTCTAATATATCTTGCAATGTTCTACACATTAATATTTAATTTTATACCATTCATCATAGTCAACATTTCTCCACATCCTTCTTTAGTACAACATTTGAAAGGTAGATAATGAAAAAGTAATAATGGTCTGACTTCTAATTCACCAAAGAAACTAACTTCTACATCTTATCAATGCTAAACTTTCAATTAATCTTCATCTAGCTTTTCATCTAATTTTTATAATATAGAACCAATCTGTTTATTTTTTCCTAAACAGATCTTATTGCTCAGATTCTTTTCAAATTTCGGTAAACTATTTTGGGCTGTTTATTTATTATAAAGAATACTTTTTTTTTTTTTTTTGATTTTTAATATTAAAGATACTATAGTATATACTTATTTACTTTCCTACTACTAAGTTTGAACTTTCTTAACAAAGCTGAATCAATAATCCAGTACTCTTTTTTATAAAACATTTTTAAAAATAGCACTCCAGAAACTGTAAACTTACCCCTCACACTCTATACATAGGTACTTTTTATAAATATTGAATACCACTATTGCTATTTCATTAGCAATTACCAATTATTAATACTCATAGTTTTAAGCAATTATAATCTTAATAATTTAATATTGTTAATTTTTTCTATAAAACAAATATTTGTTTTTATTATTAATTAAATAGTTTATTGCTCAGGAGGACATGTGATATTTAAGAACTGGAAATAATAGATTGATCTTTGATCCAAAAATCTTTAATTCTTGAATCTATCATTAATATCAATGTGTTTGATTTTTAAAATAATAATAATAATAATAAACAAAAATCATGCAACCGCACACCTGTATCAATATAGCGTGTGAGTGAAAATTTAAATCTTATTTTTACAATAATATTTTTTCAAAATGTGTTTTATAAATAATAAAATCCACTGAGCTGGAGCTATTGCCAAGTCTTTGGAGAATCAAAATGGTGCAAGTTAAATTAAAAGTATCTGGTTTAAAATTTAAACAAAAGTTTAAATCAATTTGTAAATTAAAATATGATAGTAAAAAAGTACTAATGGATTTCCCAGCTGTTGACAAAATGTTATAGTATCTGAAAATTGTATAAATATTCTAATTTTTTACACTCTCAAGCTTACTCTAAATTTTAAAAAACATTGCTACCAGAATCCACACCCATTTTATTTTTTGACATGGTGGAGTAGGAAGCCTAGATTTGCTGTTTTCCTGTGGGAAGATGGTGATCTTGAACCCCATCCTACATGCCTCAATGGTGTGTAACCATTGTCATGGAGATGGGAAACTTCCAGCAATAGCCTGCTATCAGATGAAATCTAAAACTCATGCAAGTGCCACTATACCTATTTTCTGATATGCCTTAAGTATCAACTGCAAAAGAAGATTGATAATATTTTCCTTAAAAACTGCAGAGCTCTTAATCAGTTTTTAAATCTGTAATCTTCACAAATCTGTATAAATCTTGCTTGAATTTCTTATGCAAAAATAATTACTTTTCTAAATTATAATTATTTATCTAAAACCTCTTATTTACTGTGGTTATGCCTATACCTTGTTTTAATCATTTATCTCAATTTATTTTATATATGTTATAATATGCCAAGTATTTCCAAACAGCAGACATCATAATTCTAGTAAACTTTTAAAGAAGAGATAATTATTAATATCTCCATTTTAATATTTAAGTAATACTACTTAGCATATCTGAACACTGTTTTGAAATCCTATTATGTTAGATAATAATTGATTGCTCTACACTCATTATTATCATTGATTTATATTTCTTTATGGTTAGCCTAGTCAGAATTATTATAAATTATGACAATTAATATCCATAGTTAGAAGTGATAGGCTAGCTAGAGATGATATTAAAGTGTATTGTTGTTATTCATTAATGCCCATTAAATATATACATTTCCCCCTTAGATTATGATTTAATATGCAGATTCAGTGTATATAACTAGATTGATATTTTAGTTTAGCTCTTTTACTTAGCATAATTAATATCTTATTTAAGAACTAAGTTTTGTTAATTTTTCAGATAGCTGTTTTTAAGCACAATTAATTATATATTTACATATTTGTATTTTACTTATGTGTTGTGATTGTGTCTTTACTAAGTACACTTGTATATTACCTCTTGCTATCTTTCTGATGGATATGGTGGAGGCTGCTCCCATCCATCTTACTTTGAGTATGGCTATCCTTTAGAACTAGAACCCAAGTGTCCAGACCATTTTGTAAAGCCTATCTGTGTTCCTAAAATAGTTATGTTCATGTTAATGGCAGCAAGCCATCCAGTCTTAGGAAACACACATTTTGATGGGGAATCCCATGAACAATTGCTCATTTGCACTGCAAACTTATTTCTTAGTGTTTATTTAGCACCATTGCTCATTTGCACTGCAAACTTATTTCTTAGTGTTTATTTAGCACCATAGCATATATATATATATGTGTGTGTGTGTGTGAATATTAAGGTAACCAGTTCTTTCCTCCTTATTAATTAACCTGTCAGTCTTAGACTGAAACCTGAATCTTAGTTGCTAAATTAAATCTGAATTTTGCTTAAGCCTAAATATTGGCTCAAACCATAATATATATGTAACAGCCACTTTAGTGCTATATATAGTAATCATCTTGGCTAGATTATCCACTCATATCATGGGCAAACAAATGTAAATAGCTTTAGCATATTAATTAAATATAGGCATAAATTTTATTAACCATGTAAACATACATACACATACATATATAAATGTTAATATGAGATCACTGTAATAATAATCTCATCCACTATGTAATGCCTGTATGCATTGACCCAACATATTAGTACACTAAATTTATTGTCATTTTGTTTGATTTATTTATTGTTTTAATAAACCTATTTAAAATATAATATGTGTTTCATATCTTTTTTGCTTGCAATCTAACTCCAGTTTGTTGTTATTATACATGTATGATATGCATTATAGTTATCATTAGATTAATCTTAATTTGAAAGTCAATTAGCATGTTGAGTAATCTATTTTAACCCTTTAGTTTAATTATTTGTTGTTTTTTTCTATATCTCATGTCTCTCCCTATTCAGAGCAGGTCACAGAAGAAATTGAGACCTGTGTGTAACCTCAGAAATGTCATTCATAAGGTATTAAATTGTGAAGTACTGGTGAATGAGTTAAAGCTTGATAGGATTCAGAATCTCACCATCCCATTTTGGTCAGCTTTGATATATTTTACCTGGACTCTGGAATTTGATACATGAATGTACAAATTTGACCATAACAATACATAACATTGTTATCTTGTTGAATGAACCAAATGTAAAAGAAAACTAATAAAAATTGCCAAAAATGTAAAGTTAAAATAAGTGCCATTCACTTAATAATTTGCATATTTGGGTAATCACGACTATAATAAAAATATAACTGAACAGGTCTAGCTGGCCTGCAAGTACCTCATAGATTTGGGTATTCACATATAATAAATAAAATCATGAACCAAGTAGTTTTCTCCACTTATGCACTAAATATTTGGACAATCTTAATATATTAAATAAATGGTGTATCTAGACATCTAAAATATATATTTAAAAATAGACAAATAAATATGTTGATTCAGTTTAAATTTATATTTATAATGGACTCATGCATTTTGTAAGAAACCAATGTTTCAAAGAATGAATAATTTGCTTGGCAAAAAAAAATACAATTGAATAAATGATGACTTATTTGATGTCTAGGATATACAATGAATTATCTTAATTGTAAAATAAATTGTGTAATAAAATTTTATAATGATTGATGCAAAAGGCAAATCAAAGGACTTAGGTTAAAAATAATAATATACATTTATTGAAATAAGTATTAACTCATTGAAGTGGATAAAATAAAGATTATAATTCTAATTTACAAACTGCAATCTAATATCCTATCATATATTCTATAATTTACCTCTGCTCCTCTTTTTAAGATTACAATAAAGAGTTATGATATACGTTTAATTTATAAAGCAAACAGTCATGAAAGTGTTAATGATAAACTCTTTAAACAAAGTAATAAAAGTTTTAATATTGTTACCTTTTAAAATATATATATATATTTCTCATATCATTTAAATGATAATGAATGCCAATTAAATTATGCAAATGAAAATAAAAAAACCTTAATAAATGATTATCAAAATTATCATTAAGCTTTTTTTATAACCATTTCTTTTTTAAAAAAATGAAATTTATCTATTAATTTAAAAGGTTTTTATTAGCATCTGTTACCACAGTTTTGTACATATATAACTTCAGTTGATATTCCATTATTTAATACTTCCTTTAGTACCTTTTTGCTAGCAAAAACACAAGCATAGAGTTCCATAAGCACTTTGAATCATTAGATGATATTCAATTATTACTCCTGTTGACATTACAATCCAGGTGAATTCAATTATCTTAGCTCTATAGCAGTCAGCATAGCATTTTTCATATCCATTTTGTTTTAATCATAAAGATGGCAAATGAAGAAGGAGTTCATGCCCTCTCTCTCTAAGTTGTCTTACCCACAGTGCATATTTTTTTTAATATATGTCCTGAATATATTTATAAAAGTAAGGTAAAATAAACAAATTTTTGAGCAAAAGAAAGTATGTGTCTGCTTGGTAACATCATTTCTGTAGCTATGGCAACATGAAATAGTCTTTTTTTCTTTTTTTAAACAATGGCTCATATGACTCTTCTAATTCTAATAAAGAATTATCATTCACACAATAACAATTTAAACAAAATATTTCATTTTTAAAATATAATAAATAAATGGTTCACTTTTCAAGATTCATTCAAAACAATAAATACTTTTTTATTAAACAGATAACCTTTAATTGTTTTCTTTATTTAGTTATTTATATACTACAAGAAAACTATAGATGGCAACATGTGTACATCACAATATATATATATTTTACTTGAAAGCAGTCTTTTGTAGGACATTGTGCAGTAAGTAATAAATATAATTAACTAAAATATTTGGCACAAATCATAGTCATTAATTTCAATAAAATTATTGTTTTTGTTAAGAAGACAAAATTGCAGCAGATTCTAAAAATAATTTTCTGGTTCAGCAATAAAAAGCATATGTGAAATAAAATAATTAATTTTATAATTAAAGAAGGCAACAGAATTTAACATTGTTGCCATGGAGATCATTTGATGTCAATGGTATAGATAAATCTAATCAGTAATAGATAGTTCTGATTATGTTGTGACTTTTTTACCATGCATTTATACCATAGTAATAAGGGGGGGGGTAATTTAATTTAAGAATAACTTTGATGAAGTAGTAAAATTATTAATTATATATTAATCATAGAGTACTCACCATCAGTTCAAGTATGCATAAAGTATTTCTACTTCTTACTAAAAAAACAAGGATCATAAACTAATAAAGCACCACATGACTAATGTTCCCTCTAAGAGTAAACTGTCTCTGAATTAAAAATATAAGAGCTGAGCATATTAAACTAACTTAAAATTCAGCAAAAATATATATCCAAAAATGTCAAAATATAGCATTTATTTGCACATTTACATATAAAATAGTTTATATATAAAATTATTATAGAACATAACTTAAAAATAATAACAAAACTCAATAATAATAATTAGTCTTCTATTTTTTCACATCTTTATAATTTATCCAAATTTTATAAACTTTCTCAAGGTTTATCTGCTTTTCTGACAAGATATAATGCTTAATTTTTATTACCAGGATTTTGATTTTACCACATTCATTGAACTAAAACCACATTTACAATCAGCACTGGAAGCGTGAAAATATCAAAAAGTCCAGAAAGTTTTTTATATTCATGATCTTTTAATTAAACATAACTAAATCATTACATGATTCAAGTAATCCAATTTTACATTTTTTATTTACTAAAGATTTCAAATTACCATATTATTCTAAAATTGTTTCTAAGATTATATGGTTGTCTTGCATTGGTGGTCGAGAGGTCAGCGCGACTGCCTTGCACTTGCAGGCAGTTACCCAGGTTGTGGGTTCGCGTCCTGGTCGATGCTATGACACTTAAAAAAAAAGATTATATGGTTTTTATCAGTATTATTTATTATGGATCCATATTTTACAAATAAATGTTTTAGACACTTTTTTCCATGCTCTAGGTTTAAATTATTTTTTAATACAGAAGTGTCTAAAGCATTCTCATCATTTATATTTTCCTCAGGAAATCTACTATCCAAATGATTACAGCAATTGAATAAATTTAAGTATCGATGAAGTATCTATATAATTATTCAAGTCTAAAATTGTTTGAACATCTAAACTCCAGCAGACAATTTCATCTAGATATTGTACACTTAGTTTATTAATTTTTGCCATAGCAAATTTGGTATGCCACCATTGAGGATAAATTAGTCCTTTGCAAAGTTTTATTTAATGCTAATAATTCTACAAATATGTTTTGAAGAATGACAGATGCTATTCAATATTGTGGATTTTTGAGGTTTTTTAAACAATATTTATTTATTGGGTCATTAAATTTTTTAATGCATTATCTACAGTAACCTATTAAAATATAATTTTTATCAAAGCATTTAACATAAAATATATAAATAAACGTCTTACTTCATTGAGAGATCTGAAATGATATAATATTAATTTCTGAAATGTTGACCAATTGTTTAAGTTTTTCAATTCTAGTAGACAATCTACTGAACATTGCATATATTGTCATTAAAAGGCTTTCAGTATTCTTAATAAATGGAACCTGTTTCTATGCATCATTTATTCCAAGATATTCCCTTTAATACTATACAGTAGTGTTGGATTAAATATGAAAAATCATTTCATGGATGAGCAGCCACACTTTGTTTTTCCTAACCTATAGATGCTCTGTTTGAGATAAGTCTGAGTTCAAACCCTCTATATATAACTACTTTTTTGTAAATCAAGGTTATTCTCTTTATAAAACTTTTATATCTCTGTTACAATAGAATGGCTATCACATGCAATAAGCGTAATAATGTTGACATGTTTTATTTGATAGCTGTTTTCAAATTTTGATCTGTATTTTATATATAAAATTATTTATTTTCTACCAAAATAATGATACTTTCTTCAACTATCAAACATTGAAATGAAGATGTTCAAATTTTATCAATAATCTCCTTGTGTATGATTAAATTTATAAAATCTATAAATTCAAAGAAATAATTTTTGCTGTGTTATGAATCAGGAATATTAACATATATCCATATATGATCTTGTATGGATTGCACAGAAATCATTGATGAATTGATGATAATCACTAAAATAACATTGCCTATTAGAATTTTAATCATGTTTTTGTCTGGAATTCAGCATTTTATAATCTAGGATTACAACCTTCTGGGTTTTTAATTAAAATTCTCAAAATTCCTTCATTGTTTTTATTTCAGATGACATTACCAAATCAGTATGAGTTCAATGTCACTTTAAATATTTTGTCTATTTTCCATTTGATTCATTTTTACCAGTAGTAAATTCATCTTTTGACTTTGATTGACAGTAAATTTTACAAATGATGTCATTTATATTGCTTTGATAAGTAAAAAAAACCATTCCCAAAGTTTAATAATTATAATTTTTGATAATGGTGGCATTTCAGTTTCAACTGATTGGGAAAGTGATTGATATTTAAATTCGTTTTTCTTATTTTTAGAATGACTTGATGAAGAATTAAATTGATTTTTTAAAAATTTCAATATTTGTAGGGACTAAAATAAAATATTTATATGTTGGATGACTTATTTTAAAAATTTCAATAATAATAATAATAACGTTCCATCACATTCAAGATGCAGTTACAATTGCGTCAAACGTTCTGCCATGGCAACAATGGAGATAAGGCAGTAGTACTTGGTCAAGCTGTTATATTGTAATGATCAAACATGTATAACTTGCTAACAAGAGATTAAGTAAATGTTCTCAACCAGCTTGTGTAGTGGTATCACTACCCCTATGATCCTAGTTTAAACCCCTGCATAGGCTCCCTAATCTCTACTACGTAAATAACACTCTTGACATTGACACAGCTGCTCATCTTCATATAGCTGTACATAGCTCAGGGATAAGCAAAGACTATGTATTATCTAATTTATAACATTAGTTATAAGATTTTGACCAGCAATGATGAGATGATAATAAATAATTTATATTAAGCAATATTTATTAATAATAAAGATAATGTAGATTTTAACAATGTGTTAACAATATTTACAGAGCAGGATAGATGGTTGTTTATTGATTCTTATATGAATGCGATTTAAGACAATGGTAATAATCACAGGTCTAGAAAAAAAGGTGTTCTTATTGTTTTTATCCATGGAGTAATTAAGACTAACAATCAATGAACTATGGGCTAATATTGATTATTTTATTTAAATTCTTATTAGTAACCTTACGATATCAAAGCTATACAAGATTGGTCACAGGATTATGGCCATATAGCATAGGCACAAACATAATAGAGGGAGGAAATATGATGATTTCAGGATTGCATTTAATTATGTGCAATTCACTGGCTATCATGTCATGAAGGATTGGTTCTGCAATCTGAAAGCATAATTCATGATACAAATGCCCCAGGTTTCAGAGGTGCTCCTGCTTCTAACCAGATCTGGAGCTTCAGTCCAATGGTGCTATCTAGCCCAATGATATATTTATATTCAGAATTATTTTAAGAGAGCTCATCAGGCATATATACCAGAAAAAGCAGGCACTGGATGCTCTCTGTATATGAATAATTTAGTGAATTATGATAAATAAAAGGAAAATACTTAAGATAGCCACTAACAACACATGCCCTATGTAGTCATGCTACAATGGATGTAGTAAATAATTTTTTCTTTTATTTAATTTACAAGTAAACAAAAATAGAAAAATGTAAAAATAAAGAATTTGAACCAACAAACACTTACATTAGTAGAAATCTGACAAGTCCATGAAGAAGGATTAAATGCTTGATTCAACATGTAAAATTTATGTTTTCAAGATGCTATATGTTAGAGGTAACATGTAGAGGTTTGCTTCTATCATGGTAATTGAGTAATTTGTGCAGTGGGTAGACAGGTAACTTTGGATCAGCATTGGCCATCTGGAATACTGGACATTTCTACAATTATGCTGGAATTTACATCTTGATGCCATTCTTTCCCTCCCATGCCACGGGAGAAGTTGATGCCAAATGACTCATGTATTTTAGTTAGTTATTTCATTATTTTCTTCTTTATTCTTTCTTTAATATCTCTTTCTTTTATATTTTATGTATCTATCCCCATGTCTTTCTTCTCAAGTGTTTATATATTATTTTTGAAGCGCCTTAGGGAATGTTACATGTCACAAACTTCTTAATTGATTTTTCATATTTTGGTACTGTCTAATTGATTTTCCATTTCCTTTTTACACAATTGCTTTTACTTTCCTATTAGTCCTTGTATTTATATCCTGCCCTTTTGTTCTTACTCTTACATTTGGCACTCTTTTTGCTATTTTTGACCATAAAAGTGTCGAACCGTAAAACTATATCAGCACTAACTATTTTACTGATTTTTCTTTTTGATATTATTTTCATTACCAAACACCTTGCTATTGTTTTCTTTACTTTATCTCTTAAACTTCTGCATAATAATTATTTATTTTGATTTTTAAAATTACTTTCACTTTCCTAGGTTTACTGTGTGTTTTAACACATATATTTGCACACAGACACACACCTATTATTTATGTGTGTCAGTCCTAGGAAATTTTAGAGTTTAAGACTAAATGGCAGGAATTAAAGAAAATGATGTGAGCATATAAGCACTGCTTCAAGATATTAGCTGAAATATATTATATTGATAGCTATTTTTAGTTGTTATCCTTGCCCATACTACGTGTACAGATCAATTCTATTTATTAATTCTTTTTATCAAAATTATTAATCTGGGCTCAACTCATGTGTTTAAACATAAAAACAAATGTCAAGCTTTGTTAGTTGAGAGGTCATCGCAGTCACCTTGCAAGCAAGTAGTTGGTCACAGATGGTTGTGGGTTCACATCCCGGCTGATGCTATGACATATGAAAAAAAAACAAATGGATGAATATTTCAAGTATTGGAATGTCTGGAATGCAAAGAAGGCACACATAGTGTGCAGACTTTCAAAATTGCTGTGCTTTTGTGCAGCTTAGAAGGAACCTTGCACATGATTATTATCCCAGCTAACAACACATAGATGATTGAGATTGTAAGTTGAATTAATTACTTTTATTGTAGAACATCACTATTACTGAAAAAAAAAAAAGGAATAACTAACATATTTATTTCCTCTTGGCTATTTGAGAGTTGCTTTCTCAAAAATAAACAATGAGAACTTGTAAACAATGAGGATTGTCAATTCCTCAACAAGCTTTGTGATAAATGCTTAGCTAGAGAAAGCATTTAAAATATCTCTGTCAGGATCCCTCCCCCAAACCTCTGACCACAGTTTTATGCTCTGGCACTCATCAGAAAGACGCTAGGGTAGGTTCAGACACTAGATCTAAAAACACTAACCCAAAGCCAGCGTTTAACTAAAAGTTATCTATTGAGTGGAAAATCTGAAATTTTCAGACATCTACATGTCTTCAAACACAGCTATCCAACTTAAATAGCTATATGGGGCTGAGCGATCTTCAGCCATACCATATATTAGTAGTCTTAGCAATATAACATTGCATAAGACTTAAGGTAGAGACTATGAATAGTCAAAATAAGAGTCATAGATCACATGACCCTATTCTCTTAAGCTTGCAAGTTATAAACAATGAGGATTGCCAATTCCTCAACAAGCATTGTGATAAATGTTTAGCTAGAGAAAGCATTTAAAATATCTCTGTCAGGACCTCCCCCACATCTGACCATGGTTTTGTGCTCTGGACCTCCTCAGAGAGGTGCTAGGGTAGGTTCAGACACTAGATCTAAAAACACTAACCCAAAACCAGCATTTAACTAAAAGTTATCTATTGAGTAAAAAATCTGAAATTTTCAGACTTCTACATGTCTTCAAACACAGCTATCCAACTCAACTAGCTATATGGGGCTGAAAGATCTTCAGCCATACCATATATTAGTAGTCTTAGCAATATGACATTGCATAAGATTTAAGGCAGAGACTATAAATAGTCAAAATAAGAGTTATAGATCATATGACCCTATTCTCTTAAGCTTGTAAGTTATAAACGATGAGGATTTCCAATTCCTCAACAAGCTTTGTGATAAATGCTTAGCTAGAGAAAGCATTTAAAATATCTCTGTCAGGACCCCCCCTCTCAGCTCCATATAGCTATTTGAGTTGGATAGCTGTGTTTGAAGACATGTAGATGTCTGAAAATTTCAGATTTTTCACAATAGATAACTTTTAGTTAAATGCTGGGTTTGGATTAGTGTTTTCAGGTCTAGTGTCTGAACCTACCCTAGCTCCTCTCTGAGGAGTGCCAGAGCACAAAACCATGGTCAGAGGTTTGGGGGGAGGGTTCTGACAGAGATATTTTGAATGCTTTCTCTAGCTAAGCATCATTTATCACAAAGCTTGTTGAGGAATTAGCAATCCTCATTGTTTATAACTTACAAGCTTAAGAGAATAGGGCCATGTGATCTATGACTCTTTATTTTGACTATTTAATGTAAACTTATCATTAAAAAAAAATATCTGGGAGCTTATCAAGTATTTAAATACTTTTCTAATATGATCTGTAATGATTTTTTTCCCCATGTGGCATAGCGTCAGCTGGGAAGCGAACCCGCTAATCCGGGACAACTGCTTGTAAAGCAGCTGTCGTTGACCTCTCGACCACCAATGCTTGACATCTGTAATGATGTTAATGGAAATCAAAGTGAAATGAGTCAACATCTATCCTATGAGAGCTGGTTAATTAATATTTTCTAAACTCCCAATACATGATATACAAAACCTTGAAATATAAAGTAGACCTATGGAATTTAATATAATAGACTATAAAAACTTTTGGCATGGTGTCTTCATATTGCGATAATAAAACATCTTTTATCAATTTTTGATGTGTTAAAAAAAAATATTGAGTTAAAGGTTTTAAATTTTCAGAGGTGCAATTTTTTTATATATATAATTATTATTATCATTTGTGACTGAATTCATCTGCATTCTTGTCTTAATCTCTTTCATTTATTTTATCTTATAATCTTAGCTACTTAGATAAATACAAGGTCTGATCATCACAAACTATTCGTACCATTGGTCATCTTTCTTTTTTAATTGACTATGACAGAGTCAGTGCTAGATTTTTTGGCACTCTGGAGTAGGAGCAAAATCACACCCTTTATTATTACAAAAAATTGATTTATCTTGCTTTTGTTGCTGCAAAAGTCTCAATTATTTCATTGAAATTAATTATGAGGTTTTCTATTGGATAAAATTGCAAGACTAAATAATCGGCCTTTGCTCAAGGACAACTGTCTGTAAAATATTGTTCAGTTTGAAAAGAACAGGAGAATTGATCTTTTTTTATAATATATAAATCAGGTTTTTTTTTTATGTGACGAAGCAAACCCAGGACAACTGCTTGTAAGAAAGCTGTGCTAACCACTCGGCTACCAACGCTTGACAATCATGTTTTTTTTTTATATTAAAAAAAATTACAGTGCGTCATTACACTTTTTATTTTCAGTTTCAAGCTGGTCTCTTTGCTTATGAAATTTCAAACCTGATTTTTTCTTCTATTTTCTGTTTATTCATGTTTGAAACTGTAAAATAAAAAAAATAAATATATATCCATTTAAGTATATATATATAAATTGTTTGAATTAGTTTTTTACTTAATGAAATAATAATCAATGGCGGCTAATGTATAGGAACTGTGGAACTGCAGTACCCTCAAGTGTAAAATAAATTTATTACTTTTTTAAAAAATTTTGACATACTTTTTAAATTATTATTAACAATTTAATGCAATTTTCTTATTTTGTATAAAAACTAATGAAATCTTTCTTGAGATACTCTTAGGAGAACAAAGAACTCTAATAGCATTGCATTATTCACAGTATCATTCTCTCATATGATATAACTCATAATATACAAGATGATAACGCGGTGAAAATGAGTCATATACACTTTTTCAGATGCATGTTATTTCTGCAATGTGTTACTATTGGTTAATCAGTGCCATGGCTGTTTATCATTCATACATATAAGCATACAACATTGTAAAATAAAGTATGAATCATACCAAGATTCACAGGGATTCCATAACAATGTTAAATTTTCTTAAATCATAAAGTACTTAATATTTTGTTCATTTTTTATTTAAATTATTGAGTTATTGAAAATTATAGCCTCAAAAATTCAACCACAATTGTCAAGCATTGGTGGTCGAGAGGTCAGCACAGCTGCCTTACTAAGCAGTTGTCCCAGGTTAGCGTGTTCGCTTCCCGGCTGATGCTATGACACATGAAAAAAAAAAAATTCAGCCACAAGAGATAAGTTTCTAAGATAATAGTAACTGTAAGTGAATTACAAAAACTAAACTTTTTACAAATAACTCTTGCAGAAAAAGTTTCTATTATATTCAATCAGGAATAAGTAATAATAATAAGTACATTCAAACTTTCAATACAGAGTGGTATCAGTGGTATAAAAAGAAAAGTTAGCTATGTAATTGTGAAGTGAAAGATGCATTATTTTGTTTTTTTTTTGTGTTTGTTGTTTGGCAGCAAGGACAAAATGGACAAAGGATGGTTTTTAAAGCATAAATAAAATGAAAGGAAAAACTGAGAAACATGAAACATCAAAAAAAAAAAAAAAAAACGTATTGAAAAGGCTATTTCTTTTTCATTTTTAGGAACTGTAGATATTAAATAAAAATAAGTGAAGCCCTCAGAATTTCAATTAATAAATATAATAAAAGTGTATCTCAAAATCATGAAATTTTAGCTAAAATAATTGACTATATTTTATTTTGTGGAAATTTTGAAATTGTTTTATGTGGATATGACGAAACAGAAGATTTGGCAAATCCAGGTTTATTAAATTTTGCTTCTAAATTAGATCCACAGTTAAAAAAATATTTAGAAACCAGTACAAACTTTAAAAATGTTTCTAAAACTATTTAAAATGAGATAGATATTTGATTGCATTTTTCAAATATATCAATGTGAAATAAAAAATAAGATTGATGAAGCTCCAATTTTAGCTGTAATATCTGATGACACAGCAGAAGTGTCTGAACATTTTCAGACTCTTATTCTTCTTCGATATGTAATAAATGAAATATTTGAATGCTTTGGGGATTCTATATTCTGGAAAATCAAACTGTAGATGGTTTATTCAAATGTATTTTAGAGCAATTAGATATTATCTTTCAAGGTAATATGCAAAAATTAATAGCTCAGATCTTTGATAATGCAAATGTCATGAAAGGTAAAAAAGGGACATTCAAGCCAAAATATCAAAGAATTTTATAATAATGCACATTTCACTCAATTTTATAATGAAAAATGCAGCAATTGTTACCTGGAATTCAATTTTTTTCTAATACTATTGCTACATCATCCTTTTTTCTCACAATCATTACAATGTGTAACAATTCTTCATAAGTATGTGAGCATTACCATTCTGTGGTCATCCATTACAAGATGAAACTTTAATATACGCATTGTCAAACAAAGTTTGTAAAAATTTGCAACCCATAAAAAACTATTTCATTGAAATTCAGTCAACATCAGATGTAGATCAAAGTATTTCAGATGGTACAAAACTGTTGCATTATTTAAATAATGAAAAATTCATGTTTTGGTTGTGACTGTTTGATCAAATAATGCCACATGTTGAAATAATTTATAATGAAATGCAATCTCGTGAAATGTATGTCTTAAAAATACACGAATGTAAATACTTTTAAGTCTGCTATTTTGAGAATAAGAAATTCAAAGTTCATTCACTGCTGAGAGTATGTGGTTGCATATATATTGATGTGGAAGAAATATATTCTGTTATTAAACATCTAGTGACAACTAAATTATTTAATAAGGATAAATTTGCTAGCTTTAAAAACAAATTGCTTACTGAAGAAATAAAATTGACCATTGACACACATTCCACGATCAATAAAGATAAACTTGAAAATGAACAAGTATCTTACAATAGATTCGATATGCATATCTATTGCAAATTAATTGATTTGTTAAAATTTATAACAGAAAATAATTTAGATTGTGTTCTTATTGAAATTGCTATTTTGATAAAAATTCTCTTAACAATTTCCTTGACTACATTAGAGCCTGTACACTGCTTTTATTTTTTATTTTTCTGAAAAGCAATATGAATCAGGATAGGTTAAATGTACTTGCAATTATTTCAATAAATAAACACTTTTTAATAGCCACACCAAAGAAAATTTATTGATCTTTTCGCATAAAACCAAACAGGAAGGACGATTTATTTTTAAGTAATTTTTAATAATACTAATAAATAAGATGGTACTTAGGTATTTTTCATGCAACCAAGGAAAGATAGGAGGACTTTTCACATTCGTATCAATACACTGCTAACTTTTTAATGTTATTTTGTCAACATCAAACATTAGAAAAACATTAGAAAGTTAGCAATGCTTTGATACGAATGTGAAAAGTCATCCTATTTTTCCTTGGTTGCAGAAATAATACTTAATACAGTTTTACAAAAAAAAAAAGTAAAAAATATTGCATGAGATAAACACGTATTTATGAATTCTACACGGACGCAAACTAATTTTTGTCACTTACTTAATTTGATCAATTTCAACAAAAAAAAAATGTGGTTCGTGTTGCAGGAAGAAAAAAAAAAGCCAACAAATATATATTTTTATAAAAGTAAATATATTATATGAAATATATACTTACGCAGACGATTCTTGTATACAAAATGGCGAGGGTCATTAGCAACTCCCCCGTCTTTCCTCCTTATCGGAAAAAGTTGTTGAACAAGTGATTGATCAGTACATGCCCTAAATGGAATACTGCCAGGCAATCTAATTTTTCGAATAAACAAATAAGTCCTTCTATCTTTTCTTGTTTGCAGAAATAATACTCAATACAGTTTTACAAAAATAATTATATGATATACACGTACTTTTACAAATTGTACAGGACACAAACTAACTTTTGATGCTTACTTAATTCGATCAATTTTTAAAAAAAAGAAATACGTGGTCCGTAAGAAAAAAGCCAACATAAATATATTTTTATAAAAAGAAAAAATATTCTATGAAATAAACACTTATGCAGACGATTCTTGCATACAAAATTAAATAACAAACTTTTAATTCAAAGATTCAAAAACGCAGAAGTCAGTCAATAACCAAGTTGAAATTGGAAAAAATAACACAGAAGTATATAATGCATTTGAAATTAAAAATATTAAACCAAATTCACAATAATAACAAATGGTAAGTTTAAAATGTACAAACAACAAACTTTTGAATCAGAAAAAAAATACCAAATTGTCCAAAAAAGCACCTATATAATAGTTTCGGTCGACACGTTTCAAAGCACGTTTTTTGACGAGGAAAAAAACTCAAATCTCAAGGGTTTATTTAATGTTCGCAACATTATGCCTTTATAGTGTATGTAAAAAGTCGTCCTATCTTTCCTAGGTTGCAGGAATAATACCCAAGTACCGATTTAATTATGCTTATTTTACCATAAAAATTTTCTTGTGAATAAATATAAAAATAATTTTCCTATATGTATGTTTATTTTAAAAGTTCCAGCATCCCAACGATTACAACTCACAAGCCGCCACTGATAATAATCAAACTCAACAAAAACTAACTGTAATTACCGTTATCAAATCAAGATCATTTGATTCAATATCAGAAACTGCGCATACTCGGAATCAGCGCATTCGTATATAAACCAACAATGTTTAATTTTTAACGTAATGCATAAAGGAATTGAATATAAAATTATATAATTGCTGTTTTTTATCAAGAGTTTGTATTTTTCTTTACAAAAATCAAGCTCCTATTTTGGTGGGCCCATATATAGCATAATGCCCTGGGTCAGTGCTCTTTTGGCCCATGCTATCTGCCGACTCTGGTTAATGGGAAGATATGTTTGTGCTGTTACATTTTTGATTATAAACATAATAGTTTTTAGTCAATTTCTTTCTTAATTTTTTTTTTTGTTACTTGTAAATCATTTTTAAATAGTTATTAATGATGGTGATTAAAAAGTATCTATAATTATCTGATAATCGTCTCAAAACACTTTTTATTCTCAACATCATATGTTGGTGAGAGTAAATTTCTTCACTTATTTTAATCACACAATATATACAAAATTTCTTTTTTAATTTTTAATATAGTAAGTTTTGCATCGGGGGAAGTGTCCTATAATTTTTAAAAGGGTAAAGGAATCCCGTAGCAAAAGTTTGAGACTCGTTGTTTAATAAATAAATCAAATGTTGTAATTTAACCCGAAAGTTAAATAGGTAATATTCTTTTAAACGTTATGCTTATATGAACATCTAAAAGATATTTGATTTAAAAGTTCAGACAATAGCAATCATTACACAATTACATGTATATTTTACGCGGATCAATAAACTGAACCATGTTAAAATCAGTGTTCACATGAAACAAACAAAATGATGTATGTTGAAATAAGAAATGTAATTCTGCACTTTTAATACTGACATATATATACAGTATATGAAATAGTGAATTACAAAAATGATAACAATATTGTTAGGTCGTAATATTTTTTGGGTAAAAAATGCGTACTGTATGTGCGTGTTAAGAATCTTTGACTTTAAGAAATCAAAATGTTACTATATTTGACCCCATGTTATCCAGAAACTCCCCCCCCCCCCAAACTTTAATCATTAATGACAGTTACTATAACACTACAGTGAAGTAATTAAGAAAAGAATTTGAAACTATATAGATAAAATCCAGTGTGAGAAATGAAGAATGATTTAATTATGTCAGAAACAGAAGAATATTGTGATGCGACTAATGAGGCATGACCATTTTGACTTTGATGGAGATTTTAAATGATGGAAATTGTTCACGGAGAATGTCAACAGAAAATTCGATTAATTAAAAATCACAGGAAAAGTTTGATGGCTAAGAAAATAGATAAATGACTACTTTAAAAAAAAATCTAAATGTATTTTCTGTTCAGAAATTTACACGTACACACCTGTATATATGTGTATTTTTGACTGGCTCAATAATGAAACGCCTTCTACTGTACGTATGTTTAAGCTTGTATTTTGTTTGCTTAGTAATAATGAGTTAAAATTTTATAAATAAAAAGTGAGTGATTAATATAAAAATGTGTAATTTTTTTTATAAAACTATATATTTTTTATTTTTATCTTCGGCATTTACTCTTAATTAGATTAAAAAAGCAAAATTATAAATAAAATGAATGTTTTGAATATTCTTTGTGGTGAGTCGAATGGGTCTTTTATTGAGAAAATACTATGATCAAATACTATGATCATTGGTTGCATATTTGTGATCTTTTTCCAATTTATTTTGTTTAAAGCAACATCTAAAATGATTTTCTAAATTAATCGCACTATATGTACATATTGTAATGGATAAACATTTCCATACATAACTATACTAGAAGACGACACTACATAACAAATGTAGACGTATTACCTATATCAAATTGTGACTTAATATTATTAATTAATATAAAAAATATCAAATAAAAAAGTTAAGTTTACTAGCAAAGTCACACATAAAAATGTTGGGAAGCTATAAATTATAAAATAAAATTATTCCAAACTAATAATAAATCTTGAAGTAAAAAGATAAATTTACAGAGCATAAGTTACATATGAACACCTATTAATTTTGGCATATCAATATTTTATAATTCAAGTAATAGTCAGTAATAAAAGAAACAAAATAATTTATTAAAAAAAAGGTAAAGTAACAATAATGGCATTGAAATAGCTACCAATATCTAAATTAACACATCAAAATCAATAAATGCATGTATGATCAATAATCTGAGACATGCCAAAACAAATCAAGTCATCCTTGATCTCAATACCTAATAACACATTAACCTATACACCAATAGTTATAAAACTATGCAATGAGTAAAATGCCTGTTATATATAAGCTTAACTTTTCAATATAATATTCTAAGGCAACATCATAGAAACAACAACTATTCTTAAAACTTCATATATAAAATGTTTAAATATTAATTCATCATTATAGCCATATTATTTATAAAGATATAAATATTATCCATGCTTATTATAGTGTAACGGTTTATAAAATGCCATTACATTATTTTAAAATGAAAATAAAAAGATCATAAATAAAAATTGATTTATTAAAAAGAAAAAAACTTAAAAACTGAAAATTAAAAGTTGTTTAATATATATATCCACAGGTGGGAGACTTTAAAAACTATTTTAAAAAAGGAAAATAAAAGTACACCTATGTCTCGTTTTACGCGATAGACAGGTTCCTCAGAAAACACGCGCAAATGAAATCGCGCAAAAATAGATGTAACTTACATTGAAAAAGGGGGGATGCGGTCTGTGATTTTTCAAAATTCACGTAAAAGCAAAGCACTAACGTAAAATTACTTTAAAATTCGCGCAAAAAAAAAAATAAGGAAATAAAATCTGACTAATAAAAAATTTCAAATTTGAAAAAAATTGATACAAGACAAACTTTTTTTAACTATAATATTTAATTTTATTCAAAATAATATATTTTTATGCATAATTTACAGAACAGTAATTTACATTTTTTATACATGTTTTAATTATTATGATTTTCTGGTGACAACGTAATTAGTAATTAATCTTTGAGACAATGATTTTATTGTTTACGAAGCTCACGATATCCAGACGTACAACCATTTAGCTTTCGTTGAAATTTAAGAGCACGTTAATGATTAGTGTCATTAATAAGAAAATAATAATTGATTACATTCTTTTTTAAAAAAGCAAAAACAGAATGTGATTTAAAATGCAAAATTAACACGCATGATGTTTGAACAAATTTACATTATAATCTTGTAAAATTTAATATGTGTATACATAAAATGTGGAAATCATGATTTTAATTTTATTATTGCATAAAATCTTACTATTATAAAGCACTGAAAATATTGAAATTACTAAGATGAAAGTCGAATTCCAATAATGTGCTATTACTTTCAATATAACATAAGTGTGCGAAATTTATTATTTAAAGTAATAGCGCATTATCAGAAATCGACTTCCGGTGAAACATGAATTGCGTAACTTCAAAATCGTGTTAAATAAGTCCACGTAAAAAGAGACCCAGGTGTATTTGAAAGTATTTTTTTTGTAAAAAAGTAAAGATGTAAAGATTTGATATTTTTGAAAATAGAAATAGTGCTGATTTCTATAATATTAGAAAATGGAAATGATTGTTTTAAAGCACACTAGCCCTTGGGGCACTCAAATAATTAAATGGTTAGATAAGAGAATAAAAAGAAATTAAATGACTAATGCAAGCACGAAATGACAGCACGGACCGTAAATGAAACATGAGAGGATTAGTGATGTCTTGCTCATTGAATCCGAAGATTTGATGATAAGAAGCTAATAAAAATATAAAAGCCAAATGATTATTATAATTGTTATCTTAGAGTTGACTATGAATATACTATTATAACTAGCTATATTGCAGATTTTCACGATGTAGAAGTCTGCAATAAATTTAATTTTCCAGACAACCAGCTGAGGCCTCTGGATGGCAGATAGTGGTTTCATTTCAAAGAAGGACATAATCTACAAAAGTGATCACAAAGATGGACCTCTACATCTGCTCAATCCGTAAAGTATGAACTTTTATGTCTATCTAATAAGAACTTTTCTAAAATTGCAATTAATAGCTGAAAATAAGAACAATTACTGACCTAAAAAAATTCAAAATCAATTATTATTTTTTTATGCATATGTTTAAGCAGTCATTTCCATTTCTCTCTTTTTTTGTGTGTTAAGTGTTAATTAAAAATGTATCAAATTAAAGTTGGGTGTGGATAGCTGCATGGATAAAAATTAATAACTATGTTTAAATTCGTGTATTTTAAAGGGTTAATTTCAGGCTATTTGTTTCGTAGTTAGGACGATGCTTGTGGAGGGATATATGGGTGTTTATATCAATGTAATGTGAAGCATGTTTAGTATACAGGGCAACGTGCCCAACTGAATGCATGACCCCAAAGAGGCAGTCATATCGTTGAAATGGTCACAGACGTATTTCCTGCACCATTAACCCCTTCTAGCTCTATGAACAGGGATTTATAAGTCGGCAGAAAGACCACTCTCCCCCATATGTAGCACTCTTTAATTAATTTATATACATGATTCCTTCACCAGACAGATGCCCATTCCTGTACTGGATGAGGATCATGTCCTTCAAATAATATCATGCTGTCAGATGCACATTTCTGTCAGCGTGATTTTATGCTAGCATCTTCATATTACATTGGTTGCGACTATATATCTGGAAGCAGGCGTTGGTTTGGCTACGAACTTTTAGTCTGAGATTGAATGATTTGTTTTGAAAGGTTATTAACTGTGGAATCTATGTAGCCTATCTATGCTCAACATGCTAAAGTAAAATATAATTTAAATGTCCATCTGGGCAGTCTATTTAAAATAGTAATTTAAATTTAAAAATAAATGTTACAATCTAAATATAAATTTTATTACTCAATTTTAAATATAAATATTATATATATTCGTTAATAAATTTTTTTGTGTGTATTATTACTGGCAGTGACTTATTTTATTAAATATTAATATATTTTAAGTTATATTAAGTTTCTGCATCTCCTTGAGCTAGTGGCAAGGGTAAACAGTCTTAATAAATAAAAGTTGGATCTTTAACAGCACGTATCTGCCTACTCTATAAATTTTCTAGGTTCAAATGGCCTAGTGGCGCCCTGTATGGCAGATACGGTAAGATTCCTTTGATCACCCACACTGTGACCATTATAATAGTATTCATTAAAAAATGAAGCTAACCGGAACTAACCAGCGACATTAAACTACAAATATCAATAATTTCTCAATTGTCAATAAATACAGTATTAATCAAATTTCATGTATATAAAATAAATATTACCATTTAAACAATCATTATTTAAAATTGTAAATATCATTAAATAACACAAATTATATATTTCATAATCTGTAATGAAATATGATATCTGTAAAATAAAAATAAACTATTATTTATTACATCTGTATTATTTTTGAACATTATATTTAAAATGTTTTGAAAATATTTATTTGCAGGTAGCTGTGACAACTACACACAATGATCATTTCAATATTTAAGAATTGATAATTTATAAATAATAACTAACATAATGTTTATGTGAATAACAGTTTATTATAAATTAAAAAATATTTAATAAAGATTCATAAACTGTTTTATTACATTAACTCAGTTATCAGTAAAAGATATTAGCTTTCTTCAAATTTAAGATATAACAGATGATTTCTTACATTGGGGCACTTTATTTAAAATAATAAATAAGCCTAAATGAAAATGTAGGAAAAAATCATGATTTTACAGCAGTTAATGATTATGAAGTAATCCTATTTATGATAGATCAAAATACAAAGAAATAGATGATCCATTTGAATTTTAGTAACAAATTATTGAGATAAAAACTTTATTTATAGGTTCATTTTGAGAGTTTAAAATCTTGTTGTTTTTTTTAATTCAACAGCTGACAATCCTGTTCACATGATCAGTTTTCTTGATAAGAAATTATTATTGGCTATTTTCCAATAGAACAAAGAATTATTCTACAGTCTATTACATTTAAAACAAATAACTGTCAATTCTATGAAATTAATATTTTTAAATTAAACAACTGAATCTCTTTTTAAATTATCATTTAATAAAATCAATTTTTATTCATAAAGAGTATATAATGATTTTAAATAATAAAAACTTAATATTTTAAAATATTAATATATTTGTTTTTATATTTCTTTATTTATTTTTCAATTGTATTTCTTATCTTTTGCTACTTGTGATTTTTTTTGTGTGTTTTTAATTTATCAAATTTTACATGTAAGCTCCTCGCACAAGATTTTTCTTGTTTGAAGTTTTCAAATAATTTGTAATAGACTTAATGTTTACTTCATAGAAAAAATTGAATTGAAATTATTATTATTATTATTATTATTATTATTATTATTATTATTATTATTATTATTATTATTATTATTATTATTATTATTATTATCATTATCATCTTTCAAAGGACTTTACTCAATATAGTAAAAAAGATTACATTACTTTTTTGTATACAAATTCTTAGATTGCTAAAATGACAAAGAACAACATTTTGATGAAAGTCAAAAGTTCACAGTTGGATGAGATGGTTTTTGTCTGTGGTATTGCAATGGTGGCAAGTGTCACTTTTTGATTTTTGTTTCTCATTTCAGATTTATTAATTTTGAATAATTTCTTTGTTAAAAACTTGAAGGTAACTGCAAGTTAGACCAGGCGCAAATGAAAGTTTTTTGATTTCTTAATCTTTTGTCTCTTTGATATATTTTATTTAGTTCATTTTTGAATTGTTTGCATGCCTTCTTGATTTATTATTGTATAAGAATTACCCCTTGTGCACCAAAGAATATACAGGATGAATATGCTGATCATGATATCAGCAAAGACTTCTTTTTTGAATGAATCAAGTAGACTATTAATCTTTATTTTTGAAGAGTGTGTATATTATTGCTCGAATGTTATTCAGTCCTTGACATGAAAGTGAAAGGTAATCCTATATTTCTGAATCTTTGTGGCAAAGGGTGCATAAATGGTCTACATTTTGGAAATTTCTTTTGTATTTTAAGAAGTGTTATGTGGGAAGTGAATTGGGGTTAATTTTAAGTAAAAAAGTCATATTTTAGTTCAAGTGTCAAGAATTTGAATTTATTGCAAAGCTGTTTGTTGATGATGTTGAGCACAGTTTTTTCATTGTCTTGAAGAGGGTGAATAAGTGAATAAATTTATTTTGTGATGGTTTTATAGACAATAGTGGAATGCGTAATGCTTTTGGATATCCTTGGATTGGAGGTGGTTTATCTGTGAGAGTGATTTTATAGATTGTTAGAATGTGATATTTTTTGCACATTGACAAATTATGTTTTTCGGATTCTGAATGTTAGAATCGAGTGAAGCCCTAGACCATTTTGTGAGAGTGAATTTTTGAGACATCTTATAGATATTGAGATTACCTTTTTCCCACACAAAAGTTACCTGCAAAGTGAGTTTATTTGATTAATAAAAGCTTTGGTATGCAGTATTGTTGGAGTGTACTATGTGATTTTTGTATGATCAGCATATTAAAAATTTGATATATTAGTATAAAGTCATAGACATGATTTTGTTAGTGAATTGACTATAATTTCTATTTTATTTTCAAGTATATTTTGTATAAGTGATTACATTGGTAAATGACATAAGTCGAATAGGAATCCAAGGAAGGGCCTAGACTTAGCCTTTAAAATGATTTGTTAAACTACTACTGGTACAAATGTGCTTCTCTACATACCAAAGCTTCAATACTTAGATAACAGGATAAACAACAGAAAAAAAAAACAGTGTAAACTGGGATTGCCAAAAAATTCATGAATCTCCATTGAAAAGAATACAAGACAAATTTAAAAAAAAAAGTTTTATAGTTTTCAGTCACCTAAAAAACTTTAGTTGTCCACAAATCTTTAATCCAAGCAATTATATTTTTTCCACTGTAATTTAAAATAAGTGACATCTGAAAATGTAATAATCAAAATTGCACCAATCATCAGCTATCATTGTTTTGATCCTTTTATTTCAACTATAAAAATATGGCAAGGAGTAATTGACAATACTTAATTTTCACAATGAATAAAAATATGGGGGCATAATTAATCTCCAATATTTTTTGTCAGAGTTGTATTGTATGTCATCTGGATCAAGTTAGAGCTATTTAGAAGAATTTGCATGTTAGATCTCTATACCCAATTAATGAAAGTTATTCCTACAGTTATCATGAGAAGAATGAGTGGAGATGTTAATTTAGATTAAAATTACTAAATCATTTCGAAAAAATATATTGTACCGAGACAAAGTCGGTACAGGTATGTATGCACACACACGAGCAATGTAAACACTCTATATTTTTTTCTTCTTTCACTTTCAACTTATGATAAAAAAAAATAAATGTAGTTTTCTTTCAATGCGTTATAAAATACATTGTAAAATAAAATATTAATATTTCTGATTAAATAGTTTAAGGCTTTCATATAATCTACTATAATAATATTCTCTAAAAAAATAAAATATAAAGTATTACTAATATGCCATTTTAAATCTCAATAAGTGATTTCTACTTGTATATGCCGCGGGGGTAATTAAAAGGGGTTTATTTTTAAATTATAACTGTAGTGAAAGTTAAAAGCTTATAGAAATGATTTTGAGACAGATTAAATGCTCGACTTTTAAACAAATGTAAGTTAAATTGTTCTCTTAAAACACGCACACATGTATGCATAAAAGGTGTGAATAAGTATGAATTTTTTTACTGAGATTGCAATGTGAGATTGCATAAACCTAAGATTGCCTCAAGCATATGGATTGAGTGGACATTACGTAGGACACGGACCCCAATGACAACTCAAAGAATATTGAACTCTGGGTGGAGATTCGATCCTCAGATAATAACCAACCCATATAAATATGAATCTAAATCTAAAAAAAAAAGCTTTTACACTCCTTTCTTTTTTTGCTAGTATTTATGCTTATGCTTATAGTTTTTTTTTAGAATCCTTCCGGAAGCTACAACTAGAACTTTTCTTTTTTTTTTGCTATTCGGTTTATCCAATATGATCACTGTGAAATTAACATTTAGAGCGTCGATCGTCATGATGGGCTAGGAAACCCTTCAGTGATTGACCGACGCTCCGCCGCCAGAACATCTCCACAGCTATGAATGATCAACTACAGTACCGTCCGAACATAGTGCTCCAATCAGTCTAAGGACATTGTTCCGTTTAATATACAAGAATCGTCCAAACATACTATGCTGAACTTATGTGAAATGAATAACCATGTATTATGGAAACATCATCCATCAGGTTCGAACCCTCACCAAATTAGAAGCAGCAGAAGACTAAGCAAAATCCTAGGTAAACACTTTATTTTATAATGCTTCCATTCATTCTTTACGTAAACTTAAAAGGCAATCTCATAATTAATTAAATTCGACTTTCGTAAATTAAAATATAAAATGATCCGTAATCCCTCATATTTAAACCTTATTATTTTAATCTCAACTTTCGTAAATAAAAATATCAGATGCTACATAGTTCCTCATATTTAACTCTTAGGACCTTTCCAGTTATGAACTCTGATCCTAATTATTATTTTCTTTCGCAGATAAACTATAACACACACCTAATTTCAAAATGTAAAAAGAGGAAATATATTTTATCATCCATGTTTATTATGCATAATATGTTCTTTTCTGTGCGAGAATGCGCGTATGTGCGTGCAAATAAAGCTATTAATCAATGTTTCATTTTTTTATAATCAATAAATTTTTTTTAATTTAAACAAGTCGAGCATTCCTCAAATCATTTTCTATAATTAAATATATTTTTTTTGAAATTATTATTAAAATTAGCATTTATTCATGCAATTAATTATTTTACTTTTAAATTTGTCTTTCTTATATTTTTTTTTGTTTTTTTTATTTCTTTCATTCATAAACATCGTGCCGTAAGTCACGATGTTTACTTATTATGTAGTTAACATAGGTTTAAGAGTTGGGAGGGCCTATTAGTAATAAATATAAGTAAATGTCAATAGAGCTAGTATAAATAATTCTATTGGACTGTATGATCAAAGGGGGGATGATATTATAAGCATCTAATTGTTTATTCTAATGATGCCTCAACCGAACATTCGTATTAGTTATAAATAACCAATGATCCCGTCCAATGCTGGGACCGATCTGTCAATCAACCGATCTTCTTATCCATTGGTTAATATTGCGTCATTTGCCAGAATAAGTCTTGAAGGCAATTACATCGCGACCCTGAGTGACCCCTATTGGTCCATGCTGGGAGTTTGAGCTTATGGGCAGGGATTAAACTCCAAAATCGTTTTGATATGACGTAAGATGATGCGAGGAATTAAATTGTGAATCAAATCATCGTATCTGGCGCCCTCTTGTATTGATAATGAACAACTATTGATATAAGAAAAAATAAATAAATCTTTACGCTGTATCATGTTTGTTTTGGAGCTCTCAATCCCTTTTAGGAACGGTTTAATAGGGAGCCGGTGCAAGGGGAGAAGGGCAAAGGTAGAATATAATGAAGTTTATTAGATACTAAACATTAAATTTTTTAAAATAATTCTTATTCAGAATAATGCTTTACTAAGCTTTGCATAAAAACAAATATTCACCAAATTCTGTATTGCAAAATTGATTTAATAAGCTACTTTATGATATTTCTGCACTCTTAGCATATTCCAACAAAGTATTGAGCCGATAATTTCGATCGGCTCATATTATATTTTCTGTTTATGTAAATGTATGTATATACATATATATATTAGGTATAAAATAAGAAATAAATGCTGTGTGTATAGAAAGTTTTTTTTTTTTGTGGTATTATTTATTGGTTTTCTTATAGTAGATTTTGGTGTTATTTATTAGTTTTTTTGTTGGGATTTAAAAAAAAAAAAGACAGAAAGAAAAGAAAAAGTTAGTTATTTTTTGTTAATTGGATTGAGAGATTACACCGAAAGTGATATTGAAAAAGAAATATTTTTTTGTTTTTGGAAACAATTTTAATTAAATTTTCTAATCTGAAGGGAGGGAAGAGAGAAAAGAATTGTAATTAATTATATTGTCGTGACTTCTAGTTGGAAGGTGTTAAAAGCAAAAAAGGAATTAAAGAAATGCAATCACTGGCCGGGAACGTGATCAAATAAAAGGACAATGGATAAAAAAGACTATAAATAGAGAGAAAAACCTATTGTATGAATTATTAGCTTATTAGTTTTCTTTTAATAAAAAGAAAAGAACTATTATGTAGAGAAAATGGAAATAAAAATGATTAAAGGCTAAACGAAATAGAATCTGTCCCTAGCCGGGACACTGTTCCATTCCTAGATTATCATTGAACTGAGAAACCACCTCATGGAACACCAAACTGCGTAAGAGAAAGCAAGCTAGCCATGGAACAAACTTCGCTGCAGAGAATCAACTCACAATAGACAAGGAGAAACATGTATGGATGTACACTGATCGATCAGGGTAACAGAAACTTTGTTATTGATTGAACTATAGATTGGTGAACTTAAAACATATCTATTTAGGATTATGTTTAATCAGCCATGAACTATAAGTTGCGACAATAGAAGGGGTTTTTGTTATATATATATTTATAATGTTTATGTCTACATTACCTAATTAGTTTATTTAAAATACGTAATTTATTTATATTTGTATTTTTTAATTTTTCTTTACGGAGGGTTTTTAACTAAATTTTGATGAAATTTTCAAGACTATTAGGAGAGGGTAAAAATAATAATAATCCCATGAATGAATCCCAGAAATTGTTATCGAAATAGAATGTAAAAATGATTTAGAAAGCAAAAATGAAAAGTTTTAAGGGTTGAGTAAATATTGAAAGAGAGGGTAGGGGTTTAGTGTAATAACTGGCTCCTAATAGTGAGCCACTTAGTCTCTATATTGGTCAAGATTTGGATTAGTTTGGGACACTTATATAAGTAAAAGTGCATGTTTCTTCGAGAACGAAATACATATATTACTCTTCACCTTTGTTTTTTATTTATATAAAAAAGAAAAAAAACGATTATGTTAGTTATGTTAAGAGCATAGAAAGGAGGAAGGTAGAAGGGGGAATTATTAGTGATTTGTTTTACCAATGGTCTTGAATAAAAGAAAAGTAAATAATAATAAAGCGTATTGTTAATTGAAACTTATGAAAGTGTACTTGTTTGTTCCTTTAGCATTTGTATGCGATAATAAAACCTATTATCATATCGTATTAAAAATGGAATTATAAAGGGGGAGTTTAGCTGGGTCTATCATACGTATACAAATTAACAGCTGCGAATATAAGATTCTCTTAATTTTGTGGCTCTAGGTTCTTTTCCTAGTGGCGCCCTCATATGATAATGATTCCAGCTTTAATTAAAATTTTTAATTCTCAGCGTACGATCTTTTAGATATAAAAAGTAGTGGCACAGTATATGATATTATTATATAAAAAGTAGTGGCACAGTATATGATATTATTATCTAAAATAAAAAAAAAATATTCGTAGAATAGATAAAATGAGACTACATTTTTATAATTTAAAATTAGAGATACACTTGCAGAACAGTTAAAAATGTAAATTAAAAGAAAAAAAGAATCTAACTAGAAAAAGTGGTCATCAAATTACAAAAAAATATAATGAAGGTACAAGTCATTATAATTCCTAATTCATATGGATCCAGGGAAAATTCAAATTATGAGAAATCATGATGGAGAGTTTTGCCTGTTTTAATAACACTTATAAGCAAGCATAAGAAATGGTCATCATGTGATGATAATTTTTCAAGAGAAATTATATCAAGTATATCAGGATACCATTATCATACTGATGAAAGATCAATATGAAGGAAACATATGATTTGTAATCTATGACTCTTATTTTGACTATTAAAAGTTTATGTTTAAAAGTATTTAAACGTAGTAAAAAAATAATATTTAAATCTAGCAAAGAAGGTTTATTCGGAAGGACTCGATTCAAATGCCATCCATTGTGAAAGACAAAGTGCTATAAATGCCCCAGCATAATTAGAATTTAAAATTATAAAGTCCGAAACTAAACATTAAATTAAACGCTAAATTGCATAGTAATAAAAGTGAAATTGGTGAATAATGTGAGAAGAGAAATAGACCAATTCAAACAAATTTTAATCTGAAAAATATAAAAAGAATAAGATATGCAATGTAAAAAAAAAAAGGAGAGAAACAGGGAGATAAATAAATTTATTATTGGGAGTTGTTTATATGACAGTTAGAAATTAGAGGGTTGGGGAGGGGTTGGAGTTAGTTGAACACTTTGTTTGAGTTAAAATATTTAAATATAAAAATAAGTAAAATAAAATTTGTTTTGTAAGAGTTAGCAGCAATAATAATAATAATAATAATAATAATAATAATAATAATAATAATAATAATAATAATAATAATAATAATAATAATAATAATAATAATAATAATAATAATAATAATAATAATAATAATAATAATAATAATAATAATAATAATAATAATAATAATAATAATAATAATAATAATAATAATAATAATAATAATAATAATAATAATAATAATAATAATAATAATAATAATAATAATAATAATAATAATAATAATAATAATAATAATAATAATAATAATAATAATAATAATAATAATAATAATAATAATAATAATAATAATAATAATAATAATAATAATAATTAAAAAAAAAACTAATTTGTAATAGAGCCAAAACAAAAATGGAGACTGAAAATAAAGAAAAAAGTAACATAAAAGTATCATGAAGTGGTTTGAGGAAAGGTTTAAGTCTGAATAGAAAATAGAAAAATAATAGAAAGTACAAAAATGGACATAAAGAAGTTTAGTGGATAAAACAGATAAAATTGAAAATAAACAGAAAGAGAAAAGCATAAGTGTGTATGCAACATTTAAATAGTGCACATACTGTTAATCAGTTTTTAAAAGTAAAAATATTTTTGGGGAATGCAGGGGAGGCTCCAATTGAACACCTTGGTAGCTTGGAACACTACTTCATGTGGAATCAGCTAAGAGAGGAGGCAATGGTAATTATAGCTTTTAGTCATATTCAAGGTGACATTTAATTCAGGTGGGATTCACTACTCACAAAACTAGCTACATACAGAGAGTATAGGCAAGTTATTGAAATAAAGAGCACCAAGAAAATTTTAAATAACAGGTGTCGCAGGATAAATGGCAACCTGGTAAACTTTTCACTTTATTTTTTTGCTCACAAGTAGTGAAGTTAAGATTGTTAATGGCTATGCCACTATCAGAATATCAAATAATGTGAATAGTAAAGCATATTTTCCATAATGTAAAACAAATGTTAATTGGAATTGAAAGTAAAACTTTAGAGCAAATGACCAAGTTGCTTAGTGCATTTGACAATGGAAAACCAAAGTATGAAAATAAGAAATTATGAAAATAAGAAAGTATAAAAATAAGAAAGGGAAGTTGAATCTCTAGAAATAGGCAGATATATAAATAGCATGAAGTGTGATCTGCACAAAAGGAACTGGAATAGAAATAATAATAGAAAATTTTACAGCATAAAGAGCTATGGACAGAAAACAAAATGTAGGATAAAATATAACAAAAGGGAATTAAAATAAATTAAAAAAAAACAATTCACTCACAACTGAGATCAAGTTTTTAGGTGACATAATAAGTGGGAAAGGGATCCAACTGCATCCTGACAAAATTCAAGCAATCTTGGAATTCCCAGAAATAAAAACCATATAAGGTCATTTTTAGGGTTATGTAATTTTTATAACTGATTTTATAAAAAAATTTCTTATGACATGGAGCCACTACTGTAATTGTTAATAAAGGACAGACCTTGGGTGTGGATGGCACAGCATGACAGCAGTTTTCAAAATGTGAAAACAAAATTCTTAAAGGAAGTCATGTCATATCCTTATTTTCAAAAACCATTTTTTATACAGACTGATAGCAGTGGGATCAGATTGGGTACTGCTCTTTTCCAAATCCAGGAGTGGGGTGGTGTCAGGGAATACTTTCCTTATAAGCCATTTATTGAAGGGTCCTGAATTAAATTACATGGTAACAGAAAAGAAAGCTTTGGGAATCATTTGGGCATTCCAAAATTTTTGTCAATTTCTTTCTAATAGAATCAGAGATGATTGTAATCACAGATCACAAGAGTCTTGAATTTTTAAACCATAGTTTCTTAACAAACAGCTGACTGATAATGTGGAGCTTGTTCCTCCAAGAATTTAATTATAGTGTGAAATATTGCAAAATGAGGGAGAAATGTAATAGCGGATACATTAAACCACCATCCAATGTCACTGAATCAACAGCATTTAAGTTGTAATGATATATGTATTGCCTCAATGGAAATGGATGGAAATGAGTCAGTAGAAAATGATCCCCAGGGTTTAAGAGAAAAACAGACAGCAGACTCCAATGGCAAATAATGAAATATCTGCATCATCAACCTGTAAAAGGAAATGTAAATAACCCTTTGTGGAGAGATAGAAGGAGTTATTGTATGAAAGGGGAGCCTTTTACAACACAAAAAGAAAAGAGAAAGTAAAAAAAAGTATAGTTATACCCATTGCCATGAGGAAGTGGATAGTTGAATATATTTATAAAAGAACTGGTCATTATGGAGCAAATAAGGTTGAGGGTTGTTTAAGCCATTGGTTCTACTGGCCAGGAATATATCCAGCATCCAGGCCATCATAAATAAGGGTGAGATATGCCTTAAAACAAAATCACTTAATTCATCAGGCTTAGGTCCACTTATGCCCATTTACTCTCAATAACCAAATAACATAGTAGCTATAGATTTTTATGTACCATTGCCTCTATTTAACAAAATGAGGTATATGGTAGTAGTTTATGATATTTTTTCTGAACTGGTGACTGCCTAACCTGTGTCACAAAAAATACCAACAAAACATTCAGATGTTAGAGCAGTGGCATTTTGAAACTATAATCCCAGTTAAAATTATTTCTGATCATGGAACTCCATTCATCTCCAAAGAATGGAAGAAATGGATCAATAGACATAAGATAAAACATGTACTCACATCTATTTGAAATCCACAGTCTAATCCATGTGAGCAGATCAAGTTGCAATTAAGGCAATTATTTAGAGTATATACATGATAATCACAGAGGGTAGGTAAAGGAAATTCCATGGATTATTAATATGATAAATTGGTTAAAAATGAATCCATGGGTTTGAATCTTCACAACCTCATTTTGGGAAGAATGTACTTTTGTCCATTTAAAATTAAACTGTCATTGGAAACATGTCATGTAGATAGGGATAGGGACTCTATCCATGTGATAAGGAAGATGGGAGAGTTAAGACAAAGGAAGCAAGGAAAGGTAAATGGTACTTTTATGATAGTAATAGCACTATAAGAATTAACCCAATGAAGCACCCACAAAAACATGTATATAAAATGTTCCAGCCAAGTTATGAGGGTCCTTATATCACAGTATGTAAATACAACAACAATGCATTTGTTATGGTAAAGGGTCAGGAAGAAAAATGAACTTATAACAAACATTTTCTAAAATTGATTAAAAGGAAAAGGGAACCACCTGACAAACACATACACAAAGCAAAATAATCAGACAGACCCACAGGTAAAAGGAATATCTACAATTCAAAATGGATTTTGGATAAAAAAAGATTTAAATAAATTGATGAATATGAAAAATCAAACAGTAAGGCTAAAAAAAAGTGTAAGAGCTAAAATGGGTCAAACATGCATTTTACATCTCAAATTGGGGTGTGGGTGTGATGTAATGCTAGCAAGATATATGTATAAAACTCACATCTGCATTACATATTTCATAATTTAAAAAAAAATTATGATCAAACTTATTTGAAAGAATAAATAACGACACAATTATTTAAATAGTTTAAATAGTTTTGTAAAAATAAAAAAAAAGATGTGTTATATTTTCTTTTAAAAGAAAATAAAGCTTTTATTAACAATGGTGTGGGGAGAGAATTAGAAAAAAAAGATTTTAAAAACTTACTCTCCTTTTTATAAATAATAATAAAAAAAAGTTAAAGGAATAAATATATAAAAATAAATCTTATTAAGAAATATAAAATAAAAAGGATTAATTAATGTAAGAAAACATCTGCAATGTCAGTAAGATTTCTGACTGATAATAAAATTGAGACCAATAATTGTAATAATTAAAAACTATGTAAGCTATCTCTTTGGGATAAAAGTGAGAGATAATAAATTAATCTAGAAAAAAGATTATATTAAGAAAAAATGTAAAAATCAATTAGATTAAAGAAAATGTAAAATTTAATTAAAAAAATAGATTTAAAGTATGATAAATCTAAAGTTATGATAGGATAAGAACAATCTGAGAGAAACAAGTATAAAAAGTTGCAAACATTTATTATTTACCATTCCACTTTTGAGTCTGTAAATCATTCCAATCTTCAGTTTGTGATTGATTCATTACATTATTCATTGCTCCAGAAATTCAGAAATCTAAGGACAGAATAGAGCCATTCATTACTGCTACAGAAAATATTGCAGAAGCTGCAGAACTAGCAACATGCATTGCTAGATCACTCTAGAAGTGTTTGAATGGACTTTAGGCCACAATGTCCTCTGATAAAGTCAACTGTCTGTGCTTGGACCGGAATCAGTGCTTTGGATGGAGAGTTTTTATTTCAGCAGTCAGAGGGCCATGGTCAGGAAATGTGGTCATGTCATGCTTCATCTAGTCCAATCTGACCATGCTATTGTTGATGGCTTTGCTATTAATGGTATTTCCCCCTCTGCTTGAAATGCCAGTCTGTTCCTGTAGTATTAAAGATATAAAATAGTAATTATCAAGAAAGTAAATGTATTAAAGTTTAGATATTAACATTTACTTAAAAGTCAAGATATTAAAACTTATTAAAACCAAAAATTAATAAAAAGTTATGTTTAAAAGTATTTAAACCTAGTAAATGAAAAATTATTTAAATCTAGCAAAGAAGGTTAATTCAGAGGGATCCAGTTCAATATGAATTAAAGAGAAAGTCAACCTCTGATAATGTGTTATTTCTTGAATATTTTTTAGCACTTGATCTTTAAACACACTCTTTCTTATTTCTAACTTTTGTATATATGTAATCCAATGGTTTTCACTAAATATAGACTGGTTGACTGACTTAAATTATAGTGATAGTGCTTTTTATAGTTTATCAGACTCAGTTGCTTTTATTCAAGCCCTATAATAAGGTTATCAATAAATATCTTAATTTTAAAAAAATCCCCTTTACAGCTATTATCAAAGTCTGCTCTTTGATAAACAAAAAAAATTATGATGATTCATTATGATTGGAAATAGAGAAAGGGAAACAGAGAAAATAAAAAATTTATTCTTTTAGTATCACAAACTTATTCTGAAATATCATGTTTTATAATTTGAAAATTAGTTAAAACTTCTATAATGGAGCTGACAATTTAATGAAATTATTTTCTCATTCCTGCTCCCTTTCCAAAACTAATTTTTATAATCAGTTAATTCTGTATAAAAATATTTGTTTGAGAGAAAATGCAAATAAACCTATATGCACAGCACTAGAACAAAACACTTTATTTACCAAGGTTAATTATGTTTGATTCTTTATTCATTAAGACTTTAAAATTAACATGCTGTCAGTTATTATTGTCATGTCTGATATTTATTTTTAATACTTGATGTAATTAGCACATGCCTACAGTAAATTATAATTATTTTCTAACATTCTTTAAATTTATTTATAATAAATAGTTGTCATTTCCCTGTTAATTTTTTATACATATACTAAGTTGTTACTATGATTATATTTTTCTACTTGACTTTATTAATCTTTAGTTAGCCAAATTACTCTCCCCCTCTTCCTTTCTTGTCTCTTTATTACAAATTTGTAATATAATGTTATTCAGGTCTTCATAAATATTTTTCAAATTTTTAAAAATATTTTGATGCGCAGTTCTTTTAAAATTTAATAATTTCTATGAACATTTATAAATGTTTCTTAGCTTTCATTATTTCATTGAAATTATTTTTTATTTGAAGCTTTTAATTTTTGATTTATTACTTTTATTACCACTATAAATCCTATTTTATTTCTAAATATACCCTTTTTGAACTAGTATGGGGTCATGGAAAGAATGATTTACTGAAGCTTTCAGTAGATGGCAGAGTTAGTGTAAAAATAGTTTGATTCTGAAATGCATGGAAGTAAGCAAAAATCATGTGATTTTTTTTCAATATCAATTCTGGACAAAAATAAAAGTGCCTCCAGTTATTATAAAACTGAAAACACCAACATATATGAATACTGAAATTATCATATCTTTGTAACTTTGCAAGCAAGTTGACTTGAATTTGTAACATTAAGATATTTTTGAATTTCAGGCTGATAATTTAACATTAAAAAAAGACTAAAAGATGGCTACTAGATGAGAAGTTGTGTTTGATGTAAAATAATCTAGGAAGGTCATAAACAAGAAACTAGTTTGTTTGGATAGAACTGCACTGGCTAGGGATTTAATAAATGTTACCATCTAGAATTTAATTATCCAAGCTTACAATAAGTGGTAGAACCAGAACACTAACATCAATTAATACTTGAAAAATTATTGTGTAAATTGGTGTTATGTGCTTTGTGGGGGGGGGGGGGTTATAAAAGCATATCACTTATTGATCTTTTAAATTCTTTATTTATTTATAACATTAGATTGAAGGTTATAGTGGTAAGAATATGATTAAAAATATTACAGTGAAAAGTATATGTATAAAAATCTTTTTGATTATCTATTATTTATTTTTATAGTTTGATGCCCGCATCATGTGCATAAAGAGGTTAAGCAATGACACTATGTTGCTGGGAACACTATCTTCTCATCTGTATGCATATAATGCAAGAACAAAGTAATATTATTTTTTTTATTATAAATATTTTTATTAACAAAGGCAAAACTCTCCATACAGTAGTGCCACCCTGTGCCAAACAGAGTAATCAATGGATGCCAGAAGGCTTGTGCATAAAATCCCTATCTAGTGCCTAGCCAGAGACTAGTCTGGGGATATTGGATGACTAGGTGCAGTGCTCTCAGATCCAAGGTTCCTCATTGATGATGGCCACAAGCCAAAAACTAGTCTGGGGATATTGGATGAGTAGGCACTAGATAGGGATTTTATGCACAAGCCTTCTGGAATCCATTGATTACTTTGTTTGGAACAGGGTGGCACTACTGTATGGAGAGTTTTGCCTTTGTTTACAACAATTATGTATATATATATTATAACCAACAAAAAGTGAAATGGCACTACAAACATTCTATATGATTGCTCAATATCTTATCACTGATCAAACGTTAGCACATTGGGCAAGCCAAAATTATAACTGATGAAAATATCTATCAGTGAATACTGCAATGTAAAAATCTATAAAAAAGGACAACACAACATTTAGCCAAAATTATAATTATTATATTAGGCTAAGCTCAGGGTTCTCTATTGGTGATATATACCAGTAATAACAAGAACTTAATAATAACTAAGTATTATAAATAGCTTAATAATCACTAAAAATTAAATTAAGTGGAGTAAAATTCTCAACTCATTTTTAAACTATAGAATCTCCTAATATTAAAACATACACCAAGAGTAGTTCATTTATAATACATTCTCATAATAATTTTTTTATTAACCCCCTCCAATATATAATCCTACACCTCACAACCATTATTCTGATATCTTACTGCCATGATCAGATCCACAGTTTCAGATTTTAGATAAAGAATAATCATGTTCTTAAATCTTATTTATCTGTTTGTGCCATTTTACTTTTCACATTAGTTTCTTTTATATAAAATATAATTTATTCTCATTATTGAATTGTAATAGTAAGATCTCAGAGTTCATTATACATATTCTTAGTATTACATTTCTCAATCTTTTATTTTCTTTATAAGTTGTTAAGCAAATGAATGGTATCCTAGTAAAAAGTATGAGAAGGCATATACTTATTCCAAAGATAATTTCTACCTACTGTATGATAATAAATTTTAATAGAAAATATTTTAATTAAAATAAAATGCATAAAAACTCATAATTTAGAATATAATAATCTCTTAGGATAGCCTTAATACCAAGAGTGGATAAAGTAGTTTATGACCACTCAGAATACTCTATTAATAACTTAAACCAATTTTTCTTACAGATTTAGACAAACAATTTAATCATTTCAATTGATTATGGTAATTATCTAATAATCTTAAATGAAGCAGATAATAGTTTAATATAAGAGCAGTTTTCTTTAAATAATTGCAATTAAATTATACTGATCAGTAAAAAAATTTAAGAAAATGGATAAATATTTTGTTCCTTAGATGCATTATAAATCATTATAACTAAATGATTTATCATCTTTAATTTATACAAATATGCTCTGAATAATTAGAATCAAATATAATTGCCTCATGAATTATATAATCTTTAGATTTCTGGATAAATATGTGAATAAGATATTTTCAGACTCTGAATAAGACTTAACAAAATATAATATTTATTTCCACTTAGACAATTCAACAATAACATTGTTGGAAATCCATAAAATTTAAGTCTGCTGTTTAAATACAGTACAATGCAACTTCATCATATTGGAGAAATACAATTTCAAAGTTTGCAATTTAAACCCATGAACAAGTAAATTAATAAATTAAATGTTAATTAACCCTTGTTTGTTTTGATTGACTGATATAATCTTTATGAATATGGGTACTACTACAAGAAGTTTTATATTTCCTAATAGAATTTAAATTTATATAGGTATTATTATTACAAAACTTCTATACCTTCCTATATGATAAAAATTCTATTAACATGCATTATTATATAAGTTTTACATTCTCCTGCCTTATAAAGTTTTACTAATATAAACATTATTTCAATAATTCTATATCTTTCTAACTGATAAAAATTTCACTAACCTATGGATTATTTCAAAAAGTTCCACATTTGAATACAATCACATTATGATATTGTTAACAATGAGAAAATCTAAATACTATTCACATCTTACCAAGTCAATACACTATAATTATAATGATGTATATTACTTATGTAGACTTATAAATACAATTTTGAAATTTTAACTAAAGTAATTATCAGTTTTCTATTTTGTAATGTTGGCAAAGCACAGCAGAACATATTTACATATCAGGACCATCTTTAATCTACACTAAGAGTAGCTAAAACATACCTGAAGAAAAGCTGACACTCTTCACAAATAAATAACTATACCAATTGTCATAGTAATAAAGATATATACTACACTACAAGCAGTTGCAATACAAAATATGATATTTCCAAGAGGAAAAAATCAATAAGGCAATGAACCTAGTGATGGCATGAACTTAAAAGATGCACTTACATTCTGAGGGCAAATAAATATGCTAGGATTTTTGTATTGGAACATATGAAAAAAGTGGGAATTGCCCATCACAAATATTAGGAACAATAAGGGTTGTCTCAAATAAAGCACTTATACAAATATGAAATACCACACATGGAAAATATGAGAGAGACAAGACTACCATCTCTTTATAAAACTATGTGCTATCAGAAACCAATATCAAGAGAGATGAAGGCTACATTCCCTTGGAAATATAAATTGGCAAGATAAGCTTAAAACAATATAAAAGAGAGAGATTAATACTACTATCACCTAATAAATATAATAATCATTAACTGATTTTATCTTATCAAATTGATTTAATAAAAATATAGCCTAAAATAAATAATAACATAAGAATGTATAACATTTTAATGGTTTACATATTCATTAAAATAGATAAATTACTCACAACAGGGGATAATTCAATACTCTTAAAATGGTAGAACATTAAAATCATTATATAAGATTAATAAAATATTCAATACTGTGTAAACTTCTGGATATTATCATGAATAAATAATGCATAGAATATGTTAAGCAAGAGCAAATAAAACAAGTGACTAAAATACATAATAAATTATAAATGCATAAAATTACTAAAAATACATAATAAATTATAAATGCATAAAATTATAACTCAAAATTATAACCAGTTTACCAAACTTTATATTACTAAAGATTTGATAATGATAATTTACTCTTATAATATATATATATAGGAATATGTCAACTATCATCTATACCACAAATTTATTATAGTTTTAGAAAATTAAAAAAGTACTATAGGTTTGACTTTTGTTATCAGAACAATAAAATATTATGAATGAAGGGATGATTTATATATTGAATCATCAAGACATTTGACTCAGTTAATCAAAAAGGTTTGTAGCAATATTCAAGAACAGATCAAAGAAATTTATTCATATTATATTGAAATCAAAAGAATAAAAAAGAGCCAGTTGAGATCGCAGGTCAATAATGTGGGGATGCCTGAAATGGGTGAAGTCAATAATGTGGAAGAAGTGCCCCTAGCATTAACTTAAATTGCATTTTGCAATGTATAAAAGTTTTGACATAAGCTAAAACTATTATTTGACATAAGCTAAAACTATTTTATATTTTAATATTAGATTCAAATTTAATAAAATAAAATTTCTCAAGATTATTCAATAATATGTATACTCTCAACTTTCTTATATATATATTCATATATAATGTTTCTTACTCTATAAGAACTAATCAAAAGCAAATTAATCTATGTTTTAAAAAAAGGCTAGCAATTTTAAATGTAAAGTTGACTAATAATTTATCTCAGGAGTTATATAAAATAAGTGAATAAATACATGGATGTAAAGGGTGTTTATGCTTTTTAAGATATGATAAGGTAATAGGGATTTTATGTACACCATCTTACCGAATACTTTTATATTCCAGATAGCATTAATACAATAATGATGTATTTAAGCCAAGTAGATTTTATGTGTAATCTAATATCTCAAATGTGACCTTTATATCGCAAATATGCAGTGATGATGTTTCTTTAATGCTCCTAAATCAAAATGCTTCAGATTGGCCTATATAAGTAGAAAGTTAGGTTAAAAATAAGACAGTCACTCTTATCTTTATAAAAGTTGCTATCTTGTGTCATGGTTTGTGAGGTCCCTCTATCGACAATGAAAGATATTGTTTGCCTATTATAAATTTCAAGGCGCATATGATTCATGTTAAAGGTTGTCTTAAACGTATTTACATATATTTCCCGTGCAATTAATAAATAATTACAACTTTACAATAGTTTATATATTTCCAGTATAAAGATTATAATATTAACTCATTATAAATCCCAAAATTTCACGAATGTTAATTTGTAAAGGAAATAGTGGACTTAAATAGTGGAGAGAATAACAGCTTCACACACCCAAATAAAAATGCTTCAGATTGGCCTATATAAGTTGAAAGTTAGGTTAAAAATAAGATGGCCACTCTTATCTTTATAAAAGTTGCTATCTTATGTGGTGGTTTGAGAAGTCTTTCTATCAGCAATTAAAGATATTGTTTGACTATTATAAATTTCAAGGTGCATATGATTCAGGTTAATGGCTGTCTTAAAAGTATTTACATATACTTCCTGTGTGCTTAATAAATAATTACAACTTTATTACATAATATAAAATAAATGATAAAAACTAATAATAACAATATGAAAATTATATAAAATGTCTAATGAATATTAATATTTGTTTCCTAAATCTAATTTGAACTTAGGATAATGTTGCAAGGACACTAACATTAAAGAGGAATAGGTTGTTTATTATTTCAAAAAATAATTTTCAATTCAAATACAGGAGAATAATAATAATCATCAGCATGATCAATGATAAATGTTCTATGTGATCCTTAATTAGTTTGCTTCACTAACTAATCAATTATTAATCAACCTCAGTTAATAATACTGGAGAAGTTTTCACTCTTTAAAAAAAACAAGTGCAATTATTGCTTAACATATCTAAATGATATTTATGATATTGGGCTTCTTTATTTTACCTCAAGTTTCTTTACTGAATTCATTTGCAGGCTTAAACATTAGGAGTGATACTGTTAACAAAATACATAACTAGGTCATTAGAATTACTTGTTATGTACTATATAACATTTAAAATATTAATACTAATGTATAATAGTGATGCATAAAATATTCTTTACAGATATACTTATCTAAATAAGGATGATTGACTCCTTTTAACTTTGAGGTTGACTTTAAGAACCCATAAAACATAATAATTGCAATATAGGATAGTTTTATATAAGTTTAATAGTTACTTACATTTATACAACCAAAATCTAAGGTAAATCACCTTTAATCCCATTCAATATTTCCAAAAATAATATTAAATAAAAATATTATCTGTATATGGGCATTGTAGTATCTGAGGACATTTATTATCTTAATAATAACAATGTTAACTAAGAAAAAAGCAATTATGAAAAAGTGCATTAAATAATTCTCCAATGGTTCTGCCAATTTAAAATTTATCCCAATAAAATATTGATACTTGAAAAATATTCCAAAGTTCTTGGGAATTTACAAACACTTTTAAAATAACATTTAAACAGGAAAAACTCCCCATACACTAATGCCACTCAGTGCAAGCCATAGTAATCAATGGATACCAGAAGGCTAGTGCATAAAATTCCTATCTAGCCTATTATCCAATATCCCCAGACTAGTTTTTAGCTTGTGGATTTCATCAGTGAGGAGCCTTGTATCTGAGGTCGCTGCACCTAGATCTTAGGAGATGGTGCAGTGCTCTTAGATCCAAGGTTTCTCACTGATGAAAGCCATAAGATAGAAACTAGTCTGGAGATATTGAATGAGTAGGCACTAGATAGGATTTTATGCATAAGTCTTCTGGCAGCCATTGATTACTCTGGCTTGCACTGAGTGAAACTACTGTATGGTGAGTTTTGCCTATTTGAATAACAGTTATGAACAAGCATAAGAAATGGCGATCGTGTGATGTTTAGTGTTTAAAATAACAACATCAAAGATGAGGTAAAGCATAATTAACTTCATTTTGTAATATAATCCTTTCTGGAACACAATATCAAGATTAATAACTTCATTTAGCATACTTGTTAATCCAAGGTAAGCTATATTTGTTAATTCATTTTAAGATTGCTTATAACTTTGATGTTTACCATATTTAATATTTGCTTTGATAATTCATAATTTAGAAGTGGCATTTAAATATTTAGTTTTCTTAATTCACTATCCATTAATGATTTTTTTTTAATACTTCATGTTGATAATCCAAAACAATATGATTTCCGTTAATGTTCAAATTAAGGTTCAGCATTTCTTCCAGTGACAAGTTTATGGAGGCATATTTGAGTTGAAAAAATATTATTTAAAGTTTTTCCTCCCATAATTAAAGAAAAGATAAATTCACAATATTGAGACATAGATGCACGTTTTCTTGAAATGAAGAAAACAATTATTTTACAATATTTTAAAAAATAAATATCAACAAACTTATTTGAAGATAATAAATATAATTTTTCCAAATGTATCAGCTATTTACTATTACTTCCAGTTAAGAAAACCCAGTGATTTATTGTTGAAGTAATGTGACAGCATTTCATAAGTCAATTCATCCATTTTCCATTAACATTGACTGTAATAAATGAGATTTCTTGAAATAATGAATTAATTAATCAATCAATGATGGCTTCTGACTTATTTGTTGTGATTCATCCTTTTCTTAGCATGGTGAGAAGAAGTCACTTTTAACCAGCCAAGGCAAAATGTCTAGCTGTTTATCTTAGCCGATCATCACATAGATGGCAATTAAAATGGCTATTTAAAAATTTTAACCTACTTAGTTTTCTAACTACAATAAAAATTTGTGAAGACTTTCTGGGTTTTCCAAACTTTAACTTTTATACCCATTTGAACAGCTGATTTCTGATGCAATATGTTTCTCATTTTGCATAAGGATTTCTTGGTTTTTCCAAGAAATATTGGAAAAGGTTGACATGGTTATTACTAGAAAAAATAATAGACGTTGAGATTTTTGAATTAGCATGGTAAAACTTTATGAACAATGTTTTAAAAAAGATGAAACAAAAACCCATTACTTCCAGCCTTTCTCAATAGCTTCATTTTTTACTTCCAAGTTTTAAAATAATAATACAAACATTTATTTAAAATAAATAAATCATAAACTTTAATAGTTCTCAGATATATATTTCAATCAAATTTCAATTGATCTTTTAAAAATAAATAATATTGTTTAATAAATATTCTAGCAAACCAAACCAATTAATTTTTGCTAAATCTAAATATATAAGCATTTCACACACACACACACACACACAAAATATAAGAATTGTTTGTTCTACATATAAATAAAAAATGTAATTTGAAACACAACTATTTTAATTAAAAATATTTTAGTATTATAATGTTAAACTTATAATTCTATTCTATATTTCTGTATTAAATTAGTTGTTTTTTGTGTGTGAGTATCTCTATTTATTTGTACAATTCTAGAGCCTTTATTCCTTAATAAGAATAATGTCAAAATTGTAAGCGTACATATTTTAATGCAATCATCAATCATATAATATACTTTGGAAGTCATTCAAAAATGATTTATAAAATTATATTTTCTCTTAAGTATTAATATGAGAGACTATTGAACATGATATTGATGATCTAAGATGCTATACGACCAATGACAGTGATGAAAATACTTGCTCAATGATAAAAAATAAAGTCAATAAAATTTTTATAGTTTTAAATTTTAATAGACAATTTACAAGCATCTGTAAAATTACAATACAGATGTTATATGATATATAAAAAAAATGTTACTGATAGAAAATCTGAGGTAATGAAAGAAAACAAAGTTAGGGCTACTTTATACCTCTAGCTCCAGCTTTCTATTTTTATTAAACTAGTATAAACTAATATTTGACACAATTCATATGCTACTTCATGAAACAGGTATTTGTATTAATAATTAATATTCAACAATATTTGACTTAGAAGGATAATCATCATAACAATATGAAGCAATATAAATATCTTAATAGCCTTTTAGTTTTATATAGACAGTTAACATTGACATACAACACAAATTTTAATATGTTGATGTTATACCTAAGAGACTAAAATATAGGATATTGAAACTTGGTTTGTACAATGATTGCCCATCTTATCAATATTACAATGGAATATCTTATTCATAGAAAAAGATAATGGTTATTGCTGGGTAATATTATTACATAGATACCAATAAAAGACTGAATATTTTTATTGGCAATTTTAATACAAACATTGGTAGAAACAACAAAGTTTGTCCCAACATTACTATATATAGTGATATTAGTGATGTACAATCAAATAGTCTGTAATTGGACAACACATAGGCTGACAAACACTTTATTTAGATGCAGAATAATATAATGGAATATGAATGCATCCACATTTAAAACCATGATATCTAATGAATTACATTAAAATTTGGAGTCAAATGCAGAAAAAAAATCATAGGACATGAGTAATAGAGTTACAAGTACAAAATTATTGGATAGATCACAGACTAATATACTTTAAGATTGAAATGATAGTTTTTTTAAAAAAATAAGAATTGTTCTAATCATATTTGCAAGAAATTTGATGTTATTACTTTTGAAGCATCTACTATTCATGCTAAATTTTGACAACTATTATATTTGTCATAAATTGCTAGATTTGGATTTTTGAGGTCCTTATGTTATTAAGACATAAAATTCTTTTAAGGTGTGTGTGTTGATGCAATTAATAATATTATTGGGTAAACTAAAAAAAAGAAATCTGACTGATAATAGTTATTTTACTAATGATTTGATTAAAATAAAACATGCATTTTCAACTTGGATAAATAAATATTTGAATATGAAGTTTTATAAATTATGTAAAACCAAAAGTTCAATAACTACAAGAAATCTTAAAAACAATTAGTGGATTGACTACAAAGAAATTAGAAACAGTTACTGTTTGTGATTACTTTTTTTTATGCATATAAATAACATATGAACCTGAAAAGTTGATATCATAATCTTACTAAATCCATAGTAGCATTCTTTTGTATGATAACAGTGATATTTTGAACAGATGAAGAAAATATATTGATTATCTTTAGAGTAAAGATCCAATTATTGACATGGGAGTTTTTAATGATATATCTATCCTGCTTTCTTATCTAGATTTTGACAGACACATCCAGCTTATTGATGTCAAAACATCTTTGTAATCTTAATACTGCTGATCCTGATCAGATATATATATATGGAGAATTTGCCATATAATCTTAAAATTACTTTTATTGTTCCAATTTATAAAATTAAAAGGAATAAAAAACACTGTAGTAATCCATTGTTCTTCATTGCATTAAAGTTTTTTCAAGGATTTTGTTGAAATTCCAAAAATAGATGAATAGTTATCAGAGATAAAATATGGTTTTAGAGAATGAAGAAGTACTGTAGATATAATTTTTGTAGCCAGAGTAATGCAAGAAAAATATGAAAAATGTTAACTGTAGAGAAATAATTTATATATTGCTTTTATTAATTTGGATAAGGTATTTGATTCAATCAACTGAAACAATCTGCTGCAACATATGAAATTAATTGGTTGTACACAAAACACTGGATTTCCACCAACCAAGAGAACAAGCTGGATTTAAAAGTGGTTTTAATACAGTAGATTATATCCAGGTATTGAGAGAAGTTATATAAAGGACAAATGAATATGAGTTGCTATTATGCTTAGGATTTGTAGATTATGAAAAGGCATTTGATTCTATAAACATTTCTTCAGTGATTAAAGCATTGGATCAAGTTATAGATCCAGGATATTGTCATATTTGAAAGAATATTTATAAAAAGGCAACAGCAACAATTAGATTGCATAATGATAGTAGAAAAGTCAACATTGAAAAGGGTGTAAGACAGAATGACTCTATATCTCCAAAACTTTTTACAGCAGTGCTGCAAGAAGTATTTTGTGGATTAAAATGGGAAGTTAAAGGAGTGAAAGTAAATGGAGATTATTTAAGTCATTTAGATTTTGCAGATGATGTAGTTATTTTTGCAAATAATGCTTTAGTTATAGGAAATGTTGCAGGAGTTATCAGATGAAAGTAGGAAAGTAAGACTAAAGATAAATGTTAAAAAGACTAAAGTAATGTTTAATAGATTTTCTCAAAATATGAAAATAAAGATTGATTATGATGAGTTAGAAGAAGTTAACAGTTACAAATACCTTGGTCAGATTATTAATACAGATGAAAACATAATGGATGAAATTAATCATAGAATTAAACTTGGTTGGAGTACTTTTGGTAGAAATAGCTTGATACTAAAAGGAAATATGTCTATGTGTTTGAAAAAGATTTTTAATATATGTGTTTTGCCAGTTCTTACTTATGGATCTGAGACTTGGACACTTAATAGAAGAGCAATATAAAAACTTCAGACCACTCAAAGAAGTATGGAGAGATGCATGTTGGGAGTAACAAGAACAGATCGAAAATGCAATGTATGGGTAAGAGAGCAAACAGGTGTTACTGATCTCATTGAAAAAAATTAAAAGACTGAAGTGGAGTTGGGCTGGACATATTGCTAGAAGAGATGATAATAGATGGACAATTGAAATTTTAAACTGGATTCCAAGAGATTGTAAAAGACCCAGAAAGAGACCACATGTGAGATGGATGGATGAAATAAGAAAGTGTGCAGGGGTGATGTGGAGAAGAGAAGCTAAAGATAGGAAAAGATGGGTTGAACTTGGAGAGATCTTCATCCTGCAGTGAATTGATAATGGTTGATGATGATGATGACACTACATTTATTCATATTGTAATGCTTCTCCATGATGGAATAAAAGAAAAGGGTATTATTGCCTGTGAAAATCTGAATATTTGAAATGAAAATTCATGTTAAATAAGAATGCATTCTGGCTCCATTTTATGATAGTGGTCTTTCAAATTGTTTATAGAAATCTTAATGAAACAGATATCAAAATGTGATACAAGTTTGATTATGTTTTTAATTTGAACTGATAAAATGCAAAAGCAAGAACTTCATTTTCTTATCTTTTAGAATGTTGATGATTGCTATTTTTGCCTATTTAAATATGTACAATCTATTGAATGTAATTAATGTGTTTTAAAAAACAATATTTAGCAACTTTTAACGTGAATGGTTATTAATTTAGTGTGAATCATTTCAAATATCTTAGTAACTTATGCCCTTATAATACTTACTTTAAGAAGTTAAAAGATACTTTATCACAGTAAATATTGTAATTAAATTAGTTGTATATGGAGCTGTTATTTCCCCCAATTTATTGTATGGAAGTGAAACTTGAACATATTATCATAGTAATATAGAGACATTAGAAAAAGTTTACTTAACACTGGTCCATAATATTTAAAAATATTCTGGCAAGTAGATCAGGAATTATTGTTATTTTTCTCAATTTCCTATATGGAAATTAGACTTAAACCCTCTATCATAATAGTATAATGGTATTAGGGAATCTTTACACAAGAATGCTCAATAAGATTCCAAAATATGATGTCAAGATCATTAGACAGTCAGAATATCCTTTAGTTTGAATGAATATGATACAATTTATGGTAAAATCACATCTTTATAAGAATGAGCATGTGCAATGAATGGAAAATAAGACTTCTTTAAAAAAATATTTTAAAGTGAACTTGAGTATGATGATTTTCATGGGAGAAACAGAATCCATTTATGTTACAAAGACTATATTTTAAAGAAATGCAGCAATGATTGCTTTTATTGGGAAGATGTGGTAAGAGTGAGGTCAAAAGAGAACTATAGTTAAAGTAATATGTTGAAGTATTTAATAAAATAAAGTTCATTGCAGCAGCTGAAAGAAAGTTTTATAGTAAGATATCATGTAAGCAGATTAAAGGATCAGCATATGATAATGTGAATGTTTTAAAATTACAAAGTGGTCTGTACCTCATGACAAAACTTATCTTTATTATATTAATATTATTTTATTCCTAGATTGCAGAAGCCATACCTATTTGTGATTGAATGTTGCTGCTGATAAGTTTATTATTCACTTGCATGTTACGGCTTATCAACTGATAGCACTAATCCAGGCTTATTTTTACATCTTCGCAATTTAATCTATGGTCTGCTTTTTTCACAAGTTTTAAGAATTCCAGTAACCTATTCACTACATATTTTTTGACCATTGTTTCTTATTAGAATACACTAATATGTCATTTATGAATTATTATTTTTCTGCTCTTTTCTTATGTTGCCAAACATTTTTGAAGCAAAATAAGATCATCTCTAATTTATCATCTGAATTAAACATTAAAAACAGATTATAATGTGATAAAATGTTGTTTCATCACTTTCTACAATATTAAAAAAACTTGAATTATAATAAATTATAGTGATCTGTGCCTGGAATTTATCAATATATATGTTTACAAATAGTCGACATGTGTAATGCCCCCCCCCCTTTAATTAATCAACATCTTTATAAGAAAACTAAAACTTGAAGTTGAGTGTGAGATAAGTAAGATATACCAGATCATTTTTGAAAAAGTTTATTTATATGATTCCATGAATATAGAAAGTCTGACATTTGTGAATATACATAATTAATTTGTATTTAATTATGTTTATTCAATTTCATTACTATTTTAAAACTTTCGTTTGACATTTTTAAAATTACATCACATTGTTGCATATAATACTTTTTATAGTTGCTTTTAAAATAAAATATTTCTAATCATTATCTTTAATTTTTATGCTATCAAAACAATTTAATTATTCCAAAATAGAGGAGTTTTTTATTGTTTATATATATAAAATTAAATGGACTCTTTATTTTAACACATATTTTTAAGTTAATCCCATATTTTCACGTTTCATTTTTATCTACCTATATAACTAAACAAATAATCTGATTTGGTTATCTTTAGTGCAACTATATAGTTCTACAAATTTGCATAATAAAAATGTTTACTTTCTAATACGCATTTTGCTTTTCTATTTCCAGTGATCACAATCAATAACACTCAGAAATCATTCTTAAATATAAAGTTGTCTAATTCCTATTTCACCCCTTGTTTTAGAGATTGCATGAACAAACAATTATATAATGCTTTTGCCATGCTAATATTTGATTTTGCAATCTTATAGTTATGAAAAAGCTCCCTTAATCCCTAAATTAAGAAAACTAATTATAGTACGGATTTTGTTCAGATTTTCATATTGAATACTCGTAATCGAAAAAGAGAATAATTATTTATTTCTATAGAGAACATGTTTTGAAATAAATAAGCCTGGCGAGAATATCCATTATTTTTTTGCAATATTATTTATTCAATATTAAAATCCTTATATCTAAAAAGATTAAAGCAGTATTTCAGTGCTATTGAAATTATGAATACATTATCTTGAAATAAAACGTTTAGCAATACTGCTTGCAAGTATTATTTCTTTTCTAGTGAGATCAAATTGCTTTAACAATCTGGGGACGTTTTTTTTAAATTCAGCAATTGAAAACTTTTTAGTTATAAATAAAAGTGTCTGAGAAGAATTTATAACTGAAATAATTTTAATTGTTATTATTTTTTCACTGTTTATTTATATACTATTGTAGAGAGGAGTTGTGGAAAGTACGTTTAAACGACACTATTTTGAGTATATGTTACCAAGATGAGATGGGACGCCTCAGGGTCTTTGCAGCTTTAGCTGACAGCACTATCGCTGTCCTCGAGGTAAATGGATTTATTTCTGTTTTTAATTGTATATTTAATTTTTGCTTTAGATATAAAATATTACTTCTATAATGAAAACTCACGCGGAGAATATGACTAGTTGTATTTTCATCACTTTGATGTATTCTAGGAAATATGACGTAATTGATTAAGAGATCTGACAATAGAATTTCACGTTAAGAGCTTATTGATTATTGTACATGCATTTTATGAACTTAAATAATAATAATTATATAGATAATTGCTCGACTCTGTAATTATATGATATTCGAGAAGTAAAAAAGTCTGTTCTCGTTTGTGCCTGAACTTCACACGATTATCCGGTGAGCAATTGACCATATAGTCATTTAGTTCGTAAAAAGCACATGTGATAATCAATGTGCTAATAAGTTCACTTAAATTGAGATTTTTAAATTTCATCAGCTGAGAACTGATTCACGAACTTTATTTAGCGCTTGAGTTTGCGACTGCTTTAAAATATAAGGACACTTTAATAACCGCTAGAAACCATTTCACTCAGTAGTTATAACCTTTACTATATATAAATGTGTATGTATTTTTATACGCTTCTGTGAGCGATTAATTTTTTTAATAAATTATATTAGTAAACGTAATACATATATATGTTAAAAAACAACTAGAATATTGCATATACTGTAACAAAGTTTTTCTAATGAATTAAAATAGTAATGGCGGAAATTTTGACTATTTTTTAAAAAGTTTTGGTTATCTATTAATAGAGTAACAAAAGAATATCAACATTCTCTTTCAATTAAAATTACTAATTCTAACAGCTCATGTTTAAATACTGTTTTGTATTAACGGATTTAATTTGGATACACCTGTTGCACATTTAGAAAAATTTGGTTAACAAAAGCTGCTATTAATTTAAAATGTAAGGACAGCCCTTTACAATATGATATTCCTTTATTTATTAATGGAATCCATTGACCCTTTAGCTGAATTACTATGCTAATTGCCTGAGCTTCTTTTAAATGTAATATTTTCCACAATAAAACTTAAAACATTAGAATTAAAAGTAATCTACAAAAAAAAAAAAAAGCAATTGTATCAGTTTTAAACCCCTCTCAAAAATATCTAACATTGAATATATCAAACAATATCCTCATCAATACTAAAATTGAAAAATAAACATTAAAGCATGTAATGCTACATAATGATTTTTTTTATTGTGAAAAATAAATTTTTAATAAAACAAAAATAATGAACTTCTACATATTTGTAAAAATAAAATAGTCACATTATATTCAGTGTAAATAAATAAAAATAATTTCCATAGTTTATTGCTCTGAAGTTCATAAGTTTGAGTACTCGAAGAAACCAAGTTGAGCTGCTATCACTGGATTTTGAGCCTCAATTATGCCTGCCTCTCACCCATGCGAGTCATTTTTGGGATGTGATGTGATAGTGAGAAATCTCTCAGCCCATATGACCAAGAAAAATCTGGTAGCCACCTTCCCTTTCCCACACCAAGTTTTTTCTATATTTTTCTCTATCCTGCTCCATTCCATTTCCACATTATCATCTTTGTCCACTCTATGATCTTTATATCTAGATCCCCCTTATCTTTTTCCAACACCAGCATAAAGATCAATAACCCTTTTTCTGTATAATCACACATTTATTTTCCCACAACTTCATTATTTGTACCCTTCCTGCTTGTAATTTACATTCAATTAACATATACCTCACCCACATTTCTCCATTTATGTGTATATTCCCTAGTTGCTAATGATCTTGTTAGAGCCTTAAACAGTAAACTACTTTTCTTGCTATTATCGTAAATTAACTCTCACTTAATATTCTGTTTATTTCTATATATATTTAAACTTTTTTTACTCTCCATATTAGTTCTTCATCTCTCCAACTCCCTATTTTTTTTATCAATGCATCTATTCTTCTATCCCATTGTTTGCTACTATAACACTCAATAATTCTCCTAACACAATCATCCTATCTTTTGTACAAGTATACTCACATAAAGTCTTTATCCAAATCTTCTGCATATTGTATTATCTTTCTCATCCATTTTGTTGCCTGTCCTTTACTTGTAACCCAATTAAATACTATTTTGGCTATTCTCTTAATATCCATAAATTGCAATCTACCAAACATTTTCATTTTGCTTTTTGCATCTCTCATATAAAACTTGATCATACCACTTCTCCTTGGATTGCCTCCTTTGCTGTTCACACATCTATCTGCATTTAATGCATGTCTTTCTACTTCTCTTTGTACTTAGAGTAATCTAACACCCCTTTACTAAATACTGAAGCAGTCAATCTTAGCTTAAGATTGAGCTTCATAGTTCCATTTACTAACCTGTATTCAAACTCTATATTCCATCCTGCTTCTTTTGTCGTGTATATATATATTTTATGTATATATTTGAGATGCGCGCCTAAGTTATAAAATTTTAACGTTTCAATAACATTTTTTTAATTATTATTAATTCTTATTAATTATTAGTTCTTTTTATTAAAGTACGTAGGTGCCGCTCAAATATATATATAGGAGCAAAAACTTACTAACAAAATATTGATTTTTTAAAATATTTTATTATATGTCATTTATACAACTGTTTCCTTTTAAAGTATCCCCCTATTAAACTCTATATTTTATAAAATCCAAGATGATTGTCCAAAAATAATTAAAGGGTTGGAAACACTATTGTTTTAATCTGGGAAAGGTATTTTTAATTAAAGTTTTTACTTAAATGTTCTTCTTAACAGTGCTAATTAACAGAATTTTCATTAAGTATTTTTGTCATATAATCAAATATTTATTTTCACGATCATAATGGCATGAAAATAGTTTGTATTACATCTGTAATGAATCTCGGAACGCTCCTCGAAATAATGTTAGTCACCATGTTTCAGAACTGTATATAAAAGCATTAATAGCAATTCTATGTAAATTCTTTCTAATAATCGATTGGCATCTTAATATTGGATCCATCAAAGATGTGTGTTTATTTAGAATATATTATTTAGCTAATAAAGAGCATATGAGAAATAATAGCGTGAATGACACTATGTAATCATCTACCGCTTGCTCATTCACGCACATACTAATGTTTGCAATTTATAAATGTATGTAAACAATTTGTCACTATATTAAACTAATTTTTATTATCCAACTTGTCTGAGTAGTTCCAATTCCTTTTTTCTCCACTTCCAAATGTACAGCTATGCTTATATATATTTTAATTTAGTCATAGTTAATAGATGTCTCATTGTTTTCTCCGCTCTGCTAGTGGGCTGGATTAAAATATAATTCTCATGTGCCATCACTATTATGTTATTCATTAGGTGTTAGATCTGGTGCTTAGAGAGTGGGTTCAAATTCAGGCTGGTCCCTGACCTAAATTTCAGGCTTGACTGGGTTTGAAGTACATTTTGTGAGTTCCAGCTCATTAGATGGATAACATGTTTTGACCGGTACAATACATAACACATCATTACCATAAGTTAACCCTGCTACTGCCACTCTCTCCTGTACAATTCTTGCTATGTCATTTATTTATATGGAAACACTGTTAATTTCTTTATCAGTCTCTTTCTTTTCTTTGCTTCATTTAATCAATTTTTTCTCCCATTCATCCAAGCAAATCTGATTACTTAAAACGATTCTCAAATAGTTATATATATATTCACCACATTTTTATCTTTATATCCTCCAATAAAAATTCTTTTTCTTCTCTTTCTCCAGCATTTATCATTATTACTTTTGATTTTTCTTCACTAAATTTAATTCTAATCTCTTTACCCAACCTTGTACATTTCTTCAGTATAACTTCTATATCTTACCTACTTTTTATCCCCAAGATGATATCTTCAGTAAATAAAAGAACTGATAGTATATGCACTCCCTTGCCATCTATTAATTGTGTCTCTACTCCTCTTTCTATTGCTCTTTCCATTTTTCTCAAAACAAAAACAATATAGGTGACATAGAGCATCCTTGCCTTAGCCCCATTCCATTTTTAACTGATTCTGTATTTCTTAATTGATACGTATAGTAATTATTTTCATACAATCTCTTAATAAGATCCACTAAAGCTTCACTCATTTCCAAATTTACTAAACTCACCCATAATCTATTTCTATTTACTCTATCATATGCCTTCTCTATATTTATAAAGACCATATATAACTCTACTTGTATTTCTACTCATATATATAACTTGTGTGACTACAAATAACTATCTTCTATACACCTATCTGATCTAAAACCTCCTTATATTTCTCCCATTATATTATTTTCTTCCACCCGTTTTGCCATTCTTCCAGTCACCATATATGTGAAAACTTTAAATAACCCTGATATTACCACTATTGATCTATAATTGTTTAACTTTCTATGGTCCTTATCATTTCCTTTAAATAATAGTCTACTCTTGTATTATTCCAGGTATCTGGAAATTCTGTCTTAAGTGCCATGTTATTAAAATATGATAATAGATTTAATTTTGCCCTATTTCCCAAATTTATCACCAACTCTGTTGCCTATCCATCTAAACCTCTTGCCTTTCTACTTTTCAATTTCTTTTCTGCCTCATTCAATTCATTTTCTGTAAAACTAATATTTCCATTACTATGTGCTTTTATGTTTGTTATAACTCTGTCCTTCACATCTAACATCATTTCTATATCCATTATATACTTATTTAAGATTTCTCTAATTTTTCTTTAGAGCTACACCATTTTTCCTCATCATTTAGTAATACTATTTCTCCTCTAATTATTCCTTCTTTTAATATATTTCCAAATTTTTTTAATCCCATCTCTTCCACTTCTATTAATATCCTCCAATAATTTACTATTTAATTTCATTCTTTATAATTATCTATTTTAGCCAACTTCTTTTTTAAAAAAAAATGTCCCATTTAATATTAACATCTTTTTCACTTTCTTTGTTTTTAATAGTACATTTATATTTTCTGCATGCTTTTCCTCCTCTCTTTTACTAATTCTCACTTTTCTACTACTTTTATTCTTCTGAATATTCTTGCCTAAAACCCTATTTGCCACTTTTTCTACTTCATCACACCAGTCCTTATATTCATCCCTAACAAATTCTTCCATGATTTCTTCTCCTTTTATTTTAATATTCTTCTAACTTATTCTTATCATTCATTCTCCATCCACGTCTTTCACTATCCTTTCTACTTTTATTACTACTTTCCATCATATTACTAACCATTTCTATTATAAATAAATTATGGTCACTATTATATACTCTTTCTTCATTAGAAAACACTTTAATTTTCCATACTTTATTTATTCCTTCATTTTCTACTAAATTGGATGGAATATATTATTTCTAGGTTATGTATATTGCTCCTCATAAATATTTAATAAATTTCCAATGCTCAAGTTCATTCTCTGACAAAATATTTCAAAAGCTGACCATTTTTGTTATCCATGTCATCAATTTCTTCAATATGCCCATTCATATCCCCTATAACCATTATGTACATCCCTTTTTTGAAACTTTGTATATCCTTAACTAGGCATTCATATATGCTACTGTTCATTCCATTATAGTTTGACTATCTCCAGTGGCTATATACACTATAGCCACCATCCATCCATTCTTGTCTTCCTATCATTATCTCAAACCACAAATGTTCTTGATACTTTACAGTATTTAAAATATTTTTTATATAACTCCTATAACACCATCCCTTTTTTCTTTTCTATTTATAATCTGCTATGCAATATCTTCCAGTGTATGTTTTTCTCTTAGATATGTTTCCACTACTGCTAATACATCAAGCCCTTTATTTTTAACTGCTTTGTTTAATTCCAGCCACTTTTCTGGTCTCCTATCATCTTGCATATTCAAATATCCAATTTTAACAATTTCTTCCTTTTTTATTATTCTTTTATAAATTCTTTTGTCTTTTTCTTTTCCATTACATTTGTAAGTAATTTGCTTATCATTAATTTTACAGACCCATTCCTTCTCCACATCTACATTTATATCTAAATCAGCCATCCTTTGTTTACTTCTTACATCCCATCCATTCTTAACCTTCTTTTTGATAATACTGTAATTTAAAACCCTACCCCCCTTTATAAGTTTTCCAAAGTATAATATTTTTCATAAATCAAACCATCTAATGCTTCACTTTTTTGTTTTTCTAAGTACCATCAATCTTTCCTAACTCCCTCTTACTAATAGAAAAATCCCACATATCCACAAACATAATATTATTTCTCTCGTATAATTTTTTCAATCTCTCATTTATAGAACGTGCCCTATCTAACATATATATACCTATTGTCACATTTTTGTAGTAATCTAACTATTCCTATTCTTCCTTTAACCTCTAATCAAACTACTAATCAATTCTTTGTACTCATCCATTACTCTCTCTGATAGCTCTGACAAATTATTTCTCTCTATCATAATATAAATATCTCTACTTATTTGTTTCTTTACCTTATCTATAGGATCCCTAATTCTAGCTTCAGGCAATCATACTCATATATACCAATTTCTGTTTTCCCTTGCAATTATATCTCCACATCATCTAATTAGCAACTCTCCCAAGATTGTCTTATAGTTTACTTTCCCTACTTCATCTGTAACATTCTCTTCCACCTTCTGGACTTACTTATTTACTTCATCCTTATTCTGTTTATTCATTAATTCCTTGATCTACTCACACTTCATTTTTAACGCTTTTAATTTTACATATACATCTTTTATCTCTTCCTCTATCTTACTTATTCTTTATCAAACTATCTCTATTGTACTACTTATTTTGTCATCCATATCTTGTCACTCCACTAAATATATACTCTATTCTATCTTCCTTATCTATATTTTTCCACATGATCGACAGAACTATATACCTTTTACATCCTTTCTAGTCATATTTAAACATATCAAATAGAACATCTTATCACATACAATACACTCTATGAAAGCGTGTCTAATTTCCTTCTATCATACAAACATTCTGGGATATAGATGCAATCCATATTTCCTTACTTTTCAATTCCCCTACTCTATATTTAAATTTATGATTTTTCTATTACTCTTCAAATCTTTCTTTAAAAATGGCAATCGATAGACATATGCTCCCCTAACCTTACCCTTCAAATGTTACCCTCTTTCTCAAATAAATCATTCTTCTAAATTGAGAAATTTTTTAATACAAAACCTCCTAAAATCCAACTAAAATTATGTATGACTTAGTTTTAAAGCCTCTTTGCAGTAAATATATATACACAAATTTTTTCCTTTTATATTTAAAATGGCATATTGAATCACTTTCCAAACATTAGCAATATTTTTCTCGATCTTTCCAAATCCAATTAAATCTATCTCTCTGTGCACCAATCTCTTTTCTTATCCACTTACTAAACAAATAATCTCCACCAACAGAAACTTTTCCAGATGATATTAAAAATATATAAAACTTATCTTGCGGAACAATGAGCCAAGTCAGCAGCACTGCAGTGACATCTAGAGAAGTCATTGTGAAACTAGTTTATACCTAAGTCATAGGTCATAATAATACATAGCTCTCAATACCAAATTTTAATTTCAAAAGAAATCACTTCATTTGCTATGTGAAGTCCTTTTTATCACTAAATACAAAACAGAATTTACTAGAATTTTATATAAAACAGATTTGTTCGCTTTTTTGCAAGTATTACTAATATTTATTAAGATATTTTATAATAAATAAATACACATATAACTTTAATCTGGAAAAATAGAAATGTTGTTTTAAAAATAAATCTTATCATGAATGAAGTTTTAAAAATAAATCTTATCATGAATCATCATCATCATTTTACCATTATTGATCCACTGCAGAATGAGGTCTCTCCCAAGTTCAATCCATCTACAATCTCTAGCCTATCTTCTCCATACCACACCAGCACACTTTCTTATTTCATTCATCCATCTCATATGTGGTCTTTTTATAGGTCTTTTGCAATCTCTTGGATATCTATATAATATAAAATGTTTATTTTATTGGAAAGTAATAGGCATAAATAAACAATAATTACATATTGAAGAGTAGTAATTAATTTATTGAGCGCACAGAAAGCATATGTATATATATTCTAGTCTTTTAGGAAGATAATCTCTTTCTTTCTTTTTTTTTAAAAAAAAAATCACCTAATGATTTGGGCCCCTTTTGAGAAGCTCGTTGTAAAATATTACTTCTAAAATGAAAATCACAACAATACAACAACTCATAGTACATGTGTTAAGAAAAGGTCAACATTATTAATCATTAAAAAAAGTTAAATTTATAAAAATTGAAGTTTCAAGCAAATCATGATTTTGAAATAAAAATATTACTCATACTACAAAAACATTTGATTTGCATTCAAAAAATTTTCAAAAATAAATTTTTCTTTTAAAATAATTATCTATATTTAGTCTCCATTTTTGAGGATCCCTGGAAAGTCATATTATTGATTTTTAAAAATTTAATTTTAAATAAATATAATATTGCAGTAAAATGCAATTTGAACATATTTCTCATATAACACTAATAAGACATCCAAGTTATTAAAAATTTATGCCTTAATTTATTTGTTTAAAAATGGCTATATTTTTGACAGTTCTGCTAAATTTATAATGACTTATTCCTATATTCAATTTGAATATCATTCAAATTTAAGGTATTTATATTCTTTTAAACATATAAAGTAGTGATTTCGTATTTAAGACTGGATTTAAATTAATATTATCTGCTTGCATTATCTTAACAAACACTAACTTTAAAAAAGATTACAGTACAGTATTTGTAATTTTACTTTAGCTTTAATCTGATTGGCTGTCTACAAGCATTCAAAAGCGCATGCGAGAGGTTTCAGCCTTTCAATTTAATTTCAAACTGTTTGCTCTCTATAAATAATATTATTTAGCTTTAAATTTATTGGTGTTATTTGTATTTATTTTAAATCTTGTATAAGTCTTTGAAAAACATAATAAGTGTTGATAGTGAGTTGGTGAGTTAATTTTATCCTTGAATACATGTTATAATGCAAATAAAAAATCTATTATGAGTTTGTGATTTAATATTGTTATATTTTTTATTGCAGTTAAATTATTGAGGGAAGATTATTAATACTGCTATTCTGATGTATTTTTAATAGCAATCAGTAAAAAAAAATAAAATGACAATTATCAGTGTACTCGGTGAAGCCCATTTGCTAAAGGAAAAAAAATCAAATAACAGACGTAGGAAACGATGTTTTTGTTTGTTTGAGAAAAGATAATTGAATAAAAAAAGATAACATGAAATTGGAGTTCCTGTGAGGTGTAAATTAGTATTTTCTATTTTTAAAATTTTTGATTGTATAAGTGCAAGATTAATGGTGATAATGCTTTCTATAATGATACATATGTCCATTTATATCAACGCATTTTCCGAACATCAAGCTTGTATTCATTACTGGATATGATTAAAAACCAAATTTTTCTTCTTGCAGATTTCAATACATGTATTGATAAGAACAATATATATATATTTGGTCTAAAGTTATTGGAAATGATAATATTGACGCTTTAAAATCCAATGATTTGCTGTTATTGAATTTTTGCACAACCATTGGATTAGCCATCACAAAAACTTTATTTAGGCAGAAAAAGCCATTAAAAGAACTTGGAAATATTGACAATCAAAGCAGTTATATCAAACAGATTAGGTTGGAATAAACCAGAACACAAAAGAAGTTCACACTAAGAATTGCTGTAAAAATCATAGCTTAGTACACCCCAAGATTAACATAATAGTTGTTTGTTATCTGAACTGAATTTCAATAGCTATTAAATCACAACTATTACCTGCTTGAAAGTTTATAATGATCGTATTTTAGATATGATCATATGTTGGACTATTTCCATCATCAAGAGTTTGTCAAGCAATGAAAAAATTATATTCTAAATTACATGGAAGAATAAAAGAATGTCAGAAAAAAAGATTGCAAATCTACTGGGCACATCAAACATCATACTGTAGCAAACAATCTATCAACTTTGTCAGTTTCTAAATATCTTACAGATGCTGAATTATGTGTTTTGGAAAATGGTTGAACCTCACTATTACACTATCTTTCTACTATTGGATATAATGGCAACCACTGAGGAAATCATCCAAAAATGATCCTAAAAAAAGCAGCAGAACTATGCTAGAGATTTTAAAAGAACACTTGAGAGACATCAGAAGCAGAAATCAAAAATTTTTATGTGTTGAGAGGAAAACTATTAAACCTCTTAAACAGGATGCATCTATAATTATTCTCCCTGACAAAAATGATACTGCAATTTGAATAGATACAGCAGATTATAATAACAAAATACAAGAACAGAATTCTTACAGAAGGCCAATAGAAAAAAAAAGGCAAAAAGTCCATTTTCAGGTACAGATGTAAAGTTATAAGTATTACTCTAGAAACAGGTATTTCATTATTTGAAAAAAAAAAAGGGGGGGGGGGAAATTGTGCTTCAGTAAAATTCCTCATCTTTAGGACTATCTAAAATCTACAAAAACAATGTTCCATTAAGACCTATTGTTAGTTCTAGAAATTCATAATGTCAAAACTTGCTGAGATTTCTTCTAAATGTTCTTAGTCCTTTGGCATATGGGGCATAATCCTTCATCAGGGATTCTAATCACTTTGTAGAATTAATCAGGGACATGGAAATTGAAAAAACTGACATTGGTAAATTTTGTTGTGGAAAATTTACATTCAAATGTACCATGCGATGAAGCATTGTCTATTATAAGGATGATAATAGACTATAAACTAGAACAACTCTATCTATTGATTGTATAATGGAACTATTAACTTTATGCATAACAATAACATGCTTTCACTATAACTCAAAATTCTTCCAACAAAATTGAGGAATGGCCATGAGATCATCACTGTCACCCTTGCTTAGCAACATTTACATGGAAGAACTTGAAACCACAGCACAAATACCATTCCATTTCCATCTAAAGTATGGCTTCACTGTGTTATTGATATATTTGCTGGATAACAGCATTGTGATGCATGATTACAGCCATTCTGGATGTTGTTGATATATTTGTTGCATGTGATGCAGGATTACGTCCATTCTGAATGCACATCACCAATATCCCTTTCAATTAACTTCATAAATGAAACTAAAACAAGAACAAAAATTAGCATTCTCAAATATTCTTGTGACAAGACTCACTCATGGCAAAGTAAAAACAACAGTTAATGGGTAACCAATACCCACTGGTAAGTACTTGGAATATCCATCCAAGCATACCAGAAGTGCAAAACATGGATAGAGCAAAGGAAGTTTATTCAGAAACCAGTAACTTAAAAATGACAAGATCTTAATAGAATAAACTATCATGAAAAATGGTTAGCCATCAGTTGTCATCAATAAAACCTTTAATAGGCAACAAAAAGAGACACCAAAAAGAATTATAGGTACTGTAGTATATTCATACATACCAGGAATGGCAGACAAATTTTAAAAAAATATGCAATCAATATCAACAGTTTTCCAAAGACATACTATACATCGAAGAATTCTTACTTCTACAAAGTCTAAACTTGAAATGCTGAAAAATAAAAACTACATCTATGAAATACCATGTGAATGTGAAAGGAAGTGTACTGATTAGACCTCTCACTCTATTGAACAGCAATTGGAAGAACACTAACTAATGCTTAGAAGAAAAACAGATGTGTCTACAATAGCAGGCAGTGTATGTTCAAATGAACATATATTCAATTGGGAAATACTAAAATATTGGATAGAGAGAAAAATGTGTGAAGATGAAAATTCAAAGAAGCTGCTCATATGTCAATGGCAAATAATATTATAAGTCAATTAGATATAGCAGTACATAATGTCAGGAAGCATCTAATTAACCTTGCTCTTACAAAAAAGTATTTAAAAAAAAAATTGGAGGAATCAGGAAGATTTGAACAACAGATAAGATATACGAAATTTCTACTGATTGTTACCTTTGACGGAATAGCTCAATTGGTTATAGCATTGTTTTAAAATTCAGTATTCAAGAATCTAAAGATGTAAATTCAACTACTATGCTAATATTGTTACAGGCCAGATGAACAACATCTGAAGAAGAGTAGAAAATAATACCATTTGAAATATTATTTGTGTTATTATTAATAGTTATTGGTATTTGAAAAGTTTAAATAAAGTTTAGAAATTTCAGTATTTAATGATAGATGATGAAAATAGAATCACAAACAAAAACTGTTAATTGGATTTTTAAGTTATTGAGTTACTGAGGCATGGAATTTTCTTAAAAAGGGTGATGTGGAGACAAACAGAATGTAGGTTATCTATCAGTGATTTTATTATTGACAATTGAAAAGAAATATATAATGTCATTTTTTAATAGAATAATAAGTCAAATGTGGATCTTCATAAGATCATATAGAAAGCTAAAGAAAGTTCAACAAATGAAAAGCTTAAAAATTATTGATGGATTAAAACTGCAAACATGATGCAGATGTTTACTGATTATGGTCTTTTTAGATCTTTTTTTGACACAATGGAAAGTAACATATGCAGATGATATATGATAATTCATAATCTTAATAATTCTATGGATGGCATGTTATTATATGATCTTGATATTTTGAACTAATAGAAAGTTTTTGATCCTCTTGAGTTTGTGATTCTCTTTTGAGTTAATGGAGTTTAATAATGCATTTACTCTAACCACTCATTTGGATTTAGACAAAAATATCATGTTTTGTGACATTAAAATGGCTCTTTGTAATTTAAAAAATGAAAAATACTATATCCTGAAGATATGCTGAGAGAATATAGTGGCAGTGTGTTAGTTTTAAAATTATTGGAATTTTTTATGAATATATGGACCCATGAAATTGTTCCACTGAAACTTAAGGATGCTTTTATTGATCCAATTTATAAAAACAAAGTTGAGAGAAAAAACTATAATGATTATCATGGAGTATCATTGCTATTCATTATAGCAAAAATACTTTCAAGGATTTTATTGAATAAGCTATTTTTCATGAACAAATGGTTTTAGAGAATTAAGAAGAACTAGGGACGTTTTTTTGTTATGAGAAAAATACAAAAAGGGTATCAGCAGCAAAGATGCAATTTATATATTGTTTTTTATTGATTTAATCAAAGCATTTGACTTGTACACTAATTCAACACGTTTGTGGCAAAGATTAAAACTAGTTGTTCTTTAGCCAAAGTTTGTTTGCATTTGACAACTTCTACTTGATAAAATGAAACATTATAGTCAATGAAAAATTCAAGCAATTGAAATAAAAACTAATGAAAATTAAGAAAAATTCAAGCAATTGAAATAAAAACTAAAGTTATGTATTCTTTCCAATTTTGTTTAATGACAATGACTTTGGAACAGTTAAAAGGCAATGCAGGCATCAAGATGCAAATTTAATTTCAAACAATTAGCCATCCACATCATTGAAAATCTGATGCTAGAATGCTCAAAACCCCTATTAATGCCAATATTAGTGTCATACCTATATTGATTTTTTTTAAGTCACTCTGACCCTTTTGTCCATTTAAATACATAGCAAGAGGGATGAGCAGAATACAGTCTGAATATGTAATATTTAAATACAAGTATATTTTCTATACTGAATTGAATGTAATTAGAAAGGATTTGAACTCAGATCCTACAGCTATTTACACCATTTTATACAATTGATGCATATGACCACATACAAGTGAAAAAGATAAATAATCTTCACTATGTATAAGATGGGATGGATAGCTGGAAGGATCTTTAAAGTCTAAGTTCAAATACCTTCTAATTACATTAAGTTCAGTATAGATAATATATTTGTATTTAAACATATATTCAACCTGTATTCTGCCCATCCATCTTCTGTGTATTTAAATGGATATATTAAAGTGCTATACATGATGAGAGGTCAGAGTGACTTAAATTCAACATGGGTATGACAATAGTATTAGCATCAATAGGGCCTTTGAGCATTCTATCATCAGATTTTCAATGATATGGATGGCTGAATAGTTGGGGGTGAAGAAGCTTGAAGCCTGCTCATTAAAGTTTGAAGATTTGCTAGCTTAATATACTGAGCGCTGATTATATATATATATGTGGGAGATGATGATTTGAACTAACTGATGAGTAATGGTTCAGCACGAAATACTATATTAGAGATCATTTATCTTTTTCACATGTATGTGGTCAGGTGTATCAGTTGTAAAAGATGGAGTAGATTGTTGTAGGGAGCTTGAAAGTCTGATTTCAAATATATTTATACAAAGTATGTTGTTTGTTTCTTTTCTTTTTTCTCAGTGATGAAAGTTTATTCATCAAAAAAATGTACAAATATAGTTAAATAAGGTTTACAAAGAATGGTAAAAATAAAATTCAGGAGCAACATGGTTAAATAAGGTTTACAAAGAATGGTAAAAATAAAATTCAGGAGCAACATGGTGAAACAGAAAGGATACATATGAAAAGGAAAAGAGATGAGGAAAGGGTGGGTATTAACCATTGAAGACAAATAAATGTTACAATTACGAATTATTTTAAAGTCTAAAGTTTAAATGAGTAACAGTTTAGGAGCACAATATTGAGAAGTCCAATTTGCGATGGATAAGTTGATAATAGGAAAAGACTTGGAGATAACAACATTGGAAATAATAAATTTAAATAGGGTGAATCACTTGCAATTAGAATCATTAGGCCAAACTGTGGTTTATTTTGCAATAATTGTTTATAATAAAACCGCTATGAATATCGTTTTTTTTTCCCTTTTTGTGAATGAGCAAATCAGTGTTGGCAACAGTCCTCCCCCTCAAAAGAACCAGAATTTAGGCCTCTGGCCCCTCCCAACAACCAGGCTCTCTCATTCAATCAGCAAAGTTGATTGTAATGAAAATTTTAATTAAAAGGTACAATTAGGAATTATTTGTAAAGTCTAGGATTAAATGTGAATGTGTTTTAGGAGTGCAATATTGGGAAATCCAATTTGAGGTAGATAAGTTGAGAAATAGGAAAACACTTCGAGATAATGTAAAATACAGACTAAATCAATCTAACTGTCAGTTCTTCCAAATGGCCTTGAATATCTCCATAAGAGAGCAATCCTGAATACTTTGGAAAAATTATGGAGAAACTATGAAGAACAAGGAGAAAAAAAATCCAAGCTTCAAAATGTCTCTGCTGGAAACCATTTCAATCCATCATGAAAATCACATGAACAGTAGAAGGCCAGCCTTGTCAATAACAACATTGGAGGTAATATAAATAAGGTAAATCACTTGCAATTAGAATCATGAGACCAAACTGCAACTTATTTTGCAATAATACATGGATAAAAGCATTCATTATGATAAAGTTAAAGAATTATCATGAATAACGTTATTTTTTCTATCTTGTGAATGAGAAAAAACCAAAGTTGGTAATGATCACCACAGCACTCTCACCCCAGCGCCCTCCCTCAAAAGTATTGGGATTTAGTCCCCTGGGGGTCTCTCCAACAACATTATTTTCAAGCAGTTTCTAATAATGGTAATAAACATTTTCACAATCATTTTAAAAATGCCCTCAGCAGGAGTACCAAAACTTATCATGCCAGATAAATCCATTGGAATAATTTAATGGATTATCTAGACCCACCCTGGACAAACTGCAGCTTGTGAACCACAAGTAGCTCCTTAGATGTTTGAATGTGTTTCTCATGAAACTTTTGAAATACAATCATGATATAATTTATATTAGCATGATGTATGTACATTTTATTTTGGAACATTACATGTTTTATTCTTTTATGATGGCAATTTAATAATGAATGTTTACAATGTCAACTTTATTGTTTCCTGAAAATACAATACATTGTTTTAGCTTGTTGGTTCAGTTTTTGTTTGTACTTCTTCCTATAATATTGTTATTTTTTGTACAGTTTTCATTCAAATGCTGTGTGTTCTTTTATTTTGTCTTTTGAATATCAATTTATTCTAGTAATTTACTGGAGCAATACAGGAAATTATTTTTGATTTATATTCAGAAAATTAAATAATTATTGCTATAAATATTCTCATTTAAAAGAAGCTTCTTGTGAACTAATGTAAATTTTTGGGAAAATATACTCAACAATGAAGTTTGTAAAGTTGAAGTATTGAGGTCAGCTGAACTATTGTGCACTTCATTAATATATTATAAGCCAAACTTTAATGTTCTTGCTAATCATATTAATTTTCTCTTGTTTTTTTGTGCAATTAATAAATCTTATTTTTAAAAAAATCAAATATTTGCTTCTGTTGAATACTTTCAAAAAATTAATTGGGTTTTTTGAATGTATCACAATTTTAACATGTGACTAGTTTGACCATGCCTGATCTAGCAGCTTAGATTAAAGACTGGCCTACAATAAGCAAAGATAATTGTAATAAAGGTTTTAACAATGTGCAGACAAAAGTTTTCAATGTCATACATAAGCAAGATATAATTTGTATTTTGATGTTTATTACCGATACTCATGATGAAATGCAAAATAAAATAATAATAGTAACTTATGACCTATTGCTCATATTGTGTATAAATGAAAACAATTAAAAAATGTATGTGGGAACTATGAAAACAGATATAACAATTTTAATTTCAGCCAATTTTTCTTAATTACTCGCTTAATTCAAATCAATAATTACACCAAACTTTTATTAAATGAAGAAATAAAAATTGGAACTTGGAACTTTCATTGAGTCAATTTTTCTGTTACTATTAATAAAAAGGTCAAGACACAAATACCACTGGTTGAAAGAATGTTTTCACAATCATTCTATTGATACCACAATGATTAACTAATCCTAATATATTACTCTAAATTTCAAACAATTTGTGACTGCCCAAGTATTTCCAACTAGTATAGAAATATTTTTTTTACCTTTTGGTTTAATTCATTATCATTAACTTATATCAGATCCATCCCTGAGTTATTTTATATATTTTTATATTAAGATTTAATTTAAATAGTAGGCAATAAAAATTGATATTTTGTTGGAAGATCTAAATCATATCAAATGTTAATAACTTTAGATTGTTAATGATAGAAAGCAGCAAAATGTGATTCATCAAGTTCACATTATTAGAATAATCAGCAGCAGAAGTCAATTTTGGCATTAAAAGAGTAATGCAAAAAAAAAAAAAAGATACTCCCCACCCTCCAAAAAATAATTAAACCAAACTATTTTTTTTCTTCCCAACTTTGTATAGGTCTAATGGAAATTTGTGATGCAACTTTATTCAATGGGAAATGTAATAAGGAGTTGGAAACAAAATGACATTTTTATTTTGTATATCAGACAAAGGATATAAAAGTGTATCAACATTACAAAATTAATGCCTTTTGTTGCTTGAGGAATAGTAGTAAATAGCACAAATATAAGTTCTATAAGCAGCATTAATTCGTTTTCCAAGAAAAAAATTATTTTATTTCACAATTTAACTAATAACTTGCTGAACAATGCTTTCATATTAGTCAAACTTATCGACTAAACTGGTATTATTAGGAGAAAACACAATATTCATACTCAGTGGTTAATGTATAAATTTGTAATTACATATTATTCTTCCATAACAATACTATACAATTCTTTTTTGTTTATCACATGCTTGTTAGAGATAAAGCATCCTTGCACTCTGCATAGACTGTTTTAATATTTTGTATATTGAAAGCATTCCTAAGATAATGTTTTTGACAAGTCTATGCCACAGAAAAATATGGAATTAAAATAAATAAAACGAAGTTTGATAAAAGTTTTGATAATTTTTATGACAGATGTTACTACATTTGTCTGCCATGACTATGACCTGGAGTTGGTGAGTCTTACAAAGTTTTTCAGAATACATGGCAGGATTAGGATTTGCTTTTTAGATAATCAGTTTCAACATATTCTAGAGCCATTTTCCAGATAGCATAATGAAGTAATTTTATGATCCAAAGTTGGAACTAGCAGCCATTTATTCTTTTATACTCAAAGAAACTAAGGTTTTGAATTGAACCTAATTTGCTCATATCACACAGAACTGACATCAGGTCAGTTTTCATATATTTTTAGAGACCTCAGTTTATGACAACTTCAGATTCCATCGATTCTTTGGCTAGGAAAGGTTAATATCAATAATAATATCAAATTACTTTCTCATTTGCTTCCAAAAGCAGTTATCTTCCCTCTTTTTTAGAGCCATCTACTGTAAGTTTGAACAATCAGAGATTAACAAATATTATAATGCTATAAAATACTCTACTTCCAGACCTGGGTTTTTGCATTTATTAGTGGAGACTAAGATTCCAACTTGGAGTTAATGTATATATGCATCTAACAGCTATTATTAAATCTCAATCTAGACCGATGAAGACAAAATCTAGAAACTGGTCTAGAGATGGAGATTTTATAGCACTATACCAACAGTTGTCTAATTACTCAAGATAATGGTACATGGCTCTAGAATAGGTGAGAAATGACCAGTAAGAAACATGAATAAGGATCTCTAGTTATTATAAAACTAAGCTCTAAAATATATAGACACTAACCTGTCACTAGATCTATATAATTAATTATATAAACAAAACAGCTTGGGTTCAAAACATTAATTTTTTTTCTCAAAATATTAGCTTGAATAGTAAAAATGTGTTATAGATGTATGCTAGATGCATAAGTGTATTAATTCCTACTTTGAATCCTAGTCTTTATTTACAAATACAAAATCAAGAAAGAAACTGGTATGGAAATAAGGATTTTCTAGCATTATACTATCTAGTCTAATGATTATTCAAGTGTTTGTAGATGGCTGTAGGGGGAAAATCATTACTCTGAAGGCAGATATTACAAGAAATATAAATGGTAGTTACAATGAAGAACGCATCATTTGTAAACTATATTTCAAATAATATGCATATTACATATATAGAATATACAACTTATTTTTATAGTATAAAAATATTTTTTATTAACACTGCATTTTTACTGAAATTCATTTTTATTTAGATGTTAAATAATTTCCTCTAAAATAAATTTTGGTATATAAATATATTTTTAGGATGTGGGTCATTGTTCACCTTCTATCGATATTTTCTATATACCAGTGGGACACGCTCCAGTTACCTGCGTAATACTTTTAGGAGATCTGCTTTGGTGTGCATGTGCCAATAATGTGGTTATTTTCAATTCCAGGTAAAAAATATTTGAAATAAACAATAGAGGACAGCACATGTCAATATATAATCGTTTATAGAAATATGTATAACATATTGATAATATCGCTCAAATTTTTTTAATTTAATACCCACGTTAAACAAATAATTAAATTTATGACTAAACATGATGATAATCATTATAAGAAGTTTGATAAGAATATTTTATAGTTTAATACAGACCGAGTTTAGTAAGTAAAACTTTTTATTTTACTGTTTTACAAATAACATAGAGAAAATGTTTAAAGATGAGAGATGCTTTTTAAATTTTATTGTCATTACATCGATAATATCATAACTTCTAAGGCTATAAAATTTTCATATCTGTATTCTTGTCCTTGTTATTTTTTAATTTTATTAAACCTCATAATATTTTTCTATTATTGATTATCACATTTAGTTTTAGACCTTTTGATTAACATTCAATCAAACGCCTATTAATGAAACTATCGAAATTGAAGCAATATTTTATTTACTACCGCCACTTTCTATTGTTATCAGTTCACTGTAGAATAAAGATCTTTCTGAGCACAATTCAGTTTCTTTTCTCCACATCGCATCAATAAACTTTTATCTCATCAATCAATCTACCTTTTGCAAACCTTTCGATCTAGTTTAAAGCTTCATTTGTCCATTTATTCTGGGACATCGGTATCCAGCCTAACTTCGTTTTAGATAATATTTTAGTGATGTATTTATTCTTACTTATAACTTTTTATTACATTAAGCTTTCAACGCGGTTATTTTTGTCACTATCTAATTTTATGTTGCATTTCTGTATTTACTTTTTATAACTAACATATGCAACTTGTAAACATTGTTGATTGCAATGATTTTAAAACACATTTAGATATAAATTAGTTAAAATATGCTTAAATATATAATAATTAGCTTTATGAAATTTGATTTCTAGTATATTATTTACATATTATACATTGAGTATTTATTTTTTCAAACTTTCACTATTCGAGCATTTCTCATTTTAATAATTTCATTTAATAATCATTTATTAAAACAGGCAAAACTCTCCATATTGTATTGCCACTCAATGCAGGCCAGAAAAATCAATGGATGCCAGAGTATTGCCACTCAATGCAAGCCAGAGTATTCAGTGGATGCCAGAAAACTTACATTCAGTGGCAATACTGTATGGAGAGTTTTGCCTATTTTAATAACAGCTATAAGCAAGTATAAGAAATGGTGATCATGTAATATTTATTGGCTTAATAATCATTTATTTATTGATAACCTTTTTAGGAGATATAGTCTTTAGCATACATGTGTTTTTTATGAATTTTATTTTTTTCTCATCTCCCTCTCTCTTGAATAGAATCACACATTTTTTAATTTACATATTGTCATCTTGTTGTTATATGTGGAGGAGATTGATCTTAATTTCCAGGGTCACTTAATGAGGTTCCAGAACTGGGGTGAAATGTTGTGCAGTGATGAAATAGTTTTTTTTTTATGCATTGATATAGGTTACTAATTCATTTACATATTTGTATATCGTTTGATAAAAAATGATAGAAATTAAAACAGGCAAAACTCTATACGTATTGCCACTAAGTGCAAGCCAGAGAAATCAATGGAAACCAGAAGGCTTGTGCATAAAATCTCCATCTAGTGTCTACTCATCCAATATCCCCAGACTAGTTTCTGACTTATGGTCTTCATCAGTGAGGAACCTTGGACTTGAGAGCACTGCGCCTAGATTTTAGGATCTAATGCAACTATCATGTGATGATAGAAATTATATATCAATAGTAAGATTAGTTGATTACTATTTTAAGCATGTTCTATTATCATCATCAAATCTATGTGATCCTCAGAAAATAGATACATAGCACAACACTACTACTTCACATTCTTTCTGTTTTATATAGCAGATGTTTAAAGTTAGTTATTTTATCAAAAAAACATAACATCTTAAACTGAGTAAAACATCTAGCAGTTAGCTATTGGCTGCATTTTTCATACAAGATATAAATAACATCCAATGCAAGATTTAAATAAACCCATCAAGGAATGTTTCTTAGAAACAGAATAATGCAGAAGATTGAAAGAAAATTATTAGTATTGGGAAACATTTATATCAAAATATATTTTTCATAATTGTTTTAATGTCAGAGAAGTTAACATTATATAAAATGTTTAAATTCAAATTATCCAATAGTTTCATTCCTATATCTAAAAACATAACTATATTTCCTGATCAACTCTACCTAGTAATTGTTACAATTTACGCTATCAATAGAATCAGCTTTTATTTCTTTTATAAGGGCACCAGGATTCATATAAGAATCCGCTGAAATCTGTCGCATCGCGTCTCTAAAATTAAAAAGAAAAATGTTTTTAAAAGAATCGGTATCATATTTTACCGTAACTAGAGTTATTTTCCAAGTATTATTATTTCTGGAGTTTAGTCAACACATATTGGCAAAGGTAAATTATATTTTCAAATCTTACTAAACTAATATTAATAAATTTAATAATAATCATCAATAACGTACAAGGAAAAGTTGGTATTAGAAATAAATATTTTATTCTAACAAATTAAAATGTTTAAAGAGAAATTACTAATTAAATAAAACTGGAGAGGACACACGCTAATCCAAATAATGGATCAATTAATAAAATATAACAGTTAAACAATTAAATTTCTTGGGTAAACAAGAGTTTCTTGAACAATAAAATTAATGTCTTTATCGGGATTATTTTAAGCTTATTTGGTTCTCATCTGATCCTTCGTGTCAGCCGTGGGATGGCGCTATTTCTAACCAAAAACACATTAATATAACGTTCCCGGGCTAGCGATTCTCTATTAATATTGACTTTTTTTTTTATTTACAAAGTTTACTTTTTTTCGTTTCTGAATTATTTTTCCCAAATAATATTTTTGACAATGGGATAATAATAGTTTTTTTTTTTAATTTTTATTGACAAATGGATCTTTTTTGGTGTGTGTTCAAATAGTAGTTTATGTTTTTTTTAAATGGTATTACTGTTTTTGTAAAATTGGATTGACAAAATTCAAGAGAGAACGGGTTTTTTTGAAGGATCTTTAAATAATAATTTACGTTACTTTGATAGGTTTACATTTGATTGCCAACAACAATTAGTGGGAGGGGTGTTTTTGTGTACGATTAAATAATAATTTATGTTGTTATTTTTATAGGTTTACATTTGATTGCCAACAACAATTATTGGGAGAAGTGGGTTTTTTTTTTTTTTCCGCGCGTGTATGTGTGTTTAAATAAAAATTTAAGTTACTTTTATTGGTTTACATTTGATTGACAACCGATTTGACTTCCTTTCGTTTATAAATTATAGTTTTGGTCTACAAATAAATATTTTTGACAATGGGACAATAATAGTTGTTGTTTGTTTAATTTTTATTGACAAGAGGGTGTTTTTTGGTGTATGTTCAAATAGTAATTTGGGTTATGTTTTAATAATAAGTTACGGTCTTACTTTTATTGGTTTACATTTGATTGACACTAATTATTGGGAGGGGTGTTTTTTTTGTGTATGATTGTAGACAACAATTATTGGGAGGAGGGGTGTAATCGTTTAAAGAATAGTTTATGTTACTTTTAATAGTGGTGTACATTTGATTGCTGACAATAATTAGTGAGAGGGTGGGTGTTTTTGGGTGATGATTAAATACTAATTTACGTTCCTTTTATTTTACATTTGATTGCCGACAACAATTATTGGGAGAAAGGGGTTGTTGTTTTTTTGTGTATGTTTAAATAAAAATTGAAGTTACTTTTATTGGTTACATTTGATTGACAACTGATTTGACTTTTTTTCATTTATAAATTATTGTTTTGGTTTCCCAAAAACCTAATTTTTTGACAATGGGACAATAATAGTTGTTGTTTCTTTCATTTTTATTGACAAGAGGGTCTTTTTTGGTGTATGTTCAAATAGTAATTTGGGTTACGTTTAAAAAAATAATTGGTTTACCTTACTTTTAGTGCTTTACATTTGATTGCCGACAAAAATTAGTGGGAGGGGTGTTTTTGTATACAATTAAAGAATAATTGTACATTACTTTTATTTTTTACATTTGATTGCCAACAACAATTATTGGGAGAAAGGGTTTGCATTTTTTTTTTGTTTGTGTGTATGTTTAAATCAAAATTTAAGTTACTTTTATTGGTTACCATTTGATTGACAACTGATTTGATTTTCTTTTTTTTCGTTTATAAATTATTTGGGTTTCCCAAATAATATTTGGTTTGACAATGGGACAATAATAGTTGTTCCTTTAATTTTTATTAACAAGAGCGGGTCTTTTTTGGTATATGTTCAAATAGTAATTTGGGTTATGTTTAAATAATAATTTATGGTCTTACTTTTATTGGTTTACATTTGATTGCCAACAACAATTAGTGGGAGGTTTTTTTTTTATATGATTAAAGAATAATTGACGTTCCTTTTATTTGACCATTTGATTGCCGACAACAACAATTATTGGGAGAAGCAGGGTTTTTTGGGGCTATGTTTAAATAAAAATTTTAGTTACTTCTTTTATTTTACATTTGATTGCCGACGACAACAATTATTGGGAGAAGGGATGTATGTTTAAATAAAAATTGAAGTTACTTCTTTTATTTTTTACATTTGACGAAGGCCATTTGGAATCCCTCAAACAAGCTGCCCTTTACGAAGTGAACATTTCGTCGGCAACAACGAGACTTACAAATGAAAGTCAAAAGATGTTTTTGGACCTTAAATCTGCATATATTTGCCGCACAATCCAATCTTTTCTTTCAGCAGCAGGATGTTTTTTTTTCTGCTATAGAAATACTCCAGTGCCGGCTTCCATGTCTGGCAATTCCCATCTTTTCAAGTTTTCTGTGTTGGAATTAGCCATCTTCTTGGTCTTGGAAAATTTCTCGCTAAAACGTGACTCAAAGCGTGATCGTTAAAAATTTTACACTACCCCACCCTAATCGAGAATTTAGGAGGCTTATAGCTTTATGAGGAACAATCACGACACTGTTAAAATTGTTAAAAGGTAACAGTACATCAATTCGTCTTAAAAAAAAGTCACCAATGAAAATTTAAATAATTTTGACACGATCAAGTTAACACACCCTCATACGATATTGTTACATAACATACATAACACAGCATTACGATGTAGCACATGACACAAACAACTATGGCATTTTCCTCTGCTTTTAGCATCGGAAAAAGCCATACCGTTAGCCGCTAAGCCGAGTTAACACTCTTTCTAGGTTTTATCATAGAAAGAAGACTCCGAGTTAACAGTCTACCTTTTAGTGTAAAAAGAAGACTTAACTCCGAGTTAACAATCTTTCTAGGATTTATTTTAGAAAGAATGCTTAAAAGCTTGGGTGCGGCCACGGAAACGACATATTTCTAGAAATTTAGCTAGAAATAGTGCCATCCTGTGGCTGACATGAAGGATCAAATGACAACCACTTATTTTTTTAAGAGTTGTTTGCAAACTTTAAGTCACAATCAGGAAAAGTTCATCTTAGCTTACGGTAAGTTTAGCGAGAAGATTGAACATTACATGCATGGTTTTTTTGTGTGGGAGAATGAGCTTGGCCATCGGTTATAAGTTGATCTTGGTCTATCCTTCTGGTTGGTCATGAAAGATTTTCTGGGTCCATCTTCAAGAACGATGTCAGCAAAAACCCTGGCCCAGTCCAACATGCAGAATTATTTCAGCGTAGAGTGGTCCTAGATATATTTTTTGTTATCCAGGACCAACCGTAGGAAAAACAGACAAAACAAGATGTTGATCAAACTGGTCTCTTCCTTTTATACATGAGGTCCACTTTTCAGACTTCTGGGCATGATATTATTATCATAACATTTAGGTTTATAATCTTGTACATTCTTTATCATTTTTCAGTTATAAAGTTCTCTTTTTTTTTATAAAGTCTTTCGTCCATCTTTAATTAGCTAAAATATTTTTCTTTTAGTTTATCTGGATTAGTAATTTGTGTGTCTTTTGTTCTCTCCAATTTTTAATTTTATTTTTAATTAGATTAAAAAAAAATATGGATGAAAAATTTAACTTTCATTGTACATTTTAAAAAAATAAATTATACAAACTAAAAAAAAATTTAATTTCGTCTTTTTAATAAAATCGGTAAATTTACTTTTTCCTAACTTTTACCAAATGCCAATACGTATATTTGTATCATATATAAATAAACGGTACAGTAACAATATACAATAATAACATAAAATATTTTCATATAATTTTATTTACTTTTTATATTTATTTTCACTTACATTTTTTTGTAAGAATTCTTTAATTATTTGTATTTATTCTGGTAATTTGGTATTAGCACTGCTGCAACATAATTGTCAGATCATAATTATTCTAATTTTGCAAATATATTTTTATTGCTTGTGAAGTATGGGTTTAGCAAACATTATATTTAAAGGAGTTTTTGAATTCAAGTTAATTTAAAAATATTACGAATATGATATATGTAAAAGATTTGAATTAAATAAACTGAATGTTGAAAGTTTCTTTTGTTTACTAATTCTTTTATTCAAAACTTTTTTTGTTTATATTGTATTCATAATATTTTTTTAAAATCAGTTTGAATTCGTAATAATTTTTTTAAATTTATTTGATTTCAAAAACTCATTTTTTAAATATAAAGTTTGCTAATCTTTAAAAAAATAAGAAATCTAATGTTGGAATAAATTGCAAAGTTAGAATAATTATGGTCAAATGATTATGTCACAACACTAATCCCAAAGTACCCTTATTCCTTATAATTGACTATATATCAAATTTTTAACATTATTTTTATTTAAAACTGTTGTTTTTGTCTATCTTTTCTTTAATAAATCTCATTCTCTATGATTTAATATTTTCAAATATTTTGATCTGAAAATTTAAATACTTAACATTTTTCATATGTAGGTATATATTAGAATTTTTGTCTTTTAAATGTTATTTTAATTTGATTTTTAATTTTTTTTTTGTTCATATATATGTAAGATTGTTATTATCCCTCTTACAATCTAAGCAATTTATAATATAAATACCATTCATATTTTCCATTTTAACTTTTATCAATTTATTTGCATACTTCATATTAATGGCCTTTATTATCTATTTATTTTGATTATCACTACTATAAATTTCACTGTTTTTACATTCCTTATTTATCTTATATATTCTTTTTAGAGTTTATTAAAAAGTGAAGTTCACATATAAATTGTATATGTAAAATAAATATTAATAACAAAATACAGTAATTAATATGGTGCTCTGATGATAAATTATTAAAAAAAGAAATTGATGCAATAAAAAATGAGGTAAACAAAAATTGATTATCCTATTGGATTAATTAATAAATTATATGGAAAGAATATAAAAAGAATATATAAGAAAAATAAGAATATAAAAACATTAAGAAATTTACAGCAATTTTAATCTATCAAAAAGTACATTTCAAATGATAAATAAAGTAATAAAGAACTGTAATAGGAAGTATAAAAATAAATTGTAATTAAACCAATATAAAAAAGAAAAGAGATTTAAATAAATAGATAAATGTTAAAGAAAGGGAGGGATTGGGAAATATGAAATTTATATTGTAAATTGCTTAGATTGTAAGAGGGATAATAACAATATTTTATATGTATGAACAACAAAAAATAAATTAAAAATCAGATTAAAAGAACATTTAAAAAATGGGAATTTGAATATATACCTACATAAGAAAGAATGTAAGCATTTAAATTTTGAGATAAAAATGTTGGAAAGTATTAAATCATATAAAGAGAGATTTATTAAAGAAAATGTATGCATAGATAGAAAAAAAAAGTGTTTAAAATAGGATTCATGTTAAGAAATTAATATATCGTCAATTATAAGAAATAACCACAAATAATTAAGAGGGTCTTAGAAAGAAAAATTTAAAATGTGAAAGTGAAGATAAATGAAAATGACATTGTTATTATATATTGTTTGTAAACACAAATTTGTATACTATATATATATATATCATATAAATAATATGTATATGTTCTATAGGAATAATCTTTGAAGATGAGCGTACAATATGGTTAAAATGTAGGAAGGTAAAAAAGAGGAATGTATATATTGAAATGAAAATGATACATAAAGATTTAAAAAGAAAAACGCATGTTACTGGATTATTTTATATATAAAAAACATTTAAGTTTTCCAAATTCAGGGACTTTAATCATCTTGAAGTAGTCACTTTATTAAATTGTATTTTAAAATGTAAAAAATTACTATTAATCATAGACTAATTAAAGAAAATGTAAAGTGATAAAATTCTAGATAAATTTAAAGACAGAAAGTTTTTATTTTTTGTTAAATACTATCAACATTTTCAATAAAAAACCTTTTTCTTCTCCAAGATTTTAATGTGCATAAGAGGGGGGGGGCACTATTATTACGAATTGAAAATTTAAGGTATTTGAGATGAATATTGGTGCTAAAATCAAAGTGTACTAACTACAACTTATTTTTCTTTTTTTATAATAGTGATTTTTCATAACGATTTAAAAATGGCTTTATAAAGGATGTGTAGAACAGCAGAGTTTTTAATTTGAACCAATCTGTTATTTTTGCTAATTCAAAGAATGATTAATAGAGGGTTCTTCATGTTTTGAATGCACTCTACTTTATCAGCCAACGTTGTTTGAAAATTTTCAGCAACTTATTAATTTAAATGGTTATCAGTCTGATAACGTGAAACAATTTAAATATCTTGATAATTTATTGGATAGACACATGGATTCAAATATTGATTATTGCACAGTTTTCAATGTTCTGTTGTTGTTTTTAACAAGTTACAGGATTCAAAGTGATACACTATATGGAAATGAAATTAGAATTCTCATAATAATATAACATCATTGAAAAATTTTGATTTAAAATTGCTCTGTAATATCTAATATAATGTTCTTCACTTTGAAAATTTATTATTTATTACCGTTAGTTAAAGAATGTATAATGACTGACAAATAAATAGCCCCAATTACTTGACCATTTCTAATTCATTAAGTTAATTTTGTGCCTCATAAAAAGAATGCTTTTTTGTTGTTGTATCTGTATATTGGACTATTTCAATACTTATATTAGGTGATGGAAATATCCAATATTTAAATACATCTAAAACACCACCATCACAAATCTTCAGGAAAACATTTTTGTTGTTGTTTATTTATTATCTGGCAAAAATTTTTTTTAGTTGAAAAAAAAAAGATGAAATGTAAAAGACAATCTTCTGAGCTTAGCAAAATTATAACAATAAGTAAATAATTCTATATATATGCATCTTCTTTATAAAACTTAATTTAGAGTTATAATTATTTATTAAGCAAAATTATAACAATAAATAAATAATTCTATATATATGTATCTTCTTTATAAAACTTAATTTAGAGTTATAATTATTTATTAAGTGCACAGGAAGTATATGTAAATACTTTTAAGACAGACTATAACCTGTATCAAATGTGCCTTGAAATTTATTATAGTCAAGCAATATCTTTATTTTGCCAATAGAGGGACCTCTCAAACCACAACATAAGATAGTGACTTTTATAAAGATAAAAGCGGCATCTTATCTTTAACTTAACTCTATTCCACCAATATTTCAACTATCCTATTAAAGTTTTTTTTTTCAAGGCAAAACTAAAACGAACATATAAAAAAATAATAACACATATACATATAAATACAAATATTCCATATTTATCCTAAAATTTATAACATGACTCTATTTATGAATTTATATAACATTCCAAAAATAATTTTTTTCTCCTCAATGTTATTTTTAAATAAAACTGATTTTATATTATACATATCCAGACATCCCCATAGTAAACATTACAGATATGTTCATATTAGAAAAAAAATATTGATGAGATATTTCTTCTTTTCATAGAAGATTGATTTGTAAAATCAATATTTTATCAAAATAAATTTTTGATAATTTCTTTAAATAATGTTTATTTTTCATATATATAATTTAAGCATTTTAAAAATATTTTTCAGCACACTGGACCAGATTGATCAATTCCAGGTATCTTCAAATTCTTTGGACTACATTTCTACTTTATCACCTGGGAATCTTGGAGTTTGGATAGCTATCCGTGGATCTTCCTTGATTGAGTTGTGGGATCCTTTAACTTTAACATGCAAACTCATTTATGATGTCAAAGAAAACAAATATCCATGCTCCCAGAGGGTGAGACAGATTCAAAAAGTAATGATCTTTTATTGCATTATTATAATATTGTAGAAACAAAATATAATAATTAGTTTCTTTATATAAAGTTTGCATTCTATAATATCTATATCTTACAGATATTATATTATTCAAGTGTTTGACATAACTGAATCTTCAGTTAATTATATATGAATTGATGACAGACTAAATGGGTAGATATTCATTATGATATTGAATCTTCAATATCAGTAAAAACATCATGGTGGAGGGGAATATTATAACTAATTATTGGTTTAGCTTTATTAATAGTATATTAATGAAAAAATAAACTTTAAAATATTAAGTATATTCCATTTAGAGCTTTAAATCATATTCTGTCATATATTATGTTTATAGATATATCTATATGAATTATGACTATGATTTTTATGTAAACTGAATAATCATAATTGCAACAAATAAATTGACTTTTTAATGAATTATTGGTTGAAAAATGTATTTATTTAATTCCATTTTGACAATTCTAATCTTGTTAAAAGTTCATCAGGCAAAATACAATTCTTGTTACTAAAAAAGACATATATCTTTATTGCTCGGAAATTTATAAGAAGTTTGAGCGCCATTCCTGTGAACATCAGAACAGATTCTGGGTCTTTACTAACTGCATCAAATCACACAGGATATTTTGGTTAATAAAGAAATAATAGCATAAAGCATGGATAATTAATATCAAAATAAAGATTTCTAATGAAAATTCAATATATACACAAACATTTTATAATTTTAATTTTCTATAGATATGTGTAGTGTGTTTTTATGTTTATCATTCTTGTTATTATTATAATTATAAATTAAGCAATTCTTAATTTATATTAGTAAATTTATAATGAGACAAAAAAAAACAAAAAAAAATGAATAGTACTTTATAACTGAGTGATATGATGTGATGTATCATAGCTTCTTCTTAAACGAAGCAATTATCCCAAGAGAAACCTGTTAGCTACTTAATTTTACGTTCCCCAGTCTAAGTTTTCCCATATTCTGCTCCATCCCATTTCCACAACATAATCTTTGTCAACTCTATAGCCTTTATATCTAAATCCCCTTATCTTTTTCCAAACCCAACTTAAAAACCAATAATCCACTTTCTGTATAATCACTTTTTTTCATATTTATTTTTCCATAACTTCATTATATGTGCCCTTTCTGTTTTCAACATTTACATTCAATTAACAGAAACCTAATATTTTCTATTCCTTCCTTACATAATTTACAAACTAAATCACCCATATTTTTCCATTTATATGTATATTCTCTTGTTGCTAAAGATCATGTTTGAGCCTTAAACAATAAACTACTTTCCTTACTATTATCATATATTAACTCGCACCTAGTATTCTGTTTATTTCTATATATATTTAAACTCTTTTTACTCTCCATACTAGTTCTCCATTTCTCTAACTCCCTATTCTTTATTAATAAATCTATTCTTTCATCCCATTCCTTACTACTACAACACTAAACAATCCTCCTAACACAATCATCCCATCTTTTGTACAAATATACTGATATAAATTCTTACCGTATTACCTTTCTCACCCATCTTGTTGAGTCAAAACTCTCCATACAGTAGTGCCATTCAGTGTGAGCCAGAGTAGTCAATGGATACAAGAAGGTTTGTGCATAATATCCCTATATAGTGTCTTCTCATCCAATATCCTCAGGCTAGTTTTTAGCTTGTGACCATCAATGAAGAGCCTTGGATCTGAGAGCACTGCACCTAGATCCAAGGCTCCTCACTGATGAAATCTACTAGCTAGAAATTAGCCTGGGATATTGGATGAGTAAGTACTAGATAGGAATTTTATGCCCAAATCTTTTTGCATCCATTAATTACTCTGGTTTGCACTGGATGACACTACTGCATGGAGAGTTTAGCCTCTGCTATAATAGCTTGTACAAACATAGGGAATAGTGATCATGTTATAATAATTTAGTAGCAAAGTAGAAATAAGAAAGAGAGTATAACAATTGTACCATTTATTAAAAATGAATAGGCTAACATTAATAGTCTAAGTTTTTTTTTTCAAATAATTATGAATTTAGGAATGAAATAAAATATATACTTTGTAGATTAAATACACATACACATTATGTATATTTACAAATTTACTGCTTAATATTCTTCTCTTTCAAACAAATAAAGACTTTTAAAAAAAAGATAAATGATTTCCAAGATGACTTTCTTCTAAACTAATATATTTATAATGCATATGTTCCCTTCTCAAAGGCAAGCAGACTAACTAGGCAATATGGTAATCAAGCAATTTAATAATACTCGAACTATCAGTGATAGTTTGCCATCCTCTTAAACACAATTTATTTTAGTCCTTCAATTTAAGCTTCATCATAAATTTGAATTATTATGATGCAAAATATAATTTAGATATAATAGCACTTAATTATTTTTAACATATAAACAACCGTTGATATTCAGTTTTCTTTCCAACTTTTATTAATTCAAGTTTTATTTTATTTCTTGTTTTGAGAAAGTATGGTGTAAAAACAAATATGGCATTTAAGTTATTTCCATATATTCATCAAAACAAACTAATGTCAATATTATAATTATTTTGATTTATTTATTGATATTTCTATTATTTTTTTTTTTAGAAACTGCATAAATAAAGCTTGATTAAACAAACAAAAAATATATATTTGTGCCCCCACATATCAAATGATATACAGGTTGTCATTTGGTCTAAGATCTTATCAGATTCATCACCAATAATAAGAGATACTCTTTTCTTTCAAAATTATCTTCTTTCCTCATCTACTGCATAGAAATGACAAATGAAAGGTGTGGAGGAATTTGAAAAATTGACTCACGCTTTGTACAATATAGAAATGTTATTTCCTTATTTTATTGATTTATACTATGAAGCCGACATTAATCAATGATTGACATATTAAATATTAGTTTGTTATTAAATAATCATGACTAAACTATTTATAGAGTAATCTTAATTACTACCAATGAAAGGTGAGATTAAATTCAATTGATCAGTAAGTTGTCTTGAATACTTGGCTCAATGTCTAAACTAAATTGATCAATCAGAATTTCTCATATCATCACAGCAAGTCTATATGAAGTGATAATTTTAAATATTCAATTTTTCATTTGTTTTCTATTTCGTTATTTATTTCAGTACATCTACACAATCTTTTAATCTGTTTGACATCTTGTAATCATTTCTTCTACAGCATATTTTTCTTTTTTGAAATATTTAAAACACTTTGCTATACTCTTCCATTAAAATCAAACGATATTGTTTCTCTTCGATTTATTTTTAAAATAGTCTTTATAATGTAAAGGGTGTCTAGCTTTTCAATGAGAACTAAGTTTAAGTTTATATAAAATATTTGTTAGTTAAATCTCTTACTATTCCATTACTTGTCATAGCCAGTTCAATAAACATATCCTTACAATAGTAATCACTTAAATTAAATTGAAGAACATACAGAAATTGGTATTATAATCTTGAGATATTTTCATGACATTATGGAATGTTTCACTTCCACACATATTTGGCAAAATAAACCCCATATATAATGAATATAATCAAAGCAGTTACATTGTTATGAGGAATTAATCTTTCTTTTAACTCCTTAAATTCAGCAACACTATGGAGTCTTTGCTACACCCCCAATAGTCAAATCTGCATTTAGAGCTAAAAAGTTACAGAGACATTTAAACTGATTCATATTCTCAAGTTGGTAGTTGTCCAAACTAAAACTTGTTGAAGATTTTTCTTCTATTATTGGATGATAAAAAGTATTCAACTTTTGTTTTTGAACATTAATTATTAAATCAAAATTTTAATGTGTTATATTCAATTTGTTAAAATGGCTATTCTTTAAACTATCCTTTCAATTGGCAAGAATAGCATGCCAAAAAACTTGCTGTACTTTTATTTAGTTCAAATCAAAACTTAACTATAAAAATCTGCACTCCAATTTAATACTGTTTTATAAGGACACCTATAAATTTTTCCAAAGATCATTGTAATAAAATTGCAAAACAAACTCGAAAATTATTACTTTATCCTGTTTAATACAGTTTTCATCTTAAGTGCCTTAGATTTATCACCAATAGAAAGCCATATTGCTATATTTTATGCCGCAATAAGGAAGATGAATAAAATTCTATGAATAACTATCTAATTTCCATCACCATCACAAACTTTTTCAAATAACTTAGTCAAATAGCTACAAGAAATCAATAAAACAATGTATAAATCATCATTCACATTTATAAACATTTATATAGGCATACATAATTATACATATATGACATCCAGGTTTATCTATGTATGATTTATAGTATTAACATAACAATGTTTTGACTGGATCAAATTAGCTGTAATAATGAATATTATAAAAATAATCATAGAAGCACTGTAAGCATTGATATATAACAATATTGAAAGTCCCACTAATAGAAAACACATACAAATTTTTATTTAATAAAATGATAAAAAAAAAAAAAATTAAATAAAAACTATTCAGTTTAATAAGTTTTAAAAAATTCTAAAATATAGAAGGTAGATTCACATTTGTTGATGTAATGTGGTCTCTTAAGGATCTCAATGTCTTCTCTGCTCTTACATTGGTGAAGAGCGTAACATTTCGATAAGATCCTGGTGTTAGAGAAGTCAATATTATGACTCATATCCACACCACAGGGTGTGAGTGTCACTAATGATGTGCTGCTTAACTGCATTAGCATGTCCATCTCTAATACTGATGCAACAATTGCTTTACAAGTGCCACATTAATTTGCATCAACTCCATGGACCTCAAGAGGAATTAAATTCCTTAGGCTTCGATAAAATGTCACTAATTTTTTGATAACTAGTATATGCTGTTTTTATAATATGGCAATGAAGAATATGTCCAATATTGTTTGTAGTTCCTTTTATATAAGAAATTTAAACTCTAATGATTGTTTCTTCTCTTGGTTTCTTATGATTGTTTTGGGCTTGAATTAGGGATTGGTATACAGTTTTATTATTATAGCTATTATCTAATAAGACATCACTTAAATGATTTACTTCTTTCAGATATAATTTATTTAAATGATTAGCAGATCTGGTGAATAGAGTTTTGATTATAGAAAAGATCTGAGCTGGATGATGATAGGATGAAAATTGTGCATGCAAATTTTCTGAAAACTGAAAAATATTATTCTGATTCTCGGTGATAGAGTACATCAAGAAAGAAAAGCTTCCCATTATAAATTTAATATGAGGATGGATATTGTTACATATGAGAAGAAATCATATAATTCATCTTTACCATGTTGCCACATAATAAACATGTCTTCTATACATCTGAGCCAAACAAAAGATGATTTTAAAGCATGCATTTGTGTGTGTCAAATAAATGATTTTCTGTTATGCATAAAAACTCTACAAGTTATCTTTTAGCTATGGAAAAAAATATTTACAGAAAAGGGACCTCACAAAACCTGCTCTGTTTATTCATAATTTAAAAAAAAAAAAAAAAAATTTATTTTTTCTGACATGAATAATTTTTAAATAGGTAGTATGAACTGAAATGTAAATAAGTCAACAATGCAATACAATAGTGCTTGCCAAAATGGCAAAGGTTTCTCTCTGGGGAGAGGGGGAATAATTCAATGTGATGGTAGTAGTCTTAGGTACAATGATGAGCATTGAATAAAAATACAAGAATGGAAAAATCATAGAAAAAGAAGAAAATTTTAAATAACTATTCATAAGAATCATCTGCTGCGTAACACAGAATTCAAGACAAAGTGATTATTTTCCAAATAGCATGCAAAATACAAGTAATAATAGATAAGTGGTCACCTCCATGGCCAGATCTTAACAAAGCAAATATTAGCAGGCAAATGTGTTGGGCATTGTCAGGGAGTCCAGTTGGCAGGAATATACAGATGCAATGACTTGTTTAAAATATATGATACTAAATATGTGACATATACGAAATATAATTTAGATTGTTTTTAAATTGTGTGGCAAGAAATTAAAATAGTGCAATTGCAATAAGCATTAATAAATTTCAATTTGTATTCCATACATCACTCTTTGCAGATTGCCCATATCTATTTTTATAAATTTTCTTACATGTCTACTGTATATTTCCGAGAATTCTGAGGTTTACTAATAATAAAGTCATAGTACTTTTGTGATGGTACAATACTATTTGGAATGCACAATATTAATAAAAAGAGGAATGAAATTATAAAAAAATGTTAAGTATTAATATTTATTTATTGAACTATGTTAATTGCTAAATAGAGGCAAATGAAATTAAAACTATTAATTGATTTTCAATTGCCTATTGATGTATTTTTTAAAATTATTTCTTGATAAATTTAGTTTGATATTTATCAGTTTAGTGTTACATACATATATCTGATGCTGAACAAAGAACAGCAGCCAGTTTGTGAGTTTCATTGGACTTTTATCTTTAGCTCATGGTAACTATTCTAATAACATAACTAGTGTAACTTTCATCATCAACTTGGATATAAGTGAAGTAATGTACTGCAGATCCCAGCTTTTTCCTCTGATTAGTTATAGTGATTTCAGAATAGCTTATAGTTGTTATGAAATTATATAAGCACATTCTGCTTGAAAATGTGTCAGTAAATGGTATCCTTATACTGTATACGATCAAAGCTAAAATCTTGATAGATTTATTCCATATTTTACACTTACTGATATAGTTTACATATAGCTCACTGGGGATTTTCAGTATTTTCATATTATTTTAACATAACTATTGCAAAAAACTTTGGCTCCAGTGAGAAAAACATACATTTTATTTTTTTGCAGATAATATGGTTGAATTTTAAAAAATATAGACCATATATTAATGAATATAAATTATGGCTAAATTCAGTCACCTACAAACAATATATCACCGAAGTATGTGATTTGCCAAAAAGTTTTATCAAATGAAATCTTTAGGACTCTAATGAACATTTGACAAAGTTCATGCTGATTGTCTTATTTTCAAACATTTAAATAATTTTTTTTTTGATCTAACCAACATTCACAAAACTCTTTTCAATAGAATCCAAACAAGATAATAAAGAGTTGTTAGTTTCTTACTGATATTTAAAGAAAGACAATGATACTATTGCTGAAGAATCATAATACACATTATGCTGCTTAAGCCAGCATCTGATATTAAAAAAATTTATATTAGCAATAATACAGTGCAATGGCTCCAGATGTTGAAGTCTCATTAGTTGAATAATTAAAAACATCTAGTTCTCTACACAACTGGAAGAGTAAACTTTTCCAGGATGTATGCGATTTGTAAAATAAAATTGCCACAAATTATTATTTACTAAAAATTTGCAATTGCTCCAGAAGAATCAATATTTTATGTATTAAAAGATTTTTTTACAAGAAAAATAAATCTCACAGAATATCTTGTCTGTTGCTATTGATAATACTCCAATAACAATGACAAGAGGGCACTACAGGGAGTTTTTGGCATTTTTTTAAAAAAAGTTCAAAATGTATTAATTCTACATTATCCCATTCATCATCAACCCTTAGTTGCCAAAAATCTGAACAAACACATATATAGAAAACAATGGATTAAATCAGAAATTGTCCAAACAATTTGTGAATTGTTTGGACAATTTTATAATGAAAATGATGAAATCAATAGCTTGCTATTTCATATAGAAATCCATTGACTATAAAAATGTCATTGTTTGGATTGATTTTATATATTCTATGACTCAGTGCTAGAATTTCTAGAAAAACAAAAATCACTTTTTTATATAAGTTAACTTGATTGATTCCAAAAATTACATCCAAAAATTACATAGCTTATTTGATAGATTTGTTTAATAAATTTAATAAAATATATCTATAGCTGCAAGGTGATGAATTTAATCAAAACGAAAATATGATCTTCATTACAAACAAAATTTAGGTTGAGAGGAATTTGGCCATTGTCTAAATTTATCAGCAGTTAAAACATGATAAAGACTTCCTAACCTATTGTCAGCATTTGGAGATTCTCCATTATGATAGCAGACAAGTTTAAACATAAAATGAACATACCTGATTAAGTTTTGGATCATTTTTTAAGTACAAATACAGAAAAATCTCCAAAATGACAGGAAGAATTGACAGGAGTAATAAGAAATGAAAAATTTAAATTAAATTCAAAGATGCCTACCAACACTTAGGTGCAAAAACAAGTACCTATATTTTATCTTCTATTATGAGCTGCATTACAGAAGTTTTTAATTGTGCTTTTTTCATTACATTTAGTGGAATGTGGATTTAGTGTAGTCACAAATCTGATAATTAAAAAAAAGAAAGTGACTGCAAGTTATTAATTGCAATTGATTTTAAAATCATATGAAAATTTCACCAGATTTAATCTTCTTATTAGAATTGTTTTTAGTGTTATCTACAATTGTTATTTTAATGGTATCCTTGTTATCTTCTCTGTGAATAATGTGATTTATTTTAATTGATTTAAAAAATAATTTTACAATTTCAAACTTCATTGTGTTTCATTTACATCTTGAGTATGTTGTAGAATGTAAGTAAAAATTTTGATATATAAATGAACACAAATTTGTCATTGAATCTTTGTGTTCCTTTACCTAAAAATTTTTTTTTTCTTCTGAAAAGAGTGCAATAGGCAGTGGTTTGGTATTAGAGATGCAACATGGAACATGTATTAGACCTGCTGCAACTATTCACATTTGTATCAATCTGCTGATAACCTTGTAATTTTGGGATCTGACCAAAATAATGTGTACATGGATCTTGTACATGACTTTTTTGGCAAAAAACAACATGTACATGGATCTTGTACATGATATTTTGGTAAGCTTTATAAATTTATTGGGGGGGGGGGTGATAAGAATGCAAAAAGGGCACATTAGGTTTAATACATGCTCCATGTTATAGAACTACAAACAACTAAAGATAAAAACATAATAAAACATAATGTGATTTGCGATCTTAATGAAATAATGGCATTATACAAAAAATTGTTAGTTTAAATATGCACTAACCAAACAGTAAATATTTTGGGTTTTTAAATAACAAGACATTTAAATGTGTACGACTTGGACACTAATAACTTTTAATAATAACATTTGAAATAATATAAAAAGTGCTTTGCGATCCTATGAAATGACGGCATTACACAACAAAAATTGTTAGTTTAAATACATACTAAATAAACAGTAAGTGATTTGGGATTTTAAATAACAAGACATTCAAATATGTATGGCTTGGACACTAACAATTTTTAAAACAACATTTGAAATCATAAAAAAGAATGTGATTTGTGATCTTAATGAAATGATGGCATTACATAAAAAAATTGTTAGTTTAAATGCGCACTAAACAAATAGTAAATGATTTTGGTTTTTAAATAATATTTATAAAAACACATTAACAATACGTATGACTTTCACACTAATAACTTTCAAAAATGACATTCCCAATCAAAAAAAATTGTGATTTGCGATCTTAATGAAATAATGCTATTATACAAAAAAATTGTTACTAAACAAACAGTAAATGGTTTTAGTTTTTAAATAATATTTATAAAAACACATTAAGTATATTCATATTATATTTACCATGTAATATATAACAGGAATTGTCACCTTGAAACAAAACATTTTACATATTATCACAGAAAATGGAGATCTCTACTAAAAATTTTCTCTCCGAAAATGTAACACGTGATTGCAGAGTATACTGGGATTTGTAACAGAAATGCTAATAAACGTATTTTTTTTTATAAACAAAAAAAAAAACAAGAACTGAAAATATACAATTGTATATGAATCGGAATAGCTGTTGTCAAAAAGAAATCTGGATAATAACTGAAAAGGTTGAAGTATTATGAAAAAAAAGACTGCATTGATAAAGAAAAACATTTTGTCACATATACTCGCAGGGATTATTTCCTTTCAATTTGATGGCGTCGCACACATTTATTGTGGGTGTGAAAAGGCTTCCTCTCTCCCTACGTTACAGCTCTAATACCAAATTTTGCTATAAAGGAAGTAAAAAAAATATTTCTTTTTTTTACTTATCTTTTAGTTTTATTAAGGTTCTTCAATAATTTCTTAATTAATCTTACTCTCTCTATAATTATACAACTTGATCATTGTTTATTTAAATAATTTTCCTATTTACTATTCTATGCATATTCCTTATTTCTTCATACTTTTGACAATTTTTAATTTTTATTACATTTAATTTTATGCACATATTTGCCAACAAAGCTTTCACACTCTCTTCCAAAATCATTCAATATTTATCCAATTTACTTTTAATCTGTTATATTCCATCTTACTTAGTTATATTCAGTATTATTCCTTATCATGTAGAAATTTTAATTATCTCTATTACAAATAAAAATATAAATCACTATTATATGTTTTTTTTAAAAATTAAAATCTTTATTCATTCTATATTTATTAATACATAATCTATTATTATAACTAATGTTGTATTTAGATAAGGTACACTGTCCAACATATTTATTTGCCAAATTTCTAGTATTCAAACTAATACTGCACATATGATGGAGATATATGTGAGAGATGGTGACTTGGGCCAACTGCTGAATGCTGGTTCAATTTGAAATGCATTTGTGGGATCATTTGTCTTTTTAAAATATCTTTATTCTTATGTTTTAAAAAAGAATATGGTGTAAAGATTATTAAGTACATCTATAATTCAATTAATAAAGAGATTTTGATAATTGACATTTTGTCATCAAAGTCTTTAATTTCTGCACAAAGTCATTTCCTATCTTCCATAACCATTATTTTACTCACATTTTCCTTGAAAATCTGAATTCATAAATTCTGCATTTCCATTCCATTAAAAATATCAGTTGCAATAGCCATAATATAGCCAGTCATCCATTTCTGATTTCCTAATTTTATCTCAGCCCACATGTTCTTCAAACTCATGATACTTAAAAACATTCTCCTATTTATTCCATTCCAGTATAAAATTTTCAAAAAAAGTTTTTTTTATTTCACTACAGCTTTCATGTCAAGCCCTTCATTATTGTTTCTTTTAATTCAAATCATTTCTCTAGCCTCCTATTCTTATATATGTGTATATATATAAAATTTTAACAGTAAATATAATATAGTTTAAATTCTTTTGTAGCGCTTTTGATTACATGGTAATCATCAGCTTTAACTGAATTTCAAATTTTTAAACTTAATGTTATGTATATTTCCATAAGCTGTGTATGGCCGTATTCACAACTTGCCTATTAATAACATCATTCTTATATTTATCAATTAATATTGCCTCTTTAATTTTCCTTTTTTTATTATTTCTTTCTTCCATTAATATTTTTATTTCATTACTATTAAATGTAAACTTATAATTACAAGTTTTTTCATGGTCAAAGAATACTGAAGCTGTATTAAATTGACTATTTATATTATTTTTAATTCAATTATATAATAATTGATGCTCCTTCAATCTTTTTTCCACAAAACATCTAGATTCACCAATGTAAAATTTCTGACAGCCACACGAAATCTGATAAATTATATTACTTTTTTGCAATTTAGGAATTATACTCTTAGAATTATTAATCAATCGATTAACATTCGGAGGAACACAAAATGAAATATTATACTTTTCTTTAAATATATTCTTAATTAATTTAAATTGCATGTTATTTATTAACGGCATAGATATCCATTTTTTATTATCTAAAGTAACACTGCAAACATTCTTCTTATTATTAAATGAATTTACTGTATGCAAAATTTGGTTTTTATTATAACCAACCTTTAGAAGTTCATTAGCAAAGAGTTCAATATTTAAAATTTTATCACTCTTATATTTACATAATTGAACTCTTTGCTAATGAACTTCTAAAGGTTGGTTATGATAAAAACCAAATTTTGCATACAGTAAATTCATTTAATAATAAGAAGAGAGTTTGCAGTGTTACTTTAGATAATAAAAAATGAATATCTATGCCCTTTATAAATAAATTAAGAATATATTTAAAGAAAAGTATAATATTTCATTTTGTGTTCCTCCGAATGTTAATCGATTGATTAATAATTCTAAGAGTATAATTCCTAAATTGCAAAGAAGTAATATAATTTATCAGATTTCGTGTGGATGTCAGAAATTTTACATCGGTGAATCGAGATGTTCTGTGGAAAAGAGATTGAAGGAGCATCAATTATTATATAATCGAATTAAAAATAACGTAAATAGTCAATTTAATACAGCTTCAGTATTCTTTGACCATGAAAAAACTTGTAATTATAAGTTTACATTTAATAATAATGAAATAAAAATATTAATGGAAGAAAGAAATAATAAAAAGAGGAAAATTAAAGAGGCAATATTAATTGATAAATATAACAATGATGTTATTAATAGGCAAGTTGCGAATATGGCCATACACAGCTTATGGAAATATACGTAACATTAAGTTTAAAAATTTGAAATTCAGTTAAAGCTGATGAGGATTACCATGTAATCGAAAGCGCTACAAAAGAATTTAAACTATAATATTATATTTACCGTTAAAATTTTTTTAATATATATATATTGTAATGGGCACATATGACATTACATTGTTTTTTTATTATTAAACATGAAAAAAAATAAAAGTTCGCAAATAAGACTTTTGAAATTAAATGTCTTAAACTCGTATATATATGAAATAGCACAGATGAAAAAAAATTATTAAAATAAAACTTTATTAAAAATAGAAAAAGTATTTTAAAAGCAAAAACTTAAAAAAGATTTAGAGATAAAAATATATCTTTAAGTTTGAAAACAAATTAATTAATCTTATTGAAAAATGGAAATGATTATTTTAATTAGTCAAAGTGAACTAGCCTTTGGGCATTTAAATGTATAAGCAATGGTGAGATAGGAAAACAATAGAAACTAATAGCAAATGAGAGAAATCCATCGGGAAATCGGACCTCAACGGAAGGATCATCATCATCGATGACATAATGTCAATTGAATCCTTAAAATTAATATAAAAGGAAAAGTTTGGAAATTATTGGGGTTATTATGAGAGGACAGATATGTGTTAGTGCGGAGTTGGAAGTGAAGGGATTGAAAGATGCACTTTCAATTCCTTCAGTTGTTAAAAAAAAAAAGAAACATTGTTTTCTACATTGAGGACCAGCTAAAGTAAAAAACCTCCGGATGAAAAATAAAACGGCTAACAGAATACCAATCTTTTAGGATGGCGTGGGAATTCACGTTCAAATGGCAAGCAACAGATAAATATGAACTGTTTAAAACTGTAAGAACTTTATAATTAATGAACATTAAATTAAAAACTTTCCGTATTTAAAATAATTGCAATAGAATCCTATCTGACCAACTTTATTTATTAATAAGTAATTTTAATTTGATGTATTTCTTTTGTAAAATCATTTCCATTTTTTTTTTTGTTCTTAGGTTTTATTATGACTTTTTTGTTTTTCCTTAAATTAAATTATATAAATGTTAAACTTAAGTCGGGCGTGAATGGCTATATAGATTTGTAAAGTTATATTAGGGGAGGATAATCTTAGGTTATTTGTTTCATAGTTAAATTAGGTCAATGGATTGGATATATTGGTGTAATTAGTAGATGTAGTACGAGATTTGCTATGGGCAGAATCGCTTTATACGCTGCACACTTCCTTTTTGGCCTATGTAATGCGATTTGTAAGTCGGAAAAATGATTGCAGTCCTTTCCTATGGAGTTTTTTTTATTGCTCTTCTTGTCAGATAGATGTAGTATTCCTATCTGATGAGAGGCAATTTCTTCTCTTAACCTTTTGTGCTGCCGTATTTCATATTACATTGAATGCATCGATATATCAGATGAATTGACGTTGGTTTGACTGCGAACTTTTGGCCTAAAGTTAAATAAGGATAGAATATTTTCTTTCAAATGCAAATCTATGGAGTCTATTCATACTCGACACTCCAAATAAAAATATTAAACTCATCTGTGCAAACTTATAAAAAATAAAAATGTAAATTAAAATCTAAAATAAAAGGTAAAAATGTAGTTAAATGCTAAAGTAAACATATTAAAATGATAATGCTAAATTTTATATATATGTGCGTAAATAAATGTTTTGTATGTTAATTACTGGCAGTGGCTTATTTTATTCTTTCTTAATATTAAATATATATTTGTACCATTCGTAGATAAGAATTTATAGAAATAAAATTTAAATCTCTGCTATTCCACTAAGCTAGTGACAATGGGCTAATGACCGGAATCAAAATATCTAAAATAAAATTTTTTTTTTTTACTTACATATCTGCCTACTTTATAAATTTTCTAGGTTCAAATGCCTAGTGGCGCCCTGTAGTGTAGATACATTAGTCTACTTATTCTCCAGATCATATCTGGTGCCCAACATGGGGCCGTTTTTTAATAAACCACGAGTGCCCTGAGAATTTTAAAAGTGAATCATGCCAGTAACATTTTTGTTTTTTCTGAAATAAGTACATTTTTGAAATAACGTAAAGTTATAGCCGGATGTTTGATAAACCACGAGGGCCCTGAGTAAATTTCTTTGTTCAAAATGAAATATTTTTATCTGTTTACATAAGTCGTATACTTTAAATCTTATAAAAGCACTACCAGAAAGAAATAGCACATATATTAAACACGAGAAAGTATTAACAATATTAAATTGTATTTTGTTAAAAAGAAAGTCAAAAGGTTGCAATTAATATGTTTTTTTGTTTGTTAATATATATTATGCTTTAATGTGTATAGGCGCAGACAGCCACGTAAGTTTATGATCGTAAATGTGGTACCTTACGATGAGTACTGTTTGGGAATTTACTTCAGTGTAATCCTATGTAAGCATTTCAGTCAGTCATAAATAAGTTGGTGGTATTTATAATTGTGCTGCAAATATACACGTATAAACCCATTATTTCTTAAAACATATTTATCTCAATGCAACCTTCTTAAATAAATAATTTATATAATTTGCTTGTCGTGCCGTTTGTTAGAAATGAAATATAGAGAAAATAGAATTCTTGGGGGGAGGAGGCGTAAACATAATTGGTTCTTCAGAAAATGATAATAAACATTTTTTTTTGTATATAGTCTTTTTGTAAAATTACTAACCGGATGTTTTTGTAAATGTCTTCGTTAATCGTGTACCGTAATTACTAACCCTAAGTAAAATATTTTTTTTTTGTTTATTAAAATAAAATTTTATTAAAAATAGAAAAAGTATTTTAAAAGCAAAAACTTAAAAAGATTTAAAGATAAAAATATATCTTTAAGTTTGGAAAACACATTAATTAATCAGAAATGGAAATGATTATTTTATTTAGTCAAAGTGAACTAGCCCTTGGGCATTCAAATGTATAAGCAACGGTCAGATAGAAGAGAAAAACAATGGAATCGGACCTCAGCGAAAAGACCATCACATCGTCGTAATGTCCACTGGATCTGAAAGGCTACTATAAAAAGGAGTGAGTGAAGAAAATTGAAGAGAAGACTGAGATGTGTTAAGTCGGAGGTGAAGGGATTGAAAGATGCACTTTCAATTCCTTCAGTTGTTATAAAAAAGAAAATGAAAGTGATAGACTCAATCCTGGGATCACCCAATCCCAATACTCTACCAATTGTTCCAAACCTCACAGGGTACTTATTTATGTAATAACTTTCTTCTTTGTCATTACCTTTTTATAGATTCTAGTTTATTCACAACAAATTTTATTTTATTTTTTGCTCTTGAATTCCTTTTATTAATGGATTTTATCATTATTATTTGTATTTTTATAATAAAATGTAGTAATTACCATAATTATTGTATATATTTACATAATGGCTTTTATTTCTGAATTGAAGAATCAAAAAAACATTTGGGACTTGCTTGTCATAGAAACATCACTTGAGTTTTCTTAAAGATAGAATGAATCTGCATGAATGTAATTCTCATTACCAGGCTATAAATCCAGGACATCATCTAATAATGAATTTTTATTTGATTGCATGTAATAGCAGATAACTTTCAATCAAAGAAAGATTGCATGTATTAAAAGAACTATCTTATTAAATGAAACATTGCCAGATTTAATGTAGTTAAAAGAAAAAAAATGTGCAAATTGGTTTGAAATGTTGATAGTATAAACAGAATGGGATTTATTATAAAGAAAATTAATCACATATATAAATCAGCATTTATTTATTTTTTATAGCGTCTGTATACAATTGTAATCACATTCAAATCGGCTTTTTTCAAACCAAATTGTGCAAACGCTTTTTGAGAGTGTTAAATAATAAATGAATAACCTCTGATCCATACAAGATATAGAATTTATGCAGCAATAAAAGGAATCCTCTTATTACTACGACTCAAATATTTATATATGAGCAAATCTGAAGTACTGGCACAGAAGGTGTGACTATAGAACAGTCACTTTGAATTACTATATATAACTTATGAATGAATGACGCCGATGAAATTTACTAGAATTTACTGAACGTCATTCCAACTGAAATTAATCACATATATAAATCAGCATTTATTTTTTATAGCATCTGTATACAATTGTAATCACATTCAAATCGGCTTTTTTCAAACCAAATTGTGCAAACGCTTTTTGAGAGTGTTAAATAATAAATGAATAACCTCTGACCCATACAAGATATAGAATTTATGCAGCAATAAAAGGAATCCTCTTATTACTACGACTCAAATATTTATATATGAGCAAATCTGAAGTACTGGCACAGAAGGTGTGACTATAGAACAGTCACTTTGAATTACTATTTATTATTTAACACTCTCAAAAAGCGTTTGCACAATTTGGTTTGAAAAAAGCCGATTTGAATGTGATTACAATTGTATACAGACGCTATAAAAAATAAATGGTGATTTATATATGTGATTAATTTCAGTTGGAATGACGTTCAGTAAATTCTAGTAAATTTCATCGGCGTCATTCATTCATAAGTTATATATAGTAATTCAAAGTGACTGTTCTATAGTCACACCTTCTGTGCCAGTACTTCAGATTTGCTCATATATAAATATTTGAGTCGTAGTAATAAGAGGATTCCTTTTATTGCTGCATAAATTCTATATCTTGTATGGGTCAGAGGTTATTCATTTATTATTTAACACTCTCAAAAAGCGTTTGCACAATTTGGTTTGAAAAAAGCTGATTTGAATGTGATTACTTTGTATACAGACGCTATAAAAAAAAATAAATACTGATTTATATATGTGATTAATTTCAGTTGGAATGACGTTCAGTAAATTCTAGTAAATTTCATCGGCGTCATTCATTCATAAGTTATATATAGTAATTCAAAGTGACTGTTCTATAGTCACACCTTCTGTGCCAGTACTTCAGATTTGCTCATATATAAATATTTGAGTCGTAGTAATAAGAGGATTCCTTTTATTGCTGCATAAATTCTATATCTTGTATGGGTCAGAGGTTATTCATTTATTATTTAACACTCTCAAAAAGCGTTTGCACAATTTGGTTTGAAAAAAGCCGATTTGAATGTGATTATAAAGAAAATTGTAAGACTGATGATACATCAGAAAGAGCAAAATTCGGTATTCAATGGAAGATAATTTGAGTAGTAAAGAATTTATTATGTAGTGATTAAACCAATTACAAGTGGGAATTGAAAAATGATTGAAATATATAAATGCTATGGCTACATTTGTTATGGAGACAAATAAAAAAGGCATACATATGTGGTGAGAAAAACTGTATTATGATTTCCTTTAAAAAAACAAAAAAAAAAACACATTGGAAATGGATATAGAAGCATCCAAATGAATATACAGCAAACGTAAATTAACAGAAAATATGTATGTTAAAACAGGAAATGGCCATCAATTAATAAAAAGATATGTATTATTGTAACTTTAGAATAAATAATATAAGCTATTAAAAAAGAAAGTATCAATGGTTGATACATCCAACTTTCAAAAATATTCCAAATCGTTAAAAAAATATTTCAGATTACTTGAACTTTGAATGAGAGTATAAGAAGATAAATGATACTCTATTAAACAAAACTTTTACAATGGTAATTAGAACAAAAAGTCAGCAACTATATTATGAAGAAGAAAATAATATGAAAATACTCATTTAGAAGAAGTGAATATTTGGAGTTCTGTAAAATATTAAAAAGAGTTTATGATGATATAAGGAAATTAATCTGTGAAAAAGTGAGGAACCATTATATAAGAAAACAAAAATCTCCAAAATATTAAACAATGTGTTGATATTGGAAAATTGTTTCAGCCATAAGAAAAAAATATAGTACTATTTTTAAAACATAGATAATTTCGTGTATTTATATATTAATGAAGAGCTAAAAAAATGAAGTAACTTCTATATTTACATGTTTTGAAAGGCTCGTATTTAAATGAAATATGCTATAAATTTTATAAAGAATTGAAAAGCTCCAAGAAATAATGGAATTATATTGATATCTTTAAAAAAAGCAGATGAAATATTAAATTATTAGCAAATTTATATATCAAATGTATAAATAATAAAAAGCATTAGAACACCATATGATCATCTTTTTTTATGCTTACAAAAGCTGTTAAAACACTAGCACTTTTTTTTTTTTATATATACAATAGTGCTCCCAGATCGAAGGCTCCTCACTAATGAAAGTAATAAGCTAGAAATTAGTCTGGGAATATTATTTAGATAAGCATTAGATAGGAATTATAATACACAACCTTCTTGCTCGTATGATTAGTGTAGCTTGCACTAAATAGCACTATTGTGTGGAAAAATTTGATACTGTTATAAATAATAATAATAATAATAAAAAAATGTAATAACAACACCCACAAAAAAGAACATATTAGAAATTACAGACCAACACTTCTTTAAAAGATTTTTACCAAGGTCATTACAATTCAATTAAGGAACTTTGCATTTGAACTAATAAAAAAAAGAAGTTTTAAAAATAAATATAGTATAATAAAGCACATCCAGAATTGAAGCTATAAAAAGAATCGAAGACTATAGATTATGAAAAGACACTTAGTCCTTAAAACATTTCTATAATGATTAAAGCTTTAGAATATAGATCTTAGGATATTGTCAAATGGTGAAGAATATTTATAAGTGTAATAGCAAGGATTAATTATAAGATAACTAAGAAAATTGACGCTGATAAAAATATGGGGCACGTTTTCATTGCTTCTAAACTTTTTATATCAATTTTACAAAAAAAATATTTTGATGATTAAACTAAAAAGCTAGAAGAATAAAAATAAATGATGATTATTTAAAACATGAAGATTTTGTTGATTGGTGTGATTATTTTTACAAATAATGTATCTGTGTCAGAATTAAAAAAATATTTTGGTCAGATTGCTAAAACAAATGGAAACATAATGAATGAAATTAATAATGGAATTAAAACTTGGATGGAGTGATTTTTGTAGGAATATGTTTATGTGCTTGCAAAATAGTTTTTGTATATATAATAAACCAATGCTTTCGTACGGATGTGAGACTTTGATACTTAACAAAAGTGCAATATAGAAACTGTGCACCACACAGTAAAATAGGTGTTTTTTGGAATTGATGAAGAGAAATCAAAAGAAAAATACATGATAGAAAAAAAAAGTAGACATCAATGATATTAAAAGAATTAAAAGACTGAAATAAAACTAATCTGGACATGTTGCTAAAAGAGGTGATGACTGATAGACAATTGAGTTTTAAATTGATTCCAAAAGACTTAGAAAGAGATCACATGTGGGATAGATGATTGAGAAAAATAAGTTTGTCACTCTGATTTGATTGAGAAATTTGATTAAACACAGAAAGACTATCTTACAATATAGTGATAATGATATATCTAATTATATATTATTATTTGAATAATTATTAATAATTATGCAATTATTAATTTATTAGCAATATTTTTTGTTTACAATCATTATTTATACATGTAAAAAAAATTGAAAAAAAATATTAGAAAATCATTTTTTATTTCATTTTATTTTTTTTATTCTTGTAGGAGGAAGATAGCCTGTTTAATAAGTCACGAGTCACCTCTCTCTTGCCTCAGAATAATTCAGTATGGGTAGGAACAGGCGATGGTAATTTAATTATATATGAAGTTGTGACACGTCGTAGCAACAAATCTTCACCTTGTACTAGTCATTCAACTTCCCCCAGCCGAATTATTCCTCAAAGTAGCACACAATTGCATCAAATAGAAAAAAGAATTCAAGAACTATATGATAATCAGAATAGAAAAACAGCTGCTAATTCTATAAATGTAGTTGATTCAAGTCCTAAAAGAAGATTAACATGCATAATGCAAAGTTGTGACAGTGTGGATAGTACTGACACAGTAATTGAAGTTCCAGTAACTCCTAAAAGTTTAGATTTGTTAGTTGACAAACAGGATTCCAAAATTGACCCTGTAATGGTAGTAAACCAATGGATTAAAGAATGTGACTTAAGCTCCAATGAATGGCATCCAACTGATATTAATTTATCTTCCAATAATAAAATAGAAAAAGATTCTGATTTACTAGAAAAAGAAGTATCTTCCAATTTAACAGTAAAATCTCCAATTAAAGATTCAGAAGTTTCTCAAGACATTATTGCTAATCTTGAAAATAAAACTGTGTTAGAACAAGTTGCTCCAAAACAGAAATTAAATGATTCTTTAGAATTTAAAACAAAACAGTCAGAGTATAAAAAAAATGAAAAACATATTGAAAGTAAAAAAAATAACATCATCAATAAAAATAAAGAAACAAAAGATAGATTATTTTTAAAAGATATAGTTAAATTATCAGATACTAAAGTAGAACATGAAACTGAAGAAAACTGCTCATTTGTTGAAACAGATGATGGACTTTCAGCAGCAGAAGATGTTGACCAAACTAGCAGGCAGAGCACAACAACTACAGATAGTGATAAAAACAAAAGTTGTTCTTTAAGTATTACTAGTTCTCTAACCAGTGATGGATTTGAATATGATGATGTTTTTGTACCATATAAAGAGGAAGAAAAAGATCATTCTGAAGCTAGTGCAGAAACATCAAAGAATAGCTTAGCTGCCAAACATGCTGATATTCTTTTGCATAATCTCCAAAAAAATTTAATTGATAACAAAAGAAAGAAAACACTGGCCAAAGCTACTGAAAATATAACTATTCAAAATGCTAAAAAAGAAGTAACAAAAGATGAACTCAAAGATATAAAAGACAAACCAGAATCTCAGCAACTTTTAAAAGAAACTAAATCAGTTCCTGTAGAGCCTCCCAGTCCAACAATTAATATTAATTCTGAATGCATTGATGGTGAAGAATCCTTAGTGCCAAAACCTCTTACCAATTGTCAGGTGTCAGCATTTTTACAAGATTCCCAAAAAAATTCTTCCAAGAGCTCAGTGAACTGGTCCAGCACAGAAGATATTTCTCATATGGACTATGACTCTTTTCAAGACTCATCTAGCAGGAAGGATTACTTGAGTTTGGAACATATTCATCAATGGCAGGGCAGTGATACTACTAGTAATTTGTCCATGATAAGCAGCAGTGAGGTGCCTTATGTTTATGATTTAATAGTACAGGAAAAGATCAAGATATCGGATAAGCCCATCAAATGCTTACTCTTTACAAGGTAAAAAGATTCTATAAATTAATTTTGGATAATGTATGTTTGCTGAAGTGTAAGCTATATAAATAAAGTGAGACTGTAGGCTAAAATTACTTTAGACTGATAAATATTTTTAAAGGGAAAAAAATTTTCTAAGAGAGTTTTAGGGTGGGTGGGGGGAATTATACAAATTAAATATGAGAAAGAATTACTTTTATTTTTCAAGTTTTAATTTCTTTAGTAAAAAAGTTTTTTCTGTAAGGAAAAAACAAAACAAAAAATAATAATTTTTAGATTAATTGAAGGAATGCTTACTTATATTTTTTCTGGGTTAAGATAATCCATTAAGAAAAAAACAGAAATGAATTTTCAATTTAAAAAAAAAGTTTAAGTTTTGTTTTATTAGTTTTCATTAAATATTTATGATGTTTCCATCACTTTAATATGATTTTATTCTTGTCAGAATATCCAAATGACTTTGTCCTAAATGATTTCTTTGTTTATTTTTTATTAAATTTGTCAAACTGAATCCTTGTTCACAATCAATGCTAGTTGCCAAAAATGTCCCACCAATATCCAGTAATTTTGAAAAGTCCAGAAACTGTTCATTTTCTAATGAAAATATCATATCCACAAAAGTAGTAGCAATTTACATCTGATTTTTTCTTTCATAACAAATTTAAAATCATTATATTGTCTTATTACAGATAATTTATCGCTTAAAATAGTTTTATATTTTAAACAAAGAGATTCAACTTCTGCGATACTATCATTTTGTCCATATTTATCATTGATAAATCATACTCTCAGTATATTTTTCTGCATGGATATATTTTTAATGAGATTTTTATTATTTTATAAAAAAATAATAATCATACTTTCTTTCATTTTTGTAATTTAGAGATTTTTGTGTGTACAAGCTTTTTGGTTTTCTTTTCATAAAGAAGAAAGCATTATTTTTTTAAAAAAATATTGGAAATGTAAAATATGTACAAAGGAAATAAATTACTCTTTATAATAATATAATAAAGTAATATCTGTAATTAATATTAATACTGATTTTGTAAACACATAATTATTGTGATATTGAAACTATACAAACACATATTGTACTACTTTTTGCAAGTACAAAGTGAAGAATGTTTGAATTATAATATTTAAATTATATGAAAAGTTAATGGTATGTTTTTACTTTATTTGCACAGTATTTCAATGAATAATAATTACATTGTTCTTGTCATTCATATTTTGATATAGAATTCTATTCTATTGCTTTTATGAATCTATTGCAATTGCTCCATTTCCTTGAAAAATGATATTTTGAGAGGTTACTGTATATTTGCGAATCAATTATTTAGTGAAGAAAGAAGAAATTTAGATAACATTTCCAATTACAAGTTTTAAAATCATATCAGTATATATATATTGTAATGACATGGAATGAAAGGGTGTACATGGGCCATGGGAAATCATCATCCCCATAGAATAAATATCAACGAATGTAAAATATTAAATAAAAATATATGCATGAGTAAAGAGCATATATAAAAGATAAGAGCATGAGATCAGCAGAAATAAACTAAGTAGTTATCCTATTAATAAGTTATAAATGACATCCCCAACATTACACATAAATAATTAAATCACAAGAATAATAAATGCATCAATCAGCAGTCAGGTCTTGTCTGGATATAAAGAGGTACAATATAAAAGCAGGCTACTTATCAAGCTACTGCAAAATTTAGGGCATGATATATAATAATCAACAGGATATACATTCTTAAGTGCCAAAGTATCTATCAAAAAATAATAAAATTAATACTGAGATACTGAGACATGCAGATCATTATCAATGCTCTGGCCATATGGTATTCTTAATGTTCAGGCTGACTATAAACTAAACTTCTAATAAGAAAACATAAAATGCAATGAATGGATATTTTCTCCATACAGAAATGTCATCTGAATGTGCAAATCCAAACAAATTTCTACATCCATATAGTTAAACAGTATGCTCTAGAGGTAGATGAAGATCATAAGACTCTAGGAACTGTAATCATGAACAAGAGAAATAAACATAATAGCTTACTCTTGTATAATTAGATAGCTTTACTGGGATAATTTAAAATTCTATAAAACACTAAGCTGAAATGAAATTAAGACACACCCTACCAATTAATAGAACAGATAGCTGGAGGAATAAAGATATTAACACTAGAATTTTTTAAACACTTATTTAATGTACTAACAGATTAATAATTAAACAAAATAACATGATATGATAACTCAAATTTTTATATTTTATCAAAAAATATAATTTCATATAGCAAATAATATTAACTTGTTATTAACTCCGATTCATTAAATTAACCCACAGTAATTTTAAATAGAATTGTTTCCTTTTCAATAGCTAAAATTGGAAAACAAGATAAAAAATTTAAATTACCTAAAACTTTGTTTATGATTTTGGAGAGAAAATCAAATGAATAAAAAAAACCATGTTTCAAAAGAAAATCTTACATTAACAAAAATGACTAAATATTATTACTAAGTATTATTTATATCAAATTAGGTAAAACCCTTCTTATACTTGTGGATTTACATTAATAAAAATTAATCATCTATAAATTTAAATATAATGTGCACATTAAAATACCATTCGTCCATGGATTTAATTTTCTTTGTAGTTTGCAGTTATAATTTGTTTTTTTCATGTAGGTTTTTTTCTTGAAGGTTTTTCCATTCTAGGCTATGTGAATAGTCAAATTTTCCCATTTTTCATATTTTCAAGCTAGATAAAGAATTTATCCATTTTCTTTATAATAATTATCTAAGCCAGGCTAATACAAAGATAAAGACACTCATGCTTTTGTATGGAGACAAAGCTTATTGCAGATTACTCAGGGGTATTATTTTCTCTATATTTTTTTCAGTAAAGCCTTTAGCTAAACTTAGCATGCATTTCTCTTAATTTTAGAAAACATTTTTCAGTTGTTGTATTTCTGCATCTGTTTAAAATCTGAGTTAAAAATAATGGCTACTATGTTCCACACTAACTGAGCCAAAAACCACTGCTATTTCTCACTAGATGACTGAAGAATCACTGCTATTGATTTCATCAACAGCTGGACCAAGACTGTTCTACTGTTTTCAGCAACTGCATCAAGACTTGTCTCTTATAAAACACTGAGATCTAGTGATTAACCCACTCCTCTATTTTTTGGAACAATTTTATGTCCAACCAATTACAATCCTGTCTTCCACATGATCAAATTAAGCACAGACTAATTAAATCTATTTTTTTTTTTTACAAAAAATGTTATTTCTCTTCTTTTTTAATTGCAAAAATAAAAAAATTTCTTGTACTTGTTTTTCTCTTATGCCAAAAATAAATTAGTCCTTTAATTATCTTTGTTTTGGAGAGAGAAATGAAAAGAAAAAAACAACTCTAACTAATTAAAATAAAATTTAACAAAAATGTTAGAACTTTATTATTTTTTCCTTTTTTAAAAATACTACTAAACATAAAACTTTACCTAATTTATCTTTCTTAAAAAGTTAAAATTAAAAATTGTTAAATAATTTATTGAAAAGAAATTTTTTTTTGCTCTAAGTATTTTTTTTAAAAAACTAAAATTAAACCTGTAACTAGTTATAATTACTTGAGAGAACAAAAGAATTGTTTATTTGAGTTTATATTTTTCTGTCACTTTTACAAATTATAATAATATTTAAAACGTTTGAAAATTCTCATACATCATTTGATGAAAAAAATATATAAAAATATCAAATATGAATATTATTTAAAAAACATGGAAAAGTTAAATATTATTTCCTTATTAATTAATATATTCTAAACTTAAGGATCTTGTAATATTGGCATGGCCAGAATTGGCCACAATATTAAAATATCCTATCCTTAAAATGATGAGACAATGAAATGGCAATGTATATTCCATTTCTTATTATTTTAACTTTATATCTTAATTTTTATCTTTATTACTGGCACTGTAATGAGGTATGTTTAATCCATGCACAATTTGTGATTTTCATTTGTCAGACTGTAATAGGATACAATGATCTCAGATTGTCTAATCTCTGAACCATCACTGATTTTTGTTTTCACCCATGCCTCCTCCCATGGATTATGTTTATTACTCCTTTCAACAGCGCTATTCTTTATCTTAGTTTTATTTCTAACTTTTGGGAATTTTTTATCTTGAAAGTTGGAAGAACCAAAATATCCTCTTAATCTTCCTTGGGTTTGTTGTTTCATGTATTTCTATTATCTGCTCAATACTTCCTTTGACAATATACATAATAACTTGGTCTAACTTATGTGATTTGTTGTACTTTTTCATTTTTATTGGACTCTTTAACATAGAACCAACAGTCTCTGCCTGCAAATGAGATACATGGTCTTGAAACAACTGAGCACAGGTCTCTGTTATCTACTTTGTATCTCTTGATTCTTCCCTTTTCCTAATATTTGTATTATCTTTTAGACTATCATCTCAGTTATTTCTTTTCATTCATTATTTTGATTCATTATTTCTATATTCTTTTGATTCTTTTCTATATTTTTCTCCAATTGTTTTCATCCATTTATCTTTTGATTTATCTGTAATTTTACATATTATTTCAGTTTCCTCTTGCATTATTCATGCACATGATTTATAACATCTTATGTTTTCTTATCTTGTTCTTTTTTATTTTCCTCCATTATTTGTTTGCATTCTGGTTATCTTCCTAAACATTCTCTTTCTTTTGGTTGTCTTCATTTTGTTAAGTACTTTTTGCTATTATGTTTTGCAGACTTTCTTCTGGTCATATGCTTTCTGACTTTCTTTTTCTTGTTGATTCATTTGTTTAAACATTTCTTCTATTTTTTTGACTTTTTTCTAATCTCTTGCTCTTTTCCTTTTCTCTTTGTCGATTACTTCCATTTTTTTAAAACACTTCTTCAAATTTTTTTTGACTGTCCATAAACATTTGCACTAATTGGGCTGTTATAGTTATATTCTTTATTCGTTGAGTTTTTTCAGTTGATTGCTAACCTTTTTCTCTCTGATCATCTTCTTCCTCCATCTTCTTTAATTTTGCTTTTATCAGAATATGTTTATAAAAATCACTTTTAATCTTATAGAAATTAAATTACTCTTACACTCAGGAAATATAAATATGAATTTTAAAAAATAATATAAAGCTTTACAGCATCTCTCCTTCCATGTAACCATTCAATATTATCTACTATTACTATTATTTCCCTTAATCTGCATTTCTTTAAACCTGTCTTACTACCTGACATTAATTGTCTACCTTAATTTAATTTATTTCTCTTACTTTATTCTCCATTTCTATACTGCTCATTTATGTGTGACTGATTTCTTATTCTACATTATTTTTATTTATTTTAAGTACTTATGCATATACAAAATCCAAGTTCATAGAACAAATCATTTGTCAAAAGTTTTCTCAGAGATCTAATGAGCATCTGACAGCAAAACAATGCATAGTGATGCACAACCCTGGATTACATACAGAATGTAGCCACTGGACTATAAAGTACACAATGCAGCATGAATAACAGAAGGTCTATCTCAATTTAGACACTACAAGATACCTACAATCTAAAACAAATAATAATGCAATGATCTGCTCCTTTGAGTCTTAGGAGCTGCTAAATACTAAACTTTAAATTATGCCTTGCCTCTTTGAGTCTTAAAGGCTGGTAATACAATATTTCAAAACTTATGATTTGCTCATTTCCTCTGAGACATAGATAGGGGGGTTCATGGCAGGACTATATTAACTTACCTTGATAACCAATTAGAAATATCAAAACTCAAATGTGAATTAGTATAGTATTGAGATAGAACACTATGAAGTTGCATGAAAACACTGCATTATCAAGCTAATGACAAAATCATTCATTTATTACCAGTTCTGAAAGTACTGCTAAACAAACTGCAGCAGTCAAAAGCTCAACCCAATCTCCAAAAATCACATTTTTCTTGAAGGTTTTTCCATTCTAAGCTAATGTAGATAATCAAATTTTCTCCATTTTGAACTAGAATATTTTCAGGCTAACACAGAAAAAATTTATCCATTTTTTCTTACTAATAATTATCCAAGTCAGGCTAACACATAAAGACAAAGACACTCATGCTCTTGTATGGCCACAAAGGTTATTGCAGATTACTTCAGAAGCACTCTTTTCTCTATATTTTTTCTAGGAAAGCAAGTTCCACGAAGGTAGATGATGTTTAGACTTTAACTAAACTTACCATGTATTTTTTACTGCTCTCCTCACTAGTTGAGCATCCTCTTCTCAACAGCTGGACACAGACATACTGTCTGTCACAGATGGATCAAGACTGTCTGTCACAGATGGATCAAGACTGGACTCTTCTTATAAGACAGGTCTATTGATTTACTCACTCCTTTATTTTTTGGAATAATCTGCTGTCCAACAAATCACAATCCTGTCTCCCACATGACCAAATTAAGTATTGACTAATTAAATCTATTTTTATAACAGATTATTTAGTTATTTTCCTCCTTTTTTAATTGCAAAAGAAATAAAAAAAATCCCTTCTGCTTGTTCTGCCCAAAATAAATTAATCCTTTAATTGCTTTTGATTTGGAGAAAGAGATAAAGAGAGAAAAACAACTCAAACTAATTAAAATAAAATTTAATAAATGTTAGAACTTTATTATTATTTTTTCTCTTGTTTAAAAATACAACTAAACATAAAAATTTATCTATTTTATCTCTCTTAAAAAGTTAAAATTGAAAATTGTTAAATAATTTACTGCAAATAAAGTTGTTTTGCTTTCAGTATTTTTTAAAAACTAATATTAAACAGGTAATTAATTATGATTAGTAAAGAGAGAGAACAAATGAAATTGTTTATTTGATTTTATATATTTTCTCTCTTTTAACAAATTATCATATTCACATTATATTTAAAAATTATTTGAAAATTCTCATGTCATTTGATGAAAAAAATATTTAATAAATGAACTACCCATTATTATTATTGAAAAAAACATAGGAAATTAAATATCATTTCTCCATTAATTAATATATTCTAAACTTAGCACTGGAATATCTATGATTAATGCAAGCACAATGTGAAAACTGATCAATAGGGTTTACTACATTACATTTTGTTCTACATATAATTGAAAGAAATAGAAAAAATGTGATTAAACATTTTATTATTTAAATAAAATCTTGCAAACCTATTATAAGTTGTTATTGATCATAAAACTATTCTTATAATGAAAGTTTTAAATGATACTCCTCCAATCTGTCAGTCATTGAATAGAATTTTTTAATGCATTCTGACAATTTTTAAACATTACTAATAATTTATTCCCAATTATTTCATAAATATTGCCTATTGCTATATTTCTGTAACTTTGCATCAACACCCTTCCTACATTTCTGCTTATATAGCAAAAAAAAAAAGTTCAAATTAGATTAGTTTTAAATAGCATTATTCTAATAATAAAATTTTGATACTTGATGTTATTTTATGTTGACATTGAGATATAAATAAACACACCCATATAATACTGTTAAGTTAAATGGAGAGTTTTGCCATCAAATTGATTGTAATTGAATTGCCTATTTAAATAAATAAAATTATAAAGAAATCCATTTGATTGCCTATTTCAAATTTCTTATATAACTTTTTGATTTTAAAAATGCTTAATTAATACTGTCAAGATAGGATTTTATAAAAAAAAAAAATGTCACTATCAGAGAAACTATCAACAAGATACCAGCTAAATAGACATATTACTGACAAATCAATATAATAGAAAAAAATATATTTAAATGTTAAAGATGATTATTATTTGTTACTTTTGAAAGCACGGCCAAGAGACTTTACAGATCTCTTAGCATCTATATTAACTTCTATATTCCCTATAAAGTATTCATTTTTTCACTATTAATTTTGTTATACATACAAATTCTTTAATTTTTGAAAGCATTAATACAAGATAGTCATATTTCTCTGTAAACAAATATTGAAATGCTTTCAGATTATTCCTGACATTTTTTTAATACTAAAAATTATATATACATACATGCAAAGATATAGTGATAGGAAAGAAAAGCAGCGAGGTATTTAGAATGCCAATTGATTGTGAGGAGTTTAGTGCTTCTGTGTTATGTTTATGAAATTTATTTCAATCATTTTGAATTTGTTTGAAATTTATTAATAAGCACATAAGATTCACCCATTTGTTAAATTAAGAGCCAATTAGCCAATGCTTTTTTAACTTGCTTAAGACAGACACACAAAAAAAGCTCAGTAGTTCTGTAATATCTAATGTTTATGTTCAAATTTTTAAATATGTATTTATTGACATTCCTTTAACTATAATTTTCTAGCAGTATTAAAGTAGTAATCATATTACGATAGACTTAAATTTGATTTACTAAAATATTCTACCTAATTTGAAAGTTCCAATAAAAATGTCATTTCTGATTACGCAGTTTTTCATTTCATCATAGTCTTTGAGTTCATTATTATTATGCATAAAATTATCAGTTTTTATGTTAAATCATGACTACATATCTATCACAGAAATGTATTTTAGATTTAATGAACCAATTCAATAACAATGATTTATAAGAGAAGATTGGCATTAATACAAAATTTTTGTGAAGACAATCTTAGATTCTTAAAAAATCAAGATTGGATTTCTCAAAACAAATGTAACATGGTAGATATAGAAGCAAGTTAAATTTAAACTAAATGGGTAAAGAGAGTTACAGGAAAGATAAAAACATTTTGCCAGAGCAATAGCATCAGTGGTTAGTTCTGATTAAAGCAAAACTTTATAATTATATAACATAGAGGTTGGCCAAAATATTCAATAATAAACCAATAAAAAGCATGGATAAAAGAATATTGACTTTCCAAAAAGAACTAAGAAAAAGATACAGCAGAAATACTTGATGAGTATTATAATCTCTTTTGAATGATATTGAATTTTATTACAACTTTTATTCAGATTTCAATACTAAAATTAATACTCTTAAGAATTACAGGTTTCTATCATTCTGATGTTAAAAATGCATGTTATCCCCCGAGCAACAAATCACTTAACGATTTATATTAGAATTAAAATAATGGTTCAGACCATCGTGCATGTTAAGATATCTCAGAAGTACTAAAAACAAACTTATATTTCAGATGAAGTATTACTATCACTATTAATATCTGGAAGAGTAAACAAAATACTGTCAGAATAAGATGCATTCATATTTATATATTAATCTTTTATTATGTAGACTGTTGTAAGTTTAAAATAATTAATTTTAATTTCATTATCCATTTTTTGAACAGATGTTCAGGCGAACCAACTATAATTAGCTGTGCTGGTTGTTATGGTGATGATGAAGCTGTGTTAAAATGGACTAAAGAACCATATGAGGTAAGAAAGCATTTGTTATTTTTTGCCATATTTAAGATCAATAAAATCATTTGTTGGATTATAAAATTAACAAATTTCTTCCCTGACATTCAAAATATAATAATATTACTAATCGAAGGTTTCTTTATATTTTTTAATAAAGCAATTTTGCATACAGAAATTGATTACAAATAATTAAGTATACAAAAAAAAAGTTGTACAAAAACCACAAACAAAATATAAACACAACAAATATCCATTATAATAATATTTAAAAGAGTGAATTGTTCAGAAGCCTTAGTTTAATTATTAGCTAAATAGAAAACTTTGAATTGTATAGTACAAATATAAAAGTTAGTTATTGTATAAATGTAATTGATTATATTGAAAAATAAATATATTCATTGTATAAATGGTAAAAAATGTAGCATATTTATTCATTTAAATTAAGATATTTATGATTTGTTTTTATTATAAGGTTTAGGCCTAGTTGCCATTTAACTAACACAAAAATATTTTATATATAGTTCACTATATACTGTATAATGATTTATAAAGTTAAGAAAATATATTAATACTATAAGTAGCTAAACAATGACATATTGATTACTGCTATAGTGAATTGCCATTAAGAAAGTAGATTTTATAAAAGTTTTAATGTAATAATTATTGAAAATATGAAATTAAATACATTACTAAAATTTGATTAAATATAATAAACTTTTTTCTGATTTATTTTATAGTGATAGTATATATATAAATATTTAGCAGAAATTTCCACATATTAAAAACATTTAAACAATAACATCTGTTAAAAAATATTAAAAATTATAACATTCAACTGTAGTGGAAGAATCTATTATACAATAATGAAAGTAAGAAAAGTGTGTTTTATTTTTTTTAAACATGTGTATAATTAATATATGTTATATATAGAGCTTGCAAATAAGCTTTTAACAAGCTTTGCAGAATATCTCCAACCCCAGACCGATTTCTGCGACTGGCTGCTTAAATATCCTAGCACCCAACTGAGGAAACCAATAGCAGAAACCAACCGGTCTGGGGTTGTGGATATTCTGCAAAGCTTGTTAAGAGCTTATTTGTGAGCTCTATACATAACATTTATAATACAAGCTTGTTAAATTAGGTCAGTATGCGACATATGACTTGATTTCTTTATAATTTTATTTTTTGTTATTAAGGTTTTGGTGATTTTATATTGCTAAAGCTATTAATATATGGTGTATCTGAACTTGGTTCAGTCTCATATGGCTATTTAAGTTAGATAGATGGATTGGAAGACATATGAATGTCTGAAAATTTTAGATTTTCCACTTAATAGTTATCTATTAGGTAAAGTGCTGGGCTTGTCCTGGTATTTTTAATCCAATGCTTGAATATCCTAGCAACTCACCGAGGAAACCAGTAGCAGAAACCGGTCTGGGTTTGGTGATATTCTGCAAAGCTTGTTAACATTTGTAATACAAGCTTGTTAAATTAGGTCATGTGACATATAACTTGATTTCTTTGTAATAATTAATACAATTGCTTTGTCACTATAAAAGAACCAGAGCTGCATTTAAAAGAGGATTCTCTCTTATAATGCAAAAAGTGTTTACAGTTAACTATATTTTCATTGGACACTGTCTATTATCATCTGATTGCAATTTTTATAAAATAAAAATAACAGAAATTTCTACTCATTAAAAATATTTAAACAATGCCATCTGCAAAAAATTATTAATATATATATATATTGTAATCTTATATTTTAGTATAAAATATATAGCTTGCTAGAACTAGTCTAAAAATTTTTGTCTTCTTCGAGATGATTTGATTATCACATCTAGTACTTTGTATACTTGACATTTGTATCCAAATTAATTGAATGATATTATATAATTCCATTTTTTTGGTGTCTTTTAGTTTTACTCTATTTCCAAACACTAAGTTAGATAAACTGTGCTTAACCTAAAAGTGAAAACCAACAACATATTACATCAAGTATAGTAAGATAAATAAAAATGAATAATTATTATTTGCTTCCCTCTTTAAATAATCCTAAAGATTATTTTTGGTTTAATCAAAGGATTTATTTAATTTCTTTTGAATTAATTTACAGAACACAATAAATAATATATATTAAGGCTATAACCTTAAGACTATGTGACAGTAGGGATGTCTCCAAATATAAACACAAGATTAATGATAAGATAAATGCATTTTTTTTCTTTTCATTTTTTTAAACAGGTATGTAAATGAGAAATAATTTAATTGGCTAAGAAACAAAATAGAACTGCCAGAGAGATTTTTTTTTTAAAACAACTACAGCAAGTATAAAATAATTGTTTTTTATTATTTTACTGTTAAACATATAACAAAAACTTCTCTTTTTTTAAAAAAAGAAGAAAATGTAAAGGTAGAGAAGTAAGTAAATTAAAACTTCTCTTAAACAATTTAAGTTGCAATATTATCTAGTGTTAATTGTGAAATGCATAGCTAAATCTTAACTAATCTGCTCAAGTCTTCCAATCATGAATCTAACTGCTAATAATCTTCCACAAGGTCTATAACTGAAATGCACAGGAATTAACGACAACAGGAATAATAATTCTAAAAGGTCAGTCTATTTTAAAATTCTTGTTGTGTACAGATTATATTTAGCTTTTGAATGAAGTTTTACCTCTGTAACTTTAACACATATAGTAGTGTTATTATGTGCGGAATGAAATATTATATTTAACTTTGGATAAATTTTTGCTTTCATGACTTTAACACATAGTGTTATAAACTAAAGATTAGCCTTTCAAGCTAATGTACATGCGCTTTTTACGAATGTTAATAATAATAAATGAATACTTTCATTTTCAACACAAGATAAAGTCTTTGCGAATGAATAAATGAATTCACTTATTCATTCAACCCAAATGCTTATATATGGGCAAATCTTAAGTACTGGATATGAAAGCGTGAGGATAAATCAATCACTTTAAATTACTGTTTACTATGTCTGAATGAATGGTGTCAACGAAATTATCTAGAATTTACGAAACGTCACTCTTAAATGAAACTAAACATATGTAAATGAGGCATTTATTTATATATATATAGCGCTATGTTTATAAATTATAATAAACTAAAGATTAGCCTTTCAAGCTAACGTACATGTGCTTTTTACGAATGTTAAAGTGACCGATTTATCCTCACGCTTTCATATCCAGTACTTATGATTTGCCCATATATAAGCATTTGTGTTGAATGAATAAGTGGATTCATTTATTCATTCGCAAAGACTTTATCTTGTGTTGGAAATGAAAGTATTCATTTATTATTATTAACATTCGTAAAAAGTGCATGTATGTTAGCTTGAAAGACTAATCTTTAGTTTATTACAATTTATAAACATAGCGCTATATATATAAATAAATGCCTCACATAGTGTTATGTATGTGTGGAATAAGGTATTATATTCAACCTTGGATAAAATGTGGAGAATGAAATGCTGTTTTTAACTTGGATATAGTGTTTTACTTTCATGACTTTCACCTCTAGTAGTGTTATACATATGCGGAATCAAGTGCTGTTTAGCATTTTGTGCATTAGTGTTTGGATGATGAAGGATTAATTATAATCCCACTTTGAACTTAGATTAGAAACAAAACTACAATATAGTTGTTAAAAGAGATAATGGCTAACCAGGAACTAATTTGCCCTCGATACTAATAAATTAAAGTAATAAAATATTTTAATTTGGAATAACACCTAAAGTAAAGCCATGCAATTTCATTAACTTTGAGGATAATCTGATTACAATTTAGACATATCCTAACCCTAAAAATATCTAGGGTCTTCAGAAAACGTATGTGTAGACCAACTAATTGATGAATATTCCTTACAAATGGAGATGGAGAAGCATACAATCAACTTTTAAGATTTTGTTATAATTAAACAAATATATTTAATTTATATTTGTCATTAAATTTAAGAACTGTGCTATTAATTGATTGGCTAATAGTCAATAAATTTAAATATGTATTTCAACCTAGTGTTGTAATTTTATGAACATGCATTTTGTGTTTTATTAGTATTTTATTCTCTTAGAAGTATGTTAAATTCATGATATGTATAATCTTTTGCATATAAAATAATTACTTGTTAACTTAGTTATAGGGAATTAAAGAGAGTCAATTTTGGGGATAGCGCTTGCGTAAAGATTTAATGATTGATTCATATTATCCACAATGCATCATCACCACATGGCCAATCCTATACATCTTCCCAGGGTTCTGTGCTTATACTCATATTGTAATTTTAGGTAATATTCTTTCATACCATCTAGTCTACGAATGGCCATTGTCACAATTGTTTCCTGTAATAGTTTTCCTATATTTTTTGGTCTTGATTCACGCTTGTAAAACAGCATGTCTTCCAATTTAGTAGATTGGTGAGGGTGATTTATTTCTATTTTATCAGGGAAGTAAGTGTTAATATTATTTTTATGTATATGGCTTTTTCTGTGCTGGTGGTCTAATCCGCAAAATAATTATTACCATCATTTTGTATATTCTTAAGTTTGGTGTAGTGCTGGTGGTTAATCCACAGAACATTCTGCAATTTTGCTAGTAGCTCTGATGATGGTTAGAAAACCCAAAGGGTACTTACTGCTCGTTATTCCTTGGGTGGATGAATACACACACAGGTATATCATTGATCCTTGTTATATAAATGTATGTTTGAATAGAGTCTCCATACATTATGCTTACATTGTTTTCCTTCTCTTAATGTTTGTTTCACATGTTCTATCATCAGCCATAAAAGGGCATTCAAGTGAATTATTGTCATAATTTATTATAGATCAATTATATGATATTCCAGCTAAGTTGGAGTTCAAATTTCCTCTTTGATTTCATATTTTATCATAGATTTATTAATAGCAATTGTTGTCAATATTATTATAGTCTTGAAGTATAAGTGCATTGGTTCTGGTTTTGACATATTGGGGTTGCCATTGATTGGGTATTTGAATCTATTCTCATGCCTATAAGGGCCTAAATCAGTACATTTGTAATACAATTTTAGATTATATTATCTGAAACTAGTGCACATATCCATGTACAGAACTAAGTGCATGTGATGATATTTTATTTTATTTATTTATTTAATTAATATAGATTATCCATGTAGAACAATTATGTGTGATGATATTTTATGTTTTTTCTTGTTTATTTAATTTATGAATATTGTTAACCAATTACTATTTAAATGTTTATTGAGTCATAAATAAATGTTAATTTTATAACTTAACCTATCTATGCCATTGCTATTTGTCACACCCGAAGTCAGAAATCAACGTACTAAATAGATAATAAATATCAGAGCACATATTGTCCCTGATGATATATACAAGATCTGCTTAAACAGTCAGAAAATATTTTAATGCTTTGTTCTGGATAATTCATGATGTATAAGATATAATAAAATCCCATTTACCTTCTACATCACTTCCGTTTTGCTTTGTTAATTCTGGAATATAATCCAGAATCTGTTATCTCTATTAATATTTGTGACATTAATAGTTAAATTAAAAATAAATGTACTAGCCAGTATAACAATTGAACCTATTCTCTAATACTATAATAGATATTTTATTTATTCCACTAAGAGTTTCATTGCTATTGATTAGATTTGATATTTGAGTTAACAAAGAAAGTCCATATTACTCAGCTTCCATTGCAAAGCATTACCTTATAGCACATTTCTGTACTTAGAGACTGAGAATACCTGAGCTACAGCCAATTATGTTATGAAGCTGATTAGATTTATTACTATCTTATTAAGTGGCCCATATTTACCATGTAATGACTAGCTGTTTTATAGATTATGTCAGCTTGTCTATGATTGGCCATTGAATCTCAAATAAATAAAATTGTAAATTAAGATTTGATAATGTAGTTTTAAGATCCAGTTGTTAAGGAGAATTATAGTTAATTGAAGACTCTTACAATTTATATTAGATAACTTAATGCATCTTCAAGTAATGCTGTGGTAGTTTTTTGCGGTGTACCGTGACTGGATTATGTAGTAACAGCTTTGTATTGTATCATTTAATTTTAGCCTGTTACAGTCTGGGCTAGGACTTTTCGGTCACAGTTCTTGGATTCCCACATGAGCTGATTTACTAATGACTAATCTTTTGGTTACAATATATATGCACACACAGAAAGTCTTGTGGTAAATTTGGGTGAAATTTGGAATTTTTTCAATGATTAAGATTTTTTTTCAAGTGGGTAGATAGTACTTGTGAGTTTTTAAGTAAACCAAGATGGCAGCCAATATTTTTTGATAAATGTACAGTTTCAAGGGCCTGTAATCTACCAAAGATGTGTTAGTTGTTAAATTAAAACAAAATTAATAAATCGATTGTTAAATTTTAAAAAGGGAATAATTAAGAAACTTTTATTTCAAAATTTTTTTTTACTCGCAACATGTGAAGTGATGAGATGCTCTTAACATTGTCATATTTTGATATAATCAGTATTTCTTTTTGTTTGCAGTACAGAGCGCATACAAATATCGCAGTTTTCAGAAGTTATAAAATGAAAATAATTAATAATTCAGTTATGACTTAGCGCTTTCGAGGTTCTCTGCCTCATAATCATAGCCGTATTGGAAACTGCGAAATAGAAAATTATCATAATGATAAAAATTTGGGCCCTTCCTGTCACAGAACATGATGCAATAGACTATTTCCAAAGATACAGGATTCTGCCCTCCTGAAAAGTGTGCATTAACAGTCACAATATGATTGCACACTGCCAACATGACTAAAGAGTAACTATTGTATTTATATATATAAATATATATTGTTATTAATAAGTTAATTAAAAAAAATAAACTGTAAATATTGTTATTAATTTTTTCACAATTATTTCTTTTTTCAAAGTAACAGTAAAAAAAAAAAAAATGTATGTAAATGTGAAATATAATGCAGGCATTTTTTTATAAGCATTTTCTTGGGATCCCCGAAACTATACATTTATCAAAAATACAGGTTGTCATCTTGGTTTTATTTGAGAACTCACAAGTATCAGCAAACCATACCATCAATTATCGGTTGACAAATGGATATCTTAATATTTTTAGCTAATTACCATAAAAATCATACGAAAAAGTTAATCATAAGCCTTCATTACTTGGCATTTTGTTTTTTTTTTGTTTAATTCTGCTTATATTATCTTTATTTATTACTTTTATATTTAAAAATATGAATAATAATAAAGAATAATAATAAAATGTATTATTTTTCTTTACTTTTGAATGACTTTGAATACTTTCATCAGATTAAAACTTATTTATTTAATAATACCTCTTAAAACATTGTGCATATACTAACTTGTTTGATGTATTATTACTAACAGTTGAATGTATTTGGAATATTGAAATAAAGTTAATTTTTTCTAAAGACATTCAATACTCATATTAGATGATGGAAATAGTCCAATATAAAAATACAACTACTGCTACATTATATCTTTTTTTTCTTTAAATTACAAATACCCATCACATTATCTTGGTTAAGTTGTAAGGCATTTTATTTATAAGTTAACCTTTTATTTCCGATAAATAATAATAATAAAAATTTAAGATCATGTATTTTAAAGATTGAACTGGGGCTAATCACCACACTTCTATTTCACAATAGGTCTACTACCAAAGCATATCTTTTGTTTTATATATATATATAATATAAGAATGAAACTTCTCATATCTTTTGCTAATGGATCATTTATCATCATCAGTAAACCATCTGTAATCATGAAATTATTTTACAGAAACAAAATATTTTACACTCACATATATATTATAAGAAAGTTTATCTATGTATTAAAACTTTCTATATATATATGTAAGTGTAAATGAATTAGAATTGTCCAATAAACTTATTGTTTGGATATATTAAAGTATTTTAATTTTACTGATCATTAATTGCATCCAAGAGGTGATTGGAAGAATTAAGAAAATAAAGCACCAAGAGAAATGAATATTAAGTAAAATAACAATAGATTAGTAAGAATATGAAAATTCAATAACTATTTGTTAACAATTTAAACATGTAAATAAGAATTTTTTTTGCTTTTGTTTAAAATCTTGCATCCTTTTTTTTTTTCATGTGTCATAGCATCGGCCAGGAAGTGAACCCACTAACCCGGGACAACTGCTTGTAAGGCAGCTGTGTTGACCTCTCGACTACCAATGCTTGACATCTTGCATCTTTATTTTGATTCTTTTCTAAGCTCCAAATATTTTTTTAACCAACTGAATCTCTAAGTTTCTCATCCATCAAGCATAGACAATAACATGTCAGAAGAGGCTTGCAAGTATAACTTTAGACATTCCATAATGCTATTGAATTCAGATTGGTCACACATACAACAGTCTATAAATTTATGAAGATACATTTTCTGAATCATAATGATCATACAACATAATGACTATGATAATTATGATTGTCCCATTGTTGACATAATATATTCTTTTTGAAATTAAATAATACATTATATTTAATCCTACATGTTAGTTTTATTTGCATGCATTATTTTTTCTAATTGGTCAATTTCTATATTAAATAATTTATTTTACTTTTACATTCAATATAAAAATAGATTTAAAACATTTTTTTTGATTAGTTAACTTTATTGCAAAAATCAATATTAAAGTGCTCTGTTCTCAATCATACAATATGAAAAGCAAGCTTTATAGTCACTAGATCAAGGATACCAAATGAAAATCCAATAGTGATACTAGATTACTAATCATTCTGTGATTAGTTTATTTTTATGTTAAATATTGAGTTTTGATTTTTTCTCATTCTTTATTATAATTCCACTTCAAATGCAGCTTCTCCAATAAGTGATACTTACAAATCAAGTTTCATATTAAAAATATATATAAAAATAATATCTGTCTGCATTAGATATAATTCTTGAGGCACAACTGGAGAAATATGTGTAAAAAAAATTATGGATCTTCTTACTATATATTTAGGGGGGGGGAGGGGGTAAAATATTCTCATGACATATAAAAAGATATACTTTGGCAGAACCATGTAAGATCATGACCAGTAATCTATTTAGATTAGAAAATTAAGGTAAAACGTTATTGCAATTAGAGTACCAATTTATGGAAAATAGTGATCTGGGCAGCTCTTTTAACGAGGGCAAAGCATTTCAGCTTCATTATTATTTTGGAATAAATTAAGTTTTAATCAAGAAACTTTTTTTTTTTTTACTAAATTAATATGTACTTATTTTAAAAATAGAAAAAAAGCACCCTATAAATAAATTTATATGCCAATGATGTTTGTCTTTATTTTTGTTTTTCCCAGTTTGTCAATTTTTTTCTGTAAGAGTAAATCATATAGCACAATTTATATACCACAAAATTATTTCCATAATGTTAATGCTATAATGATGATTATCCAGTAAATGTTTATTTTGTTATATATAGAAATTAATTTTTATATCTATATGTATTATAGTAGCACTCCTAAAACTACAAAGTTGACTTAAAGCCCACAATATTATCACTTAAAGAAAAAATGTACTACAATGCCTTTTAGCCTAAGAAAAAAATCCTCATCATCTTATAATTTCTTATTTGTAATATAGATTCTATTTAGTTATAGATAATTCTAATCAAATTCACAGCTTTTTTAAAAAAAATCATATAATACATATATAGAACTATAAATTAAATTCCTTAAAATTATATCACTAATTATTCCTGGTTAACAATATTAATTTTTACTTTGTTCTATATTTAATATATAGGGTATATGAGCACAGACTTTCACATGACCCACCACTCTCCACACTATCTCATATTACTGATACACTCGAACACATATATGTTAAAAAGATAAATAATCACCAATATACATATTTCATGCAAAACCAGCAATCATCAGTTGGTCCAGATTACCATCTCCACACATATATGCTATAAGTGCTCATATATATATTAAGATAGCCAAATCTCATACTTTAATGGACAAGCCTCAATCTACTTCACACTCAAACTCTTCAACCGTCCATCCAATTGAAAATCTGATGATGGAATGCTCTATATTATATCAAATATATTTTTATCATGTTTATGATTTTATATTGCTCATCTAGAGTTTATCGACTATTACTGATGTTTAACTTAGCAATAATAGAAAATAACTACCAATATTATAAATGAGTTTTTATTATAAATAAATAAATGTTTAAAAACTAACTAAAATATGAATAATACGAATTAATGCAATTATCAAACATTATTAACAATTTATTTACATCATAATTATTTCCAATAATGTTCATTATTATTAAGTGATTATTAATGTTAATTATTATTAAGTGGAGTATTAATTAGCATCGACTATACTAATTGTGTCTTATATCAATCATAATAATTAATTACTACCTTTATAGATAAAAATATATAATGTAGCCCTATGCATGAGGACATAAAAAAGTTGAGAGTAATACTAGATGAATTGTAGCTCTAAAAGCTACAACGTGAGACTGTCAAGATAATATTTGTTGTCATTGTTAATTCTCAAAATGTAATTTATACTTATTTTTAATAATATATTTCAACAATTCACATTTCTTATATTACACTAGCCAACAAAATTTTCTAATAAACAGTCTTATATATAAATGTAATATAGTACTATTTAAAAAAAAAAAGGCTCAAATATTCGAAAAATATCACATGTTCCTTTTAAACATCCAAAATGTCCTACCATATTTTTAGAATTCATAAAATATCATGCAGATATTGAACATTGAAAAAATATCATCTGTATTTCTAGCGATCCAACTCTAGTGTAAAGAGACAGAAAAATTTATAAAGAGAATACATTTGCTAATCTTAAAAAAAAACAAGAAGCAACCCAGTTGGAAATTAATCACTATTATTAGATGTTTATTATATTCATACATTATTCACATAATTTTTCAAATACAGCTACTGTAATAAATAAATAATTTTTCTTTTCAAAAATTATAAAAAAGTAAAAATACATTACAGAAATTAATACAGCTATTGTAATAAATAAATAATTTTTCTTATCAAAAATTACAAAAAAATAAAAATACAGTACAGAAATTAAGTATTATTAAACCACTAAATATCACATGACCATCATTGATTACTCTTGCTTGCACTGAGTGAAACTACTGTATGAAGAGTTTTGCCTATTAATTAAGTATTATCTTTTTTTCCCACCAAGATCTAATCATCTCTCAAACAATGATACTAAACTTTTTTAAAAAATTAATTCTTAGCATTTGTTAAAATAATAAGATACTTGTGTATTTACCGATAAAATAATTTCAATTAATAAACAAAAAATAATAACAAATAAGATGGAAATATAAAAAAAATTGTCACAAAATAAAAAAATAACAGCATTGGAATATCACATGATCGCTCTGAATTGCACTGAGTGGCAATACTGTATGGAGAGTTTTGCCTGTTTTAATAACATTGGAATATTAAATATCATCACTTCTTTTCAGCCATTTCTTTTTATGCCCCTGAAAATGCAAAATTGAATAAAAAACTGCTTCTGATCTTGCCAAACTGGTAAACACACACTAACACTTTTAATAATGAATATTAATTAACAAATCGAAAATTTAGAAATTACTTGACTAATGAAAATTTAGAATCAATTTTGTGCTTGGCTACAATAAAAATCAAACTAAATATTAAAACAATTGTTAAATCAATGCAATGTCATGTACCAAATTGAATTCTTTATTTTTGTTAGCTTTTTTTGTAACAATATATGATAAATAAAACTAAAATAAATACTATACAAGAGATAGCTTTCATATTTTTTTTTTGCCAGTCTTTCCGGAAGTCACAGCGAATCTATGTGATCTTTGGTCTTAAGAAGTCTATGCATTCCCGAATTAAGATAACTATACATAAAAACATGTTTAAAATTCTAAACTAATAAAAATAAAATAAATTTTAAAAATTAACATATTAAAAAAAATAATGCTTTTGATTTTCTAAAAATTACTATTGTAACATCTGAAAAATATTTTCTAAATTGTTATTTGGCAAGTCAACACTGTTATGAATTTTTAAGTACATATATATATAGATGTTAAATTTAAATATTTATATAAAATATTAATGTGAATTTTTACGTTTATATTGTAGAAACTTTGGATCAATGATCCTGTTGTTGAAGTCTGTCCTCTAACCAACACTGTCAAGCCTTCCCAATATGTTCGATCACGACTACCAAGGACATCATCAATCAAAAGCATTGACAGCATAGAGAGCCGATCTCGCATGCAAAGTACATCTTCAATCAAAAGTTCTGGTAGCTCACATAGTACGGGTACAGTGGTGGATACTGGGATGATTTAATTCTATTTAGGTGTGAAAAATATAGAATAATATTAAACTTTAAATGGGTGAATTTTATACGGTAATGTACATATCAGGATAAGTTTGCAGGTTGATGGTCTGAATTTGACCGAACACTGCCACGGTTAAAAAACTGTTTGTTATTTTTGCCTTACATTTTTTAAAAGGTAACTTTATTCTAATTCCACAATCTTTTAATCTATTTTCAAACTGTTGTGATTTGTAACTTTATAAAAGGTAAGAAACATGTATTTTTTAAGTACTAAAAGATGAATTGATTAAATATTTGTGATTTGTTGAATAGGATAGTATGTTACATGGATTTATCTGAGATCCAATATTGGCTTCATTTTTGTTAAATTTAAAACCTAAAGATATTTATGTATTTGAAGATGGCAATTAAAAATGTAATTTTGAATTTATTTAATTATATTCAAATTTTACTCATTTTATTTTGATGAGATATACTGTAAACTTTAATAAATAAATACGATTTCAGAAATGGAATAACACTGATTATATAAACTGAATATATATGTTCATGGGTGTGTAATATTAGTCAGATAATGTATCTGAAAAGTGATAAACTGCAGTTTTTAGTGCTTGGTGCATTTTGTCTTCCATAATCCTTATCATGGACCCCAATTCCCCACTAAAAAAACTATTGTTAGCTTATTATAATCAAGATTAAATATAAAAGTTTGCTGTAACTTTTATTACAAATAATTTTCAAAAATGAAACTAATTATTACGTATTACTTGCTGTCAATTACTGCAGCCTTGATATCCAGTGTTTGATAATAAGCCAAGTTTTAAAAAAAGTATTACAATAGAGAAAATTATACATAAATTTCTATAGCAAATTTGAATTTATTATAAAGTTAATTTGAAGGACATCAGCTAAAAAGTTGATTTTTAAAACATATTAAACAAAAAAAAATGGATTTAATCAGCTTCATTTATTTCTTTTATGAAATTAGTCACATGTTATTAAAGGAAAATCACTGTATTACAAAATGCTAAACAAACAGAAATGTTTTCAACATGACTAATCACAAAGCATGCGAAAAATACTAGCAGGTTACATGCATATGGTCCTATACAAACTTCATTATAAGGTTTTTATTGCTGTCTTACGATTGAAATTTTATTACATACAAATTATGCTTCTTTATGATGAAATACAAGCTATTTCGCAATCATATAAACTATTGCCACAATAATTTATACTGCGAAAAACAGTGGCAATAAGTCTACAAAAATGAAATCTGTTTATTTACTTTATCATTTTGCCTACAAATTCTTTGAGAACAACAAAATTTCACTGCATCAGTTTTAATAACAAGCACACACAAATACTTAACTGAGCACAGAAGTGTAGATTTTTTATGTGTGGTATTAATCTGGCAATAATCAAATAAAGGAGTTCTTCTACAGATCTATTCCTGATTTTAATTGACATTTGGAATGTATTGCACCTTATGGCATCTTATGATGCTAATGCATTAAAAATAAAAAATAAGACAAATGATAGGAATTAGGAAAAACAAGTGCAGACATTGAATTGTAAAGATTAGCTTAACAAACAAACAAAAAAAATTTTTTTTCATATAAAACTAAAAATAATATATGATTGACATAAAATGAATTTAAAGTAACATTTTCCATGTATGACTTTCTCATAATTCCAGTGAGCAGTTAGAAAATAAACCTTATGATGAGTGAAACAATATTTCTGGATTGAATTAAATAATTGCAAATAAAATTGCAGAAATTCCCTTTAGCTGTAATAGCAATTTTCTAGAAAAAGCTTAATTTGAATTTTATATAGCATTTAGTAGATATGGAAAAAATCATTTGGTAATGAGAATATCAAATCATCAAAATAAAGTTGTGAATACTATAAAATTAAAGGCTAAATCTCAAAACAATTAGTTATGTACGTACATATACATTTTACTATATTATACAAGAATAACAAAAGTCATATTTGCAAAATTACTCCCGAAAACTGTAATAATAATCATATTGTCAACATATGCTTTTTCAGTAATGATATGATATATATACACACAATAGCAGAAGTGCAAAAACCAAGGTTAGTTTGATATTCCTCTTATATTAGCAGTTGAACAGAAATGTAGACCAATAAATAAAATAATTAAAGTTAAATATTATTTAAAGTGGCTCTGTTTAAGAATTAATCCATTTAACTTTTCTACATGTGGAAAATAGATACTAATGCAGTAATATGAAAATAAAAATTTATTTAAAGAGCGCCTTATTATAATGGTATTAATTAATTTTTGATCTACCTGGCAATTTAATACATCGAAGTTAACTGTTCTTGGATTGATTTGTGGCTGAGTGAAGAAAAAACAAAATCTGAGTATGGCAAATTAAATAAGTAAGACTTCCGAGTAATTTAATACAAATACATTTTTATTTTTGTAAATTTTGATATTATATGATAAAAGTAATTGATTTTTATTTAATTGTAATTTAATATTTTGATAATATATGATTAATAAAATTTATTATATGGAATAAGCAGTAATTTTACCCAAATTTATCTGCTGATTAGATTCCTACTAAAGGATAAGGCCCATTTTATTTGCAAATAGTTATAATTTTGCCTTAACATTTTTATGATTGTAATGAATGGAATTAATGTAAAACTAATAATTATATAATCTCCAAGTCAATGTCTTTTATGCAAGCAGTCACATAAAATATGGTTAAAAAAAAGCCCCATTATTGAGCTCATAATAAGCTTATGCTATCACCAGAATATATATGTAATATAAAAACGAAAAAAAAAACAACTCGATTAAGAACACCTCTGTTTTTATTTCTGCAGTTAAATTATTTATATTACTAGAACAATGACATTAAATTCAATAAGAAAGTAAATATATATTGAAGTTAATAGTATATACTTATATTGGTTAACAGAATTTTGTTTTTTCAAAAAAAAAAAAAAAACTTGAAAATAATTTTCAGCTGCCCCCCCCCCTTCCAGCAGCTACAATGTAGCGACTAAATATAACATTTTCATTATTTGTCATCTTTGTGCCAATCATGTATATTTTGTATATAATAAATACTTAAGCTTACTTTGTTGAACCTCTATATGTAAACATTATTTTGTTTAGTAAAGATTTGTAAAGTCTGCGCTTTAGATTTTGTACAAATATATAATAACAAATTTTGCACTTATATAAAAGACAAACGAGAAAAGAATCAGTTCTATTCTTATATTTAAAATAAAAACTGATTCGGGGTTTTATTTGTTTAACATTTTATTTTTTTATCAAATATATATCTACATTGATCAAACTTATTTATACATTTGTTGTTATACTTTTTTTTTTCCTGATCTCTATGAATTTATTAGTAATTTCAATAAAAGCATATATTGACCACAAAATGACTCTGTATTTTTTTTGTTAATGTAATAAAACCAATAGATAGAATCATAATATACTTAATTATTATATGCTTAAAAGAAACAAGCTAATTAAACATTTCTAGACTTCTACTTTATAACTTATATTATGCAAAAATGGGTTTCAAGACATAATAGTTGCTGCATCTTTTAGCCATGTCCAAGGTGTGGATTTAAGAGTTCAGATGAGAAGAGTCCTGAAAATTTTTAAAATCATGATAGGCTTAAGATTTTTTTGATAATAAAATAGGTATCTAGGTATTCTTAAGTAGAGATTAATATTATCAGGTTAATTTGAGTAGATCAGATAAATGTCAATACACTTACTAAACAATAAAACAAAATGCCATCTTCAGATAAGTGTCAATGCAATCACTAAAAATATGTGGTCTTGACTATTATTAAAAAGTATATTCCTTTAGACAATGAATTCCTCAAAAATGGTAAATATAAAATCAAAATACTCAAAATATACACTTAAACAATTATACTTATATATGTTATAAAATCTGATAGGCAATATTTTTATTCAACATTCAGAAAATATCTAATACATTACAATGAACTCCTGATGCATTTGTCATATATATATATATATTGTTTTTCAGTATCTTTATTTTTCATTACTTTTGCATTCAGGGCAGTATAGAAATAACCATACATCATTTTTAATTAAACTACCTTTTTTTTTTTGACATCTAGTCAAAAAAAAAAAAAGGCAATATTTTCATTGTGAATGATTTCTTTAAAATTTGAATGATATTTTATTCAAAATAATATAACAATTACATCTTATTTTTTTAATTTTTATAATTCAGAAATACAGTTACTGTTTTTTTATTTAGAAAATACACTGGAGTTGTGAACGATGCTGTATCTTATTACATCACTTCAATTATATGCTATCCAAAGAAAATTGTAAACAAACAAACAAAAAAAATCCCATAAAATTATCAAATGTTATATTCAAACAGCCATTTTTCCTTCTGTGAGTGCTGTATGTGATTATATATATATCTTATTAAAATATCTTTGGTTTATGTTAAAAGCACGCACATCAAAATAATTAAAGGTCCTAATTTCTTCATAACAAGATCACTATTGTGTCTATAAGAGAAAGAAGTTATTGAAAAAAAAAGAATATTGCCCGAAGTAGTTAATAGCAATAAAAATCAGACATTATTTTGAAAATAAAAATATGGGGCTGTTAGATTTTTTAAATTCTTATTGCTTTAGTGAATGCATGAGTGAACACACATTCAGTAAAATAAATGTGTTTTTTCAATTTATTATTAATAACAATATTATTATTATTTTAAAAAATCTTGTTTATACTATAATCTTAATTTATATATGCGCACTATACGTATAAAAAGCATCTGTGTGTATTGAAAAATATTGTATACTTACAGTTTAATAAACTAATAGTTTTCTAATCGATGTTTATCAACAAAACACGAGCTATTATATGCTATGTAAGTTTGTATACAAAGGAGTTTGGAACAAAATATAGCATAATTAGCAGTTCTACTGTATTTAATTTTCAAATTTTACTTCATTTTATTAACCCACTGTTCCAAAAAAAGTCTACAGGTATCTGAATTCAGAAGTGGAAACAAATGAGATATTTTTGTTTTATTTTTAACTTTCTATTTTCAGAGATAATTAAAGAAGAAAACTTGTAATAATCAAATAATGATAATATATGGATCTGAGATTTGAATACTTAATAGAAGAACAATATAGAGATTCCAGATATATTGGAAAGAACAAGGTGGACTAAAAGTAGGAATGAAATCAAACAGGTATCATTGATATTATTGAAAGAATTAAAAGAATTGGACTGAATAGTTTGTAAAACAAATAGACCATATATAAGATGGATGAATGAAATAAAGAAGTTTACTGATAAAATGTAAAGAAGAATGAATGAATCAATGAAATTGGATTAAACTTGAATAGACCTTCAAATAACAATGGACTGATAATGGTGAAAGTGAGTCTGATTAATGATTTTTTTTCAGTATATGTAAAATATACATACATATTATAACAGATAAAATAGAAGTGAAAGAGATAAAGATTGATTGACTAGATAAAGATTAAAAATGTATCTCAACAATATGTTGATGTGCTAGTGATTAGGTGATGATTAAAAGTTAAAATGATTATATATGTGGTTATAAATAACTTATCCTAGGAAGCACAAGTATATGCATGCACATCAAATTAAATCAAGTAACTGGACTGAGTAATATTATTTATCTGGATAGCCACTTTATCTTAAATAAACACTATTTAAGAGAAGACCTATCAATATGTATTCCCTAACAATAATAAATATATCAATATTTTTCATTTGTAATCATCAAAACAGACCTTGTTAATCAACTCTATTACTTATTGAAGTCATATACACCTGGGTCTCGTTTTATGCAGATTATTTTAATGTGATTTTGAAGTTATGCGATTCATGTTTCTTCTTAATACCTTTCATATTTCACTATATTTATTAGATATCAAGAAATTAAAATTATTAATAACTTATTTTGACTTGAAATACTTTTTTAAAATATAGCATTATATTAGCAGCTAACGTGAATATGGCCTGAAGCTGTATTTAGAACTTAGCTTCTATGTAAATAACCTATTTATACTAATGAGCAAATAATAATAATAGATTTATACTTACATATAAAAATATCGCAATAAATATTAAAACAATTTAAACTTTTAAAACGTATTTTGTTATATATAACAGAAATAAATAATCTTTTAGATTTTTAAAATAAAAAATGAAGATTTTATAAACTGAAAATAATCTTTCTAATGATAATGTATAATATTTTTGTTTTGATTGCAATCTCCTTTTTTTAATATAGAAACAGAAAACCATTAACACAGCACAAGACTGAAAATGGCACTAGTTGTATGTCACATCATGAATAAAAATAAAGTGGCTAACAGGTTTCTCTGGGCATAATTGCTGAGAGATTCTTGACTTCGTTTAAGGAGAAGCTGCAGTACATCATATCAAATCTGATTTCTTACCAGTTTACAAACAAACGCTAGTGGTAATGATTAAAATATGTATGAAAAATGTAAAATTAAATACTGTAGTAATAAAAACATCAAAAAAAGTTTCTCTTGTATTAATTTTTTTCAAATATTTGAAATTTTTTATTAGTCATACTTTATTTGCTTATTTTTTTAATGCGAATTTTAAAATAATTTTTTCTTATTGATTTGCTTTTATGCGAATTATGAAAATTATAGCACCTATCCACCATTTTTCAAGGTAAATTAAGTCTATTTTTGTGCGATTTTTTTAATGCAGGTTTTCTGTGGAACCTATCTACCGCATAAAACGAAACCCAGGTGTATATGCTTCATAACAATTTATATTTAAATCTTTTTAAATCCTGTTAGAGGGAAATTTTATTTTTTAAAAAAATTATTTAAAGTTGATAAGAATTAAATTTTATTTTATTAAATGCACTAAAAGCATGTGTATGTGTGTGTAGAAAAGATTAACTGAGATTCTAGAAAATTCTGAAAAACAGATAATTTAAATTCAACTAATTAAAATTTTTGAACATTTTTATTTTTATAAAATTTTTAAAGGCAGATTAACTATAGAGCATAGGTACATTTATATTTGTTAATGAAATCTTATCAAATTAATGAAAAATAGGATAATCACTTTGTATTATATATGTACAAGAATGTTTTTTTTTTTAATATTTGACCTGGTGGTAAAAAGGTGTTATTTGATGCTTAATTACTGCAAGGAATGCATTAGACAAAAGGTATTTGGAATTTAGAAAAATGTAATAATTAATAAACAAGTAGAGGATTGAGTTGGAATTAAGCTGATCAAAATTATCAGTAAAAATATTTTTTAATCTGGATGGCTTTTGTTGAAAGTTATATAAGTACCTCAAATTTGTCAAACAGCAGTCTTCATGAAAAATTGTTCAAGCTGTTTGATGAAAGAATTCTTTAAGATAGTCCATAAAGTTTTAAGAAATCATTAATATTTGATTGCTAGAAATCATGCATAATGTCTTATTAGTAGAAGCCTGTTCACTTCCCCTTCACATCTCTGGGAAGTGTGAGTTTGGAATCGTAATGGAATTGGTCAACTGCTGTCTATCTAAAGTCTGCTGATCTGTGTGCCTGTGTAAATGTTCCTGCAATCATAAATGAATTCAGCCTGTTGACTGTGCTGTGCCTCATTCAAGAAATAAGCTACTTAGTATGTCATTTTGTCATATACTTCTGAAGAACCAGCCTATCACCATAATCAATTAATTATTAATATCTGAGTAAAGAGTCATCCAGGACTATGTGAATTGCACCATAACATCAATATGGTATTATATCTCTACACCACTTTTGATACCTTGTTTTGTTTATTTTAAAATCTTTCATGAAGGTAATAAATCAGGAGCATTTGAACTCTAGTTATGAGACTATGCACCTCCCCCCAAAACAATTCATATGTTTCCCTTTTACTTGTATTATTTATTTTTTTGTGTGATATTTTCTTTAATGTTATGTTTTACTAACATGTATTTATTAAGAATGATTGAGAATATATATATATTGTAACGATCCGGAGAATGAAAGACTTACTTAACATAAGCTGCACTACAGGGCGCCATCTAGGCATTTGAACCTAGAAAAAATTATAAAGTAGGCAGATACGTAAGTCAAAAAAAATATTTTTTTTTTTTTCTATTTTGATTCCGGTCGTTAGCCCACGTCACTAGCTCAGTGGAATAGCAGAGATTAAATAATATAATATCTTATCTAATTATATTTCAATATTAAAAAATAAATAAAATAAGCCACTGCCAGTAATTAACATACAAACATTTATTTATGCACATATATATATAAGATTTAAAATTATTTTAGTATTAGTTTACATTTCAAAATTTAACATTATTTTTAACTTTACCTTAGATTTTGATTTATATTTTAATTTCTATTATATTATCAGTTTACATTTTAATTAAGTTCGCACAGATGGGATTATAAAAGCTTGTTTTAATATGTTGCTATAGATCGGTTACATAGATTACACGGTTAAAAACATTTCAAAGTAAACATAAACGATCAAAAGATAAAATCATTGATACTGGCAATTGCAGAGGGAAATTCATAAGTAACCCAGTAGTATTCACCATAAGATACTTGCATTGTCACCAATGATTTAAAAGACATCCGAATAAATACATTTTAGATACTCACCGTAAGGTATCATTATTTATCGAATGTCTATATATTTTGATCAAATATGAAAACCCAAAACATACTTAACCGATAACCAATCCATGCAAGCGTCCATAAACAACTTAAATTTAATGCATTTTTATTTAGGGTCGAGTATGAATAGACCACAGATTTGCCTTTGAAAATAAAATATTTTATCCCTATTTAACATTAGGCTAAAATTCGCAGTCAAACTGGCATCAATTCATCTGATACATTGATGTATTCAATGTAATATGAAGCGATTCTGCCAGTAGCGAATCTCCGACTACATCTACTAACTACATCAATATATCCAATCCATTGACCCAATCTAACAACGACACAAATAACCTAAGATTACCCTCCCCTAATATAACTTGACAAATCTATACAGCCATTCATGCCCGACTTAAGTTTAACATTTATATAATTAATTTAACGAAAAACAAAAAAATCATGATAAAAACTTAAAGAATAAAAAATAAATAAATGGAAATGATTTTACATAAATAAGAAAAAAAATACATCAAATAACACTATTAATAAAGAATTTAGTTTGGTCAGATAGGATCATATTGCAATCATTTAAATATAGAAAATTTTAATTTAATGTTCATTATTTATAAAGTTCTTACGGTTTAAAACAGTTCATCTTTATCCGTTGCTTGCCATGAACGTGAATTCCCACGCCGTCCTAAGATTGGTATCCATTTAGCCGTTGTTTTATTTATTCATTCGGAGGTTTTTTTAGTTTAATTGGTCCTCAATGTAGGAAACAATAGTTCATTTCTCCTTTCTTTAACAGCTGAAAGAATTGACAGTGCGTCTGTCAATTCCTTCACCTCCAACTCCGTACTACTACATATAGTCACATCGTAATAATCAATTTCCAGTCACTAATTAATAATTTCCAAATTTTCCTTTTATACGAATTCGAAGGATTGACTTGGCATTATGTCATCGATGTGATGATCCTTTTCGTTGAGGTCCGATTTCCCAATGGATTTATTTCATTTGCTAAAAGTTTCTATTGTTTTCCTATCTGACCGATGTTTTTACATTTAAATGCCCAAGGCTGGTTTACATTTGACTAATTAAATTTATCATTTCCATTTCTGATTAATTAACCTGTTTTCCAAATCAAAGATATATTTAAAGATAAATTTAAAGATATAATTTTATCTCCAAATCTTTTTAAAATTTAGTTTTAAAATACTTTTTCTTTAATAAAGTTTTATTTTAATAATTTTTCATTATCTGTGCGATTTAATATATACGAGTTTAAGATATTTAATTTCAATTTTTAATTCTTAAAGAAAATTTTTTAATGCGAACTTTTTAATTTACTTTCATGTTTAATAAAAAAAAAAAAAAAAACAATGTAACGAACGTCTGTGCTCGTTACAATATATATTGTGACAAATACGTGTATGTATACATAGAATGATTTAGAAAAAAATAAAAGTTAGAAAGAGAAAAACAAAATATTTTTAAAAAATGAAAAAGACAGTAATTTATTAAGTAAAAATGGAAATATATTTTCACTTTTATAAAATCAAAAGGCTGGATAAAATCCATTAAAATGCAGAGATTTATTTTAAATTTAATATTTAAAAGAACCCTCATCTGTTCTCATTTAACTTAAAAAAAAAAAAAAAATTCCAATGGATTATAAAAAATAAAAAAAACAGAAAAGAATAAATGAAACTAAGTAATTAGCAATCTCATTAAAGATCTCTAATTTATGTAAATTATATGATCAGATGGAATTTATTAAAATTAGATATTTTCAATTGATTGGATAATAAATTGATCCAAATTGTAATTAAAATTTTTTGAAGAGAAGATAAACTAAAAAATAATAATGGAAAATTAATTAATAATACAGTTAGGCAGACAATGAATGACAAAGCTATATAAACTACAAATTTCTTGTTTTATGCTTATTCTCATTTTGATTATTATTCTTCTGAAAAGTTTTACTGTGAAAAGTATATAAAATTTGCTGAGTTTTGCTGTCAATTAATTCAGTAGCGCACCGTCAATTATTCATTCTATTGCCAGTTTGCTATACCAAGTTCATGGTCATCAATCAAATGTATAGCAATATTCTTGGACATTTAAAAATTACCATACACTGCTAAAACACAAGAGGTGTTCATTTGGGTTTCATCACCTATGTCTGACATGTAGTTATGACCTTTGTCTACCATTGATGTGATCCAAGCCTGTTAATATATATGTATTTGCCAACAACATCCGAATATGTGCCAACCAGAACTAGAGCAAGCAGCCACCAAAAGAAGATAGGAACATCAGTAGTGAACTCCATTACCTTTGAGGAGGAGAAGAGTGATTATTCCAGAAATGAAACTACAATAACAAAAAAACCCTAGGTAAATATAAATCTAAATACAATTCCTAGACAAACTCATATTTTTTTGAAATTTTATAATTAAGCACAATTATTATTTGTTCAATTTTTATATGATTATTATGTTAATGTTTATTTTTGTTATGTGTGTGTGAATGAACCTGTTATTTTAATTTGTCAATTTGGTTTAGTTTTCTCTCTACATACCTCACCATATAACATTCTAATCAACATATAATAGTATGAAGGAAATTTATAAGTTAATTATATATGTGCATTATAAATATACTTGCTCTGACAGTCTGATTGAAAACTGTTTCTTATTCTTAATGCTAGCTTGCTAGAATCAAATGCTGGATGTGTTTTAAACTCTTTTTTTTGACGATACTCTAGTCAGACTTGGCTAGATGGTGCCTGAGAATCATCCCATTCAAATAAAAACATCCCCAGAGGAATTGTTTTCTTCCTGCAGTTATGGAAAGGTTCAATGGTCTGGAAATGTTACTATGGGTCATATATTTACCCCTCCCCTTTCAGTTTGACCATTGGCATGGACAGTAGGGAAAATATTACCCATATTTAACTCATCTGCTTGAGATAAAATAATCTGCTAATTGCAAAAAATATTTATTATTAATTTAGAAATGTCAATTTAATGTAAATGATATTGTAAGTTCTTGAAAATAATGGCATTTTTGTTATAAATAGCAGATTTTTGGTATTCAACATGGATCATGGAAATACCCATTTTAATGTCAGTTTGTTATAAATAGTGTCCAATGTGGGTACCTAAAATGTCCATTTTAAATGTTGTGTTTGTTATAAATAGTGTTGAATGTGAGTGCTTAAATTTTCCATTATAAATATCATTCCAACAAGGGTATCTGAAAATTTTGTTATAAATGTTGTCTAAACAATTCCATTTCTTTTGCATTGAACATAAAGATTCAATGCAAATAATTAATTAATTATCATCATAAAGTGACAACTATCAAAAAATTAATTGTAATAAAGTAAAGGTTAAAATTGGTGAGATATGCGAGAGGGGAGAAAATGGCCAAAAATTAAAATGTTATTAGTTAAGCAAATATTAGACATAAAAAAGCGCATGTACATTAACTTGAAATGCTGATCTTTAGTTTATTACAATTTATATACATTGCGCTATATAAATAAATATCTCATTTAAATATATATATATAATAGAAGTAATAAGAGCAGATAATATAAATATTAAAGTACAGGCAGATGCATAAAAATAAATATATAAAAACAGCAATGGTAGAATCATAAATAATCAGGTAGATGATAGTAGAGGAGATTGTGGGGGAGATCAAGTGAACACACTGATGAAATAACAAAAAAGTAATTAATGATTGTAATATTATTATTCAAGAAAAATAAAACTAAATAAGGTAAATGCATACTAGCATACTAGAGCATGAGTGAAAATGGAAGCTCAAGACAAAGAATTAGAAAATGTTCCCACTGAGGAACAAGAACAAAATCAAACCAAAAAACAGGAAGGACAAGTAAGTTAGCAATCAGTGACATCATGATGATAAATAAAATGTTTAAAAAATAAACTGAAGAAACAAAAAGAAGCAGCTGAAGAAAGTAAAAATAAACCGAAGAACTTAAACATCAACAAAAAGAAGTAGCTGAAGAAAGTAAAAAACAGTATAATGTACAAATAAAAAATTAGGAAGTCAAACTGAAATGCTTGAAAAATTAGAGCAGCAAATTAAGTTAGGGTATGAGAAATTGAAAGAGGAAATTATGATCGAAATCAGTGAAAATATAAAGCAGGTTGAAAGCGAAATAGAAACAACTTACCAGGAAATAGAGTAGTACAAGAGGAAAAAATAAAGCTGCTGCAGGAAGTAGTAACAGAAAATAACCTAGAGAACAAAAGGATAGTAGCAAATATATAAATTGAACTAAATAATTTAGCTGAGAGGATAGATAAAATCAAGTTTAGCAATAGGCAAAATGAAACACATAAGGAAATTGGAAAATATAATATTAATAATTGTGAGCAGGAAAGCATGAATATAAGCACACAGCAATAGTAAACCAATTTCTAAAAATAAGAATTTTTTGAGGCTTTCTAGAAGAGGCTCCCCAAAACATATAGTGTGTGGCACAATACTTCATATTGAACTAACTTAGTGAGGAGATTATGATCATTATTGCCTGCAATCATCTTCAGGGCACTTCCCAGGAATGATGGGACTCCCTTTTTAAGAAAACAATAACTGGTCATGAATATAAATAGGCCTACTAGCTAACTACTGGAGTGAAGAGTGGCAGGAAAAAATTAGGCACCAGGTTTCATAGAATAAGTGACAATCTGGTAAGCCTTTCATTCATTTCTTCCACATACAAGTAGACAAATTATATGTTTTAATGGCCAGCCCACTATATGAACAATAAATTATTAGAAGAGTGCAACTGAATTTCCTTTTTAATGGTGAACAAATATTCATCGGAACCAAAAGAAAGACAGTTGAGAAGATGGTGAATTATTGAGTGCTTTTGATAGCACCAGATCTAGTTATGAGGTCAAAGATGAGGCATTTAAACCCCAACAAAAAGAACAAACAATAAATGCAATGGAATTTGGCCCTAGGAGAAATTCTTGGAGTGGATCCAGAAAAGGACAATTTTCCTGTAGTCCTGAATGAACAAAAATCTTCAAATGAACTGGAAATGATTCAGATCTCACTTGGCCAAAACAACATGGAAAACCAAGAGGTGATTCACAATCCCCCTGGATAAGTAACTATTCCAGAAAATATTATAAAAAGGAACTGATTGATAAAAGCTAAATTATCAATCAGATGGACCCTCAGGCTTGCCTTAGAAAAATGACCTCCGATTACGTAATATTAAAATGAGTTAAAAAAGAAACATATTAAAATGATATAACTGAAACACAGGCTTACTATATACCTGTGTTTATATATGTAATATAGGGTATATGAGCACAGACTTTCAGATGACCCATCACTCTCCAATCTATCTAATAACACTGATACACTCAAGCACATATATGCTGAAAAGATAAATAATCACCAATATACGTATTTCATGCTAAACCAGCAATCATCAGTTGGTCCAGATTATAATCTCCCACACATATATACTATAAGTGCTCAGATATATATTAAGATAGACAACTCTTCAATCGTCCATCCAATTGAAAATCTGATGATGGAATGCTCGAACGCCACCCTGAGGCTGAGATTCTTGACACACCCATGTTGACCTAAGATCAATCTGAACCCCACATGTACAGGACATAATCCATTTAATACATATGCAAGGATGGGCAGACATCTCTACAATGTAATAACTGAAACACAGGCTTACTATATACCTGTGTCTATATATGTAATATAGGGTATATGAGCACAGACTGATATGTTTTATAGGGAAAAAAATATTTTATTGGCATCCAAATAAACTTTTTAAAAGGAAAATAAATTTAAATAATGTGTTATAAGTATCAATCTGATTAATGATATACAAAAGTTTCTAAGTCGGTGATTTAAATACAGTAAAGTATGATAAAATAAATAGAAAAAAAAGCATACTCGAAGGAAAAAATAAAAGAAAATAATAAATATTAGATGTTAATGGTAAATAATCTGTCATATAATTTATTTCAGTACATGTCAAGCGATGAGTAAGAAAATTATAGATCGATGTATGTGTACATTTATAGGTGCAAGTAAAAATTCCCAATCATTGTTTGTGTTTGGTTAAGCCATTTCTTTGTGAGTCATTGATCTGCAGATGTATCTGTGCACCAAGTTTGTGTAAAATGATGATACGCTAGTAGAGAAAGTCTTGGCATCATTAACAGTGTAGATGGAAGCCAAATCCCCATTGTGTTAATAAGTAAAAATATCATAAGCCGAATGTGCAGTAGAAATAACCCTTCAATTTGCAGATTTCAAGTCCCTGGTTTTTTAATTATACTGCACAGAATTTGGCCCATGCTATAGTCACAACTGCAAGAAATTAATTATGGTTTAAACAGCACTGAATCGATCTGTGTGTGCATGTAAACTTTTTATGTTGGATACCTCTGTGGACTTACTCACTGAAAATTTCACTTATCATGATACAATCTTTAAGGAAAATATGAATTTTTCTAGTTAAAAAAATGAAGTAGAGAATTAAAATTGGTCAATATCTAAGGGAAGGAATTGTTGCAATTTTACTCCTAAACTAGGAGAGAGATAATGTGGCACATGTATATATTGTACATAGAATAACTTAAAAATAAATAAAAGAGGAAAACAAAAATTTTTTTTTTTAAAAAAAAGTGTAATTTATTAGATAAATATGGAAATATATTTTTACTTTTATAAAATCAAAAGGTAGGGTAAAATCTATTAAAATGTAGGAATTTATTTTAAATTTAATATTTAAAAGAACCCTTATCTGCTCTCTTTTAACTAAAAAGAAAATTCCAATGTATTATAAAATAAAAAACACAAAAAAATAAATTATAAATTACTGTAAAAGTAATTATAAAGTTACTTTTGAAAGAATTTCGTGTATGATAATAAATGAATTTAAGTAAGTAGCAATCTAATTAAAAATCTTAATTTGTGTAAATTATCTGATCAAATGAAATTTATTAAAAATGGGTATTTCCAACTGATTAGATAATAAATTGATCAAAATTCTAATGAAAATTTTTTGAAGAGAAGATTAACTAACTAACTAACTAAAAAAAATTGGAAAATTAATTAATAATGCAGTTAGGCAGACAATAGATGACAAATTTCCTATTGTTTTATGCTCATTCTGTTTATTCTTCTTCTGATAAATCTTACTATGAGTATATAAAATTTGCTGACTTTTCAGTAGTGCAACATCAATTATTTATTCTACTGCTGGTTTGCTATATCAAGTTCAAGGTCATCAATCAAATGTACAGCAATATTCTCGGATATTTAAAAATTATCATGCATTGCTAAACAACCATTCAGTTTCACCACCTGCTTTCTTCAACATCTGATGCCTGACATGAAGTAAAGACCTGTCTACCATTGCTGTGATCCATGCCTGTTAATATAAATATATTTTCCAATAACATCCAAATATGTGCCAACCCAGACTAGAGGAGCAACCAGCTATCAAAAGAAGATAAGACTGCTGCTAGTGAACTACATTACCTTCATAGGATGATCACTCTAGAAATGAAGCTACAACAAAAAAATCCTAGGTAAATATAAATCGAAAATAGAATGTCTAGATAAACTGATATTCTTTTGTACTTAAGTACATTTGAGTTATTTATCAACTAATCCTTAATGAAGAAGGCCATCATTTATTTATTCCATTTTTATTTTATTATGTTAATATTTATTTTGTGTGTGTGTGTAAATAAACGTTATTTTAATCTGTCAATTTGGTTTAGTTTTCTCTCTTTATATCTCGCCATATAACATTCTAATTAACATATATTAGTAAATTTAAAGTTAATTATATCCATGCATTATAAATATACTTGCTCTGATAGTCTGATTGAAACCAGTTTCTAACTCTTTGTGCTATCCTGGTAGAATTAAGTCCTGGAAGCATTTAAAACTCTTTTGAGGATATTCTAGTCAGCCTTAGCTAGATGGCACATGGGAATCATCCCATTCAAATTAAAATATCCCCAGAGGAACTGTTTTCTTCCTGCAGTTATGGAGGGGTTTAATGACCTAGAAATGTGAATGTAACCCCCTCAGTCTGACCATTGGGATGGATGGTGGGGTAAATATTACCATATTTAATTCCTCTACTTGAAATAACAAAATCCGCTAATTGTAAAAAATACACCTGATTGGCTGTTGGATGGGTATTTTAACGAGTGCAGTGAGTTTCAGCAGTAGCTCAATTTATTTTAATTTTCAACTATCTGTGTTTTGCAAATTAAAATATTATTTATAAATGATATTGTAAGTTATTGTAAATAATGACATTTTTGTTATAAATAGCAGATTTTTGTTATAACATATTGCTGTATGTGGTCATTCTTAACCATATATATTATATGTGTTAGATTTATTAGAGGATCAGGTGTTGGAGACTTGTTTTGCAAACACATGTCATTTCTTACAATTCCATGAATCATCTTTTCGCCCTCTTTACTTAAAAGAAAGCTAACTAAGTAAAAGTGCAGACATTTCAATCTTCCATTCTTCACCTGGCTCAAAGACTTATTTTTCTAAAATATAGTCAATCATGCATGTCAATTGAAACTTTAGTTGTACAATTATAAATCCAGATTTTTTTCTTAACAATTATAAAAATCAATCGAATAAATTAAAAAAAAAACAATGTTAAAAATAAAATTAAAGTTAAATTCTCTTTTGAGTTTTTTTGAAGGGACAAATATGTATGTCAGTTATTTGAATACATTAGCCTCACAAATGTTTATTATAATATATAACAATCACAAATCTTGAGATAATGGAGAATATATTTCTTAATGAGTGTGTGTATGACCTCTAGGATGGACAATCAATTAAGCAGAGGTTATTTGAATCTGTTAGGCTTTAATTTAGTCAAGTAAAGCAACATGGTTGCTTGCTTAGACTTATAATGTGGCTACTCATGCTGTTTCTTTGTAATAACCATCATAAATTCCAGACGTTTATAATGAATTAATTATTGCTCATTCCTTTATTTAAATGTTGCTAGGTTATGTATATATTCTGATTCATTTGTATATTTTTGTTCCTCAAACAGACTTCATTCCTGCTTTGTGGAAAAGGATTTGCCGTGTATTCTTTAGGTAGGTCCTGCCAAGGCGGACACATTTCATGTTACATAATAGGAGGATCTGCACTGTTATCCATAATATTTTTATCAATGCAGATAAATTTCCTGCTTGATAGTAATAATTTTGTTAATAGTTGTAGGAGCAGATATTTGTTCCTGCTTATGACCCTCTAATCCAATGAAATTTCTGGGTATAGTCTCGCCAAGCCAAGTAGACCCCATCTCTGTTTCATTATCGGACATACTCTTCTGTTTTTGATAACCTAGCACCATATCTTTTAATGTATTTTAAAGCCTGATCTTGCAAATGTGTAGTCAGTTATAATTCTAAGTATATTGTGGTCATTTATTAACGATTATAATTTTAATTTAGTTATGTAAATGCTTCTATCTTAACCCTGCTTGAATATTCATTAAGAAGTTAAACCATAGTAGAATGTCCACTCTGGATATTATTAAGACATATAACCTATAGTTCCTCCATTTGATGTAATTAGCAATAATTAACTGTTTAGTCATGAATTAATTTCTTTTTGGCAACAAATTCAATATAAATTTATATCTAGACATGTAAACATTTAATTTGTTTTTTTTTTCTTTTGTTATTAATAAATTTATTTATGTACACATTACCTCTCACATTTGTGTCTTTTCACCACAAATAGTTTTTGTATACTTTTAGGAGGTCTTGTATCTCCCTAATTTCAGTAGGATATAAGAAAAATAGTATTATGCTAACATCAGATGCAGTAGTCATGAAAATTGTCTTGTGGCATAGGTAATGAGATTAATTGTATTCTTTGTTGTAATGTTTATATCAATGTTACACACAGACACGTTAGTGATCATTGCTTGATTGCTAAGATTAATTTTTATTGACTATACAAATCCGACTGTTACTTTATGTATAATATTGCAAAGTCTTCAAGATGATTATGAACAGACACCATTTAATGAGTAAAATTTATGAATGCTTTATCGCCACTAATGTAATGTATATACAAATACAAAAACTGTATTAAGAGCGAAGCTTTATTAACAATACAAATATTGTAATGTTTCGCATGCTTTCGACAGATAATTATCATTCAAAAGCATGCAAAACATTACAATATTTGTATTGTTAATAAAGCTTTGCTCTTATTACAGTTTTTGTATTTGTATATATAAGACATCATTTATATAATTCTCTGAATCGTACAAAATCCACACATAGTCGGTCTATTATCATTCTTGGATGCATAGCTCCATGTAAAGACTCTAGAGACATATGAACAATATATATGCATAAGATGTATGAGAACTAAAATAGAAATATCAATTTATTGGAAGACAATTGAACTTAAATATATAACAAATTTATTGACTAAATAAAATACTAAATGAAGAAATAAGCGTTTTTTAGCAGATTATTTAATAGATAATCTAGTCGATTTTGACATTTTTAAATGAATAAAAATAGTTTTTAAATATACATAAATGTATGAAAACAAAGCAATATAATAATAGTATTAATCTAGTTTTTTTAATTTTAAAATGACCAGCAAAAGGAACTTCATATAAATAGAAAATGCATATTTGGCAATTATATAATATATTTGAACTTTTTAGAATGAACCTATAAAATTTCCAACTCTGAATTATTTTAATAAAATAAAAGAATTTCATTATTGAAACAAGTGTATTTGCATGATTATATATAAAATAATATTCAACCTTGTAATAGATTATACATATAATCCACCTATCTAGGATTTTTGTTTAATCAATAAATTTTAAATTAGTTTAATATATCAGAACTGTTAACTTTAATTTTAACTTTCTAAAAATGATTAACACTAAAGTTAGTTAAACGATTCTTTAAAAGTTATAAATTTAAAAACAAACTCATCTGAACATATCTCTTGACTATAACAAAATTGAAGTTTTTCTTTTCATCTACAATATGAAATCGTATTTATTAATAATTTCTTTATTTTACATTGAAAACACTTATATTTTATTCTTTACTTTGATGTGGTATAATAAAATGTTTTCTAAATATAAAGTTAAAACGTTTAGTTTTATGAAATTTAAGAAAATTCATGAAGTTAGTAATAAAATGAAAGTACTGTATTTATTTAATAGTGGCAAAAAATAATTAAAACATTCTTGTATTGTGTCAGAAATCTTCAAATTTTGAAGAGTTTAACTGAGAATCTAAAATGGATAATAGCAAATAGGACTAATTTTATAAATTCTGAAAGCAATAAACTTAAAAACATTAAATCAAATGGAGAGGTAATTATCTGATAATAAAATCACTATTATATTTTCATAGGGGGAGGGGGGCTTAATTGTAATGATAATTTGACACTTTGCTATACATTTTATTAAAAAAATATATACATTTTAAAAATTATTTTTATTCAAATAAAAATAAATGAGTGAACACATGCACAATAATGACATTATTTTTTAAAATTTTGTTTATATTATAATCTTAATATATATAAAATATATGCATGATATACACATAAAAATTATCCATGTTATATTTATGTTGAAAACTATTGTAAACATGCAACTCAAAAACAATACATATTCTATTGTAATAAAACTTATTGACAAAATGTGAGTTATTACACATAACATACACGAGAAAGCTTAGAATGAAATGCAGCTTGCTTTTGCGGAAGAGTTGAAATATGGTACTTGGATTTTTTCTATATGCATTTTATGTAAATAACTGCTCCTTGGTTATATAACTAGATAGTAATAATTGCTCTTGTTCAACTATATGTATAAGCTTTTTATCTAAATAATTCAGTTAATAATTAGTTCCCTTAGTGAGCTAGGCTACCATCATGTTCATCTACATCAGGTAGTTGAAGGTTTACAATCCAGGAAAGCAGTGATTTCCAGTCCATATCTAATGAGAATTTGAGTTAATATTTCAATATTTATACTTAATGTTAAAATCTTTATTTAATATTATGAATCAATAAATTGATTTTTGATTTGTTACAATTTTAAGTTTACAAATAAAAAAAATATTCTAAAGAATCATTTCTGAACTTTCCAAATATAAGAAAAGTATAAAAATGTGAAACACATAACAAAAACAATAACTTTACATGTATTGCTTTTTTTTGTCATAATATTAATATAAAATGAAAATTAATGAAATATTTGTCGAATCAATACCACTTTTAAATCTGAATGAAATATTATAAAGATATAACAAATCTATAAAACACTTGTTTGAAATTGAAAACTTTTTTGCATCAATAATTTCAATCTCTGTGGTCAAGTTGCAATCCTTACTGTCTATATAACTATATTAGACCATTAATATGTGGAATTCCCACCTTTATTGTTAAAAGGAGTCACCTTGACAGCAGTTTGAAATTGTATGTTAGACCATTAATAAAGATGGGATTCCATCTTTATTGTTAAAAGGTTGCCTTGACAACAGTTTGTAATTGTTGATTGTTATGATATTGGGATTGTCTAAATGTTGACTGTTTTTTAATGATAATTGTATTTATTAAATAATCACAAAAATTCTAAATCACTGCTGTTGACAGAATGTCAAGATTGTAATTTTTGGCTTCTAATATAACAACATGCTTCAAGTTTCTTAACTTGTATTTTTAAAAGTTAAATATATTTTTAAAAAAATCAAAGTGGAAATAAAAATATATTTTATGATAACTTGAATACAAATATTTTGTAAAAATAATTATAAATAACCAGCAACTTCTAGTTTTTTTTTTATTAAGGAAAATACACGTATAATTATAATATAAATCTTGTTGGCATACATTTGTTTAGATTTGTTACATTTATTATAACAATCATTAGTAAATAATTTTCCAAATTATAAAATATACCCGTTTGATACATTAGTTATTATTATGACAAATTAATTTCATGATCAGAGCAAGAAGCTCATTGTTCAAACTTAGTCTATAATTATTATGTAACTAGTTTTGTATCAGAACAACTAGCTCTTCATTTAGTGACTTAGCCAGTAATCATTGTGCAGTTCATATTTTGATTGGCAGCGATCCGTTGTTATTCTCCATCTAACTGGACCATTTATTTTTTAACCTTGAATTAATTTTTAATTAGAATGCCTGAGAGTAGGCTCTTCATCGAGTGGCCTAAGTTGCCCCCAAGTGTCCCCAAAGAGCTTTTCCGGTGTTAATAAGCTATTCCTGAACATAGTCCTTCGAATAAATTTTTTTACTTACCTCCCATGGTTCTTTACTTCCTTGCTTAAAAACAAAATAATTCCTAGTTAACCACATGGCATAAAGCAGGAACATTCCCATTCTAATCACAGTAAAAACACCACTTGTTATAGCATCCTTGATTCTTAGAATTTTCATGTTAGCTGGCAGTACTCTGGTTATGATATTTTGTCTAACAGGACTAAAAAATGGGCAAGCAGTGAAAACATCTCCAATAGTTTCATCCGCTACTTTACATAAGCTACATAGTGGTTCTACTTTAGAGAAATTTCTATGATTTACCAAAAAAAGATTCGTTGGCAAGGCTTTCAAATTAAATTTTATGATAAAGTCAATATGTTTGGCTTCCAAGTAGCAAAATTTTAATTTCCTGATTAGTAATCTGGTAGATAAATCAAGCTCAGTAGTTAATTCAATAATGTTTGCATGCATGTATTTTTAAACTTGCCAGTAAGTGTTAGTATTGTCAATAATTGATTCCATAACTTTGAAAAATTTGTTGGCATGTGCTAGCTGCTCCATGGTCCACTTACTTTGTGTGGGCGGTGGAATGTCAGTAGATTCAATCTCATCCTGTAATGAGTCCACTGGCAATCTTGCATTCATCACCTTAAGCATTGATAGGGATTTCTGAATGAAAAAGGTGTTAAGATCATGCAACCCAAGCCCATTCAGGTCTTTCGGTCTCTGCATCTTGGCTAAACTGATGTTTACTGTTTTCCTCTTCCACAAGATGCCAGTGCAGACTAAGTTTATTGCATTCTGAAAGGACCTGGTTGGGTTAAGAAGTGCCATGAAATAATTAATTCGTGGAAGCACCAACATTTTAATCAGTGCTGCCTTACCCGGGAGTGATAAGTAAATCCCTGAGAGAGCACTTGCAACCTTTTTGGTTTTTTCTAGAATGCTGTTTTGCAGTGCTCTTCTCATAGCTGACCTGGACAGCATCATGGAAAATCCAAGAAAGTTTTGAGGTTTTCTCGAGAATCTTGAAGGAATTGCTGTTGCCCGATGGATCTTCCAGGTAGCAGATTTCTCAGTTTATTCTTAGCCCATATCTCTCAGTGTATTCATCCAGCAGTTTATATAGTTTGGGCAAGTATTTATGTGAGGGGAGGAAGACATTACATATGATATGTGATGAACTTCCTCCCCTAGCACTGGGACCAATATCCCAGGAAGATGTTTCTCAATAGCTGTTAATAGAGGGTTTACAAAGGCTATGAAACAAGGTGCTAAGATATGACCCTGGGGTATTGATAGATGTGGTTTAAACCCTGGGGCCAAAGAGCCATCCAATGATGTATATATTGATCTATTTAGCAGCATATTTTCTAGTTTTGTCAGGCTCTTTTCATACTTTATATACCACTCTTAGCATGTAATATTGATTTATTAGTTACAAAAAAAACTTCAGACACGGCATTAGTCCACGGAACAGTTGAACTTTAATTCCCAGGGAACACTATATTAGATTTTTTTTTGCATATTTTACATTTATTATTTTTATATCTTTATTTATGCATTATATACTGCTGTAAAAATAACATAACATGCAATGCAATAAACTTAAGAAAAATGTAATTACTCTTATCAAATAAAATAAATATTTTTAAAGTTTTTAATTTCACATTCATTATAAATTGCAAGGAGATAAAACTTAAAATTAAACTTTAGATAACAAATTTATTACATTCCTGATACAATTACAATTAAAATTACGTATAAAGTCTTACTATGGTATTTTATACCATCATTAATCTAAAAATAAAAACACATTCTCCAATCTCTTGCTAATATGAACACATTTGAGGTCAAATGATTGCATTGTGCATTAAAAATAAATGTTGATAAATTACAATTGTTAAGAATAAATATACATAATTCACACACACACGAGTAAAGTTCAGATTGCTGACATGTTTGTATTTTATTATGATGGCAATTCATCTTTTATCTACTAAAAATTGAAAAGTTTATCTATTTTTTTCTTTTCAAGTGCATAAATTGCTAACTTTTTTCATTTGAAACAAAAGTAAAACCTGAAATTTTGATACAAAAATATTGTTTTCAAAATATTAATACCACCACCATTTTTAAAGCTACAAGCAAAAATGACATGTCAAATGAAAGATTGTTTTGTGATCTATCCAATGACATATCACATGATGATGTGGCACAAACTATCTCCTGGCAATTGAATTTTTAAAATGACTTTAAAAAAACACATGACAAAGTGACAGTGATATATTTAGCCTTACTAAAACTAAATTATTCTAAATATTGAATTATAAATGCTTTGAAACATTTCTATTTAATGGAAAGAAAATTTAAATGTATTTAGAGTATTAAAAATATTTCAAAAACTATAATTATTTTTTCAAAATGTAACTTATTTTACCTGTAAAAGTTATAAAAAAGTAATCTTGAAGTAAACAAGTAATTTAAAATTTTCACAAACCTGGCAATTTTCATTCCATTGAAATGAAACATATTATTAAAGATAAATTATTTGATTGAATACAAACATAATTTATTCCTGGAGTTTTTGATGTAAATTATAAGGGTTTGAACACAGACTTTCAGGTTCCCTTCAGCTATCCATTCTATCTTATACAACTGATACACATGTGAAAAAAATAAAATGATCTCCAATATACGTGCCTTAATAAAGTCAACATGGGTATGACAATAATATTGACATCAACAAACTAATCTTATTTGAGTATTAATAAGCCATGCTTTTTTTCATATTCTCACAGATTTTTAGTGCCCAAAAGATCCATATTAACTGTAATTCATCTCATATGTTCTGCTTTAACAATAATTTTTGGTACTTGGACAACAGATTCAATTTTTAAATCACTTTTTTTTAATCTTGGCCTTACTTACCTCCTCCTATGAAATTAATTTTGGTATTGTGTGTATTTTATCTTCATCACATTTCATGTCAATGTTTTCGTATATTACTTTCTACCAGATATGACACTAACAAAAACCCTTGACAATGTTTATATAATGCACATGAAATTATCTTCACTTAATTGTTTAATTTATCATGGACTGACTTTTCTTCTCAACTAGTTTCATCCATCATTTTGTTTATGATTTCATGAATATATGAATTTAGGTATTCTTTACTGCATTATTAAATTTTCTTTTTCCAAATCATCCATTTTAGATTCAATTAAATTCGAATGCTCACTTGACTTATTCATTATACTATTATCACAATACGACATTACAATTATTTTTGCATTGTTTACTTCAAAATTTTAGGTATTTATTGAGGTTACTTTATTCTTTTCAGGTTATTTCATAGTGTTCTCATCTATATAAGGGTCTTTATGTCAATCTTTGACTTCTTCATAATATTTCCACCCATCTGAAGTTTATATTAAACTACAATGCCCATATGCATTTTAAAACTCTTCTATAGTTTAAAAAATTTCCTAATCTATTTGTTTGCTACTAAAGTTATTTAATATTAAATATTTGGTCTTTACTTTTGTGCACATATGTTCAGTAGAATCTTTATATCTAGGAAGCTAATTGACCAATAATAGAATTTGATGTGTGTATGAATTTTATGTTATTCTTTTTGAAATTATGTAAATAGATGTAGAGTTAGGAGTCATACTGTAAACAAGTTCTTAAGTATTTATTACCAAAAGGCATTTTAAATGTCTACACATTTTCTTTACATATATGACTATTTTATTTAACTATTCAGTTTAATGTTTCAGCATTGATGCATTTCTCATTAGATATTTGATCACAATGATTTAATTGCATCTAGTTATATACCATTTTCTTATGTAACTAATATTTCACCATATTATAATACTAATTTATAATTTATGTTTTCTGATGATAAGCAGATGACACTATTTATTATTACATCTGCATATTACTGTACTATGCTAAACAGCTGCCCAATATGAGATGGTTTGATCATCACCGACAGTTATACCTCATTTTGGTGTATTTCATTGCACATTTTGCAAATCATAATCTGGAAACAAAGTTCTTCAACTTCCTAGTAAAATTTAACCTAGATGCCCTCCCCATGTGCCATTTCCTTGATGCCCACAGGGGATTCACTTGTTTGGATCCAGTCTGCCTGCTAGGAAGAATGACACCATTACCCATATCTTCACCCAATGTCCAATTCTTTATGGATGTAGAATTATGATCCAATCAGTATATGCCATTAAATAATTTTTAATCAACTCCCTCATGGCTGTTATTGCTGATGGGAATTTTTCAGTGGCGAGAAGTTCTACTTTCTTGATTTATAATTGCTGGGTTATCCATTGTGAAATGCTTTATAATCAACCTGACACTGACCCTGGCAAATTTTTATTTATAAACTCAGGATAATGAGAGATAGAGATGAGTGAACTGTGCTGCAGGTTACTTTCAGGACATGGGACCTGAAAGACATTTGTTATAGAACTGAAGGTGACTCTAGCAATCTTTCATCTGTCAGGACAATCATTCTTATGTGTGAATAAGAATCATGTTTCTCACATGTATCAAATCTTATTTATTGCTTTGTACAACTAAATTGAATTAAAATATGTAATAAAGTTCTTGATAAAAAAAAAATAAGTCAAACATTTTGGATACTGTATTTCAATGAAACAATCATTTAATTGCTTATTCATATTTTTGATAAGATTATAGTCTATTATTTTTACATATCTACCATTTATTTTCTTTGATCCTTTTAAAAAAGATAAAGAGTTCACTAATTCTTTTGGCATTTTTATAATGAATCAATATTAGAAAAAAGTTCTGAGAAATCACATTATTTAATTTTCCCATTGCCATCATTTTCAGAAAAAAATCACATAAAGTTAAAATTTGTGAATAGTCAAATTCACACAAAAATATTTATATTTAAGTAATACTGTGACACAATAAAACTATCACACTTCCTTTGTGCATTAATATATATTACACTTGATCAATGTATGAATAGTAACCATTTAATTGACATTTATGGAAAGTCTTCATAGTGATGTAATTTTCCAAAGAATTTCATCATATGCATATCATGAAGCATTTGTTTTTGCTTCTGACTTTTGTAGCTCATAAAATAACTCACACAAAAATATATTTTAGTTATAACTTCGGCCAATAGATGATTTGCACTATAGACAGGTTGGAATGCAAGCAAACAGGCAACTTTAATAGATGCTATAATGCATATAAGTTAAAAAGATAATTTTTATTATTTAAAATTATATTAATCATGATATTTATAAGTTTAAATTTTTTTACATGTAGTTTGACATGAGAAGCATGCAATCAAAGTATTACTTTTATAAAGTTTTTTTTTTTTAAAGTTGCAATATATATATAAAATGCTGAAATGGGCATTTTTATTTTGAAATGTATATATATCATTTCTCTTTTTTAAGTTGTCTTTGTTCATATATTTCAGAAAGTGGTAAATATATATATTATAGCCTTTCTATTTTGTTACATTATTGTATGGATGTTGTTAAAGGTCAATTTTAGTAAAAAAATTAAATTTTATATAACAACTGATTAAAAAGCCTATTATTTAATTTATAGAAGAAGTTAAATTAATTGTTTATTAAGTATTAAATTTGAGTTAACTTTCTTTAGATACTTATAATCTATATAAGTTATAATTTTGAGTTATAAATTGTACTATTTATTTTAAAATAAAAAAAGTAAATAATAATTAAAATAATATAAAGTATCTTTAATCAGTAATTATGATGATTAAAATTAATATTCCTTATAATTATTAATAAATTTGAAAATTATTATTTGTTATTCTAAACTTATTTTAATTAATGATAAAATAAATGGGAGTAAGACGTGTTAAAAGATGTGCACACATTAATTTAATAATAAAAAAATTTACTTGCTATTAAAGTAGTCAATTTGTTAATTATAAAATGTTACTTTTAATAATATAAATATCCTAAAAGTTTATAAAATCAATAGTTAAAATAATAATATAAATTCCTAAAACTTAGGTGTTAAAATTTGATTTTAAATAAAGACTATTTTTCTTATTAAAATTGAATTTAAATTTTGCATTATTAAAATTGATAAATATTGATTTAATATTAGTTTTAATTCATTTTAAAATTATAGACAGTAATTAATGTTCATTTTAAATAGATATCTGAAGGTAATTAACCAATCAGATATTGTAAAATTTTACCTATAAATAGGAAAAAGTAGATAATAAAAAAAAAAATCAAGAAATCATTGGTGGAGAAAACAATATTTTCTTTTCCTCAAATTTAAGTGTAAATTTATTAAAATTTTATTTAGTAGAAAAATAATAATTGTAAATACATAGGAATTAATTTTAAGATGTTTGATAAAAAATTTCATCATGGAGTGAAAAGTAACCTATCCTCATTTGTGCTCTACATATCTGGTTACAAACCTGTAATATTGATTGGAATAGAACTTCATTCACTTGGATAAAATGTACTTAAACAAAAGAAACTGCATACTATTTAAACATTTTTGCTGCTTAAAATGAAAAGAATATGTAAGAAAAGTATTTCTTAATTTTTAAATGCCATATGATAAGGAACCTTTTTCTGTTAAATCTTATCTTTATTAATAATAAAAGTAATTACTTATATTCATTAAGACCATTAATATTTAAAGATATAAATTTGTTTAATATTGTTAAGATGGTAATTGCATAAGAAAAGATGATGCAGATTAAATCTTATCAACTATTATAAATGTTGATTATTTGAAAGAGTAATATTAGAATTTCTAATTCTACAAGTAAATGTTTTGAAATGTAAAGAAAGAAATTGAACTTTAAAAAAATATATAGTAAAATATATTTAATAAATTAGAAAGTAATCGTATAAGTGATTTAGAAAGAAAGGATGAACTTATCTATAAGAATCTATTACTGTTGATAAATATTTTTAATGTGGATCTTTATTTATATTTTCAAATTATGATATAAGTAAAGGTAAAGAGCACAGAAGGGAGAGAAAAAATGAAAGGAATTTATCTTCTTTCAAGCAACAGTTGGTCATTGATGTCATCATGGAAATTATACTCCCAACTAAGTGTTGTGATTTTTAAATTTATTTCAAAGAATTGAAAAAAACTTTTTGTTTGTATTATTTTATTTGAATTGACTGTGATATTAATATAATATTAAGTATTTAAAATTATTTACTTTATATACTCTTTTAGATTTAAGTATCTTAAAAAAAAATTTGTATAAAAATATTGATCATAATTCTATAACATGGAAGAGGTGATATTTACAAGAGTAAGTGGTGAATAATCATAACCTATTATGATTAAGGTAATATTTTAATAAAATACAAGATATTGGTATCTAATTTAAAGGACAGAATCAGGTAAATAAAGAGGTGTCATATTTATAATATATAAACTTAAATGAAACTATATGACAAAGAATTGAATTTATTTATTATAATATTAGTAAGTTTGTATAATGATGTATATGATTGATCTCTTTACAAATTAAAGATAAATTATTTGTAACATTTATGATAAATTCTGTCATAAAACTACTTGTTTTGTTTAAGTCTTCTTGGTTCCTTAAAAATATTATAATGAGCTAATGATAAGTTTAGATGTTATGAGAGAAGTAATGTATTATATTTTATGCGATGTAGATATCTCATAAAGAGTGCCAGATTTTAAAGTAGTGGAACAGGAAAGTATATCTATTAAAAATCCTGTAGTGTTGTGGATGTTTGTATTCATGTTAAATAAGACAAAGTATAGTATAAGTTGGAATATTTATGATGTCATGGATAGTGACATTTCTAAAATCTGTAAGAGCTTGAAATAGTAACTATGATAGAAAATTAAGATAGACACAATATATGTGGCCTTAAATTACTTTTAGTCCATGATATCATTCTTATGACTTTATAAGATATTCATCCCACACTTTTTATCATGAAAAGGCACACTGGTATAAACATCATATTAATAGACTAAAGATATAATTAGTGATAATATCTAGACTTTCAAATAGTGATAAGATAGGTTAATTTATTGCAAGAATGATAAAATATGAAACAAATAGAATATTAAAGAAAGGAAGAAGAGATATTTTATGAATATTTTATTTGATATATGTGATCAAAATACAAAATGAGAGTATAAGTGATATAATATTGAAATAAAACTTGATATTGAGTTTTATTATTGTATGTAATAGAATAAAATTCCATATCTTAATGAATGTCTCAAATAATCAAGCATTTATTTTATATCAAAATAATAAAATATAAGGAATAGATATGTTATAAAATTGTAATTATAAATATTAAAGAGGGGGGAGTTTCAATGTAAATGAATACATTTATGAAATATTTGTACTTGAGGAAAATATAACATATTTTTGTTTTTGTTAATATATTTTAAAATAAAATAGTAAGAAATGAATTAATGATAATGGGGTCTTTGTAATATACTAGATCCTATCTGTAAATTACTTTAGATTGAAGTATAAATTATTTTACTTTGTAATAATTACTTAGTTAATTTTATTTGGTAAAGTTTTGTTATATTTTAAATATTGTTAATTAGAGCTAAGATATTTGTAAATTTTTTTAATTCTATATGATCTTACTATAGTAAATGTTAATGTTTGTTTTAAATTAATAAAGTGTTGATAATCTAATTTCTTGTTCCCAAGTCACTGTTAATCAGCATTGCCACACATATATTACAATGATTGACTATATTTGGAATTGTTATATATAATTTGAGATAAGATAATAGATAAGAAAAATATAATAATATTTCAAGACATTTGATACTGTATTAAAAAATATTAATTAATTTAAATTTTCTACATCATTCTCAATGATTATAGTGAAGAGTTGAATGATTAACATTCCATTTAAGAATAGGAATAAATGAATCATAATCAATTGTAACAGTAAATTATTTTGAAATTAATTATGTTAAATAATAATATTATAAGTGTTGGTTAATAATATTTAATTTTTTTAATAGTCAATTTATAAGAAAAGTTAGTTAATTAGTTTAAAGGAGAGGAAGTGATTATTATATTTGTTTCTTAATTATTTTAACTGTAGCTGGATATAAGTAAAATCCCTCTCTACATTTAGAGATGAATTAACTTATCCATATAAGAAGCAATATGATGTTTATTTATTTAAGAAATGTTACATTCAAATATCAGCCTTTCAAGCTAATTGTGCATATTCTTTTGCGAGTGTTAATAATAATAAATGAATACTTTCTCTCCAATACAAGATATAGTATTTATGCAGAAATAAAATGAATCCACCTATTCCTGCAACTCAAATGCTTATACATGAGCAAATCTGAAGTACTGGCAAGGAAAGCGTGAGGATGGAACACTCACTTTAAATTACTATATACGATGTCTGAATGAATGACGTCGGTGAAATTGTCTAGAATTTACTAAACGTCACTCTAACTGAAACTTAATCATATGTAAATAAGCATTTATTTTTATTTATATAAAAATAATACACTTTAAATTACTATATACGATGTCTGAATGAATGATGTCGGTGAAATTGTCTAGAATTTACTAAACGTCACTCTAACTGAAACTTAATCATATGTAAATAAGCATTTATTTTTATTTATATAAAAATAAATGCTTAGTAAATTCTAGACAATTTCACCGACGTCATTCATTCAGACATGCTTATTTACATATGATTAAGTTTCAGTTAGAGTGACGTTTAGTAAATTCTAGACAATTTCACCGACGTCATTCATTCAGACATCGTATATAGTAATTTAAAGTGAGTGTTCCATCCTCATGCTTTCCTTGCCAGTACTTCAGATTTGCTCATATATAAGCATTTAAGTTTCAGGAATAAGTGGATTCATTTTATTCCTGCATAAATACTATATCTTGTATTGGAGAGAAAGTATTCATTTATTATTATTAACACTTGCAAAAGTGTATGCACAATTAGCTTGAAAGGCTGATATTTGAATGTAATACAATTGTAAACATGCGCTATATAAAAATAAATGCGTATTTACATATGATTAAGAAATGTTAGTAAATGTATGGACTAAAAATAATTTCAATAAGTAGATGAGTATAGTAGTATATTATTATTAAATTTAACATGGGAAATTTTAATATTCAGTATCATTTACTTATTTTGCTGTTAGTCATTAGAGTATCATTGATATTTTAATGGAATTAAAGATGTGTGATATTTCTATGACATTGAGAGTATGCTCTTGTTATATGCTCAATGTTAAAAAGGGTACCTTAATGGATGATTGGATAATGTCTCATGATTATTGTTTTATTGTTAAACAATTCATTTAATATTGGTTTAATAGTATATTAGACATGGAATGATTCAGATTAGTATTATTAGAAATTTTATATAAAAAGAAAGAAATCCAATAAGACTGAGCTATAAGTTTTTTTTTTATCTATCATTAATAATGGTTGATTATCATCTGGTTAGGTTACAATATGTATATATACACCATATTCTCTGAAAATAAGGTCAGGTCTTATATTAACTTTTGTTCCAAAAGACAGTTTAGGGTTTAATTTCAGGGGATGTTTTATTTTTTTCATGTACAAAAATCTACATTTAATCAATATTACTACCATAATTTTAATAGCATGTAAATAATTTTTATTATAGCTTGAATATGTAATGTTTAACATTATAAACATATGACAGAACATTCTCATTCTATACAAAAATATTAAAAGTTATTTCTACGTTGTTGAAATTACTATATTTAATTGAAAATAACATGTGAAACATGAAGCTGTCTGTCTTGATCAATTTGTGAACTAAGATTGCCACTGATAATAAGTTTCAGCCTTTTTAGATATCAATGTTGATTTATTTACAATACATATGGTTGAAGGTCAGATTAAAGAGGAATTCTTATATCAGACTAAATGAAGATGCATTGATAAATAAACAGTAAAACTGTATTAGCAAGTTTATTAAAATGATTAGTTATGAGTCTGACTGCCAAATAATTCTGAATAACATTTATTTAAGTATAAAAATCTCCACTTATATTTATTTATACATTCATTGCTTTATAATTTAATATGTCCATCACATGATTTCAATGAGTGGATGAAACCCATCCATCAGACTGACAGTTTTTAATTAGGATTTATATTTGAAGGGCTTTTACTATCAGCATTATGAAAAATCATGCTAGGGCTTATTTTCTGGTTAGGACTCACTTTCAGAGAAACATAGTATCTGAAGATAGGCTATTCCATGTGTGTATATTTAACTCACATAAAACATGAAATTTGTTCCAAAAATGCATTTTTTGTAAGAGGTGACCTCATGTTCTGTGCTGAAAGATGATTGGGATAGAGTAGAATTGAGAAAAGAATGTACAGATAAAAATATTTTTTACCATATACACATAATCAAAATACTTTATTCAAAAGGAAATACGTTGAGAAAATTTTTTAAAAATCAAAATCAAAAGTAACATTACTCATTGAGAAGGTAATATTTAAAACATACATAAAATATAGATTAAATAAACACAAAAGTGTAATTTTTATGCGGGGGGGGGGGGATGGGATGACTTAAAAATGCACTTTTCTTTATCTGAAAGGAATTTTAAAAATCATATTAATTAGAATGAGCAAAAAAAAAATTCTAGCTCTAATTAAAATTCCTCTTTGATTAAAAAAAAAATCAATGATCACAATTTAGGGATCTCTGGTATTTGAGTCCAAATTCAATGCTTATGCAATGCAGGAAATAGGCCTTCCATAAATAAGCAATGAATCATAATTTGATTTACAATTTTAATAATTCAAATGTCACTTCATTGTTAAAAATGGATGTGTTGAGTTTGTTTTCATTAATCATAATTCTAACTGATTATTTCTCTGTAACCAAATTGAAATTTCCAATCATTGCATTTGATAGAGAAAAATCATTATTGGAGAAATTTATGGAAATATGCAGTTTAAAAATAATATGGCAGGTCTATTCTATGAATGTGTTCAATATTCTATTTTACAACAAAATATTTAAAAAGACAAATAAAATTATTTAATATTTCAATTCATTTAAGTATCTGATAAATATTTAACTTATTATTTCTTATCCTTCAATCCATTTCATAAAAGAGTTAAGTGGAACTACAAAGGTACAAAAATAAGTAAAATAAGCTTTAATTATTTTAAATTCTAATTTCCTTTTTGAAATAATATATAATCTATATTACTATATAAACCTGAAAGTGTTTGTGACTTTAGAACTCAATAAATATTGCACCAATCTTGAATGATTTTCTTTCTTTTTTTGTATAGAATTTTATTAGCATACAAATTTTTGCTTTGTTAAAAAAAATTGTAATTTGCAATGTAAAAATGCATAGACAGTTTATATTGCAATTGTTTTTGAATCTTATAAAAAACAAAAAAGAAACAGCACCAATTAAAAGATTACAGAGTTGGAAAATTTTTTAAACAAAAAGTAAAGTTGGTAAAGCAAGATAAATATAATTTAAATTAATTAAATTGTGTTTGAACTACATATTTAAATTATCATTTGAATAATGACAATTCATATGTTATAATAATGCATTTGATAAACTTTTATTATAAAATTGATAAACTTTTAGAGATTTCAGTTTAAATATATTTAAACTTGAAAAAGTAAATTTTAAAATGCCATGAGTACAGAAAAGAATTATTATTGAATTTGATAAACTTTTACCATTTTTCTTTAAGTATATTCTCACATGATAAAATAAGTTTTAAGTATATTTAATTAATATGTGACAAATATAATTTTACAATGGTGTGGGTGTTTGATCTAATTTTAAAGATATTAATCTCCATTAATTACCTAAAATACGAATATAAATATAATAATAAAGATAGGTTAGATAAAAAAAATAAGCATGAGAGATAGGTTCCCATTATTTATCTTTAAAAAAATATCCATTTATGATGAATAAAAAAAGATAACTTTTCAGTATTGAAAAAATATTTTTTTTCTCAATTTTTTAAATCTATCTTTATGATTTGGGAAAAAAGCTCTGAGGAAAGTACTTGTTATTGTACTGAAATGCTATTTAGTTACATTTTTATATAATGTCACTAACAACATAAGACTCAGCAGAAATAAAGCCCTGAGGGAAGTTAGAGAGGGATTGTCAAATGAGAATCATTAATAAAAAAAAAGGGTGTGATAAATAGTTAGTAGTTAAGATAGAGGATTGGCTCAGATAAAATAATGAGATAAAGAAATAAAAAGGAGATAAAAAATTTCAGTAGGGAAATAGTTCGAAGTGGTTTGAATAATGGCTACTTCTGCACAGTAAAGGGAAATGTGGGCATATTATATAACTGGAAATATATATAGTAGAAATTCCTAGTATTTTGGAGTGTCATAAATTGTAAAAATAGTAAATGTTTGTAACTTTGAGTTAGGGTAAATAGATGTTAATATGAGATTTAAAAAAAAAAAATCAAGTAAATCCAGAAGTGACACAAGATATTTGCCAGAAAAAGCAAGCTTACTTATCCATGATAGAGATGATATAAGAAATGTTGAAAAAGGAATGAGAACAGAAGTGGATAAAAAGTTTAAAGAAAATCAACAGAAAAGTGAGGTAAAATTTGATGAATTACAAAAGAAAAGTGAGATAAAATTTGATGAATTACAACAGGAAAATGATGTGAAATTTGATGAATTACAACAGAAAGTGAGGTGCAATTTAAAGAGTTCATATGATATATAAAATTTTATATTGTGATAATTTTTAAATATATACTCCTCACCCAAAAACAAAACAAAGTTATAATTTTATCTTATCTTGAAAGAAATAGATATGATTCTATTGTATATGCATGATACTAATTTTATTTGTAGTCAGTAAGAGAAAGGAAAACAGACTTTGGACTAGTTATGGTAATATATTTAATAAAAAATATTATATTTATTAATAGATAATCTTGTTCTACTAACAACCTAGTATTCTGGATAAAACTAACCAAGGTTTATTGGGCAGGTGTAATCTGTTTCCAAGAAATTTTTAACCCGATAAAAGAACTAGACAAAGAAGTATGTTAGAAGTCAATTATGAGAAATTAGAAGCAAAATTAGAAGTTAACTCTAAGGAATCTAAAAACAATTATGAAAAGTTATAAGCAAGATTAGAAGTTAACTCTAAAGAATCTAAAGACAATTATGAAAGATTATCAGCAAAATTAGAAGAGGTATGAAATGAAAATTTGGCTTTAAGGGAGGAGGCTAATATTAAATCTATCACCAATGAAAGGAAAGATTGAGGAATCAAAAAAAATTAGAATAGAAATTCATTAGATGAATAAAAAACTCCAAGAATCTCAATAGGAATGTCAGGGATTTCAAAAAGCTGTGGAAGAGTTTTTATTCAAGATAGGAATGGAATGTTCATTCCAAATATTATGCAAGAAATGGATGTAAAATTGGAAAATATTGTTAAAGTTCAAAGAATTAAAATGTTTACAAATTACTAATGAAATAAAAAATAAGGAATTAGTAGAATTACATGAAAAGATTCAAATAGTATCTAATACTATTGTAAATCAATTTTGGGAGATGGAAATACCAATTGGACAAACTTATTCTATTGTGGCAATTTAGGGAATCGAAATAAAGGCCTTATTGTATATGGACAGTCAAGTATCTATTATTTTAGAGGTTCTATTCCATAAAATTCTGCAATTGAACAAATCAATCTATCATTATATCTAAAACAATCCACACAAATCATTCTGGCAAAGAGTCAAAAAGCCAAATTATATATGCAACAGATATGGGCAAAAATTTATTTAAATTCCTTAAGCTTCAAACACTTTTTCTTAGTTATGACTAGAATAATACATGTCATGATCATTGGATCCAACTTCCTAGAGAGATTTAACTGTGTTATTGATTACAAAAGAAGATAACTTATTTGCCAAGATGAAATTATAAACTCTATACATCATATACCATATGAGCCTTTTCTGTGTTCAAACCATGGTGAATGATTTGGACTTTAGATTAAAACTTACAGAATCTAATAATTTTGAGGATGAAATAAGGAATATGTTATATGAAAATTATATAAATTGAAAGATGTATTCTCAAAATGACCAGAAATTATCCAAGGCTATATCCATAAGATCCACTGCAATGATGACCCATTTCAATGGTTATCTTATCCATACCATATCAATATAAGAACAAAGTAAATAAACATATACAACAAATGGTCAAATGGAAAATTATCAAAAAATGTGCCTCCTCATATAATAACCCCTTAGTGATTTTCAAAAAATAAAAAGACTGCTCAACACATATCTATCTAGATGCTAGATTTTTAAACCAAAGAACCATACCAAAGTGTAATGTCCCACCCACATACAAGAGTTGTTCACAAAATTTTGAGAAAAAAGGTATTTACTACAGTTGATCCTTAAAGCATAGATACTATTACATCATATAGATCAAAAATATACCACCTTTAAACGTGAGGGAAAAACATTTATATTCCACCAAATGCCATTTGACCTGACAAATAGTGGGGCCAGCCTAATCCATTGCTTAAACTAAATATTATTTGAAAGGATTAAAATGCCATTGCTCTATATATTGATGATGTAGTCATCATCTCTAAAAGTATAGATGAACATCTTCATCATTTACAAATATTAAATGAATGTCTAGATGAAAACATCAAAATCAACATTTAAAAAAGTACTATCATCACAAAGGAAAGTTTTTCTTGGCCATATAGTAGGGGTGGATGGGATAAAATCCAGCTTAAAAAAATTGCTCAGAATTTCCAATGCCAGAAAACAGTAAACAATGCTGTTTTTGGGGGGTATGCAATTTCCATCACAATTTTTACAAAAATTTCACATAATATACAATCCATTTCTCTCAGCTACTGAAGACAGAGGAGAAATGGATTTAGCGACCTGAGAATATATAAGAAATGAAATTAATTAAAGCAAAATTCTTGAATAAATTAATGTATGGACACTACAACCCAAGAAAAAGAGAACATATAATGTGAAGGTTATTCTATTGTCCCAGAATGTACATATCCATATTAAATAGACTGAAATCTTGCAAGATCTGCTTAAAATTAAATTAGTGAATCAATCTTACAAGGTTAGATTTCAATCTATTATATCAGATGGACTGAATGAAATCCTAGCTATAGACTTGTACAGGCCTCTACCATTATACTGCACTATAAATTCATACTAGTAATATATGACTTTACCCAAATCTGACAAACATTCAATTCATATTAGTAGGAAAGCCTAAGTCAATCCTAACTGACCAAGCCACATCCTTTTTATCCTCTGAATGGGAAGGGTGGATGGAAAAACTAGGTATAAAACATATTAATTTCTATTTGAAACCCCTAATAAAACCCATGTGACATGGAAGAGGAAATAAGAGATGTTATCTTTGAAGAGTTTATTTGGAAGGTAACCATAAGAGATGGGCCAATAAGCCTCCACAAATTATTAATTATATAAACTCTTCTCAAAATGAATCTATGGAGTTTATCCCAACTCAATTACATTTCGATTACAAAGAACCAATCTTAATAAAAACTCAAATACCAACAATGCTAGAATAGACTAATGTTATGAACTGTGAATGAGTTAATGCTAATCTTATTAAGGCCAGTTATAAACATTAAGCAACAGATCCACAAAAGGCAAACCCATTAAAATAGGAGACTTGACCTTAATGATTCCACACTTCAGTAAAGAATAAATACAATTTTTTTTTTACTTCTATGAAGACCCATATGAAATATTTAAGGTCAATACACCAGACAGCCCCAAAAAACATGTAATGCTTGGGGCCTAAAGATCATCCACATCATGAAAGAATAAATGAAAAAATTAATACATAAAAAATAGTATAAACATAAGTAATTAATGAAATGTAGACAAGACCCTAAGTGATAACCCATAAATCTATCTAGAAAGTATAAACTAATATAGAGAATTTTACTTGGAATAAGTGGAATATAAACTTAAGAAATAAATAGAGTTGAGAAACTTACCTCAATGAAAATTAAATAAAAAGACTGAAGCTATAAGAAATGTAAAATTTTTTTTCTGAGGAGATATATAACAATATGCCTATTCTTAAGGCTATACATTGATATTAAAATGAAAAAATATTTACATTTGCTATCTATTTTATTCATGCAAAACCATTTATTTATTTATTTACATCTTGTTTGCATATGGATTAATTAAATGTTACATATTTTTATACCAGAATGTTTTTTCTCAAACCACCTCAAATTATAAATAAATGTTTAAAAAAGAGAAACTTGCTAATGTTAGACTTTAATTAATACAAGTTATAATAATTATGTATGTGAATTTAATTGAAATTATTAATTAAGACTTAATTGCTAAAAGCCCAATATATTTAATTTTATAAAAGATCAAATGAAATATTTTATTAATATCTGAAAATTCTAATACACTAACTTTAAATGTGTGTTTATATAAAACATGACTAGAGAACATATTCTAGAACTCCCACAACAATTTATATAAAATTATAAGATGGAAATATCAAAAGGATAATATAGGATAAAAAATTACTTACTTGAAATTTGAATCAGTAGCTGTTAACATCAGATATATTTCCTTTAACAACCTACATTTGGCATTTGAATAACAGGCTGCATTCCAAAAATCCAAGTAGAAAAGGATCAAATGCCTTGACCCTTCTAATTTCTGTCTATAAATATTATGACTATGGTTTTATATGAATTTAGAAGTTGAGGCATAGTTATTTTTAAAAAATCCTATTTATCAACTTTATTTCAAAATTTTGAAAATGAACTATATATGTCATGAAACTCTCTAAGAAACAGATAAAAAATTCATCCCATTATAAAAGATTATTCTATCTATCATTGCTATAATAGAATTTCTTGAGAGAAGTTGTTTATGACTTCGATGAACCAAATGAAATTTTCTAGAAAACTGCATCATCTTATGAACTATAGTAACTACCTAGAGCCAATTTATTTGGCATTCATATCAAGCTTTGTAAGTTACAGCATTTTAGATAAAGAACTCTTTTATGCAAAAGCTTTAAAAAAAGACATTTCCCAAAATTTAATAAAACTTGATATATTATTTTTATTATGAATGCATATTTTTGTTTTTTTCTTTGTTCTGAAACCTGAAAATAAGTTCTAGCATGATTTTTCAGGATGCTTATAAGTCCTATCCCAAAGCCCTAGTTAAGATTGTCAGTCAGCTGAATGACTTTTGTTTGTTCATTGAAACATACTATGGATGTATTGAACTATAAAGTAATGAATGTATAAATAAACAATATTATTGACATTAAGGCTTTAATATATAGAGTATATGAGTACAGACTTTCACATGACCCACCACTCTCCACACTATCTCATAACACTGATACACTTGAACACATATATGTTGAAAAGATAAATAATCACCAATATACATATTTCATACTAAACCAGCAATCATCAGTTGGTCCAGATTACCATCTCTACACATATATGCAATAAGTACTCAGATATATATTAAGATAACCAAACCTCATACTTTAATGGACAGGCTCCAATCTACTCCTCTTCAACAGTCCATCCAATTGAAAATCTGATGATGAAAATGCTCAAATGCCACCCTGAGGCCAAGATGCTTGTCACACCCATGTTGACCTAAGGTCAATCTGAGCCCTCATGTACAGGAATAATCCATTTAATACATAAACAAGGGATGGGCAGAGATCTCTACTTTGTAATAACTGAAACACACAGGCTTATTACATACTTGTGTCTGTATATGTAATATATAGGGTATATGAGCACAGACTTTCACATGACCCACTACTCTCTACACTATCTCATAACACTGATACACTTGAACGCATATATGTTGAAAATATAAATAATCACCAATACACGTATTTAATGCTAAACCAGCAATCATCATTTAGTCCAGATTACTATCTCTACACATATATGCTATAAGTGCTCAGATATATATTAAGGTAGCCAAATCTCATACTTTAATGGACAGGCTTCAATCTACTCCACACTCCAACTCTTCAACCATTCATCCAATTGAAAATCTGATGATGGAATGCTCAAAAGCTACCCTGAGGCCGAGATTCTTGTCACACCCATGTGATATAAGTTATGGTGATATAAGTTATATGATTCTTTTATATTTTCTACTCGATCATTTTCAACAAATATAATTCTACTTCTATTGAGAAACAATTTATTTACTACAAGCCAGTACATCAGACAATTTATAATTTCATTATGTATTTTTAGATACTTATTTTATTTATATTTAAGAACTAGATTTAGAATGATTGATTTATTTGGAGTTTTATTATGCTAGCTTTTAAATATTCAAGATACATGAAAAATTACTTTGATTTCTTAGATTTTTTCCTCTTAAAAAACTTTATTAAAATAATGAAAGTGATTTTAATAATTAAAGTTTACTCTCAAGTTAAATCATTAATTTTTCTCCTAAAGAAAAAAAAATCCCAGCAGGTTATTATTAGTAATTTAAGTGTTTACAGCGTGCACACTTATAATGGATGGATGTCATATATAAATCATTGTAATACAATACAGTGTTGCAATAGACATACTTAATGTGCACACGAGAAACAGAAACATTTTCTGAATTTTTGTGCCTGCACTTTTCTGTTGCCTTTGTGTGGACAAACCATTCTTAATTGTAATCATTTTTGTTACTGCCTCACAAGTCTTAAACACTTGATTTAATGATAAATTTAAATGGAATATTTTGTTTCAAAATAAAATAAGTGCAAAGGAAAGAACTATTCTGGTGAGTATAAGAGGAATTGTGGGGACCTCTCAGAGTAAAAACCTTAGAGCTTTCTGTACTTGAATAAATGTACATTTTTGTACATGAAAAAATAAGACATCCTCTGAAATTAAGCCCTATAGTGTCTTTTGGAAAAATTAATATAAGACCCAATATTATTTTCAGGAAAACACAGTATTCAAATTAGAAATGCACGATTCTGATTAATAGAATAAAATTTAATAATGAAACTCTTTAAAAAAAGAAATATATTTAAATATATTATAATTTCTAAATAGTATTACAGGAACAAATTCCATGAAACTAATTATTATTTACATTATTATTTTTGTAATTAATCAGCTTTGTTACATGTTTTTGTGTTATGACATGCTTTGTACATATATATCAGTGTATACTTAATAATTAACAACAATAATTACTTTATCACATGAGAAATATATTTAAAATGATGGTCTTAAGGTTCTACATATGAGGGTCAGAATGACTTCCGATCAATATGAGTATGACAACAAAATTGGCGAACAAGGGTTTTGAACATGCCATCATTAGATTTCCAATGATATGAATGGCTGAAGACTTGGAGAAGATTGAAGCCTATCCATTAAAGTTTGAAGATTTGCTAACTTAACATAAACTGAGCCCTGATTATATCTATGTGTGGAAGACGATGATCTGGACCAATTGATAAGTGTTGATTCAGCACAAAATAAGTATATTGCAAATCATTTAACATTTTCACATGTGGTCATGTGTATCATTGTACAAAATGGAATGGATGACTAAAGGGAGCTTGAAAGTGGGTTCAAATCCCTTCTAATTAAAATACTAAAAGTTGATTATTCTGTAGTATAACTATTTGTAAAAAGGTAATTTTTTTTTTGAAATATTGTAGTTGATAACACATATTATTTCATTTAAGTATTACGTAAATATAGAAGTTGCTAAAACAGCTACAAGAGCCTTAATGAATATTATTTACTTAATGAATGTGCATTTAAATAAATTTATAATTACAACTTTACTAACATGAATAAAGCCACCAGTACGGCTATTTTATTTATAAAACAAATATTCTAATTAGATGAGAGAAATAAATGATCAGAGAATTTCTCTCACTCCCGATACGTACTTCAATTATATATTTTCATTTATACATTAATATACAACCAAGCAAATTTATGCTTGTTTTTCTGTGGCTTAAATTGCATGTTTACTAAAAAAAAATTTTTTTTTTTCAATACATATAAACCTTGCAACATAATTCTTTAATTACCATTCTTCCCAACACATTTCATTTTCCCCGATACATCCTTGATTTCCAAATTTTACACAGACTTTAAAAATTGAAAATTCGGTGCCAGTTGCATTATGGTGGAGTCATTATTCATCTTTTGTAAAAAGTCAAAAACATGAAAATAATATAATTTAAAAAAAAAAAAAATTTGAAAGCAGTATCTTTAGTAAATAAATAATGATTGAATAACAAACATTTTCAATAAGTATAAATAATGCAAACCTTCGGTAAAAAAAAAAAATATTAGCACTCATGACAAATGGCTTAAATGAGGCATAGCAAAAAAAAAAAAAAATCTGAATACTAAATCTGGATATTCTGTTTACTGAATAATAATTGAAAAACAAATATTGTCAATATATATGATGAATGAAAACAGTAAATTTCTTCTGGAATGTTTACATTGATAATACTTTTTATCCATCATTGTTTGTTTTGTGAATATAGTAATTTCAGATTTTCAAATATATTTTTTTTATTGTTTTGCTTTGCCTTCATAACAACCGCTTGTCATCACTAATAAAATTTCTCATCAAATATTTGAATTGACCACATTTACGTGAAAAAAAAAAATATTTTTTTTTAAAATTATTGTTTGTTACCAAAGATATTATTTTTAGATTTATTTTCTAAATAAATTATATATTTTCATGTATTCAAATATATATATTTAATTGTATTTTTATATTGGACTATTTCCATCATCTAATATGTGTGTTGAATGTCTTTAGAAAAGTTTAATTTTTAGTTAAATATTCCAAATGCATTCAATTGTTAGTAATATCACAGCAAACAGGTTAGTATATGCACCAACTGTTAGTAATATCACAGCAAACAAATGTTAATAATATCACAGCAAACAGGTTAGTATATGCACTAACTGTTAGTAATATCACAGCAAACAGGTTAGTAACCTGTTTGCTGTGATATTGCTAACAGTTGGTGCATATACTAACCTGTTTGCTGTGATATTACTAACAGTTGAATGCATTTGGAATATTTAACTAAAAATTAAACTTTTCTAAAGACATTCAACACACATATTAGATGATGGAAATAGTCCAATATAAAAATACAGCTAGAACACCATCATCACAAACCTTCAGAAAAACAATATATATTTAATGTTTTTATTTTTTATGAACAAATGAAGCTTAATGTTTATTCTTGTCTACTTTGGTACATGGATGGTGGTTCTACCAAGAATAATAGGTACATGCAACTAACATTGACAGTTCATTCTTATATTCAACATACTTTATTTATATATTGAGCCGGATAGTATCCATCTCAAAAGTCACTTCACCAAAAATAAAACTAACTTTTGGTTTTATTAAATTTTTAGCAAGAAAGCATTTGAAAGTTTGTTTATAGAAAAAAAGTCATTTTATTTGTTTTGTTATAAAATAGATTTCTAAAATAGTTTCTTTTACCGCTTGTTTCTAATTTTTTTATCTTGTTTGTTTATAATTTACCTTAACTAAGCTGAGACTTGTTTTTAAATATTTTTGAATTAATTATAAATAAGATTAACCCTGGGGAGAATCTTTAATTAGGATTAAGACTGAGATAAAGTTGCCCTGTTGAAAAAACCACTAATTAAAAATAAAATGTTTTTGGAAAGATAAGAGCTCTTATAAATAGACCTGGGATTGCAGGCTGTTTATTCTCCAGCTATTGTTGTTGACGCTGCTTGTTAGTGTTCTGCAACTTGTAATTCACCAATTTTATTGCTGTGCTGTTATAATTTCTTCAATGCCAAAACTATATGCAAGGAAAAACTGCTTCAATAGTATTTTCGCCAAGACGGGCTAGGCCAACTTAAAGACGGATCCTGGAATCAAATTGTCCTGCAAAAATCATGTCATAAGAACTCAAATTGGAACTGTTCCCCAACATTGCCTACTGCCTTCTTGTAAACATGAAAGCCTAAAGTCTTCACCGGAGTTCCCCATGGAATGAACTATATATGCCATGCTGGAAGACATCAGCTAATTGTACATTTATGCCTTGAGGTAACCAGTTTCCATTATTCTTTCCAGGGTAGAATTTTTAGTCTCAGCTTAATCTTAAAAATAACTTATTTTATTATATTACTTGTTTATTAAATTTAAAATATTTAGAGCATGTATTGTGTTTGCTTTTTGTTGTATTTATCATCTTTATTGTTCTGATTTTCTGAAATTAGAGATTTCTTTCTAGATTACATAAGATAGTAATCATATATATTTTTTGTCTTGTATGTGAAATCAACCATGTTTGCTTTAAATGCAGTAAAACATGCAGCAGTCCTGCAGCATTATAACATCATTAGTTAAAAAGCTACTGATTGATTGTCCACTCTGGTTTCGTTGATTTCCTACAAGACCGTAATTGTTTCCATATCTCTGAATCAGGAAACTAGAATTGTTGTTCTTTTATAAATTGCCAGCAGAAAGATATTATCCAATCCATTTTTGTTTTTAAATTTATAGGTGAGAGAAATTTTACTGCCAAAGCATTTTATGTTTGCTGTATTCATGTGCACTCTCTGATAAATATGTGTAGTCAAATCTAAGTCAAACTTTTTTATTCATGGCTAGATTTCTTTATTCTATGGTCCTGATTTTAATAAAATTTACAAATGGTTTAAACTTAATTTGGCTGACATTTGTCTTAATGCTTTTATTTCTCAATTTTCTGAACAATCTTTCCCTAAATCTAGTAGGCACAGACCATTATCCGCATCCACTTTTGATCACAGTAAATAAATTTTCCAGATACATAGTGATCTGATGGCACCCTCTGTGATTAAAGATGGATTTAGTGACTGATACATAGGTATATTAATTTAGTGAAGCAACATAGGGCTTTGAGTTTTTAAGCCCATGTGAGATTATGTTTAGATAATTGAAAGATTTCAGGTGTAAGAGGCAAGATCTAGTAGGTGGGGATCAGTTTTTGTTAGTATGACATGTTGAAGCAGTTCAGTAGAAAGGGATTCATTTTTTCATAAGAAATAATAGAAAAACAGTAAATAGCATTTTATTTGCTTTTAGATTTAAAAAAAAAAGAAGTTAGTATAGTGAATTTAGTCTTGTGTAAAAATGGAAATAGTTGAAAAAGAAGAGTCAGACACACTGATGATGATTGACATGATGAAGGAAATGAGTCAAGATATAAAAAAAAAATTAGAGAGTTCAAAGCAGAAATGAAGAAAGAAATTAGGGAGTGCAAAGTAGAAATGATTAGAGAAATGAGAGGTGAAATGAAGGGAAGAGTAGAAGAAAGTCAGGAAGTAGAAAAGGAAGTTGAGATTGAAAATGATCCGAAAAATGAGTTGAGTATAGAAATTAAGTTAGAACAGGGTAGTGCTCGGACAGAGAAAGTGGAAATAAAGTTAGAAATAAGTACAGCATGGAGAGATAGATAGTGTGGTGGAGAAAGAAAATCTTGGGAGACAGTTGTAAGTTAGAGACATAAAGTAAGGTAAAAGAGTTACCTCAAAAGGCTAAATATGAGTTGAGTAAAGTAACTGTTTAGAACATGGAGTTAAAGCTAAGAAAAGAGTTAAGGAAAAGTTTTTGGAGTATGATTTTAAGGCAGAAATAGAATCCATCTATAGAACAATCTTCTTTAAAATGTTCAAAACATCGGTAGAAGATAAAAATTTTCCATTTACTAGCGCTGATTGTCTAAATACTAAAGTGAGATGGTTTAAAGATATGTGGAGTTTTTCTAGGCTTAGAGATTGTCAGATATATGAGGCAGAAAACAAAACAGAATGTGAAAGGGATAAGAGAAAAATGTATACACTAAAAAATAGTTTAGAACGAGAAAGAGACAAAATCGTAAATTCTGAACAATCTTTTAAGATCTCTTGTTTCTCCCTGAATCTAATTGGTCCACTTTTGATCACAGTAAATAAATTTTCTGTATTATGTGATGTATTTGGCTTCTCCTTAAACGAAGTCAAGAATATCTCAGCAATTATGCCCAGATAAACCTGTTAGCCACTTTATTTTCCATTCCCCATTCTAAGTCTTCCCATATTCTACCCCATCCCATTTTCACAACATAATCTTTGTCAACTCTATGGCCTTTATATCTAAATCCCCCTTATCTTTTTGCAAACCCAGCATAAAAACTAATAACTCACTTTCTGTATAGTCACTTTGTTCATACCTATTCTCCCATAACTTCATTATCTGTACCCTTTCTGCTTTTAAGCATTTACATTCAATCAACAGATGCCTAATATTTTCTATACCTTCCTTACACAATTTGCACACTAAATCACCCATATTTTTCCATTTACGTGTATATTCTCTTATTGCTAAAGATCCCGTTCAAGCCTTAAACAATAAACTACTTTCCTTACTATTATCATAAATTAACTCGCATCCAATATTCCATTTTCTTCTATATATATTTAAACTCTTCTTACCCTCCATACCAGTTCTCCATCTCCCTATTTTTTATTAATGCTTTTATTCTTTTACCCCATTCCTTACCACTATAACACTCAACAATCCTCCTAACACAATCATCCCACATTTTATACAAGTATACTGATATAAATTCTTTATCCAAATCTTTTGCATACCGCATTACCTTTCTCACCCATCTTGTTACTTGCCCTTTACTCATAACCCAATTAAATACTATTTTGGCTATTATTTTACTATCTATAAACTGCAACCTACCAAACGTTTTCATTTTACTTTTTGCATCTCTCATATAAAAACTTGACCATCCCACTTCTTGAATTGCCTCCTTTGCTGTCCACATCTCTGCATCTAATGCATGTCTTCCTACTTCCTTTTGTACTTTCTCTAAATAATCTAAAACCCTTTTACTAGCCCATAATGCATCATTACCATATGTTAACTTTGTTACTGCAATTCCCTTCCGTACAATTCTAGCTACATCATAAAAATACTGTTAGTTTCTTTAACAAACCCTTTCTTTTCTTCATTTACCAATTTTTTCTCCCATTCATCCATGCAATTTACCTGATTACATAAGATGATTTCCAAATACCTATATCTATCCACCACACTTAACTTTATATCCTCCAATAAAAATTCTACTTCTCTTTCCCCAGTATTAACCCTTTCTTTTCTTTGCTTCATTTACCAATTTTTTCTCCCATTCATCCATGCAATTTACCTGATTACATAAGATGATTTCCAAATACCTATATCTATTCACCACCCTTAACTTTATATCCCCCAATAAAAATTCTACATCTTCTCTTTCCTCAGTATTAACCATCATTATATTTGATTTTTCTTCACTAAATTTAATCCCCATCTCTTTACCCACCCTTGCACATGTCAACATAATTTCCATATCTTCTCTTCTTTCTGCACACAAAAAGATATCCGCAAAAAAAAAAGACCCAACAAAGTATATACTCTCTTGCCACCTATTAAACGGTATCTCTACCCCTCTTCCTAGTCTTTCTATTGCTTTCTCCAATTCACTCAAAAACAAAATAGGTGACATAGGGCATCCTTGCCTTAATCCTACCCTATTTTTAACTTTAACTGATTCTATATCACCTAATTGGTAAGTAAAATAATTATTTTCATATAATTTCTTGAATAATACTTACTAAAGCTTCACCCATCCCCAAATTGGCTAACCTTACCCAATCTATTTCTGTTTACTCTATCATATGCTTTCTCAATATCTATAAAACTCATATATAATGATCTACCTGAATTCCTACTCATCTCCATAAGTTGTGTAACCACAAATAAACTATCTCCTATACGCCTATCTGACTAAAACCTCCTTGCATTTCCCCCACTACATTATTCTCTTCCATCCATTTTACAACTCTTCCAGCTACCATATATGAGAAAACTTTATATAAAACTGATGTTACCACTATCGGTCTATAATTACTTAACTTTCTACGATCCTTACCCTTTCCTTTAAATAATAATCTTATTCTTGTATTACTCCAACTACCCGGAAAAACTCTCTTCTGTGCCATCTTATTAAAACATGATAATAGGTTTAATTTTGCCCTATGCCCTAAATTCATTACCATCTCTGCTGCCCATCCATCTAAACCTCTTGCCTTTCCACTTTTCAATCTCTTCCCTGCCTCATTCAGTTCATTTTTTGTGAATATAATATTCCCATTACTAACTGCTTTCATGTTTTCTATCACTAATTCCTTCACATCTAACATCTTTTCTATGTCCATTACATATCTATTTAAGATTCTCTCTACCTCTTCTCTAGAGCTATTCTATTCCCTCTATTAATAATATCTCTCTTTCCCTTCATTTCTCCTTTTAATGTAGTTCCAAAAATTTTTATTCCCATCTCTTCCACTTTTATTAATATCCTCCAACAATTTACTATTTAACTTCATCCTCTCTCTATAATTATCCATTTTAGCCAACTTGAAGTACTTTCCCCATTTAGCATTAATATCGTTTTCACTTTCTTTGTTCTTAATAGCACATTAATATTCTCTGCATGCTTCTTTCCTCTCTTTTACACATTTACTATCATTTTTTATTACTTTTATACTTCTGCATATTCTCAACTAAAACCCTATTTGCCACTTTTTCTATTTCACCACACCAGTCCTTATACTCATCCCCAACCAACTGCTCCATGGTTTCTTCAACTTTTATTTTATGCTCTTCCATCCACATCTTTCACTATTGTTTCTACCTTTATTTCTAGCCTCCATCACATTACTAACCATTTCTATTACAATAAAGTTATGATCACTATTACATACTCTCTCTTCATTATCAAACACCTTAATTTTCCATATTTTATTCATGCCCTCTTTCTCTACCAACACATAATCTATTGTGTGAAATACATTGTTCCTAGACCATGTGCATTGTCCCTCATACATATTTGATAAATTCCCAATGCTCAAATTTACTCTTTGACAAAATTCCTTCAAAACTGACCATTCTCATTACCTACATCATCAATTTCTTCAATATGTCCATTCATATCCCCTATAACTTTATTCTCTTCCCTTTTTCTTTATAACTCTGTATATCCTTATCTAGGCATTCATATATACTACTGTTCCACTCCATTACAGTTTGACTATCTCCAGTGGCGATAAGAACTACAGCCACCATACATTCTTGTCTACCCAACCTTATTTCAAACCACAAATGCTCTTGACATTTAACAATATTTAAATATTTTTTCGATATAACGCCTATACACCACCCCTTTTTTTTCTTTTTATACCCTGCCATACCACCTCTTCCACAATAGGTTCTTCTCTTAGATGAGTTTTCACTACTGCTAATACCTCAAGCTCTTCATTTTCAATTGCTTTATTTAATTCCAGCCACTTTTCTGGTCTCCTACCACCTTGCATATTCAAAAACCCAATTTTAATAATTTCTTCATTGCTAACTACTGTTTTATAAATTCTTTCTTCTCCATTACGTTTATAACAAACTTTCTTACCATTAATCTTACAGAACCATTCCTTCTCCACATCTACAATTATATCTAAATCAACCATCTTTTGCTTATTTCTTATATCCCATCCATTCTTCTTCTTTTTGATAATATTACAATTCCATGTGATGATGTGATGTATTATGGCTTCTCCTTAAATGAAGTCAAGAATATCTAAGCAATTATGCCCAGATAAACCTGTCAGCCACTTTCTTTTACATTCCCCACTCTAAATTTACCCATAATCTGCTCTATCCCATTTCCACAACATAATTTTTGTCAACTCTATAACCTTTATATCTAAATCCCCCTTATCTTTTCCCAAACCCAGCATAAAAACCAATAATTCACTTTCTGTATAATCACTCTTTTCATATTTATTTTTCCACAACTTCATTGTATGTACATTCAACTGTTATTGATAACACACAGGGTAATATAGGCATGTTTCAAGAGGTATTATTCTCTATTCTTCAGGTATTGCTGGCAGTGACCGTACTTGGGAATCGAACCTGAATTCTTGTGTGCTATTACTAACAGTTGAATGTACTTTGAAAATTTAAATAGAGTTAAATTTTTCAAAAGACATTCAATACTTTATATTAGATGGAAATAGTTTGATATATAAATACAACTAAAATACCATCATCACAAACTCAGAAAAATATTTTAGCTTAATCTGTCTGTGATATTTTCCTTTATTTTATTTCACTTTTCTACAGTGAATCCTATCTGATGTCTCTTACCATTTCACAAGCCCAAAATTGATCATAGAATTAAGCATGTTATTGAGTTTCAATTATTAGAACTATAGTAAAAAGACTAAAGCACTTTCTGGGATTTTTTTTCCTCAGTGATTTTCATGTAGCACTGAATTTTCAGTCCTTTCGTTCACAGTTCCTTAAATAATCACATTATGCTTCTTTAAACATTAAAATTATCTTTCATCTCCATCTCCCAATTTATTTCTAATATTCTACAATGTGAAGGATAGAGCCATTATCTGCTAATTAATCTATACTATGTCAGAATGTATAGAATTCTGTTGGTGTAGTATCATCTATACAATGTTTAATATGAAATTGACTTGGGTATTCTTTTATTTCATCAAGGGTATCTTGTTCATATTTAAAAAAAAAAATACATTATCACAGTCTGCATCCAACTGAATGAATTATCTTAGTATTCCATTTTATAAATAGCTTTTTTTAGTTCCTGTCTTATTTTTGTCAACCATATTCTTATATTGATATCCTTGCCATTTTATAATCATTTATTTTGATGTTTTTATAATCTTTTATTTTATGCTACAGTTGTAATGTAAACTCTATTTATTCGAACTACCCACTCCAGTTAGATCTTTCGGTACTTGTCGAAGAGCCCCCATATCCCACTGGATGGCACCGTTTTCGCGCTAAAACACATAAAAATGCCGTTTCTGCGGCCGACACGTTCGAACCCGCATTTTCTATAATACAACTTTTTTGTTGTGATACAGATTGCAGGCCGCTATGTCGCATCGCAGTACAGCATGTATGTTTTACGCAGCAAATACATTTTCCGAATTCGCACAGTTTATAAAATGGTCACGGCTTGGGGAGAGGATGTGTTTTTTTGAATTGGATGGCAATGTTGTTTTCATTGGATTTTTTTTAATTTCAAAGTATTGAAATGTTCAGATTTTGTAAGGTAATAATTAACAGACTTTTTACACCATAGTGTATTGAAGTTTTAAGTTGTAACAAAACATTTTGTTACGCTCTTAAATTTTCGAGATTGCAACGTATGGTGGCCGTTTGAGGGCGCCACCAAGCATTTCTGCCTAGACCGTATTATAAATTTTCTATAATAACGGTTAATTTATTTACGAATGGCAATCACCAAATACAAACCTTAAGATAATTTTCTTTTAATGAACCAAAAGATTACAAAATGAAATATAAGAATTAATTGTAATAAATAAATAAAAAAAAACCCAGATCGAAGCTTAAATATTGTTGAAATATTTATTACACCTTTATTCTATTTGTTATCTATTCCCTTCCCTCATATTTGTTGAATCAAACCCTCCCGATCCTTTTTCCTTTCTAATCAAAAATTAACATATATCGTTCTCGAAGGATCATGCGCCGTCACTTTTTCAATCCTACCATATTTTCATCAAAAAAAAAACATGGTATATAACTATGAGTGAACTCTAGGGTGACTTACTATAAGAGTATGTTGGTTAAAAAAAAACAAACCCACTCAAACCTCCTCCTTCTAATGTTAAATCTTATCCTCGTAAATTTTACCTGCCCTTAGATCGGGTATACAATTTTGCTTATTCATCTCTTTACATTATAAGAATAACAATCACAGAGACTAAAGGTAAGTTTAATTAATAAAACATAACACACACAAAAAAAACAATATGTGGATTAATTTGAATTAGTAAATATATCTACTTAAAGACTATATATCCCCCCTTTTTTAAAGGCTGAAACTTTGAGATATTTGAAGTGAAGGTTGTTTTTTTTTTACATTCTATTCTTTATTCTATTACGCAAATGTCTCTTGAAATTATAATAATAATAAAAAAAAATCAATTTACCCCGATCAATCAGTGTAGGTCCTATATGAGTGGAATATTTCACTTTCTATTCATCATGGTTGGTCCGCGATCTTCCAGTCCGTTTTCCTCGGCTAGCTTTCTATGTCCAGCATTTACAAGGCAGTTCCAGGTGGCAATAGGAAGAGGTTCCCAAAAGGGAAAGTTCTGATCGCTCTAGCCGCTCAACATTTTCTCCTTGCGCTTTCTTCTTATTTTTTTAATGTAATTTTTCAATTTTTAATATTGAAAAGTCCGAGCCGAATTGAAACTTATAGATTAGGTATTGACCTCGGCAGAAATCCAATTAATAATAGAACAAAACAAAAGTCCGTAATTTATAGTTTTTTTTTAAAGTCTCAGTTCACATCTTTAATATTCTCTTTTTTTATTTCATATTTTATTTTAAAATCTCAAAGAAACATTCCAATTGATCAGCGTAATAGATAGCATAAAAATACCTTCACTATCAAAGCCCCAACAATAGAACTAATTGCTTTTTTTTCCTTTCTACCTTTAAGAATTTTTTTAAAAGACTAACAAAAGACAAACTTTTATCAAAAAATAAGATCTTGATCTAATTTATTTTAACATCTTAAAACTCCATTTTAAAATTAAGTGTTAATTTATTTTTTTAAAATTATGTATTATAAAACGATATTTATATTTTAACAAAATATATATGTGCGTATATATATGAGCTGATAGAAAAGTACGTGTTTATTAATTTCTAATAAAATAAGTTTATTACAATGTATATATATGTATGATTATGAGCTGGCAGAAAAATACCAGCTCAAAGTAGTAAACATTGACGAGATATATGTATAAAGTGAGTTGGAATTAGATAACAAGTCAAGTAACATCATAACATTCCATGAGACAAAGAAGTTGTAACGTGTATATTTTTGAAATAAAAAAGAGCGTTAACACAAAAATATCCCGTAAGAAAAGTACAACTGTACATGTTTTTTTTTAAATGCCATAAAAAACAAATATTATAAACATTGTATATATATATTTGTCGTTGTTTAAAAAAATTTTAGTTTCTTTCTTTTCTCCGACTACTGTTATACTTTGTTGAATATAGTTTACGTTTATTGTTATCATTTATTTTATAGATGTTAGTAAACAAAAATATTTACAAAAATACGATTTTGATATTTTTTATTTTAGCATTACAAACAACAGAAAAATAACCCTAAACCTAACCCTAACAACTTTTACTTGTCATTCTATTTGAAATAAAAAATAGCGGTAAGCAACAACAACAACAAAAAGCCGTAACACCAGTAAAAAAATCTCCGATAGAAAATTGATTTTTCTAATAAAAAGCAAACTAAAAAAGACGAATAAAATTGTAAATTGTTTATTTTATTTTACATTTATTATTATCATTTAATTTGTATATGTTAATAAAAAATATTTAAAAAAAACGATTTTCTTTTGTTTTTATTTTCGCATTACAAAAACACATCACAATGATTATAATTAACGGCCCGAGAATGATCATATTTTATAGTTTAAGCGTGAAAACTGCGCCATCGAGTGGGATATAGTAGCTATTCGACGACAACCGATCTTTCTTCTCTTTATTTATGCATTCCATTCCATTTGACTTAGGTAGACATATTTTTGCACTATTCCATTTTTAGTTAGTATGATATCTACCAACTTGTTTTGTTTTAGGTAGAAGCCTTAAACATGATGACATTTGTATTTCTTATCACTCTTCTTAGGGTGATTACCATAGGTCACAGATTTATCTTAATAGATTTGAATAGAGAAGCCCCCCTTTTTATTGCAGAGTTATCATTCTATTATTATCCTTCAAACACATTTCAAATTTTCTATGTTGCTATAGTTGAAACATCTTTTCCAATCTCATAAATTTGAAAGGGATTTTCATATCTCTACTTCTATCACACTATAAGTGAAAAATAAAAGGCCTTGTAGTTAAATGCTTCTGATTATTCATGGAAAAGTATCCAGTTTTTCAATATATAAAACACTCTATTCGTACGTGATTTGATTTTATATCAACATTTTAAGTATAATTGGCATCTTCTCTAGTGTTTCACTGTCTTTTTCATTGAATATAAAAGTTCTCCATTGTTTCTGGTTTAAGATTCTCTACAGTTTTTCTGAATCCATTTCATTCTTTCTTAAATCATTTCTATTATGTTCTATATACATCATTGCTTACCACAATCTTTGCATCTTTAATACTAAGTTCTGATTTAGGTTTTGTATAGATATTAATATTCTTTGCTTTTCATTTTTTACTTCTACTGGATATCAGAATCTTTTATTCTTAATGCAGACTTCCATTTTGTGAAAAAAACAAACAAACAAACAACTTAGTCCCCTTCCTGATTTTTTTTTTGCTTCTTTAAAATCACTATTCACCCCCCCTCTTATAGATCATACAATTTTACCATTTATTCTTTAATTCTTAAAATTAGTTCTATTAACTTCACTTACTTTTCAATCTGCTTCTAAGCATCATTTTCTACCAACTACTTCTTCAATTATAAACAGTGATATTACCGATATCATTTGTACTCTTCAGTCATTTCTCTAGGGATTTTATTTTATTCTTTTATACATGTAGGTGCTGAATCCAAAACTTATATATATATATATCCACAGATGGCGTTCTACCAAAAACACCGATCAAGCGTATGTTTTGTTTACATAAACGTCAGAGTAGCATTCACTATCTCTAACTATAATTCCACTTTCAGATCATGATTTCAAGCTATTTGCTATCATCAGTGAAAGACAGGAATAAAGAAACAATCTAAATACAAACTCTGAGCGTTTATGAAACAATTTCTATTCAGCTTGCAAGCATGAATTTTTTAGACACGTAATGTCTTCAAACTCAGCATAGCAAAACAGATAGCTATATGGGTCTGATCTCAGTTCAGCATCACCACATAGTAGAAGCCTCTGCAATCTATATCATTGCAAGAAAGACCTCAAAGGTACATTTATGATAAACAAAAATGCAAGTTAAATAACTTGCTAACGCTTGTATTTATGTCCACAGATGGCGTTCTACCAAAAACACCGATCAAGCGTATGTTTTGTTTACATAAACGTCAGAGTAGCATTCACTATCTCTAACTATAATTCCACTTTCAGATCATGATTTCAAGCTATTTGCTATCATCAGTGAAAGACAGGAATAAAGAATCTAGATCTAAATACAAACTCTGAGCGTTTATGAAACAATTTGGTAGAACGCCATCTGTGGACATAAATACAAGCGTTAGCAAGTTTTTTAACTTGCATTTTTGTTTATCATATATATATATAAGTTTTGGATTCAGTACCTACATGTAGTGATGTAATTGCTTAAATAAATACATTTCATTTTGCCAGTGAATACAACTATTTCTGAAGAACGTAATTGGTGATCTTATAATTATCCGAGCAAACTATTCTAAGACTAGGACATTTTAAATACAAGCACAAAACAAAGCAATATGGTACATATAAATAAATAATAAAGTAACAATAAACATAAATTTGAAACCCCCCCTCAAACAGATTATGGTAATAAAGGATACACATATACTCTTTTTTTTTTTTTACTATAAGAAAGGTTTATTCATGAGTTTACATTGATACTAATTAGATTAGCATAGACATAATGATACAGAAACATACATGATCTTGTACATAATATTAAAGACTAACAGGGAGGTATGAGTATTCACCCATTTGTCTAGGAAGGAGCATTTGTGCCACGTTTCCCGATGTAACTTATGAGGAGCCAAATGTCTATCTCTGTCCTTGATTTTATTTATTTCTTTAATATAGACTTGACAGCTACTGAGGTTTGTCTGAGTGAAGAGCAGCTTATATCTTGTCAGCCAAACAGCAAACATTATAAAGATGGCTAGTTTGATGATAGAAAAAGTTCCATTGCCGATAGCTCTATTGATAGACAAATCTCAGGTGAAACACTGTTTACAATCAGGGACCTGAGTAGTTCAAGAAAGGGGCAAGAGTAAAACAAATGATGAAGTGTTTCATCATCAGTCTTGCACAATCCACACTGAGGATCAAGCCTTGTAAATCCCCTCCTCTATACCAAGAAATGATTTGTGGGCAGGAGGAGAGATTAAACTTGAGGAGAAAGTTCACATACTTGGGTTCAAATATCTAGTCTTTGGACTATTTGCTTATTATTGATACCAAGTTCAGATTGTAACATGCTTTGATTGGGATGTATGAGTTCGTATACATCCCAATAAGATTTTTTGTTTTCAAAGGTTTGTGCAGTGATACCGAACAGTCCATTGACATACTGAATCATATCACTGATCCATTTACTTGGACACGGTGGGAATGTGTCAGTGAGCTCAAATGGGAATTTTATGTTGGCCTGAATCAGAATTAGGTAAATTGCACACAATACACTGATTACTCTTTGCACATAGAAGACATCCACATAATGTAGGCTACACATATACTCTTAATAATAAAATTAAACAATAAAGGGAAAAATATTTTTTTTTAACTCTGCTTATAGTTCTCTATCTCACACTCTCTCTTTTTTTGACAAAAATTTAAAAATCTCTTGAGAAATTCTTATTTTAATCCTCTATTTATCAGGGATACAGTTGAAAGATTATTCTAAAAACAATAAATTACAATTTGATTTATTATAAGTCAGCTTAACATTTATAATGTCTCCTTAATCTTAAAGTTATGCCATGAAATCCATAAAAGAAATGTTTACGAAAACTCTAGGAACAGTCAGACCCCTTGAATCCAACTCAAAATTTCCAATGCATTTCTAAGAAAAATGAAAACTCTATCAAACTAAAGATGTTTACTGGAATATGCAATCACAATATATTGCTATAATGCAGTAGGAAACTCTCCACAAAGTAGTGCCACTCAGTGCAAGCCTTAATAATCAATGGGTGCAAGGTTTGTGCATAAACAGTGTTTCACCTGAGATTTGTCTATCAATAGAGCTATCGGCAATGGAACTTTTTCTATCATCAAACTAGCCATCTTTATAATGTTTGCTGTTTGGCTGACAAGATATAAGCTGTTCTTCACTCAAACAAACCTCAGTAGCTGTCAACTCTATATTAAAGAAATAAATAAAATCAAGGACAGATAGACATTTGGCTCCTCATAAGTTACATCGGGAAACGTGGCACAAATGCTCCTTCCTAGACAAATGGGTGAATACTCATACCTCCCTTTTAGTCTTTAATATTATGTACAAGATCATGTATGTTTCTGTATCATTATGTCTATGCTAATCTAATTAGTATCAATGTAAACTCATGAATAAACCTTTCTTATAGTAAAAAAAAAAAAAGAGTATATGTGTATCCCTTTATTACCATAATCTGTTTGAGGGGGGGTTTCAAATTTATGTTTATTGTTACTTTATTATTTATTTATATGTACCATATTGCTTTGTTTTGTGCTTGTATTTAAAATGTCCTAGTCCTAGTTAGAATAGTTTGCTCGGATAATTATAAGATCACCAATTACGTTCTTCAGAAATAGTTGTATTCACTGGCAAAATGAAATGTATTTATTTAAGCAATTACATCACTACATGTAGGTGCTGAATCCAAAACTTTTATATATATATATATGTTTTGGATTCAGCACCTACATGTATAAAAGAATAAAATAAAATCCCTAGAGAAATGACTGAAGAGTACAAATGATATCAGTAATATCACTGTTTATAATTGAAGAAGTAGTTGGTAGAAAATGATGCTTAGAAGCAAATAGAAAAGTAAGTGAAGTTAATAGAACTAATTTTAAGAATTAAAGAATAAATGGTAAAATTGTATGATCTATAAGAGGGGGAGTGAATAGTGATTTTAAAGAAGCAAAAAAAAAATCAGGAAGGGGACTAAGTTGTTTGTTTGTTTGTTTTTTTCACAAAATGGAAGTCTGCATTAAGAATAAAAGATTCTGATATCCAGTAGAAGTAAAAAATGAAAAGCAAAGAATATTAATATCTATACAAAACCTAAATCAGAACTTAGTATTAAAGATGCAAAGATTGTGGTAAGCAATGATGTATATAGAACATAACAGAAATGATTTAAGAAAGAATGAAATGGATTCAGAAAAACTGTAGAGAATCTTAAACCAGAAACAATGGAGAACTTTTATATTCAATGAAAAAGACAGTGAAACACTAGAGAAGATGCCAATTATACTTAAAATGTTGATATAAAATCAAATCACGTACGAATAGTGTTTTATATATTGAAAAACTGGATACTTTTCCATGAATAATCAGAAGCATTTAACTACAAGGCCTTTTATTTTTCACTTATAGTGTGATAGAAGTAGAGATATGAAAATCCCTTTCAAATTTATGAGATTGGAAAAGATGTTTCAACTATAGCAACATAGAAAATTTGAAATGTGTTTGAAGGATAATAATAGAATGATAACTCTGCAATAAAAAGGGGGGCTTCTCTATTCAAATCTATTAAGATAAATCTGTGACCTATGGTAATCACCCTAAGAAGAGTGATAAGAAATACAAATGTTATCATGTTTAAGGCTTCTACCTAAAACAAAACAAGTTGGTAGATATCATACTAACTAAAAATGGAATAGTGCAAAAATATGTCTACCTAAGTCAAATGGAATGGAATGCATAAATAAAGAGAAGAAAGATCGGTTGTCGTCGAATAGCTACTATATCCCACTCGATGGCGCAGTTTTCACGCTTAAACTATAAAATATGATCATTCTCGGGCCGTTAATTATAATCATTGTGATGTGTTTTTTGTAATGCGAAAATAAAAACAAAAGAAAATCGTCTTTTTTAAATATTTTTTATTAACGTATACAAATTAAATGATAATAATAAATGTAAAATAAAATAAACAAATTATAATTTTATTCGTCTTTTTTAGTTTGCTTTTTATTAGAAAAATCAATTTTCTATCAGAGATTTTTTTACTGGTGTTACGGCTTTTTGTTGTTGTTGTTGTTTACCGCTATTTTTTATTTCAAATAGAATGACAAGTAAAAGTTGTTAGGGTTAGGGTTATTTTGCTGTTGTTTGTAATGCTAAAATAAAAAATATCAAAATCGTATTTTTGTAAATATTTTTGTTTACTAACATCTATAAAATAAATGATAACAATAAACGTAAACTATATTCAACAAAGTATAACAGTAGTCGGAGAAAAGAAAGAAACTAAAATTTTTTTAAACAACGACAAATATATATATACAATGTTTATAATATATGTTTTTTATGGCATTTTAAAAAAAACGTGTACAATTGTACTTTTCTTACGGGATATTTTTGTGTTAACGCTCTTTTTTATTTCAAAAATATACACGTTACAACTTCTTTGTCTCATGGAATGTTACGACGTTACTTGACTTGTTATCTAATTCCAACTCACTTTATACATATATCTCGTCAATGTTTACTACTTTGAGCTGGTATTTTTCTGCCAGCTCATAATCATACATACATATACATTGTCCTTTATTTATATATATTTTGACATTCTATACATACTGTGAAGATCCTGGTATATAATGATTAGTTCACTGCTTCTTAATGCATATTTGTGTAAAAATGTTTATGGATGTATATATTTATGCAAGTAATTGAAAGCAGACAAATGTATTGTTATTATGGAATAATCATGTTAAATATTTTACTTTCATTCACTTGATTATATTTGAATATTGTTATTTATATTGGTGTATTATACACGTATATCTCGTCTTTGCTTTGTCATACTGAATTTGAATAAGTTCTAATATTATTGTTGGAAATGAATTTATTTTATTGAAATTAACACATAACATGATAAAATATTTTGGTCATAGATCTTTAAAGATCTCATTTTCATGTTTATATATCTGAATTAAATGATTTTGTGCATATTCATGTTATGTGATACATTAAAATATAATAAACCATATTATAGAGTTCAAACAAGATCGAATAATATTGCCATAACAGAAATTAAATTTCATAATAAGTCTCATAAAATAAAGTTATATAATTAATAATTATAAAATTTGATTTTGTAATTTGTATAATTTGTTGAGTTCCATTGTATGTTAAGGTACTAGTGGATATTGTTGTTAACCATTAATAATTTATCGTAACTTTGACGCTACAATGTGATAATCAAAAGCTTTTCATTGATAGTTTATTATTTGTTTATCTATTAACTAATAAACATATATAGTTACTGTTGGTTATATGATTCATTCCTAAAAGAAATATATTGGTATTGCTTTTCAGCATTCACTCATATTTCTGACCATTACAACATATATTTGTTTTTTTTAAAAGTCAAATTCATTCTTTTACTAGTTTCTTTTTTAATGTATATAAAAAATTCATTAAGAAAAACAATATTTACAGTTGATATTTCTAATCTTCAGAAACATTCTAATGAATTTAAATTGCAACTTACAAATTGGTTTCAAGTATTAGTAGATTTTGAACATGATTCAGATTTGAATGAAATTAACAAGAAAATAACTGATACACTTTTAAAAGCTGCAACAAAGATAGCTGGTAGAAAGAAGCAGCAATTGACCAATAAAATTTTTACTGAGACTAAAGAATATATGAAGAAAAGAAGAAATATGAAAATATACAAAAATGATGTATTAAAAAGGATTGAATACCTAGAATTTTAAAAAATGGTGCAGAAAAGAGTTGAAAATCATATAATAAAGTATAACTGTGAACTAGCAAAGAAAGCTGTAGAAGAGAATAAAAGTCTCAAGAGTGTAAAACAACATTTTGGTATTGGTAGGAAATTTATATCTGCAATAAAAAAGATAGAATTATTACTAAAAAGAGAGATGATATCATGAAATGGGCAGAAAACTTCCATCAAGAATTATATAGTAATAAAGAACAAGTATTTCCTATATCTATCTTCTGAATTACCCAGAATTTTAAATGAAGAAGTGAGACATGCAATTAAATTTATGAACAAAGGAAAAGCTCCAGGTAATAATGGAATTATAATTGATATATTAAAAGCAGGTGAAGAAATAGAATTTTTTTAAGCAAAATTATATACCAAATGTCTAAATGATAAAGATATACCAAATGATTGGAAGAATGCAGTATTAATATTTAAAAAAGGCAATAAAGATATTAGAAATTACACTTATCAGCCTTTTATCAGGTTTATACAAAATTTTTACCAAGATAATTACAACTCATCTACAGAGAACATTGGATTTCTATCAATTAAGATAATAAGCTGGATTTAAAAGTGGTAAATGAATATGAGTTGCCATTATGCTTTAGATTTGTAGATTATAAAAAGGCATTTGATTCAATAAACATTTCTTCAGTGATTAAAGCATTGGATCATCAAGGTATAGATCCAGGATATTGTCATATTTTGAAGAATATTTACAAAAATGCAACCGTAACAATTAGATTACATAATGATATTAGGAAAGTCAACATTGAGAAGAGTATAAGATAGGATGACTCCATATCTCCAAAACTTTTTGCAGCAGTGCTGCAAGAAGTATTTTGAGGATTAAAATGGAAAGCTAAAGGAGTGAAAGTAAATGAAGATTATTTAAGTCATTTAGACTTTGCAGATGATGTAGTTGTTTTTGCAAACAATCCTTTAGACCTGCAGGAAATGTTGCAGGAGTTATCAGATAAAAGTAGGTCTAAAAATAAATGTTAAAAAGACTAAAGTAATGTTCAATGGATTTTCTCAAAATATGAAAATGAAGATTATGATGAGTTAGAAGAAGTTAACAGCTACAAATACATCGGTCAGAATATTAATATCATAATGGATGAAATTGAAGTGCTTTTGGTGGAAATAACTTGATACTAATAGGAAATATGCCTATGGGTTTGAAAAGGAAGGTCCTTAATAAATGTTTTGCCAGTTCTTACTTATGGATCTGAGACTTGGACACTTAATAGAAGAGCAATATAGACTTCAGACTACTCAAAGAAGTATGGAGAGATACATATTAGGAGTAACAAGAGGAGATCAAAATCGCAGTATATGGATAAAAGAACAAACAGGTGTTACTGACCTCATTGAAAAAAGTAAAAAACTGAAGTGGAGTTGGGCTGGACATATTGCTAGAAAAGATGATAATAGATGGACAATTGAAATCTTAAATTGGATTCCAAGAAATTGTAAAAGACCCAGAAAGAGACCACATGTGAGATGGATGGATGAAATAAGAAAGTGTGCAAGGGTGATGCGGAGAAGCTAAAGATCGGAGAAGATGAATTGAACTTGGAGAGACCTTCATCCTGCAGTGGATTGATAATGGTTGATGATAAAATTGTATGAAATTAAGAAAACAATCTGAAATATATGAAGAAATGATTTTCACTTATCTTAGCCTAATCAACAAATTTGAGTTTTTAGTTTTACCTATAGTGGTATAAAAAAAAAAAAATTAAAATAAATAGAAAGACACTCCATATTCAATAATTTTTGGATTACAGTATAAAATTTTGCCACTACACAAGGTTATTATTACCACATGACTAAAGATATTAACAAGAAATGTTTAATAATGATAGATTTGCATACTTTTATACATTTCAGATATATCAATGTTAGATTGATAAATGTTATGTAATCAATGACAATTTCCATCAAATATATGCATTCAATCTTTTATGGTATCTTTTTAAAAAATTATCTTAATAGATCTTTATCTTTGTATTCATTAAACAATTTTTAGATTTTATTGTTATTGACATTTCAACTTTTGTATTCTTATATCCCCCCTCCCCGGGATTAAGAGAAGATAGAATAATACATTTTCTCAGATGTAATCATAAATAGCACCATAATGCAATCTGATCCACAATAGACACATATATTCAATGATTGTTTCAATAATTAAAATAACTGTATTCAATAAATGCTTTAACAAAGAGAAGTGTGCAAAGATATTCATTTCTATTTATAATGAAAAATATTAGATGACAAGTTATTCAATAACATAATTTTTGACACAACCAAGATGTTGAAGAGGTTGGTAATGAATGAAGTGGGAAACAAAAAATGGATGAGATTGAGACAAACAGAAAAATCTAAAAGGAATTGGTAAACAAGTATTTCAATATCTATGAAGACTATATTAAGAAATAAATGACTTTTTATAAATGTATCTTATTTCTTTTACTTTTTTCTAATTATTTGTAATCTATTTGTAAATTTTACTTATAATTTGTTAAAATCACCACTTAGAAATATATAATTCCATATATCAATCAGACAGTTCTTCTTTCCAAAATAGTTCATAAATATCCAATATATAAATAAACAAACAAACTCCTTTTTAAAAACTTGCTTTTTATATGATTATAATCATCAATAAAAAAAACAACAACATATATATATATAATAATAAACATCACATATTCCCAAAAAAAAAAAAAAATTACAAAATACATTCACAATCAAAATTTTATCTTATCTCACTCCCCTTTCCTATTGCAAACAATTACAGTTTAACCACAATTTCCTTTTTTTTTTTTTTTTAAAAAAAAAAATCTATATATATCCTGTTTAATTCTGGTTTTATTTCATTAATGTACATACCTTCCTTTATCATCCCTTTCATTGTATGAATTAATACATTCCAAAGGCTTTATTTCAAAATCCCCATGCTTAAATTTATTCATGTGAATGTAAATAGCATAATTTTTATTAACCTAAATGCTGCTTTAATCTAGTTTTAAATTTACTCTTATTAGTGTAAGTAGTTTTTGGCAGGAATATATATATATATAAGTTTGAAGAGCAATATTTTAATTATAATAGGAATAAACCAATTTTTTATGTTAGATATGTTGATGACTATTTTATGGTTTTCAATGCTAATAAAAGAAATGCAGATAATTTTTTAAATTATATTAATGGTAGAGTTGAAAAAATATGGTTTACTATGGAAAAAGAATATATTAATGTTATTGAATTTATGGATGTTAGAATTTAAAAATAAATAGTAGGAATGGTAGTGTTATTATAGAAACATCTGTGTTTAGAAAAAAAAAAAAAAAAAATTTTGGGATTGTTAAGTAATTGGTTTTTAGATATTGATAATCATTGTAAATTAACATTGCTAATAAATAAAATTATTAGGGCAATTAAGTTATGTTCAAATAGTAATTTGTTTGGGAATGAGGTTGACATTATCAGGAATGAATGTTTTATGAATGATTATCCTAGGGGTGTAGTTGAACATTTATTTTTTAATAAAAACATAAATAAAATAAGAAACAGAATGGGGTTAGATAGGGATAGGAAATTGAGAAAAAGTTATTTATGTTGGTTTTAATATATCTAGAGGTTTATTTATTAAAGTTAAGAAATTAATTAAAATGATTAATAGGAAATATAATGTTTCAATTTGTCTAGTTTATAAAAAGCAAGTTTAAATTTTTTAATTAATAATAATGGGGATTATAACAAGTTAGAAATTATGAATTCAGTTTATTTGACAAAATGTTTGAAAGAATGTAGAAATGACATATGTTGGGACTAGTAAGAATAAATTGAAAACTAGAAAAAAGCATTTAGGTAATAAAAATTCTGCTATTTACATTCACATGAATAAATTTAAGCATGGGAATTTTGAAGTAAAGCCTTTGGAATGTATTATATCATACAATGAAAAGGATGATAAAGGAAGGTATGTACATTAATGAAATAAACCAGAATTTAATAGGATGTTAATGAAAAAAGAGAAAAGAAAATAATATGTTATTAATTGAATGTTTTAAAGAATATATATAGATTTTTTTTTTTTTTTGAAAAAAATGAAATTCTTTGTGGTTAAGTTGTGATTGTTTGCAATAGGAAAGGGGAGTGAGACAAGGTAAAATTTTGATTGTGAATATATTTTGTAATTCTTAATTTAATTTTTTTTTATTGAAATATGTAATGTTTATTATTATATGTTTTTTATTTTATTTTAGTGTGCCTTGAAAAAGACTATATAAAATAGTCAAAACACGTTGGATTTTTTATTGTTGATTATAGTAATATTAAAAAGAAAGTTTTAAAAAGGAGTTTGTTTATTTATACACTTAGAAATACATTATATTATTGTATAGTCATTTCTGAATGCTTTCATTTATTATCACACTTATTAGAAATGACATTATGATCTTAAATAAAACTAATTTGAATTGGTATTCTAGTATTATTCCTGCTATAATGTATTACTTCTGTGACATTTATTCTTAGTTTGAGACATGTTTAAAATAATGCCTCCAAGGAATGTGTAAATAAACTTAATCAATAAAATTTTTCCAAAGATCATATGGAGGCGTTATTTTAAACATATCACAAACTTAGAATAATACATCATACCATATGTAATATGAAAGTTCAAATCTAAAAAAAATAATGGAGACATAAATTCATTATGGATAAAAAAAAAGACATTATGATACTAAATAAAACAGGTACTTGTGAGTTGTGCCTTTTTAGTATGGCACTTTGTACCATCATAAACACCCAGCATGGGTAATACTAAACTTCCAATCTAATTGTGGGGGAGGGGGAGTCACTGCAAGATAAGATTTCAGCTTTATGTAAAAATGGTGAACTGTAAGTATAATGTTATATTAAATTTTTTGTTAAAAACCAACCAAAACACAAATGTATAAAATTTTAGTTGTAAATGTATTTCTAAATGTAAAACAGTATTACATACAAATGATGTGGGAGATGAATTATATTGTGTGGGGGAGGGGGAGAGTCACTATAACTAAAAATGGCAAACTATAAGTTTAATATATATATATTTTCAAAAAAACAACAACAAAGTTTTAGCACAAAAAACAAAACACAAATATATAGTTTTAGCTGCAAATGTATTTTTAAATGGTAAGCGTATTACTTACAAATGATGCAAGAGATATATTATATTGTGGAGGGGAAAAAAGTCACTGTGGACTAACTATTCAATATCTAAAATGGAAAGAGAAAGTTTATTTGACATGGATTAGTCATGCCAGGATTCTTGGTTGCCATGTTATCATACTTGCAAATATTACCATAGCAAGAATAATATCAAAGTACCTTTGAATTCTTAAATCTAGTTTATAGAGCTTTTCATTAAATTATGAATTAATTTTAAGAATAATTAAAATACAGTGCAGTTATAATAGTTATATCTAATATATATTGTATTTCTTTCATCTATTAATTAAGTTGAAAGCTAGACAATGGTTATAGCGCAGAAATGGTAAATCATTTGCGAGTCCTTTTTATAATTTATTTAATGTTTGACATGTTTTCGGTGCTAAAACTATCTTGTTCTGTTGGTTGATGTTATAGTAGATAAGTTGTAAATATTTTGGTAAAGATCTTGTACAGAACTGACTCATCTATAATTTGTAATATCTTCAACTTTCTTAAAATATTATTACTGCATTTTTCCGATTATCAAGCACGTCTACAGATTTGTTTATATCTCACTTCTTTATTTAAAATACTTGGCAATTTATTCTTTGTAGAACTCTTTTATATATTTTATAATATGGTCCATTTCATTAATAATATTTCATTCTTTTCTTTTTATTATAGAAATGACTTTCCTTCTAGTATCAAGAAGCTTTATAATTTAATAACTTTTTATTCTCTTCTAAAGCTTTCCTTACCAATTCTCAGATATATATTTTTATATCATTCATATTTACAGAATATTAGATATCTAATTATTTTTGAAGGATTATTTTTAAATATTTTCACCCCCCTCCTTTTTTTTTTGGTCTTGTCTCAGTAAAAAAATTGTTATTCTCACGCAAAAAATTCTATTAACATTACCTGTAAGTGAAACAACTGCCAAATTTGGTTTTTCTAAACTGAAAATTTAAAATAATTATTTAGAAACAACAAATATTTCAAGCTCAATTAAGTACTCTAGTATTAATTTTGATAATTATTTGTTATAATTCAAGACCAAAGAACAATTTTAATGTCATGATTTTCTTTATTCTGTAAATTTTTTATTATATTTTGTTTCATTTCTTCACACATTTTTTATACTATAATGTTTTTATTTGTATATTTTAATAAAGATATTTATTTTTATTAAATGCATATTTTGCCTATTATTATCTGTGCTTTTTTTAAATAGACCATTTTAAATAAAAATAGTCTTTTGTAATAACTAGTCCATTGCAAGGTAAAAGTGTGTTCAGCAACATCTCATAGAGGAACAGTGGAGAAGAAAATACTGACCCGGTTTTCCAATTACCTAGTGGTGAGGTTTGAGTGTTTTTCCATTCTTTATCTTTCAGCTAAGGATAGCTAGACATCCATTTACCAAACAATATTGGATGTTTAACTACAATGACTATGAAGCACTTATTTCTTAAAAAAAATTTCATTTGGCCTGAATTTAAATCCCAAGTTAAAAATATGGAAGGTGAATGTGCTATCTAACAACCATGAACCCTTCTAAATAATTTCAAAAAGCATAATAAAAATAATATCAGTTGGCTCTATCCTGGCGTTTTTTGGCTAAATAAAATATTTTCAAAGTCATAATTGCTGCATATTAATTGCTTTTTGTAATTTCATGGATGAATACAATTAATATTTTTTTAAAGTGTTTACTTTTATTAATAACAATAATAAGTGTCAGTAAATATATTAATTTAAAAAAATTAGCAATAAAACATTTTTTGACTAAATAAATTATTTTTAAAACAATTGCTTATAGCTCTAGTAATTGCTTTTTAGAATTTTATGAATGTTCAAAAAAAGTAAATTTATGTATTTAAGCAATACAGTTACTACAATAATATTACTATATATATTTAATCAATCGAATTATACATAACTTGAAATATTAGACAAGTGGTTTATATGCAATTTAATTTAATATCATGAAATCGATTTTCGTTCACAAATTAATCTTCTCAAGATGCCATTTTTAAAATTAATCATGTGACAATAAGTGATCTACAGCTTTATATATTCTCTGGTGGCCATCATTAGAAATAACCTATGAAAAAAAATATTCATCTTTTTATTTCTTATATTTACTATCTATCATCAAATAGACAACTCCCCTCTTATTCTATCAATACATATACATTTATATATATTACAGTTTCGTATTTTCTCACATTGACAACTTCCCTCCCAATTTTATCAAACCACTGACCACATTAATATATGTACATTCTTTATACATTGTCTTATTCATCTTTTTTCTACCTTATAATTACTATCTATCAACTAACAAACAATTCCTTGGCTTATATTATCAATACATATACACACCTATACATTTTTATATATTACAGCTTCAAATTATCTAACAGTAACCACTTCCCTCCAAATTTTATTGAACCATTGCCCATATTAATGCGTTTATCTATGTTTTGTTATAGATATAATGTTTCATAATATTTTCTTACTTTAAATTTTTTACTATACTTTATTACCTTTATATTTTTCTCACAATGAAAGGTAATAAAGTATAGTAAAAAATTATAAAGGTAATAAAGTATAGTAAAAAATTTAAAGAAAAAAAAAAGAAACATTATATATACAAGAAAACATTGATAAATGCATTATCACATGATTAATTTTAAAAATAGCATCTTAAGAAGGTTCATTTATGAACGAAAATCGATTTGATGATATTAAATTAAATTGCATACAAACCAGTTGTCTATTATTTCGAGTTATGGATAATTCGATTGATTAAATGTTTATAAGTTTTTGGCAACATTTATGGTCATATAAGTTACTGAAAAATGATTATAAGAAACAAAATATATATATAAACAAAAAAATTTAGATTGCATTTTACGTATATTTAATAAAAATAAAATTATGTTACAATTTCCAATTTAAGATCATGATCACTTATTAACATATTAAAAACTAAATTACCATAGTGACAATAATATCTTATCTTCTGAGAATCTTCAATTCTTGAAGTAAAAATCTTTTGAGTAACAAATTTTTGATACTTTTTACCCAAAAATTCAAACTCTGGATCACATTCAGATTCAAAATAATCTGAAGTATCAGAACATGATTCTTTTGGTAAAGAAAATAGTGCTTGTTTAGTTAAAATAATAGCTAGATTGTAATTCTGGATCAACTGTTGTAATACACAAATAATTTGATTCATACGGCATTTATCAGAAACACTTCTATCTGCCCAATAAAAAGCAGATATAGAATCGATCATTACAATGGCAACATTGTTTACACTCGCAAGAAGAACATCCAGAGAATGAAGAGTACTCAGTAACTGAAGACTTGAAATGCATTGCACAATATGAAGACGCTGCAGACATAGTTTAATACAAGATTCAATACTTTTCTTCAAATAGCTTTTCAAATCACTGAAGGATTGAAATTTTTTTTCTAACATGCCAACTAAACGTGACAAATTAAAATGGTAATCTGTATCAATAAACACTACATCGAGTTCAAGACCTCCAATGCAAATATTTTCTAAAGTCTTTGGCAAAATACATTTCAAAATAAAATGTAATAACAATTCAGTCTTTCCTGTTCCTTCATTTCCAAAGATTTCCACAACATCTTTATGTTTTAAGCCAGTAGGAAAAAGTAATGGTTCTAAATCAGAAAATTCTGGTCGAGGATTTAAGCGAACAAGGAGCTAAAGAAAATAAAAAAATGTATATATGGAATATAGCATTTAGATATATAAACAAAATTTTATAATTATATTCAGAAAACAATAATATCTAGATGTAATTATTTATAGAAGCCTTTATTATATAAAATAATAGTCATATATATACACTGCATATATTGATGAGGATCATGTTATATAGCTTATTTAAATAATATATATTTGCAATAAATACAACATACAATCATGTACATTGAATTTTAGTGATCATTACATGTTGTTAGTTAAAAATTTCAAATTTTCACATTTGGAAAGTAACAAAAAGGCAAAAATAAAGTGATACTTCCTAAATTCATTTCTAAAAGTTAGCTAGATAATCAGATACATCAGAAATATATGTTTTTATTAATTTTCTTTTTTTAAAATCAATATTATTTTTTTCAAATTAATTTACTTTATTTACATAAAAAAAAAACATTAGTAAAAATCTTTTAATGATTTGCAGAAAAAGTATTGTATAAGCAAGAGATTTTCATTATCTTCTTAAAATATTTAAAATTTTCTGAGGATTTATTTGCTTTATCTAAACTCAAATAAATAATAACCTATTAATAGCTGAAATACACAGGCTTATATATACCTGCGTCTATATATGTAATAGACAGGGTATGAGCACAGACTTTCACATGACCCACCACTCTCCACACTATCTCATAACACTGATACACCTGAACACACATATGTTGAAAAGATAAATAATCACCAATATACGTATTTCATGCTAAACCAGCAATCATCAGTTGGTCCAGATTACCATCTCTACACATATATGCTACAAGTGCTCAGATATATATTAAGATAGCAAATTCTCCTACTTTAATGGACAGGCTTCAATCTACTCCACACTCCAACTCTTCAACCGTCCATCCAATTGAAAATCTGATGATGGAACGCTCAAAGGCCACACTGAGGCCGAGATTATTGTCACACCCATGTTGACCTAAAGTCAATCTGACCCCTCATGTACAGGACATAATCCATTAAATACATATACAAGGGATAGGCAGACATCTCTAATATGTAATAGCTGAAATACACAGGCTTATATATACCTGCGTCTATATATGTAATAGACAGGGTATGAGCACAGACTTTCACATGACCCACCACTCTCCACACTATCTCATAACACTGATACACCTGAACATACATATGTTGAAAAGATAAATAATCACCAATATACGTATTTCATGCTAAACCAGCAATCATCAGTTGGTCCAGATTACCATCTCTACAATTGGATGGACGGTTGAAGAGTTGGAGTGTGGAGTAGATTGAAGCCTGTCCATTAAAGTAGGAGAATTTGCTATCTTAATATATATCTGAGCACTTGTAGCATATATGTGTAGAGATGGTAATCTGGACCAACTGATGATTGCTGGTTTAGCATGAAATACGTATATTGGTGATTATTTATCTTTTCAACATTAGTGTGTTCAGGTGTATCAGTGTTATGAGATAGTGTGGAGAGTGGTGGGTCATGTGAAAGTCTGTGCTCATACCCTGTCTATTACATATATAGACGCAGGTATATATAAGCCTGTGTATTTCAGCTATTACATATTAGAGATGTCTGCCTATCCCTTGTATATGTATTTAATGGATTATGTCCTGTACATGAGGGGTCAGATTGACTTTAGGTCAACATGGGTGTGACAATAATCTCGGCCTCAGGGTGGCCTTTGAGCGTTCCATCATCAGATTTTCAATTGGATGGACGGTTGAAGAGTTGGAGTGTGGAGTAGATTGAAGCCTGTCCATTAAAGTAGGAGAATTTGCTATCTTAATATATATCTGAGCACTTGTAGCATATATGTGTAGAGATGGTAATCTGGACCAACTGATGATTGCTGGTTTAGCATGAAATACGTATATTGGTGATTATTTATCTTTTCAACATATGTGTGTTCAGGTGTATCAGTGTTATGAGATAGTGTGGAGAGTGGTGGGTCATGTGAAAGTCTGTGCTAATAACCTATTCTAAATTTCTTCAATAGAATATGTAAAAATTTCATATACAGTGTTATATTATTACTTAAAAATCATTCACTTGCAAAAACGAGATTTAAAACACACACAAATAGATAATAATACTTAAAACTTGTAATAAAAAAATAAAAATTCAGTGAAATAGGCTGCATATTATTATTCATACTTCACTGAATTTTAGAAAATTAAAAGATTCATGGTAAAATGGTAAGTATGCTCTCCTGTTATGTCCATTAGGATTTTTATTACAAATAGCTGGATGTCAGTCAATCCACATAGTCACCCAATTACTGATTAGTAAATGGATAGCTATTGTAAAGTAACCTTCCCCCTGCTCCAGGATTTGGCAAATCTGGTAATGACTTCATTGTTCCAAAAATATTACAAGAGATAAAGACATATTTTAAGTTTTGATGTTCTAGTTTTTGTTTCTATATTCACATGCATACACTTAAATACTATTAACATTACTGAAATAATGCTGGTAACATCTTATTATAATCAATGATTAATTAATGTTAAAATAAAGAATAATTTTGAATGTTTTATTTATTGCCAGATATATAAGAATTATTTTGTATATCATATTAAATTAACACATTAGGATCTAATAAGTATCTGGAATATATTAACCAAATTATTTTTTATGTTTAAAGAAGGGGGAACAATTTCAAAACATGATCCACAGCTAAAAATTAAATTAATATATGTGAATGTACAAATTCATTAATCACTATATTGAAATAAAATATGGTGATAATCTAAAAAAATGTTTGGATCTTCCAAAATAAATAAAATATCTACTTGCAATATTTACACTAACGTTTGTACTAAAAAGATAAATATCTTTTTAATAATGCAAATCTAAAATTAAATCAAATAAATTTAAAAATAATACTATGTTGTTGTAAATATTATGATAATAAAGATTTTCAATAGAGCAATAATAAAAATTAATTTATATTTATTATCACATTTCTTATTTTCTTTATAGTCTTGTTTCTATTGAAAGTTTACTGAATTGTTGCTTTTCTACTAACTATCTGCGTATATGATTCTAGTAGAGTATTCGTTATTTTCTTATTGATCTTATACAAATCTGAGTTGCCATCAAAGTATTAATATTTTAAAACAATTTGCAAATTTTAGTTTAAATTCATTGGAATATTCTTTCTTAGTAGCTTTTGTAATTTCATTACTTAAAGATTACTAGCTATGCGTAATATAAAAATATTTAAAAATGATTCACTTAAAAAAAGGAAATATCTGGAATTTTGTAAAATGGTGTGTAAAAAGTTAATAAAAAAATTATGGAAATATAATTATGAATTAGCAAGACATAATACAAAAGAGAATAAATCTCAAAAGTATAATATATATCTTACTATTAGAAATAACGTTGTCCAGAAATATGCAGAAGAGTTTCTTAAAAACTACATACAATAGTAATAAAGAACAAAAATACAAAATTACCATTATATTTTTAAAACTACCAAGTCTTTTAATTGAAAAGGTGAGTCATGAAATTACATTTAAAAAGAATTAAAAAAAAAAATCTCCAGGAAATTATGGAATTACTGAGATTTAAAAAAAAGCAACTGAAGCAGTGAAATTATTGGCAAAAGAATACATCAAATTTCTACATGATAACTACACCAAATGATTAAAAGAATGCAGTAATGAAATTAATATTTAACATAGATAAATAAAAAAACAAATTACAAATCTGCATTATATCAATTCTATATAAGATTTTTAAAATCATTACAACTTATCTAAAAAGAACTTTGAATTCAACCCAATGAGTACAACAAGATGAATTTGAAAGTAATATATCACAATCATGTATTAATAGAAATTATAGAAAGAACCAATTAATATGAATTGCCTATATATTTTGGATCTGCTGATTATAAAAAAATATTTGATTTTATAAGCATTTCCACTGATGATATTGACACAAGATATATATATTCAGAATGTTATCAAATTCTGAAACATTTATTAAAATTCAACAGTGAATATTAGATTACATGGAAATATACTAAGATAATGTTTAGTAAGAGTGTACAACAGAGTGATTATATATTTTCAAAACATTTTACAATAATTTCATAAAAAATATTTTGTAAATTAAAATGGGAAACTAAAATAAAATAGAGATTACTTAAATCAAGTAAATTTTACAGTTAATGTGATTGCTTTCGCAAATAATGTTTCAGTTTCAGGAAGTGCTATAGTTATTCCACATGAGTAAGGTGACAGGAGTACAAATAAATACTAAAAAAAACCTACTATAATAATGTTCAATGGTTTTTCATATAAAGGGAAACAAAGACTGATAATATGGAATTAAAAGTTAACATCTACAAACACTTTAGACTATTAATGCAGATGGAAACCCAATAGATGGAATTTATCATATAATTAAAATTAGATGATGTACTTTTGGTAAAAAATAATATAAAAAATATGCAGATTCAAAAAATACTGCTCAGACTTCAAACCACATCCCAAACAAAATCAAAATTTATAGGTATGAGAACAAGTAAATAACAATTAAGAAGCTAAAATAAAACTGGACTGGATGTTACTAGAAGTGACAATATATGGATAATTGAAGAATTAAAGTGGATCACAAGAGAATGTCAAAAGATCTAGAAAGAGATCATACGTGAGATGGTAGATGAAATAAATAGATAGTTTGCTAGAGTAATGTAGAGAAGAAAGCTACAGATGGCAGTAATTAGATCAAACATAGATCATTCTTTAGGGGATCGAGAATGATTGAATTGATATATATATATTCTTCAGATTAGCAATAGTTGAATAAATATGAAAAAAATTTTTTTTTTCTACAGTTGATTGTAACCTTTTGATGTGATGCATTGTGACTTCTCCTTAAACGGAGTCGGGAATCTCTCAGCAACTATGCCCAGAAAAACATAAGCCATAAAAACTGTTAAAAAACCATTGTTGGTTTTATGGCTAAAAGCTATTTATTTATACTTCCCAGCAGATGAACTGCCACTTCATTGCTGGAATGATAAATGGATAACAAACAAAAGAAAGGAATGAAATTCTTTCTTTAAAATATTTGCGATGAAAGAAACTTAAAGGAAGCCTTGATAAAGCAGATACTTTCCACCTTCTGCAAAACAATACTAAGACAAGACATGAATGATTGTAATCTTTTGATGTGATGCACTGTGACTTCTTAAATGGAGTCAGGAATCTCTCAGCAACTAGGCCCAGAGAAACCTGTTAGCCACTTTACCTCCCATTCCCCATTCTAAATTTTCCCATATTCTGCTCCATCCCATTTCCATAACATAATCTTTGTCAACTCTATGGCCTTTATATCTAAATCCCCCTTAACTTTTCCCAAACCCAGCATAAAAATCAATAACCCACTTTCTGTATAATCACATTTTTTCGTATTTATTCTTCCATAACTTCATTATTTGTACCCTTTCTGTTTTCAAGCATTTACATTCAATTAACAGATGCCTAATATTTTCTATTCCTTCCTTTCATAATTTACAGACTAAACCACCCATATTTTTCCATTTACATGTATATTCTCTTATTGCTAAAGATCCTGTTCGAGCCTTAAACAATAAACTACTTTCCTTACTATTATCATACATTAACTCACACCTAATGTTTTGCTTACTTCCATATATATTTAAACACTTTTCACTCTCCATGCTAGTTCTCCATCCCTCTAACTCTATTCTTTATTAATGAATCTATTCTTTTATCTCATTCCTTACCACTATAACACTCAATAATCCTCCTAACACAATCATCCCACCTTTTGTACAAATATACTGATAAAAATTCTTTATCCAAATCTTTTGCAAACTGCATTACCCTTTCTCACCCATCTTGTTGCCTGCCCTTTACTCATAATCCAATTAAATACTATTTTGGATATTCTTTTATTATCCAAAAACTGCAATCTACCAAACATTTTCATTTTACTTTTTGCATCTCTCATATAAAAACATGACCATCCCATTTCTCCTTGAATTACCTCCCTTGCTGTCCGTACATCTGCATCCAATGCATGTCTTCCTACTTCCCTTTGTACTTTTTCTAAGTAATCTAATACCCCTTTATTAACACATAACACATCATTACCATATGTTAACCCTGCTACTGCAACTCCCTTCCATATAATTCTAGTTACTTTTTTATTGGCAAACCACCTTATTTTTTATTCAAATACATATATTTTTGGTTTAGTTGATGATTTATTTTAATATTTTTAAAACATTTTTCTTAAAACAAATTATGATACATGTTTTTAAAAATATTACTTCTGATACAACAATAACAAAGCACATCCCAATTTATATTACTCAATGCAATGTTAGTTGAACATAAATCACAATCTAAGAGTTAAATATAAAGGATTGGACTGGAATGTTTATCTAGGGGTGGCTTGTGGTTATTAAACTCACTTTGAGATTTGATTAAGTCTGAGGAAGTATATTATTCTTTTTAAGTCATATAGTTTTTGTTAGTTTACATAAATTTTCTGATTGAGAGAGAAATCTATTAACATTGTACTTTCACAAAAATATAAGTAGATAAATTAACACTATTAAAATTGATCATCTATTTTCAAGATGTTGTAGAAAAGTAGTTCTTGGATAATTTATTAACAATAAAAAAAAAAAAAGTAAGTTTGTAAGTAATACGAATATAGTTATGTCCTATTATTCTGATTAATGTTATGGTGATGTTTATATAGCTCTTGCCATACAAATTTTGTATAAATAACTGATTGCAAAAACATTTGATAATCTATAGAATGTTATTTCAAAATGTTTAAAATCAGCTATTAGAGATTAATTAAATTTTGAAATGGATGCTTACAAATACTAATGTGCAGTGCACTTTGACAGTGATAAACTCAGAACTGAGCAATATAATTAAAAAAAAACAACAACTCATCTAAATTAAATAAACAGATGTCAAATGCTTTCAATATCATTAGGTGCCCAAGCCATAAGATCTCTTGAGCAATGTACCCTATAATTTATTTACTTGTACTGATGTAAGCTTATCTTCTAAACACGGCAGATACAAGCAATAAAAGAGATCAATGCTTGTAGCTATCTGGCCATGGAAATATATTAAAATAATAGCATGATAAGACCACATTACCTTGTTAGAATTTCTTCAACATTAGCACAAAGAAATTAATCAACACATTTTGCAATAAATATTCCTGAAATGAAAAGATATTCTCAAATCACTATTAAATGCTTCCAAAATTATAAATTCCAAATATTTACATTATTTTATATGTTGAATAAAGTATTTATGTGATTCAGTGATTCAAATATCATCTGGATGGTTTACAAAATAGAATTGTTATTTATGAATCTTTATAATACCATTTTAAATCTTACAAAATTCATTGATGGGCAAACAATAGAATTATCATTTAGTCAAATGGAAAGAACTAAAAATAAGTATATGATTAATGATTCTGAATGTCACAAGATTAACTAAATTTAATTATTCTAATTTGAAATGCTATGGGACGATTGTTACTTTATGTTGTTAATCATTGAAGCCTTCTTTCTATAGTCCTAATAACATCTAAAACCTTTAGTAGTGATTGAGGCATATTGATCTACAATAATGACAGTTTAAATGGCAATACTTCTGAATATAACATTCTCTTCTAATTAGATTTTCAAACTTAAAAAAAAAAAATCATCACAGAAATGTAAGTTATTGTAAGTAAAATTTTAAAATTCAAATCTTATAAAGTCAATTTTCACATTATATTCAAAATTTTTAATTACTGACATAAAAAAAGATTAGTTCTATAAAGTTTGATTAAAAATAGACAAATATTCCATGGAATTCCATTTTCAGCATCTTTCAGTATACATATTTGTTCACACATAATGGTTATAACAATTCCTTTAAAATTGATATGATAGCTCATATATAGACTATAATTACAATAATGATCAATTTGGAAAAAAATGTGCTAGTCACGTATACTTTAATAAAAAAAAAAATTTTTTTTTCTTCTCCTGCCTCAAGATAAAAAGAAATAAGTTTATTGATTCACACAAATATTCAAAAACTTTAATATAATGTCATTAAATAATTAATAATTTGAAAACAATATTCAAAATTAAAATTTTAGTATTATTTTTTTTTGCTTAGCTGTTTAAAATATGAATAAAAATCTTAAGGAAAAATTAGGTGACCTCAGAAAGAATTAAAGAATGCAGTCTTGGGATATTAATTTACTTTGTTCTCTAGATATTGCTTTAGGTCAATAATGATTGAATGTCAGTAAAAATTATATATTTTAAAGTGTATCAACTAATAAGAAAACCCACATTTCACATAAAAAAAAAGAATAAATGCTATAACACAAATTCCAAAAAGGAATTTTGTAATACTGTTTATTTCCTAATATTGAGAATAATAATGACAAGGTTAATTGCCTATTATCATTAAATTTTAAAAATCATTTGCAACTATGCAAAAATATAGACCCTGCTATTCTAATATTCAATGCACTTAAAATTTTCGAGAAAATTGCATACAAACATTTGAATCTAAACTCATAAATTCAATGGAATTCTTAATTTCAACTCTAAAAAATTCTGCTATAATTATATTAATGTATTTTTTAAAAATTATTATATATATATTTTAAAAATTATTATAATTATTTACATATATACATGCAACATTATATATAGAGCTTACAAAACAAGCTCTTAACAAACTTTGAGAATATCCTCAACCCCAGATCGGTTTCTGCTTCTGGTGTCGTCAGTGAGGTACCAGGATGTTCATTAGATTAAAAATACTAGGACAAGCCCAGCATTTTATCTAATGTATAACTATTAAAAAAAAAATCTGAAATTTTTAGACATCCATATGTCTAAAAATCCAGCTATCTAACTCAAATAGCCATATGGGACTGAACTAAGTTCAGATACACCATATATTAATAGCTTTAGCAATATAAAATTGCCAAAGCCTTAATAGCAAAAAATAATCTAATATATAACTTCACTGATACCGCCAGAAGTAGAAACTAGTCTGGGGTTGAGGATATTCTCAAAGCTTGTTTTGCAAGCTCTATATATAACATTTGTAAATACAAGCTTTATTAAAATTAAGTCATGTGACATCTGACTTGATTTTTTTATCATTTTACATGCAATATTATAGGTAAAAATAGTTCTGATTTTCTTTGAATACAATAATAATGCTTTCATGTATATGTTTTCTTACAAGCTTTATTAAAATTAAGTCATGTGACATCTGACTTGATTTTTTTATCATTTTACATGCAATATTATAGTTTAAAAATAGTTCTGATTTTCTTTGAATACAATAATAATGCTTTCATGTATATGTTTTCTTAATAAAGTGTGTTTCCACTTTGATACAATAGCATTATATCAACAAATAAAAAATTACACAAACACAGACTTTATTTAAAACTTGATTTTATTTCCATCAATGAATAATTCACTTTAATGATGTTTTAACCATTTTATATGGACTTTACCATTAAGGACTACAACATATATTTTAACCAATGAAAAAATATTTTAAGAGATACCACACTGCTCGCTTGATCTATCAATTGAAACTCCCAATCAACCGAAAGGCAACACTTTGGGCATGCCAAAATTGTAACCTTAAAAGAGCGAATCAAAGAACCCAAAATGTATAAGCTCAGTATTATACTAAAATAATAAATAATAATAATATATAACATAATAATATAAATAAACATGGGTTAGCTCAAGTGCACATATGCTGCTACAATAATAAGAGTAAACAATAAGCAATAATAAGGCAAATGCAAAACTATCTAATTAAGAGAAGAAGAGTTCTCATACTCTCTCTTAAAAATATAATAACTTTTAAAATTTTAAGCATATGACACTAAAACAGTTAGGTTACTTTCACATTTTTCACCAGCACATCCTCAAACTACCACAAAATCTTATAATTATCATGATTATCTTTCTACAACGATCAGATTTACTGTATACTTATTTTATCGAGTTAACACATGTATTCTTTTATTTTTGGCACACAGCTCTTTCTTAAAATGATATGATCTTAAACATAACAATTCTTTCTCAAAAATTTTTTTTAAGTAAATAAATTTCAGGGTTCTTTATGATGAATTAACTCATAATCATTAGTTTTGTTCTCTTTATTTCCCGAAAACCCTAGCAAGAATATGATCTTAGTAAAACAATAATGATAGCAAGATACAATTCTTAAGATATAATATCTTATTGAATTGAACAATTATAAAATTTACAAAACTTCTAAATTTAAAAATAAAGATAATACCCTAGGATGGCATTAATGATATCATGAGTAGAAAAGGGATTTTGTTGCTACCCAAAATATCGCACCAATAGCTTTATTCTTAATCTTCTACTAAAATAAAACCAATCAATCTTGTTATCTTAACTGATGATGAATAAAGTAGAATGACCCTATAACTTTATTAAAAATGAAATTGACTAAAATGCGTAAATAAACAAATACAAGTGTGTGGTAAATATTATGAGATTCTGAAAGATGCAGATGATGATAAAGTCAAATTGGCATGAATTAATAAAAATAATATATATTAATACTGCAATAGACAAATATCAAGCCGTTTTATCACTTATGATTTACAAAAAATATTAAAATTACCCAAAACAAAATAAAATAAACGAAAATTATGTATTACAATTATGAAATAATAGCAATGATATCCAATAGTTAACAAAACCTTCTATGGTTTCAATAATTTCAGTAAATTTTCACATTTAATACACTATCTTACAATTATAAAGTCCCTAAATGAAAATATTCAATACCTTAAGTAAAATATAATCTAACAAATCCTTGGTAAGTGATGAAAGCTGAAGATGTATACCACTTTATTTAGCCACCTATACAATTATAAAATTAATATTAAATATTATATTGGATTTACATTTTATCCCGAGGTGCTATCTACCCACATCTATAAGACCTACATATTAAAAGCACTCAGGTAAATAAAGTGTAACTGAAGGTAGGCGTGGCATTCTGCAGTATCTCCAAAATATAAAATGCCAAGACAAAGTCATGATAGTACACTGCACGTGGCTTTAGATAAAATATATCATTAAGAAAATCCATATTAAGGACTAACAAAGCAAAATCAAAATAAAAAAATGGCATGAACTCAAAGAAGCAACAATGAGCTAACACTTTGTCACTTATCAAGAGAAATGAGAATGAACCATCCAAAAAAGAGCCTTGCCTAAATAAACCATTACACGCTTAATATCACAAAAATGAACAATAAAACTCAGTGGCATAATAAACCATAAGAAAGATTAAGCTACCATCTCTTAAAACAATGATAACTAAGCGATGTGTAAAACTAATAAAACAATAAATGAAGCAAAATATAGCTAAATATAAAATTGTGCATAATAATTAAACAATAAAAATACATATCAGCTTCCGAACTCTTCCAGCATTTATACACATTCAAAATAACTTCAAAAGGGACAAGTATAATGCATTTAAAACATTATTACTCCAGCAATATACAGAGAACTTAGCATGAAATATCTATTAAATCATAGATAAAATTATACAAAAATGCATAGAAATAAATACATGACATTTAAAATAAATATTAAAGCTACTATTTATATCAGTTACTAATAAAATAGTCTTTCATCTTGATGTTCATACCATTGTGCTGGATAAAGTTAACAAAAGAGTTCCTGAATATCCTGCAGACTTTCCAGGATTTTGAGATAACATAAATTAAATTAATGTACACAGAAATTAACAAAATATGAGTAAAGTAAATACTTGAAGTCACTAACACAAAATATATAGCCATTCAGACTTGGGTAAGTAGAATAACAAACATGATGAACATTGTACATTTCTTTTAGTACTTTGCAAAATAAACTTAGCAATTCTTTTAAAAACACGTATCATTTATTGATGATTATGATGAAGAGCAATTATTCTGAAATGGAGCATGATAAGGTTAGGAGCAATTTTAAATTAATATTTCCAGAGACTAGATTGAGCATAGCAATAAATTAAATAACACACTTCTTGAAAAATGAACATACTTAAGAACTTGGAGTCAACATGTTAAAAATATATATATTTCATTCTTTAAATTTAATGTGAATGCAATAAAATCATTTTTATTAAGTTACCATTCGTAATACCCATCGAAATTAACTTCTTGCAAATATTAACAATTAATAAATGAATTTTACATTTTTTTTAAATAAAGCATTTAAAATAATCAGACATACTAAGTAAATTTGTCTTTTATTAGCAATATGCTGATTAATATGCATAGAGTTTTATTTTCCATTCAAATATGACTTTATTCAAATAAGCAGATATTTTATTATGGCATCTTTAAATAGAACAAATGCAAAATAGTCTTTATATTCATTATTAATCTATTTCATGGAAATAAATATAATAATCTTAAAATGTAGCACTTTTTAAAATTCTTTTATCATTTAACAGGTTTTGTACTTTGGTTAAATAGTCCTTATTCCATACAAAAATGAAATACAATAAAAAAATTTAGCATACTTTAAATATAACAGTTGCATAATTCTTTAAAAATCAGATTAAAATATTTTTAAGAGAATCAAATATCTTAAAAGTATTTGCATATATCCTAGAAATTCTCTTTTCTACAATGCAGTTTGGATAAAATAAAAAAAATGAAAGCAGGAATAATATCTTTGATTAAACTCTGTTGTTGCAATAGATTTTTAGTTAAAAAGCAATTACAACTGTAAACAAATGAGATGGATCAATGGGTGAAGTAATAGGTGTGTGTTAATCTCACAACATATGGCTTTTATAAAGCAAGTCAAGTGATAATTCATTGAACTCATAAATTCCATTTTATACCTATTACATATATATTCATCCTTTCTCCCTCCTCTCTTTAAAAAAATATCATAAAAAGTAACATTTTTCATTAGAAAAAAAAACAAAAACATATCAATGCATCAAGTATTGTATGTATATATTTTTATTTAAGGATTGTATTTTAATTGCTAAACATTTTAGCCAATTTCTCTTTTATAAAATTTCTTTCAAACTAGTTTTTAAAATTATAGGGATTAGTAAAAAGCATTTTAAAAATTAATCCTATAAATTTACTTTTCACATACTTTTTCATTTCTAAAAATATTTTATTCTCATATTTTTAATTTTATTACAAAATCACAACATTAATTTATGTATAATTCGTTTTATAGAATATATTTCAATTTAGTTATACCAATATAAATTTAAAAAATAAAAACCTTAATAAAATCTTATTCATTGATGCCAAGTTTTATTTATTAATATTATACATGTATTTCCTCCTGTCTTTCTTAGTTTAAATCCATTCAAAAAATGATGACAGTAGTTATTTCTTTTATACCTTCTTTACTTTTTTTTAATATCCGAAATAATCTAGAAATATATAAAAATAATTTTATTTCCATAATTGAACCATTATTAAATGAACTTTATTTAATGTTTCAACTATTTTATAGGGCATTTATCAAAGAACTATATATATATAAACATTACAAGCATAAAGCTAAACTAGTCAATATAAAATCAAAACTACAAAAACTACAATTAATTTATTTAAGAGTTCTTTTAATATTAAGGGTGGATGGGAAGTGAATGGATTTGTGGGTAGTTTTTAATATTATATATATTGGGTAGTTTTTGTAGTTCTTTACACTTGAGAAGTCTGCTTGTAGCAGTGAAACCTTAGGTTGTGTTTTAATATTATTTTTATGCTGGTCTGGTTTAATTTTGGATTTGGGGTAGTTTTGATTATATATATATATTGTAATGCTTGCAACATATATATTGTAAAATCACACATATATATCTGTGTTACATATGTTAATAATTAAAAAAAAAAATTAAGATAGAGAAAAAAAAATAGTTTAAAAGTAAAATTTTAAAAATGAAATAAAAAAACAAGATTGCATCATTTTTCTTAAGAATAAATTGTTTTTATTAAGAATAAGGGGTAGGAAAAGAGAATCATGAGATAAAGATTTAAAACCTGCTCTCTTTTTTTTATAATTAAAAAAAAGGAAAAATGTTAAAAAAAATTAATGAATGTAAAAGATTTTAAAATAAAATTGTCAATAGAATTAATTAGTAAAAGAAAATTGGTAAACTATTTCATTGGCAGAAATGCATTTAAATTTTGAAAAATTCCAGTCCAATAACAAATAAATCTAAAAAAAAAATTAAATAAATAAAATGTAAACTGTAATTAAAGACCAAATTAAATTTATGATAAAAATTAGACAATGGGAGAGTTAAGTATAAAAGTGGCAGCTTGTCCATTGTTATCCAGTTTCCAGATAGCTTTTTGGAATTTTTTCAGTCAGTTCCATTTATCAGTTACTAAGTTCATTGATTCATTCATCATTACTGAGAGCATAATTATTGAGATGCGCAGAGAGCCAGTTATTGCTTGCTGCAGAAAATATAAACATGGATGCTGTTAAATAGCAACATACATTACTAAAAAGCATTAGGAGTTTTCATCTGCGCTTCATGCCACAGATCTACAGATCTACCAACTTCTCTTTCCTGGGATAAATGCCCCAACCTTAGTATTGATGCTGCTGCATACTCTCTCTTCCATTCTCCATCAGAAGAATGGAAGGAAACCCATGAAACCATCATTAGAGACTGAAAGGCCAACCATCTGGAAAGTCAAAATCAAATGAATATGTATCAATTGCCACAAAAAATACCTAGGTTTTTTCAATCGTAAATAAATGTCTAGACATTTTTAAATGAAATGAACTATAATGGACAGTCAGTGATATTGAGTTATTAACAAGTATTGTATACTTACTTAATTTCTTTGTTTAATTGTACTATTATATTTATTTCATTCAGCTAAGTACAATGAAAAATCATCTCTACTGTGTTTTGAGTTAGGACTATCATGATATAAATTAAGTATGTCTAATTCAGTAGAATATTTACTAACATATAATGCTATAATTATTCTACATAATAATACAAAGATTAATAATGGGAAGGATATATATATATATATATATCAGGGTGATCCTATTTTACAAAACTTTTTACAAAGATATGCAGGAAGTATTTTCTTGAAGGTTTTGAATGACGATATTTTAGTTGCATTTATATATTGGACTATTTCCATCATTTAATATTAAGTATTGAGTTATTTAACTTTATTAAAATTTTCCAATTACATTCAACTTTTACTAATAGCACACAGGTTGGTGTATGCATGTTTTAAAAGCTATTATTCTCCACCTTTCTTCAGATGTTCCTGGCCTGACCAATGACAGTTCTACCAAGGGAATCAAACTTGGACCCTTAGATTCTTAAATATTTAATTTTAAGATAATGTTCTATCTTGACAAAGGCAGCAAATGTTCATCCTGATTTCTCTCCTTTTTCTTAAGAGCATAAGTTGATTAGTGGTTTCCATACATTATGTATAATGACAGTAGTTGACTTATGGAGTTATTCATCATTGTCAGGTGAGCAGCTAACTTCTTTGAATTTTCTTGTTTGTACCTTTTCCTTACTATCCAATATTTTTGCATGTTTTCAACTACACATATGTTCATTGACACATATATGATCTGCACCTTTAGAAACATCTATTTTCTTTCTTCTAATCATCAATTTTCTTGCAATTGCTTTTCAATGGGATGATTATACATTCTTCCATTTTCTCATGGTGTTGCATAGATGCAGTTTTTACTTTTCAGCATTTGAAATTTAATCTTTGTAGACATTAGAATTCCTCAAAGTGTGGTAGGGCTCTGGAATGCTGCTTTGATGTTATACTGATTGCAGTTTCCTTAATTTGTCTGTAGACAAATTAAGAAAAATCTACAATCAGTATAACATCAAAACAGCTTTCAAGAGCCATATCACACTAAAATACCATGTGAATGTGGAAGAAGGTATATTGGTGAGACTAGTCACCATATTGAAAAGCGAATGCAAAAACACAAATGGTTGGTTAGAAGAAAGAAAACAGAAGTATTTAAGATAACTGGAAAAATACAAAAATATTGGATAGAGAGGAAAAGAAAATTCAAAGAAGCTATTCACATAGAAATAGCAAATAACCCCATACATAATGTATGAAACCACTATTTAACTTTGCTCTTAGGAAAAAGTAAAGAAATCAATGGGAACCTCATAGATAAGTATATGAAATTTCTAATGACTGTTGTGTTCGGCAGGATGGTTAAGTTGGTTAAAGCATAATTGTAAAATTCAACATTCAAGAATCTAATGGTCCAAACATTATGTATAATTATAGTAGTTGACTTATGGAGTTATTCATCATTGTCAGGTAAGCAGCTAACTTCTTTGAATTTTCTTCTTTGTACCTTTTCCTTACTATCCAATATTTTTGCATATTTTCAACTACACATCATGTATGTTCATTGGCACATATATGGTCTGCACCTTTATAAACATCTATTTTCTTTCTTCTAACCATCAATTCTCTTGCAATTGCTTTTCAATGAGGTGATTGGTCTCATCAATATACATTCTTCCATTTTCTCATGGTGTTTCATGGATGTAGTTTTTACTTTTCAGCATTTGAAATTTAATCTTTGTAGACATTAGAATCCCTCAAAGTGTGGTATGGCTCTGGAATGCTGCTTTGATGTTATACTGATTGCAGTTCCTTAATTTGTCTGTAGACAAATTAAGACAAATCTACAATCTGTATAACATCAGAATAGCGTTTCAAAACCATACCACACTACAAGGAATTCTAACATTGGAAAGCCTAAACTCTGCAATCAGTATAACATCAGAACAGCTTTCAAGAGCCATATCACACTAAAATACCATGTGAATGTGGAAGAAGGTATATTGGTGAGACTACTCACCACATTGAAAAGCGAATGCAAAAACCCAAATGGTTGGTTAGAAGAGAAAAAACAGATGTATCTAAGATAACAGCCTATATATATATACCAATGATCATATGTTCAACTGGAAAAATACAAAAATATTGGATAGAGAGGAAAAGATACAAAGAAGAAAATTCAAAGAAGCTATTCACATAGAAATAGCAAATAACCCCATACATAATGTATGAAACCACTATTTAACTTTGCTCTTAGGAAAAAGTGAAGAAATCAATGGGAACTTCATAGATAAGTGTATGAAATTTCTAATGACTGTTGTGTTTGCCAGGATGGTTAAGTTGGTTAAAGCATAATTGTAAAATTCAACATTCAAGAATCTAATGGTCCAAGTTCGATTCCCATGTTAGTACTGTCACTAGGCAGGCCAGCAATACCTGAAAAGGAGAGACTACCTCTCGAAACATTGTGCATATACTAACCTATGTGCTATTATTAACAGTCGAATATAATTAGAAAGCTTAAATAAAGATAAATTTTTCTAAATACATTCAATACTTAATATTAGATGATGGAAATAGTCCAATATATAAATACAAATATACAGAAGTAATTTAAATGTTAAAATGAAAAGCAGCGAGATAAAATATACTCAAATCATATACATTTTACTGATTATGTGATTATTTTACAAAATAATGTTTCAGAATTGCGAAAATGTTGTAAGAAATCGGAAAAAGTTAAAAAAATTAAAGATAAATATATATAAAAAAGCGTTCAATGGCTTTTTGAAAAAATAAAAAATAAACATTTATTAGAAGTTAAATGTAAATACATTAATTAAATTAATAATAAAGATGGGGTAAAAACATTTTCAGGTTTCACTGATATTATTGAAAAATTAATAAAAGACTAAGCAATGATTGTATATATGTGTGAGATTGTGATCTGAACCAACTGATGAGTGCTGGTTCAGCACGAAATACATATATTGAAGATCATTTACCTTTCTCACATGTTTGTGGTCATATGTATCAGTTGTAAAAGATGGATTGCATAGCTGTGGGAAGTTTGAAAGTCTTAGTTCAAGTCCTTTATAATTACATTAACCCTAATATATACAATATATATATATATATTAAATATATATATAAAGAACATAGAGGTTAATATGTGTTTTATTAAAATTTGAAAAGACATTTGAAAGATTCAATTGATTTATCAATATTAATTGTTTAAAAAAGATATAAACTGGAGAATGTTTATAGAAAAAATTGTACATGAATTAAAACAAATTTACATGATCTTTCTGGCAAAAATGATCAAATAACAGAAAGAATGTAAGGTAGAGATGTTGATTATTTTCTGTTTTGCTTAATCATGTATATTCATAGTATTATTTTCAAGAGCTTCCATGTAATACAAATATAATAGCTAAATAACTGACATTTCAGTACAATAACAAGTATTTTCCTCAGAGCTACTTCTTTCTTAAATCATAAGAATGGTGATGAGATTTAAAATTGTTATTTTTTTCTTTTGTTATTTTCTCTTTATTCTCAAATTCTATTGGTTGAGAAGTTTTAAAAAATATTCTATCCTCCAATAATTTTTTCCAAATATTGTTAATTTTCTTTACTTCACACTTTTCATTTATGCTCTTAGGACTTTTAAAAATCTTTATAGCTTCATTTAGCTAGTTGTATTGTTCAATTTTTTCCAGACTCTGTTTTATTAAAATTGATGTCATGGTTTGTTAATTTAATGTATGAATAAATGGTTGATGAATTAGATTTTTCTCTAATTGTTAAAATGTGTTCGTCCTTTCTTATGTTTATTCTATGATTCATCTATCCAATAATATGAATGTAAACAAAATTCACATGGAATTTCATATACATTATGAGACTCCAAAGTAATTTTAGTTTTAGGGCTTGGAAATACTTCATTAATTTTCTAAAATGTAGTGTAAATTGTGTAGATATTACTTTTCTTTAAAACATTATCAATTTTATCAGTTACTCCATTTATATATGGTAGAATAGTCTTAATTTCTGAAGTACAAAAATCTTTTTTCTTATTATATAAAAAAAGACACATTAATAATCCTGTGATCAAACCATTATGAAGAAACATTTTTTTAGTAGGATAAATATCTTTGTGAAAAAGGCTGTTGTCAGAAAGTTTGTTAGTTCTATCTAACAATGTTTTTCTGAAAATAATTGTTTAGGATGGCGATGAAAAGAAAAATGTAGATATCTCCCAGTGCATGTCTGCTTTCTATATATACCATGGGATAAAGAACCATCTTTTTTTCTTTCAATTAAAACATCTAAGAATGGAAGTTTAGTTATTATTTTCTACTCTCATAATAAATTTGATATTGTTGCGAAAAAAATTTAACAAAATTAATGCTTACTATGAGGCCAAATAACAAAGATATCACCAACATAGCTCAGCTATACAGATGGTTTTTTAACTGCTGACATCAAAATTTTCTTTTCGAAGTTCTTCATAAAAATAGAAGCCACTGCTGGAGAAATTGGTGAACCCATAGCTAAACCTGATGTTTGTTTATATATTTGACCATCAAAAACAAAAAGTGTATTTAATAAGCAGTGTTCAAATAAACTCACAACAAAATCAGGCAAATATTTTTCAAAACTTTAATTGCATCCTTTACAGGTACACTAATAAAAAGTGAAACAATATCAAAACTTACCAAAATATAATTTTTAGTTAATTTAATATCTCGTATATGCTCAAAAAAATAATTTGCATACTTAACATAAGATGACATTTCTGTTAAATGAGGCATATATAGAAAGCAAACACACACTGGAAGATTTTTGCATTTTTCTTATGATTTGAGAAAGAAGCTCTGAAAAAAGTACTTATTAGTGTCCTGAAATGTCAGTTATTTAGCTATTATATTTTTATTACATGGCTCCCGGAAATAATACTATGAATATTCATTTATCCATTATATATATATATAGCAACCAAAAAGTCCTTACCCTAGATTGTAACGGTCTAAATTAATGATACAATACAAAGCTATTACTATACAATCTGGTCGCGGACAGGGTATACTGTGAAGGCTAATCACAGCACTACTTGAAGGTATGTTGAGTTACCTAAATAAACTGTCCTATTATCTTAATTAACTATAATTCTCCTTGATTATATTGGATTTTAAAACAGCATTCCCAAATCTTAATTTATGATTTATAACTATTCTTTTGATGATTGTTTCATAAAACCACACTATGATCTTAATTCAATTTTATTTGTTTGGGACCCGATGGCCGAACACAGACAATATATAATCTCTGAAACTGTCAATCATTACATGGTTAATATGGGCCATCAAATCAGATAGTGATAATTATAATCTGCTTCATAACATTATAAACAATAACCCATCATGTATCAAGGTTTAAAGTATCTATGTTATATAGAATAAATACTTGGCAATGGAACACAATTAATTTTTAATTATTTCTGCATTAACCCAAATATTAAATCAAATCAATAGCAATGAAACTCTTAGGGATATATAAGGCATCTGTTATAGTTTTAGAAAAATAGGTTCAATTGTTCTACTGGCTAGCAAATTTATTATTAATTTAGGTATTAATGTCGCAAATATCAATATAGACAACAAGATTCTGAATATACTCTAGAATTGACAAAGCACAACAGCAGTGATAAAGAAGATAAATGGGATTTTATTATATCTTATTCATCACAAAACACCCAAGAATAAACATTAAAATACTCTCTGGATGTTCCATTAAACACTGTATCATCATCAGGGACAATATTTGCTGTACTATTTATGGACTATTTACTACATTGGGTTTCTGACTCTATATGTGACTAATAGCAATACTACAAATAAGCTACATTGTCAAATTAACATTTATTTATGGCTCAATAAATATGAAAATAGTAATTGGTTAACAATATTCATCATTTTACATAAACGATAAATAACATAAAATAACACCATATTTAATTGTTCTACATGGACAATGTGCATTAATTAGAGAAGTAAATAAACAAAATAAAATAAAATACTACCACCTGTGCTTATTTCTGTGCATGAATCTGTGCACAAGTTTTAGATAATAAAATCTAAAATAAATGTATTGATTTCATCCTAATGGGAATGAAAGAGATTCAAATTCAGATAATGGCACCTCCAATACATCAAAACCAAAAACAATGCACTTATACAAAAATTATAACAATGATAACTATTGGAATTGATAAACCTATGAAATTTGACTATAATGAGATATGAAATCAAAAGAAATTTAAACTCTGATTCAAGTGAGTTAGTTGGGATATCATATAGTTTATCTATAATAAATTATGACCATAACTCACTTAAATGCCCTTTTATGGCTGATAACAAAATATGTGCAACAAACATTAAGAGGAGTGAAACAATGTAAAGTATCATAATGCATGGAGATTCTACTCAAACATACATTTGTATAACAAGAATCAGTGCTATACCTGTGAGTGTATCAATACATGCAAGGAATAACAAGCAGTAAGTACCCTGTGAGTTCTTTAAACCATCATCAGGCCAACTAGCATAACTGCAGAATGTTCAGTGGATTAACCACCAGCACAGAACAATATGAAGAATAAGATCAAATGGCAAACAATTATTCTGCAGATAACCCACCAACACAGAATGATATATAGAATATAACAAAATTGCATACAACTTCCAGATAAAATAAAAATAGGCCAGACAATATAAAAAACATTACATAATATTACATGAGTATAAGCACAGAATCCTAGAAAGAAGTACCAGATTAAGCCATGTGCAATGATACGTTATAGATTCATTGAACTAATCATGAAACCCTTCCGCAAGCGCTATTCCCTAAATTGATTCTCGTCAATCCCTACACTTGAATTACAAGTCGTTATTTTACACAACAAATTATATATACTGTGAACTCTACATATTTATAAGATAATATAAAATACAATAAAACATAAAATGCATGTTCATTAAATTATTATACTTCTTTCAAATACATGTTATTTAAATCCATTGGCTATTAGCCAATTAATTAATAGTGCACTTCAGAACTGGCTATGATTATGAGAAGGACAGTTTCTCGAAAGCGCTCTGCCATTTTAATTGACTAATTGATATTAATTATACAACTTTATGTTATAAGTGTGATAGCACTATTTAATATTATCATAAAAATGATTCAAATAAATATTTCTCCTTTTTTAAAAACAACAACATAGAAACTTAAAAGTTGATTATATGCTTCTTCATCTCCATTTACAAGAAATATTTATGTAAATAAGCATTTAGTTTTATATAGCGCATGTTTACAATTGTATTACATTCAAATATCAGCCTTTCAAGCTAATTGTGCATACGTTTTTGCGAGTGTTAATAAATGAATACTTTCCTCCAATACAAGATATAGTATGTATGCAGGAATAAAATGAATCCACTTGTTCCTACAACTCAAATGCTTATATATGAGTAAATCTGAAGTACTGGCAAGGAAAGAGTGAGGATAGACCACTCACTTTAAATTACTATTTACGATGTCTGAATGAAATAGTAATATAAAGTGAGTGGTCTATCCCCTTGCTTTCCTTGCCAGTACTTCAGATTTGCTCATATATAAGAAATATTTATAAATAAGTTGCTCTACACATAGGTTTTCTGAAGTTCCAAGATATTTTGAGAGGTAGGATATGGGTAAATTCTAATCAGATTATATTCAAAGTTAATGAAATTGTATGACTTTACTTTAGGAGTTATTCCAACATCAAATATTTTTATTACTTTAATTTATTAGTGCTAAGGGCAAAGAATGCTGGTTCAAGCATATAATTATCCCATATGTGCTATAACAACTCAGAATAGTTTCTAATTAGCTGTCATTTCTTTCAATAATTATATTGTAATTTTTAATAAGATAACTCACAATGTTGTTTCTAATATAAATTCGAAGTGGGATTATATTTAACTCTTTTTTGTTCAGGCACTAATATACAAAATATTAAGACAGCATTTTATTCCGCACATATATAAAATTGCTAGAGGTGTTAGTCATGAAAAAACCCACTATATTCCAAATTAAATATTGCATTCTATTCCACCCATATATAACATTCCTATATATGTTAAAAGTTCAGGAAAGCAAAATTTATCCAAAATTAAGTACAGTAAGTTGTTTTGCACTTTCACAACACTACTATGGGGTTAAAATTATGAAGGTAAACTTTATTCGAAGCATGATCTGCAGACTGACCTTTTAGAATTGCTATTTCTGTTGTCACAGTTAACAATAATTCCTATGCATTTCACTTGTAGACCTTGCAGAAGATTATCAATAGCTATATTTACAGTTGGTGGACCCGAACAGATTTGTTAGGATTTAGTTATGCATTTTGCTATTCATATTTGATAATAAAACAATTTAAATTATTTAAGAGAAATTTTAATTTATCTTCCTTCTTTATCTTTACAAACTTCTTTTTTTTAAAGAGAAGTTTTCATTTTCATTATATGTTTATCTGTAAAAGCAAAAAAAAAAAAAATTCAATTTTTATTATACGCTTGCTGTCATTACAGCAGTTTTTTTTTTTAAAAAAATTTTTTCTGGCAGTCCTAATTTTTTCTTAGCCAATTAAATTTCTTCTCATTTGCATATCTGTCTTAAAAAATAAAAATCAAAAGAAAAAAAATACATTTATCTTACCGTATTCTATAAGTTAATTTAAAAGAAATTAAATAAATCCTTCAATTAAACCAAAATAATCTTTAAAATTATTTAAAAGGGCAAACTAATAATAATCATTTGTTTTTAATTATCTTGCTATACTTGGTGCAATATGCTATTAGTTTTCACTTTTAGGTTAAGCACAGTTTATCTAACTTAGTGTTTGGAAACAGAGCAAAACCAATGTAAGAAAAAAAAATTATATAATAAATAAGGCAAAAAAAGGGGATGGAATTATATAATCTCATCATTCAATTAATTTAGATACAAGTGTTAAGTATACAAAGTACTAGCTGTGATAATCAAGTCATCTCGAAGAAGACAGAAATTTTAGACTAGTTCTACCAAGCTATATATTTTATGTTAAAATATAAGATTATTATATATATATAACTTTTTAAATGAACTGTTATGTGAGAATTTCTTGACAATGAAGTTAGCATTAAAAGTAAAAGAGTTCATTGTACTAGATTTTCTAATATAGCAGCAAATGCGGGTAAAGAGGTGAGCATAAGTAAATAGGCAGAATTTCTAAGAGCTGTATTAAAATTAAGATGAATAAAATAAAACAATGAAAATAGAGAATGAAACAAAAAACATTAAGAATAATAATTTGACCACTAAGCATAGCATGATCACCATTCTTTATGATTATACAAGCTGTTTACACAGAGGCAAAACTCTCCATACAGTAGCACTCCTCAGTGCAAACCAGAGTAATCAATGGGTGCAGGAAGATTTGGCACAAAATCCCTATCTAGTGCCTACTCATCCAATATCCCCAGACTAGTTTCTAGCTTGTGGCTTTCATCAATGAAGAGCCTTGGATCTGAGAGAACTGTACCTAAATCTTAAAATCTTATGCAACTCTCCAGCAACCACCTTTTACCTTATTAGCTAATTATAAAGCTTTGAGTCCAAAATAAAAACACAATGCTGTTTTCAATTCAAGCTCAATACCTTGTACAGTCACATAGATGTGGACTCAGTTCAGCATCCATACTTTTTGGTGTCTTTGGTTCTTTAATAACTAGTCACCATAATGCTATTGGTCAGGATTGGTATTAAACCGTTAAACATCACATGGTCATCATTCTTTATGCTTACACAAGATGTTTACACAGAGACAAACTCTCCTTACAGTAGAGCTCCTCAGTGCAAGCTAGAATAATCAATGGATGCAGGAAGATTTGTGCCTAAAATCCCTACCTAATGCATACTCATCCAATATACCCAGACTAGTTTCTAGCTTGTGGCTTTCAAGGAGGAGACTTGGATCTGAGAGCACTGCACCTAGATCTTAGGATCTAGTGCAATCCTACAGCAGCACCTTTTACCTTATTAGCTAACTATAAAGCTTTGAGTTCAAAATAAAACATAATGTTTTCAACTAAAGCTCATTAGCTTGTATAATCGCATAGATTTGAACTCAATTCACCAGCCATACTTTTTGGTGTCTGTGGTTCTTTAGTAACCACAGTGCTCTCAGATCCAAGGCTCCTCACTGATGAAAGCCACAAGCTAGAAGCTAGTCTGGTGATATTGGATGAGTAGGCACTAGATGGGAATATTTTACACAAACCTTTTTGCATCCATTGATTACTCTGTCTTGTACTAAGGATGTTACTGTATGGAGAGTTGTGTAAACAATTTGTGTAAGCATAAAGAATGATGATCATATGATGTTTTGTGTTTAATATCAATCCTGCCCAATAGGATTATGGTGACTGTGATTATTCAAGAATCAGACACCAAAAAGTATGGATGCATACAAACTAATGAGCTTGAATTAAAAACAAACATTATTGGGTTTCATTTTAGATTCAAAGCTTTACACTTAGCTAATCAAGTAAAAGGTGACTGCTGGAGGGATGTATTAGATTCTAAGATCTAGTTGCAGTGTTCTCAGATCCAAGGCACTCATGAAAGCCACAAGCTACAAACTAGTCTGGGGATATTGGATGAGTAGGCATTAGATAGTTATGCACAAACCTTCCTTCATCCATTGATTACTCTGGCTTGCACTGAGGAGTGCTACTGTACGAAGAATTTTGCCTCTGTGTCTACTTAATCATTGGCCAGAGTTTTGTAGAGCAGATTAAGCATATTGGGATAAATAAAAAATTTAAAGAATTGTAGTAGCTAAACAAGCTTTAATAAGAGATTATTTCGCAGTTTATTGAAATTGGATTTTAAAAAATGAATTGTTAGATGTATTCAGAAGGCAGTATTATATGAAACAAAATATTGACAATTATGGAGAAATTTAGAGGTTTTAAAAATGTAGATTTGGAGGACAGTAAATAGTGTAGTTTATTGTTATTAACAATAAGTTTTCCACCACTATATCCCAAACTGATTGGCTATTGAGGAAGAATATCTAGTGCAGTTCATACAATGACTATATAAGTCCAGCCTGATATATAGCTCTTGGTCTTTTCTCCTCTCTCATAATGTAACGAAAGTAAGTATATATGCTGAAGTTGAATGAGAGGATCCATGTACAGGAGATAGACTTCACTAATCTCCTTGAGATGCGATAAGTAATTTATGTTACATTAAAAGTCATAAAGACAAATTTTTAATAGCAAAATATATGAATAGTTGAAGACAATATTATTTAAATTAAGATTGATAAACAACATTGAGTTAAAACATCTTTCCATTTCAGAGCAAAATACGATAGTAATTTGGAAAGACAAATTTTACAATATAAAGGTCATCAAAGAGATTTACTGATTGCTATGTTTATATATTATCAAATTTCATTATAAATAGAGATTAATATGTATTAGGATAAAAAAAAATATATGTCTGCTTTAGGAATAGCAGCGTGGTGATATATTTGTCTATATTAAAGCTGATGTTACTCTGCTTTTACATGATTTGTCTATATTAGAATCTTACACTGACATAAGAATGTAGTATATATATATGTTTGGGGATGTAATAGGGGTAAAATGATGTATCAAGTGATATATAAGTGTAACAAGATGTGAGCTAAAATCAAAATAACATCTAAGTAAAAGCTTTTATCTCAATACAACTTTGGTAATATCTATTACATTTGATTAAAGTCAGCATGTTATAAAGATAGGTGGTTCATAGTAGAAAGGATCATTAGCTTGGAACAATTTTGGCTGATGCACTGTTTTAATAAACTCAATGATATTATTATTTACATTAAGCCAATAAACATCACATGATCATGTATGGAAAGTTTTTGCATATTTTAATTATTTACATTACATTATAATGCATGACAACCGAATATTTTATCTCATGTCATTTTCATATGATATATATATAATGCATATTAAATGGATTAATTCTAACAAAACGTAAAAAATATAGTTTTCATTACATATATATATTAGTATTGTATTGGTCAGAATTGTATGTTCATTTAACAAGATTTAGAATCTAAGCAAAAGTACCCTAAATCCACTCATGCCCGAGATACAAGGTCAGGAGCAATCATGAATTCTGCCCTATTTGCTCTTCTCTAAAACTATAACATTATAAACAACACTTCTGATGATAACAGATGAGATTTTATTCATTCCGGTTCCGGAGACACAGCGGAGAAACATGAGATCTACAGGGTAATTAGTATAAATAAATAATACTAAATCTTGGCTCAATCAAATATCTTATATGAAGGGAAAATCTATAAATTTAAATGAATTGCACACAGCTAGCATTGCAAAAGAAACATGAATTATAAAATAGTATCCATCCAGTATGAGCAAAGACAGAACAACCAGAGATAAATGTTCATTTAAAATAATCAGTTATAACTTCTAAATATTACTAACACTATTATAAAGATTAAATGGAATTCAATGAGTGAGATTCAGTAAGACACAAATGCATGAGTAATTAACATAATTTAATGAACATAAACAATTTAATTTACATTAGAAACATAGCACAGATTTCATGCGGTTATTACTTTGCATATAGGCAACTGATTTAATATGCTAATGAGCTATAAATAATAATAAATTAATGTTATCAATGCTATGATCATTACTTTAAGTAATGATAAGGATGTTTATAAATTCATCTCCAAAGAGAGGTTTACTCTTGACATGACAGTTAAATAATTTATCGTTCATGAACACATCTGGGCCTGTACAAATGAGGAATGTGTTAGCCTAAATAAGCTTTACTGTGACAATCCTAAAATATTTGACTAATTATTAAATGAGTGGTTTACAAACATCACTGTGCCACGTCTTATAGCTAATAAGAGAACTATACATAAAAAGAACTCGCAGTGCTGACTATAATGATAGAATTAAAAGTGGAGTTTATGTCCGTCTTTGGACTAAAAGCTTTATCATATAAGAGATCGCTTGTATTTATAACAAGGCGGTAAGCAAAGAGACGAGTAGTAAGGTTCCATAGTACATTTGCCGACGTTATCCAATGAAGAGCCTTAACAAATTAATGTTTGTCATGAGATCGGAACTACCAAATCTCATTCTCAGACAAGTTACATGAAGAAAATCCAGGACTTCCGGAGGTATAGATATGACAAAGCAAAATACAAAATCTTGAGAATGCTATAAGTAAGCAATGCGAATGTAGCTTAAGTCTTAAACGTTTTTAATGTACTAATTTAAGCTTAAATAAAATAACAGTATCATGCGTAACGGCATGACAAAATATTAACCCACTCAGCAACGTATGTAAAATCTTAGCAAATTAGGATGTCAAATATAGAAGAGGGAAAATATTATTTTCCTATTTAACAAGCCCCAAGTATTCTTAAACGATATTATATTATAAGCAAGTTAACGCTCAATGGCATGAAAGCAATAAATAATTATTAAAATAGATTAATAATCAAATTTATTTAGAGAACATAAAATGCATTTAAATCGATAGCGTCAACAACAAAAGGCTTATCTTATCCCATAATATGACTTTTTAAACAATTCGCCATTAAGCATATATTTTAAAATATTTAATCAAACGAACTGCATTCAATAAGAAATTTTACGTTTAACTATTTGAATATTCCAAAAATATCGGAATGGTAGCTGAAATGATATAAGTTTGTTAGATTGAAACATTAGCATACTAAAAAATAATTCAATAAAATACATAGTTTAAAATAAGTTTTGCCGCATGAAAAAGATAACTAAAGCATGAAACTTTAAAACTAGTGATAGATTTAAAATATCTAATTCTGTGCTAGTATTTTATATAACGAGGTTTTAAAACTTTAGAGAGAAAATCACAAATTTAACGATAACTAAGTTTATAGTCAGTTATTGTATAAATAAAAGATTACATTATGAGTACAATTAAAATTTAGGAAAGAAGTGAGGAATATAAAGAGTTCATTCTTCGGCAAAACGGATTACCTTTATAAGTCATGGCGGCCATTTAGAATAACGTATACGAAATTTAGACATGAAGGCACAGTCAACAAAATAATGGTAGGCATCTTCCAATAGTTCTTTCACAGTTAAACACAACAGTTCTCAAGTAGTGATGGCATGGCAGGAAGGCAGGACAAAGGCGATCTAAGATCAGGGAGGCAAATTCCTTCTATTCATAATTCATTTTCACTCTCTAATCGAACACAAGAGATTGAGTGATCTGAACTCATTTTGCACATTCTTTGCATGTTCCTAGAACTTTTACTCCTCGTACATTTGAAATTTGGCAATATTGGAAGATGTAAACAAATACGTTCCAGAAAGCATTATTTAAACGTATTTTTAAAATTGCAAATAACTTTAAGAATATGATTTTTGTTAGTTTGACTTGAAATAGTTAAATGAGAATGACATTTTTAAATTGTAATAATACTTTCTAGAATTTTCTGGCATTGCTTTAGCTTTACATTAATCGTATTTATTTTTATATCTGTAATACATATACGCACATACCCAATTATCTAAGTGAAGGGAATTTACAAGCTTGGAAATAAAATATACTTAAGCTAAAATAATAATTCAACTGGTTACACATAACCATTTTGAATAAACAGGGTGGAAGTTATACGTGTATATGTGTGTGCTTAACATTCCTGGATGACCAAATAAACTGGTTCAAACCCTATTTTAAAGGTCTGTAATGTCATCAGGCAAGCTAAATATGTATTACGATTTACTGCTTCAGTATCCATGGCGAAGTAGGTTATTATTCTTTCAGTCAATATTTATTTGGCTAAATGCACTTTTGGTGCTGAACCTCCAAACAAATATTGGATGAAAAAATAGCAACCTGCTCCACTAACTTACACTTACATATTGCATTCTAAAAACTTTGTTCATTTTATAAGAGATTTTCAAAATGCTTATTTAAAGTCAAAGTAAGATATAACGCAAATGCCCATGGATAAAATCAATAATGTTGTCAAAGATATTAAATCATGATATCAATGTACTAAACTGAAAGGATTATTTATTAAGAAATGCTAAAATCTTAATTTCCTACATTCTTGTCACTGCATATTTGATACCATCTATGGGAATCATCTTATCTTATATACTTTGGTAAAAGTCTTATTAAACTTACATCATGTTTACAAATTCATATTACAATGCCTACAGATCATGCAATACCCTGATGAATAGGATAATTACTTTTAAAAGAAAACGATAACAGAAATTGGATGAATCACCCATGGAAATTAACATCTATTGATATTAAATACTCCATATGCACATACATTAATGGGATTTAAACTACAAGATAATATATTATGCAATAATCATTTAAAATGGATTAATATACTAAAAATGCTCTTCTGATAAAATCACTTACCCTAATAGAATAAATTTCAAACATTGCTTTTGTATTATTGTTGCCCAACAGCTATTAGATATTTGTGAATTACGTTGGTGGCCTAGTGATTAGCATAGCTGCCTTCCAAGCAGCTGGCCCTGGTTCACTTCCCAGTCAATGCTTTGACATATGAATAAAAAAAAAAAAAATCTGAAGTGCAACAGGGCTTTGGATAATGATTATTTCACATTACTGCAGAAGCTTTTATTATATGCATATTTAAAGAGTTATTTAATATATGTTTGTTAATGAGGAAATGATTAAATATACATAATTAGGGGATCATAATAATTAATTAAAATTATAAATAACCATTAATATACAAAATTAACAAAGGGTGCCCAGGAAAAAAAAAATTTTCAACTGTCCTGGGGGGAAAAAAAAAGAAGAGGAAAAAAAAAAAAAAAAAAAAAAAGTTCTCTCTGAATAATTTGTTTAGATTTCTTAATATCTTTATGGTAATAAATCATAATAAGTTAAGAAATCTTTGTAAACTTTATATTTCTTTAACAAAATTAATGTAAATACATATTTCCTTCTAGTTTTGAAATAAGTATGTTGTTCAGCATCACTCATAAACATGCATGTGATCCCTATATTTTAAATTCTATTTTATATATCTTTCATTTTACTTTCTCATTTTTTATTTAATGTAAATAAATTGTCATTATTATTATATTAAATTAGAAATCCTGAATTTCATTTACTTCAACCATTTAATAACCATAATTTGTATTCAAAGATATATAGATAAATGAACTCTAACTAGCATATAGTTTAAACATTATTATTATACATCAATTTTATTTAAATCCTTAATTTTTAATTTATAGTATATCCATAAAAGCTAGAATTCCTTCTAATTATTCCATTCTATTTTAAATTGTATTGGTATAGACCAGGGAATTAAAACCAGGGGATATATGTAATTCTTTATTTAATTCATTTCAATATTTCTTTTTTTACTTTTATAAATTTTGAATTTGATTAGATTTAGTAGAGTCTCTGTCATTTGGGCATTATGCACTGTTAATTTTAGTTCAGTTTTAAGACTGATCAGTTTTCCTTTCATTCCATTTAATTTTATTTATGCGATAAGTTGTTGTCTTACTTTGAGTACTTATCAAACACTTTAATGGGTTGTGGCTTATCTTCTGCCATCATAAATGGATACCATCTCACTTATTTATTAATATAACCGTTGTTATCTTATTATTTAATATATCTTTAAGGTCTTCGGGAGTTAAGTGGTTTAGTTATTATTTGTCCTGAAGGTAAAAAATCATAGGAGCTAGTCCATATCCCATGCCATTGAGTTTTTCATGCCTCTTCGCTTTGTTTCCAGGACGGTAGTGAATAAAATACATTTGTATCATCAAAGATGTAGTTCACTTGTTGCAATGTGAAAAGGGAGCAAATAGGGCAGAATTCAGGAATGCTCTTGACCTATGTGCAGGCATGACTGGATTTAGGGTAATTTTGCTTGCAATCTAGGTCTTGTTCGATGAACTTATAACTTTGACCAGTACAGGTTTTTTTTCCATCTGTTCTCATTTATACCACTACAGTTTTTGGCACCCAGCCATGTTTTACAATTATAAAACACCAGCATCTGAGGTTAGTATTAATTGCTCAGAAACATTTTGCGTATAATACATATATATAAAAAATTAAAAATATAAAGTAGTAAATCTCTCTGATATTTGTAGAAACATATAATTAATAATCTTATCAAAGTGAAGGTAAAATATATATATATATTTTCAATTATTGGTTAATGTATTTTCTAAAAAGTCCTTCATTAATATAGTTTGTCCAAGAGTAGATATCAACAATAAGTATTATTTGTTCGTACAAATATTTTTCCATATATTGTTTGTGATAGTTGAGTAGATAAGTTTCTTCCAATATATATCTATTTTTTATTAAGTGTAACTATGGAGGTTATTAGTCAAGAAGTAAATCTGTAACCATGAGTTCAGATGTTATAAAAATAATCCTCAATCAATTGGAGGGCTTAAATAAAAAATTGAAGGAACAGACAGTAGAACTGTAAAATGGAATAATAGAATTAGAAGTAATTGTGATAAGAAATTTGACGATTATGATAAAAATTTCATAGATCTAAAGGCGGATTCCAGAGAATTGAGATGAAATTAGTAATAAGTTCAATGCTTCCAATGCTAGATTTGAAAAACTTAGATATGATTTAGATGCTAAGTTGAAGGAATCTGAAGAAAAATGCAATGCTAGGTTTAAAATTTTGAAGGATAAGACAAAAATAATTGAAAATAAATTAACTTAGCCCAAGAAGATTGAGAAAATTTAAGATCTTAGATACTAGTATTAGTACTCTTTAAAGCAATCAGGAAAAGGTCGTAAAAAGGATTGATAAAATAGAAAGGGGAGGTGACAATTTTGAAAGTGCAGTTTGAGTTAGATGACATTCAAAAAAGGAGTTGATATAAAGATAAAATTAAGTAAAAAATTGAAAGCTAATAGGGAGGCTATGCACAAAACCAGATTTAGAGTCTAAAACTAACTCCAGTATTTTAGATAGTTGAGATTAAAGACTCTCAAAATAGTAGTATAGAAGAAGAATTTATAGAAGCTAAAATGGAGTCAGGCACTAAATGTATTATTATGGATCCTAAGGTAAAAGAATCAGTGAGAAATGAATTTGATGAATATCTGAAAACCTATCACTGTAGCAAAGTTTATCTTAAAAGTAAATTTAAAATGTTTCTTGGAGATACCTATCCCAAATTTCTTAATAGCTATTAGAATGAACTAGTCCCATATAGTGTTAACCCCAGAGAGGAAAATTATTATAGTCTTAACAGAGATTGGGAAAATTTTAATGGAATGGATATGGTTCATTTATTTAAGATTAATTTAAGGTATTGGGAAGTTCCCAATGATGAAAGAGTTTATTGCGGAGAGAAGCATGATAGGTGGAAAGTATCAAAAAATAAAGTTAATGTGATGAAAAAATTGAATCTATCATTTTGTGATAATAATGACGATGAAGATAATAACACTGATTGGAAATATAGGCGATATAATTTGTAGAAAAGGACTTATCATTAAAGAATCATCATCATCATCATTATCAACCATTATCAATCCACTGTAGGATGAAGGTCTCTCCAAGTTTAATCCATCTTCTTCAATCTTTAGCTTCTCTTCTCCACATCACCCCTGCACACTTTCTTATTTCATCCATCCATCTCACATGTGGTCTCTTTCTGGGTCTTTTACAATCTCTTGGAATCCAGTTTAAAATTTCAATTGTCCATCTATTATCATCTCTTCTAGCAATATGTCCAGCCCAACTCCACTTCAATCTTTTAATTTTTTCAATGAGGTCAGTAACACCTGTTTGTTCTCTTACCCATACATTGAGTTTTCGATCTCTTCTTGTTACTCCCAACATACATCTCTCCATACTTCTTTGAGTGGTCTGAAGTCTCTGTATTGCTCTTCTATTGAGTGTCCAAGTCTCAGATCCATAAGTAAGAACTGGTAAAACACATTTGTTAAAAACCTTCCTTTTCAAACACATAGACATATTTCCTTTTAGTATCAAGTTATTTCTACCAAAAGCACTCCAACCAAGTTTAATTCTATGATAAATTTCCTCCATTATGTTTCCATCTGTATTAATAATCTGACCAAGGTATTTGTAACTGTTAACTTCTTCTAATTCATCATAATCAATCTTTATTTTCATATTTTTAGCAAATCGATTAAACATTACTTTAGTCTTTTTAACATTTATCTTTAGTCCTACTTTCATCTGATAACTCCTGCAACATTTCCTGCAGCTCTGAAGCATTATTTGCAAAAACAACTACATCATCTGCGAAATCTAAATGACTTAAATAATCTCCATTACTTTCACTCCTTTAGTTTCCCATTTTAATCCACAAAATACTTCTTGCAGCACTGCTGTAAAAAGTTTTGGAGATATGGAGTCACCTTGTCTTACACCTTTCTCAATGTTGACTTTCCCAGTATCATTATGTAATCTAATCATTGCTGTTGCATTTTTATAAATATTCTTTAAAATATGACAATATCCTGGATCTATACCTTGATGATCCAATGCTTTAATCACTGAAGAAATGTTTATAGAATCAAATGCCTTTTCATAATCTACAAATCCAAAACATAATGACAACTCATATTCATTTGTCCTTTCTATAACTTCTCTCAATATCTGAATATGATCTACTGTACTAAAACCACTTTTAAATCCAGCTTGTTCTCTTGGTTGGTGGAAATCCAATGTTCTCTGTAGACGAGTTGTAATTATCTTGGTAAAATTTTTATATAAAACTGATAAAAGGCTGATAGGTCTCTAATTTCTAATATCTTCTTGATCATTTTTTTTAAATATTAATATTATTACTGCATTCTTCCAATCATCCGGTACATCTTTATCATTTAGATATTTAGTATATAACTTTGCTAAAAAATTTTCTGTTTCTTCACCTGCTTCTTTTAATATATCAATTATAATTCCAACATTACCTGGAGCCTTTCCTTTCTTCATACATTTAGTTGCATTTCTCACTTCTTCATTTAAAATTCTGGGCAATTCGGAAGATGTAATAGATATAGGTACTTGTTCTTTATTACTATATAATTCTTGATAAAAATTTTCTACCAATTTCATGATGACATCTCTCTTTTTAGTAATAATTCCATCTTTTTTTCTTATTGCAGATATAAATTTCCTATCAATACCAAAATGTTGTTTTACATTCTTAAGACTTTTATTTTCTTCTACAGCTTTTCTTGCTTGTTCACAGTTATACTTTCTTATATCATTTTCAACTCTTTTCCACACCATTTTACAAAATTCGAGATATTTAATTCTTTTTAATGCATCATTTTTGTATATCTTCATATTTCTTCTTTTCTTCATAAATTCTCTAGTCTCAGTAGAAATTTTATTGGTCAATTGCTGCTTTTTTCTACCAGCTATCTTTCTTGCAGTTTTTAAAAGTGTATCAGTTATTTTCATATTAATTTCATTCAAATCTGAATCATGTTCAAAATCTACTAATACTTGAAACCGATTTGTAAGTTCTAATTTAAATTCATTAGAATGTTTCTGAAGATTAGGAATATCAACTGTAAATATTGTTTTTCTTAACAATTTTTGTCTTTCTAGTTTTACATTAACACGTATCTTGCATCTTACTAATTGATGATCACTTCCTGTGTTAAATCTATTAAGAACATTACATCTTGAAATATGTATTTCCTGTTAGTCAAAATATAATCCAATTCTGCTGTACCTTCATTTGGACGCTTCCATGTCCATTTTTTTTTTTTAGCATTTTTCTCAAAAAAAGAATTCATAATATAAAGTTTTTCTTTTTCTGCAAACTCCACAAGTCTATGTCCTCTCTCATTTCTATTACCATAACCAAAATTACCTACAGCACTTTCCTCTTTCACTTGTTTACCAATTCTAGCATTAAAGTCTCCCATAACAATTTTAAAATGTTGTTTTCTCTGATCAAAAGCCTTTTGTACATCCATATAAAAATCTTCTATTACTTCATCACTATGAGAACTTGTTGGGGCATAAACCTGAATTATCTGCATTTGGTATCTGCTATTAAGTTGTATAACTAATCTTGCCACTCTGTCTGATACACCATCAATCTCCACAATATTGTTCTTCCACTTTTTATTTATAATGAATTCTACTCCACTTGTATTTCCAATATTTGTGCCTTTATAATAGAATATATGTCCACTTTTTAAATCAATTGTCTCTTCACCTTTTCTTCTAACTTCACAAAGTCCAATAATATCCCATTTAATATAAGAGAGTTCTTCTTCTAATTCTTGCAATCTTCCTTCACTTGAAAGTGATCTGCAGTTGTAAGTACCTAAATAAAAAGATGTCATCAAATGGCAGCCTGGGTCCGCAATCAGGGGATTCTTAGCACCCTCCGCCTTCGGCCACCAACTGCTGCCTTGGTTGGTGACTTTACAGCCTCCTGGGAATAAGGGCCATGCTTTATTTTTGTCTGTCATAATTGTATATATGTATTGGAAAAAATAGTTATCATTTACACAAACATTCATTCTGCCCTATCAGGCATTGAGAAGACAGACCATGGTGTTTCTTGATCTTAGAGGTAAAAAGCCAATAAACTCACTACGCTGGCTAATGCGTGTTGGTGAGCAGCCCATCCATGTTCGTATACTATATGAATAAACACATAGTAATAACAGCTGCAATGACAAGAACGTATGGAGTGGACATTAGGAATTTGCCCTGCTCGGTTCCTTTAAGGCCTCCAAGAGGAATCAAAGGGTCTCCTTTCAGTTAATAGCAAACTCCCTTCTGCAGCCATTAAAGGGTATATCTTGCTATTTTTAGTGTTGCAATAATCATTAATCCATTGGTACAAATATAGTTGTATGTGTAAGATGAAGATACAAATTGTAAATAAATATAGATTAATTAACAGAGGAGCATCATTTTATATGGTATAAAGATGCCATCTTTATATCCAATCAAAAGATTGAGTGTGCTGTTAACCTTATAAGTGTTTGTTTTAACGTAGTAAGGGATTTATTTCATAAATATCCCATTAGATTTAAAATAGAAAGCTTATTACATATCAGTTTAAAACTGTTCATAAATATCCCATTAGATTTAAAATGGAAAGCTTATTACATATCAGTTTAAAACTATCAGTAAATTCGAATGGTTTTGTCTCCTTGATGACCAAATCTGGTTAATGAGTTAATGGATTCATGGGTGAGTAGAAAATAAAATACGATTTTATGTAAACATAATTTCAAAAGAGAAAGGAAAGATGTGTGCTCAACTTTAATTCTAATTATTAAAAACATTAGGATAAAACAAATGCTGATTTTAAGGTGAAAGGGATAATCACCAATGAAATATTTATAGTCGAGATGCTATTGGAACTTTAATTATGTATTACATATCTAAAATATACTGTGTTTATGTCAGATATTTAAATATTTCTAAAATATAAGAATAGGATATCTAGAAAAGAATATTTCATTAGAGATTTGTTTCAACTATTGAGAAGATTATGGAAAAGACTATAACACAGGTGAGGTTATTAAATTATATGATTTTACGTTCACAGAAAGAATTAATATTCACAGAATAAGATCTCTTTGTTTTATTATTATTATTCTGTATGAAGAGATACTGAAGGTTTGAAAATGCCTATTTTATTGATTTATCTTTCAGATAGGTATTTTAGCTGGTCATATAATATAGTTTTGTACATGACCAAAGCAAATCATATATTAATGAAGACAAAAAATCTAAGAAAAAGTAAAAAAGACCTCTAGCCAGACTTTTGGTTAGGTGATGACATTAGTTGTGATGCAATATTTCAGTGTTGTTGCAATTAGTTAGCATTACTACTAATCATTATAAGATGATAAGACTATGATTCATGATAATCTCATAAATCACCAATATAACAAGAGTACCATTTGTACTAGCTAGTAAAGATATGTTAATCACTGATGGTGAATGGGTGTTTGATAGGTGGAGATATAGAATGCAAGGTATCATTTATATGCTAATTGCAAATTGAAACATTTGTATGACTGAGCCTTTTCCTGGAGGAGTCAGCTGAACTACAGATGCATGCTTATGTTCAAAACCATATGTAGATGGTGATGAAACACCAGTTGAAAGATATTCATGCTCAGCTGGTGCGAAGAATACCCAGGAAAATAATAACTAATGATGAATTATAACTTAGAATAGGATGTTCAGTAGAGTTTTCCCGACATCTCCAAAAGCTATCCAAACCAAGGATCCCTGGTTAGCGACCGTATATTGTACCATTTGACTCATAGTGTAGTTGCAACAGCCTTAAGAAATTAAAAGTAAGATTTAATTGACAGTTACTCATTTTACTTTAGTATTGAAAAGTAAGCTTAAACTTGGTATTCTCTGCTCATATATCTAATCCATTTATCAATGTTGATTAGCATATGTTCAATTTGCGTTAATGTTAATAGGTGATATCTATGAAAATATTTTTTTTCATAATCATAGAATAGCTTTTTTTATGTGTAGCTTTGAATAAAATTTGTAAAGATTTTCTTATGTATATTTTTTCTAGAAGTCATGATGTTTTAAAATAGCCTAATGCAAGTAAAACCCATAATTTTAGAAACTTCAAGGTATAAAGGATATTGTCATTGAAGAGGTTTGGAATAGTATAGCTCTATAGAAGGCAGATAAGCCAACATGTACATATTGATCACAAACAATTGCTTGACAAAGTTGTATTATTAGTGAAGGTTGCATAGTGGTATACTTAAGTGTTAAAGGATATTATAATAGAATCTTTATAGTCAAAATAAGAATTAGTAAATTTGTGTGGTATTCATTTAAAATTCTAGTTAATCTGGAGTAACGTGATAAATTCTGACTGTTCAAAAAAGAATACTTATTGTTTGATATTGTTATGAAATTTTAGGAAATTTCAGCCTAGATCTCTGAAGTATTTATTATGAATATTTAAGGGGTTACATGTTAACCTAAAGGATTTTCTTAGACATGAAGTTATTTTGAGTTCTCACTTTAGTAAGAGATTTTATTTGCATGTGTTATTATAATTATTATTAGTTATCATAAATATTAATTGGTAAAATATTTTTTTATTATGTTGTTGTTTAGTTCAACTGAATGTAATTGTAAACAGATGTAAAAACTAAAATATCGGCTAAAAGTTCACTCTGTCAATAGTTTGTGTTTTAATGCTTGGAATATATATGGTTTCTAAAAAAAAATATTTAGTGTTGCAAATCAAAAAAAAAAAAAAACGTGGAGGAAAATCTTTTGATCACTTGGTTAATTTTTTTTTAAAGAGGCACCCAAGCACTAATAGAGGTATATATAAGCCATTAGGGTAAAGATAATAAAAGTTGTTTAAAATTAACAGTCTAGAGTAGATTGATTCTTGTGTATTATAAAAGGTTACTAAAAAAAAAAAAAAAATTTGTTGTGGGAAGAAGCTATATACCATATCAATATAACATGCCCACATGCTATCATGCATATATATTATCAAACAAATTTTTTAATTTGAATTTTAGACAGTTTTATGAGATTATTAATTATTAGAATTGTCAATTGATATCTTCTTTAATGTCACTACGTAAAAGGTCTTTTTATGTGGAAGATAGGTTCTACAAAAAACCTGCATAAAAGAAATTGCACAAAAATAGACTTAACTTATATTGAAAAATGTGGAATATGTTCCATAATTTTTAAAAATTGCATAAAAGCAAAGCAACAAGGTAAAATTACTTTAAAGTTTGTATTAAAAAAATAAGGAAATAAAGTATGACTAATAAAAAATTTCAAATATTTGAAAAAATTGATACAAGACAAACTTTTTTATTAACTATTTAATTTTATTCAAAACAATTTGTTTTTATGTGTAATTTATTTTACATTTTTCATACATATTTTAATCATTATTGATATTTGACAATATGTGGATATGTTTGTGAACTGACAAGAAATCACATTTGTCATAAGAGGAAATACAATTAGCACCAACTTCAGTCTCGTTCTGTGTTTACTAAGGTGGAAGAACTGAAAATTTTCGTTCATGGCTTCAAGTCACTCTAAAAACGTCAATTTTTTTGTTATTGTAGCGAATTAATGGTCTTTTTAAAGCTTAAAATGTACCATAAGGCAATGATTTGTTGTTGTTCATTTTGAACCAAAGGGAACACTTGACAAGAATTTTGACAGCTCCAATTTCTCTGTTTTGATATTCAAAACAAAAATGTATATTTTAGACTAATTTTTTTTCATATTTTTTTACATATTATAAATTATTTTGATAAAATATGCTGAAAACATAATTATTTTAAAAAGATAGTTAAGATTTTAGTAAAAATTCTTTACTTTTACATGAACTTAAATTGAAAGAAATCAACTACGTAGCAGCATTTTCTAATAGGTTATGAATGTTCTTTTTAGGTTCTCGGTTATAAAATATTTTTATAATTATAAATAGAAATTTATTTTTGAAAAAACTTTCATTCACTCTTATAATCTGAAAAATTATTAATTTGCTTTTTATAAATGAATCTAATATTAAAAGACGAATATATTTTTACTGCTGATTCTGTAATTGAACCAATCAAAAGTTTAAAACTTTAATTCATTCAGCCAATAAAAAAATTTTCAGTCTAAAAGTTAATGGTTTTCTGATGACAATGTAATCGGTGAAGCTTTGAGATGATGATTTTACTAATTGTTTACGAAGCTCGCAATATCCAGTCATACAACTATTTAGCTCACGTTGGAATTTAAGAGCTTATTCCTAATTATGTCATTAACAAGAAAATGATTATCCAACTGATTAGAAAGTTAAAGACTTTCTCGAATCATTTTTGCTGTGAAACAAACAGGTTCCACTTCTGTTTCATTATCTTTTTTGAAATCTTCTACAGTATTTAAATTTATTGCCAAATCTTTTTCCAACAGGCATTTAAAGTATTAAAATATAATGTGTGTATATAAAACAGGGAAATCCTGATTTTAAATGAAATATGAACTTCTTTATCGTATAAAAGAAAACGGCATAAGAAGATATTAAGAAGAAACATGAATCGCACAACTTCAAAGTCGCATTAAAAAAATCCGCACAAAAAGAGATCTGGGTGCATAGGTTTTCTTTTTAAAGTCATCAATAAGTCTAAAATACCATTATAAAGTTGTTTATATTATAAAAACATTTTTCATTAAAGTCAAAGTCAAAATAACAATTTTGACTTGTTTTATTTTACTACATCTTTAAGAGAAACTTACAGCTCATTTTATCCCATTTTAAAGACAAAACAATACACAGTAAGCTTAGTATCTTGTTTAAAAAAACAATTGCTGATCAAAAAATTAAAATGTTTCATTTTTAAAAACATTTTACCAAAATAATATTGCTTGATTATACATATTTCAATAAGAGACTTTAATAAATAAATCCCAGATTACATTTTCAAATGCATGAGTCTATTGTACCGGTCAACACCCTTCCTTATCCTGTATATTCTTACCATGTGCTCTGAACCGAACATGAAATAACTGTCACACATCAGAGTACCATGTTGTTACAGACTCAATAAAATACCCTCTGTATTTAAAACTTAAAGTTAACCTATTGAATTGTCAAATGAGACAGAGATCAAACCAAAAGCTGGTTATTGTAACCATCAGATTCATCTATTTTGTTAACACACTGTAGAATTCAAACCCCAGACACGAAACTCAACACTCTAGAAGGGGGTTGCCTCCTAGAAATCCTAAGTTTGACTACTTCATAGCGCCACCTATGTGATAACACATCTGATGCTACTGATAGCATAGTTTCTTGCCTGTGGTCAGGGAGAAGCAAGAGACTATACTACAATACATCATTAGGTTCACTAACTAACGACTATAGATGGTACAAAATATATATATAAAATGTGATATAGACAGAGGTAATGGTGTGGATCGCAGAAAATAAATAAATATATTCAAAATAAGTAAAAAAATTCAATAGGTTTATTTATTTCACAATTATAAACATAAGCATTGTCTGAATGAGCTAGACTGTGCTGTTAAATCATCAAAATATGGATTTAAAAACAAATTTAAATGTACCATTTATGTTTACATTAATGGCTTGTCAATATCATATATTCTCTATACCTCGGGTTCACGCAATATATTATAATAATGTGTTTAAGCAAAAGTATAGTTGGGTGAAGAAAGGCTGATTTCAAGATATACGAGGCCTATAGCGAATATAGTAAGCGTTTGCTTGAATTAAGTTCATATTTAATATTTGATAAAAGAACTTATATTGATTTCAAGAATAGGATAAATGAAAGCTCGCTGAGCTAGAGGCATGGAAGTGATTAAAATGCGGGCAATTGAATGAAATATTAACATTTAATATTAAGAGATTGGTGGTACCAGTGAAGGTTTAATGTATAGGATGGAGTGTGGTATGTTGAAGCTGCATTGCTTTGTAAAATAAAATGAAAAATTACAAAATAAAGCAGACAAGATGGCGTATCGCCATGGATCCGTGGAAGGTTTTGTCACAATTCAGCCCGAGCCTGGCATCCTACCATGTAAACTCCATGGCAGAATGACTCATAAGTAAAATTCCCAGGTATGGCTTTCTAGTACGGTAACAGTCAGAAACGTGTGATTTGTTAACATAGTGCAGAATTTGACCACTACACAGAACGACAGCACCATCTAGGTAGCGAAGCCACCCGTAGTACTAAGTTCGAACATAGTTTATCGGTTCCACAATACAATCTACGAAACAATGCATCTGATGCCACGTTAGTAAATATTTCTTTAGGTACGGCGATCAGGGAGATGCACGAGAATCAAGAATTTTATTTCGAGTTAGCCAATCATAACATTAATCATAAACATTTATCTTTACAGAATCAAGGAAATATTATATGGAATGGGTATCGAATAAATAAATAAAGAAGTAACGGCAGACGTATAGTTTGACATTGTTTATTGAAACATTTTAATAATAAATCATTTACTAATAATATTTGGTAAGATTTAAAATTTAGTAATAGGATTTTCTGATACTGTTAGATATCAAAGACTTACATTTATTTATATAGCTGACGTAATCTAGCTACCTAAAATTCTCGAGCAAGTATTTCTAGGGCATATATTTATTTAATTAAAGATATTTACTAATAACTAGAGGCAAACATTTATTTGAGAGTGAATTATGTCACTAATGCAGGGACGGAGTTATACATAGAATAATAAAGTTAATAAAAGAAACATGTGGTACGTCTAGAAAGGCGATAGGAAGTGGCAGTATATTGAAACTGCAAAGCCGTGAATGAGTTTAGAACAAAGGGTGGGCATTTGCCGTAGGCCCAAAGAGGTAAGGTATTACATAAGCATAACCAGGGGCAAGTGGTTCGTGCCACGATTGCCTGCTGGCTGCGTGACTTTCGTCAAGCCCTACGGGAGCATTTATTATGTCCGCTTGTGTAGGGCGACTGGGATTAATTTCAATCCTAAAGAATCCGAAGTATTCAAGGCTTGTAATGAGTCATCGCGTCTCTAAAACGTAACCCATGTACAACGTACAGACGATTCGGTTAAGATTTAAATATATTTTATAACTCGGCCCTACATTATCAACATTTAATAAAGAACGTTTGCGACTCTCAAAAAAATGCGATTTATGGAATTATTAATTAAAATTTAATAAAATATAAAACAATATGTAAACTGGGTGAGTATTATAACTAATACGTCAGCCATTTGCTAAGCAGTAGACCCCTGCATTACAATAAATGAAGCATTGAATGCGTGTCGATTTATACAAAAATATTAAGTAATTTATGGAGGTAAATATTAATGAAGATTTGACACGCATCCACTATTTCAAGCAATCATAGATTTATACTTAGAAAATCATAAGCATGCTATAATTATATAATAAAATGTAGATTTTAGAAATACGTATCCAAGAAAAATAGAGTTAGGCAAGCTAAATTATTAGAGACATTTACAGGAGGAATTAATAATTAAATTTATAGTTTTACAAATGAGAATTTTACAGTTTATAAGTTATATAAAGAATGAGCTATAGCGTGATATTAGTAGAGTACTCTAAAGCTTGGATATTACAGGTACCTGTTTTATGAGAAGTTTTCAGATTCAGTATTCAATAGCAAATTGTTCATGATTCCAGCAGTAGCAGTTCTTTCAAGCATTTAAATGATTTAGTTATTTGAATATTAGCAGCAGCTTTCCAATTGTTTAGGCAGCAGATCTTCGTGGTTGACTTTATGGAGGGCAATGGGAGGGTTCGGCATACGATAGGCCATCTCCGGAAGGAGAATAGTCTGAGCGCTTTCTACTCGACCATACTGTGGCAGGTAAAATTAATTTAAGATCTTGGAGACTCTCAACTGATCGAGAGCACAGCTAAAGTTAAACTCAAAGTTCCTAGAAAGTTTAAAATGTCCTCCTTTCTTGATCTTATCTTTTACTTTTTGTTATATTTATTTTTGGATTCAATCATTTGCCCCGAGGATAATCAATACATTCTTATATGTTTAATTTATATAAAAAGCTGCTTTACTATTGTTCACATTTAATTTTACATTTACATTTTTGGTAATTAGATTTTAGGGAATTTTTCTTTTTAATTAATCTATTATCTCTCACCGACCGTTACTTTTAAAATTTCGAATACAAAAGGGAACATACGATTATTTTTACTTTGAATTAAATATTACAATCTGTTTTTAAAATTATTACTAAATGAAATTTAAACAAAGCAATAAATAACAAACTTTATAATTTAAAATAAATGGTTAAAATTATATATTTTTATATAACTAAAAAAATACAAATTACATTAATCATTTTTATCTATTGCTTTAAATTTGTTATCGAAACGTGTGTGTGTTTATGGTGGATTTTACATATATTTATTAATTTTTAATATTGCTACACACACAATTCGATACCAAAAAAGTTTAAATTTGGGTAGGATAGAGTGGTGGGTGAGAGATGATAGAAAAGGTGAAACTTAAGATTCGAATATGAATCTTACTGTTTCAGTACATACTCTATCTGACGCATGGAGAGGGAATGGCCTTGGTCGTAAATCCCTGGAGAAAATCAAAACAGGCCTCAAAACAACCAGTACTCCTACAATGGTAACACACAATATAAAGCTTAAACTAATATATAAAAGGGTAACTCTAATCAAGCAAAGGCGCTTAACCAATTCCTAAATACTTTGAAGATGGTCTGAACATTCTCAACCTCAACTTTAACAGTTCACAAATTACGTTACAATTCCAATAAAATAAGTTATATTTAATGAGAAAAATGGAGTGGGGATGCATGATCAAACAGGGATTCATAATATTATATGTAATCATACATTTCTCTATATTATACAATTCACTTATTAACTTCGCACATATCCTTGCATTATATAAAAAGAATGAGAATTATACCTTTCTTTTAAAAAAAACAATTATTTAAATGATTAATAGTAATATTAGCGATTAAGCCAATGCACATGCGCTTTAAAGATAAATTATAAATGAATATTACTATTACATAAAAAACAGCGCTATATAAAATATCTCATTAAATGATTAATAAAATATGAGATAAAGTAGCCTTCGAACAAGTGATTTTATAAGACATTTAATAGGAAGTTAGTTATACAATTTATCCACACTAATATGGCGGCATACTAATAAAAGGGGAAAAGAAATAATTCACTCATTCGATGACGATCTAGGCACAACACCATAATAAAAGACATAAAATAAGTAGCAAAATATAAAAATATTAACCCAAGGATAGAGAGAAAAGCACACAAATTACATTACAAATATTTTATAATAGATATTTAGGCATTGAGTAATTACAGAAAGATACATTGAAAATTTAGCTATAGCTTTAAAGGAATATATATAATAAGAGCTCTTGGGTTAATTGATGTTACCTCATGTAATTTGGACAGTCGGTGTGCATTTTGTCTTCTTCGGTTGACTTGGATTGAAGGCTTTAATAGAAGTTAAATGGCAACATTTATCTTGGTGTAGCAGCTTCTTCGGTCCAGAATCAAATTAGATACATTTTTAGCAGTAGCGGCAGTTTACAGTAGGTACTGGGCACTTGATGATATATTATGCTGCAGGATGGCCATTCTGAGAAGGAAGTGAGCCTTCCCACAGCCTACTAAGACATTCTACTTGCAATTGACAAAGGCTGGTATTTTATAGATTTATTGAAATTAACACAATTTTGGTTTCTTGGTATATAAAGTTTCTCTAAATTCAGCTATATTAAACTCTCAAAATAGTATACTCAAACAAAATTCAACTAATAAAATCTCAGGACTTTAACTAACTAAGAACAACATGGTATATTTAAAGCTGAAAACAGAATAAGAATAGGCAAAAGCAGAGTGGAATAATAGCAAAGAATATTAATTAATAAAATCGGCTCTATATATACCAAGGAAGTTCACAATAGAACTAACCTGCAGCGATCATTTCTAAAACCAAAAATAGATGCCAAAACAAAAGCTGCACCTTATATTATCTGAATATCTAAAAACAGGGTTTTATAATTAATTTTACTTTTAAGATATTTGGATTAGAATTTGGTTTTAACTTATTTTAATTAAAAAATATCAAAGTGGATATCTGTTGTTTATCTTGATGGCCAAATTTTTAAGCCACTAATGTATTTTACCAAATTTAATTAATTAAGCCTATTGTTCTCTTCCCAATCCTCATTTACTTTTTACATAAAATGTGGCATGATTTTTATAAATCTAAAATAACAAAATTATTTACCGTTAAATTCTAAATGTTTAAATCTATTTAAAGTTTAATATTATTTTATTAAATGAAAACAAATATTATGAATGTAATATTTCTAAAATAAAGAGATTTAAACAAAATAACTTGAAATAATTAAAATATTATTTTCTTTAAGTTTTAAAATATATTATCGCAGTATGTGTGTAAATACGACTTATATGACCTATTTTTTAAAATAAATATGAATACGTGTATATACTCGCAATTTATAAATTATTAATATTAGGGATTATGAAAATATATATATATCACATGAGCATTTATACATTAGTGATCTAATTTAGGCGGGATTTCAGCATATAAGCGGCAGTAAAGACACACTACGATAAATTGGGATTTAAACTAGGGTATGACGATAGAAAAGAAGTGCAAGGGGGTGAAACAAAGATTTGTAAAGCAAATCTTACTGTTTCATTTTCACTTATTTGCGGAACAAACAAAAAAAAATCTTTTTAAAAAAGGTGTTACAACAGGGGTCCATTCGTATTTTGAAAAACTTCCATTAAAAATTTTTTTGACAAGATTATAATTGGGTATGAAGGAAACAAAATTTATTGATATACCTGGATATGTTTGATAGGGTGATATATTCTTCTAATGAATATCTCACATTTTATCCTATATAATTACAAGCTTATAAAATGAACCTATATAACTATACTTTATACATTAAATACCTTACACAATCATATTGGGATCTCAAGTTTAGGTTCTTTTCTTTTCAAATTAACCGTTCCTATATCTTATCTGTCCAGCTTATATTCCTGGATCTGGTGGATAATTGGAAAGAGGATTCCGACTGCTGGCCGTTAATAATTGCCGCCTTATGTTGCCAGAATTCTTTGCCTTATCTGGTGGTTCCTTACCCATGGGCTGAGATCCATCATCGTCATTATTTTTACTATCCTACCCTCTCTAAATAAAGTTGGGGATTTTCTTCAACTTTGCCATGAAATATTTTTATATGAATAACTTTGGCTAGCTGAATTTGAAGTCTAACTTTGGCTAGCTGAGTTTGAAGTCCTATGTCTGGTATTAGAGTTTTGCAGGCATTGGTGATGTCAGCATCCGCTGTACTACCGTTGTTAATTTGAAATAGTGATAGGTTGCAGTTGGTGGCCTTGTGGTTGGTAGTGATGGTACTCTGGCATATATCATCATTTTGGTTGAATCATCGGATGCTATTTTCTGGCTCAAGGGTTCCTCTGTTAATAATCCGACTGAGTTCAGGTCTGTTTAATCTTCCCTTTGTTCTTTGATCTCTTGGCTGTTTTTTGTGTCGTGTTCTTCAATTTTAAGTCGGAGGATATTCTGCTCCTGTCTCACTTTTCCCAATTCTTGGATGATGAATCTGGTAAACTCTCTATGTTCCTCATCCTTCGTTCAAGCTTCTTCTTTCTCTTTCTTCGCTTCACCTCAGCAGCTCTTCAAGATATCTCCAATCGAAATTTCCCACACTTATTGTCTGCTGGGCAGTTTTTACTGCTTTTGGTGGAGATTCTGGAAATCTGGATAATTACTTTAAAAAAAAAAAACTATAACAGAAATAGGATGAATCACCCATGAAAATTAACATCTATTGATATTTAATGCTCTATATCACCATTATTGTCTACCAGAATGAAGGTATCTCCAAGTTTAAACCACCTTCTCTGATCTTTAGCCTCTGTTCTCCACATGACTCATGCACTTTCTTATTTTATCCATCCAATATATGATTTTTCTCAGTCTTTTACAATCTCTTGGAATCCAGTTTGAGATTGCAATTGTCTATTTATTATCATCTCTTCTAGAAATATGTCTGTCCTAACTTCACTTCAGTCTTTTAATTTTTCAACGATGTTAGTAATACCTGTTTGTTCTCTTATCCATGTATTGTGTTTTTAATCTCTTCTTGTTATTCCTAACATGCTTTGAGTGGTCTGAAGTCTCTGTATTGCTCTTCTATTAAGTGTCCAAGATTCAGATCCATAAATAAGAACACATTTATTAAAAATCTTTTTAAACATATAGGCATATTTCTTTTTAATATTAAGTTATTTCTACGAAAAGCACTCCAACCAAGTTTAATTCTATGATTAATTTCATCCACTATTTTCCAATTTGTAATAATAATCTGACCAAGGTATTTCATAATCAATCTTTATTTTCATCTTTTTAAAATTTCCATTGATCATTAATTTAGTCTTTTTAACATTTACCACTAGTCCTACTTTCATTTTAAACTGATAACTCTTGCAATATTTTCTGAAGATCTGAAGCATTATTCGCAAAAAAAAAAAAAAAAAGCCTATATCACCTGCAAAATCTAAATGACTTAAATAATTTCCATTTATTTTTACTTCTTTATCTTCCCATTTTAATCCACAAAATATTTCTTGTAGCACTGCTATAAAAAGGTTTGGAAGTATTGAGTCACTCTGTCTTATACCCTTTCTCAATATTAACATTCCTAGTATCATTATGTAATCGAGTTGTTGCTGTTGCATTTTTATAAATATTCTTCAGAATATGACAATATCCCTGGGTCTATACCTTGATGATCCAATGTTTTAATCACTGCAGAAATGTTTATAAAATCAAATGCCTTTTTATAATCTACAATTCAAAAATCATTGGTCCTTTCTATAACTTCTCTCAATATTTGGCTATGATCTATTGTACTAAAACTACTTTTAAATCCAGCTTGTTCTTTTGGTTGGTTAAAATTCAATGTTCTCTGTAGATGAGTTGTAATTATCTTGGTAAAAATTTTGTATAAAACTGATAAGACTCTTTATCACCTTTTTTAAATATTAATATTGTATTCTACCAATCATCTTGCATTCTTCCAATTATCTGATACATCTTTATCATTTAGACATTTGGTATATAACTTTGCCAAAATTTTTTCTATTTCTTTACCTGTTTCTTTTAATATATCGATTATAATTTCATCATTACCTAGAGCTTTCCCTGTCTTCATAAATTTAATTGCATGTCTCACTTCTTCACTTAAAATCCTGGGCAATTCACAAGATATAATAGATGTAGAAAGTACTGATACTTCATTACTATATAATTCTTGATAGATACCATCTCTCCTTTTAGTAATAATTCCATCTTTTTTTCTTATTGCAGATATAAGTTTCCTACTAATACCAAAATGTTTTTACACTGCTAAAACTTTTACTCTCTTCTACAGTTTTCCTTGCTAGTTCACAATTAGACTTTCTTATATCATTATCAACTTTTTCACATCATTTTATAAAATTTGAGATATTCAATCCTTCTTAATGCATTATTTTTATATATTTTCATATTTTTTCATAAATTCTCTAGTCTCAGTAGAAATTTTATTGATCAATTGCTGTTTTTTTTCTACCAGCTATCTTTGTTGCAGTTTTTTAAAAGTGTAACAGTTATTTTCCTATTAATTTCATTCAAATCTCAATCATGTTCAAAATCTACTAATACTTGAAAACGATTTGCAAGTTCTAATTTAAATTCATTAGAATGTTTCTGAAGATTAGAAGTATCAACTGTAAAAATTGGTTGTTCTTAATAATTTTTGTCTCTCTAGTTTTGCATTAACACATCTTACATCTCACAAATCGATTACTTCCTGTATGTCTTTTTTGTTAGTCACAGTATAATCCAATTCTGCTGTATCTTCATGTGGATACTTCCACGTCCATTTCCTTTTAACATTTTTCTCAAAAAAAGAATTCATAATATAAAGTTTTTCTTTTTCTGCAAATTCCACAAGTCTATGTCCTTTCTCATTTCTATTACCATAACTAAATTTAAACTACAACATTTTCATCTTTCATTCGTTTACCAATTCTAGCATTAAAGTCTCCTATAACAATTTTAAAATGTTGTTTAGTCTGATCAAAAGCTTTTTGTACATTCCTATAAAAATCTTCTATAACCTCATACCACTATGAGAGTTTGTTGGGGCATGAACCTGAATTATCTGCATTTGATATCTGCTATTAAGTTGAATAACTAATTTTGTCACTCTATCCAATCCACCATCAATCTCCACAACGTTGTTTTTCGATTTTTTATTTATAATGAATCCTACTCAACTTGTACTTACAATATTTGTGCCTTTGTAGTAGAATACATGTCCGCTTTTTAAGTCAATTGTCTCTTCACCTTTTCTGCTAACTTCACAAAGTCCAATAATGTCCCACTTAATATGAGACAGTTCTTTCAATTCTTGTAATCTTCCTTCATTTGAAAGTAATCTGCAGTTGCAAGTACCTAAATAAAAAGTCATCATCAAATGGCAATCCAGATCCGCAATTTGGTGATTCTTGCCACCTCTGCCTTCGATCACCAACCACTGCCTTGGCTGGTGATGTTACAGCCTTCTGGGAATAAGGAACATGATTTATTTTTATCTATCATGATTGTACATATCTATTAGAAAATTTTTTTTTTCATCCATACACATTCATTCTGCCTTATCAGGCAACTGAGTAAAAAGACCATGATATTTCTTGATTTACAACTCAAGAGGTAAAAAGTCAATAAACAGCCGATGCTAATACATGTTGGCGATTAGTTCATCCATATTCATATACTGTATAAATAAACACATAGTAATAACAGCTGCAGTGACAAGAAACGTATGGAGTGAACATTAGGAATTTGCCCCTCTTGCTTCCTTCAAAGCCTCCAAGAGGAATCAAAGGGTCTCCTTTCAGTTAACAACAAACTCCTTTTAATAGCTGATGCTCCATATGCACATATATTAATGGAATTTAAACAACAGGACATATATTAGGAAGTAATCACTTTAAATGAATTAATATATCTAAAAATGTTCTGATAAAATCAAAATCTGACAACCTAATTGCTTTTGTATTATTGTTGCACCACAGTTATTGGATATTTGTGAATTATGTGAATTTCATTATGAAATCTAAAGTGCAATCGGACTTTGTATAACAAGTATTTCACCATTATTGCAGATTGTTCAGTTTCATTTTAACTTTTATTATATGAGTATTTGAAGGATTACTTAACATATTTGTTTGTTAAAGAACAAATGACTAAACCTAAACATATTCAGAAAAAAATCATAATTAATTAAAATTATAAATAACTAAATTTTATCTGAATAACTTGTTTAAATTTCTTAATACCTTTATGATAACAAATCATAATAAGTTAAGGATTCTTTTAAACTTTATATTTCTTTAACACAATTAATGTAAATGCATATTTCTCTCTGGTTGTATAATAAATATGTTGTTTAGAACCACTCATAGGTACAAACATGCATGTGATCACTACATATTTAATTTTATTTTATATGTCTTTAATTTTACATGCTCATTATTATTATTTAGTGTAAATAAATTGTCATCATCATTTTATTAAATTAGAAGTCCTGAATTTCATTTACTTCAATTATTTATGGGCAATAACCATAATTGTATTCAAAGAGAAATGAACTCTAACTAGCGTATAATTTAAACATTATTATTATACATCCATTTTATCTAATTAATATTAATTTAAATCTTTACCTTTTATTTTATACTATATCTACAAAAGATAGCATTCCTTATTATTCCATTCTATTTTAAATTGTGTTGGTATGAACTAGGAATTAAAAACTATATCTTTTTGTACTTTATGAATTTTGAATTTGATTAATTTAATTACAAACCATGAGTCTTAAATTGAAAACACTTTAATATTTTTAATCCAAGCTCATTAGCTTATATAGTCACATAGATCTGAACTGAGTTCAGATCTATGTGACTATATAAGCTAATGAGTTCAGATCTATGTGAGTATATAAGCTAATGAGCTTGGATTAAAAATATTAGTGTTTTCAATTGAAGACTCATGGTTTTCTAGTTAAATAGATAAAAGGTGGCTGCTGGAGGATTGCATGATCCTAAGATCTAAGTGCAGTACTCTCAGATCCAAGGCTCCTCACTGATGAAGGCCACAAGCCAGAAACTAGTCTGGGGATATTGGATGAGTAGGCACTAGATGGGGAATTTATGCACAAGCCTTCTGGCATCCATTGATTACTCTAGCTTGCAGTGAGTGGCAATACGTATAGTGAGTTTTGCCTGTTTAATAACTTATAAGCAAACATAAGAAGTGGTAACCATGTGATGTTTATACGCTTAATATATTTACAAATTACACATATTAGTATTATTACTTAAAAAAATACATGGCCTCACGAGGCGTACATAAATTATAATAAAGTCGAGGTGGTCTGTATAGTCCCTAGGTCAACTTTGGTACCTTCAGTGGCGCTCACTGGATCCTGCCGAACACTCGGGCTATTCTGTATCTTCTGTCAGCAACGATCAGCTCCAGCGATGTGAGTGTGACCCCAATTTTGCCTATCTCGAGTTTTTATGTTTCTCCTGTAATGTGGAATGTTCTAGAACTAATTAATTATAATTGTTCCTTATCTTTTAATTAATCATCTAATCCGGTAACGTTTATTAATGTTTTATCTCTAAACAAATTATTTCTTTTAGTTCTAACTATATATGTATATAGCATCCCTTTCTCATATGGTCTTCAACCTCAGCTGATGCAAACTTGCCCCAATGTCAGATATATCTCATACATACATACGAATATTACACCTAATATTTCCCTTTATAGCATCATAACAAGTTAATTCTCATGGAGATAGATATCATTTTAATTACTCTTCATAGAGAGCGTTCAGTATTAAAATAGAAAGGAACTTAAATGTCATCGTTAACGTTAGCACTACTTTACTAAATAAACTGATAACATACAAAAATTCATCCTTAAAAATGCACATTTAAACTTATATGAGTAATAATAAACCAAAAAAATGCTAAACACTTAAAATTTGTTTATTTTAATAAACTTACTTGGCTACCAGTTTCACATTTGGATACCATTATTTAAGTGTTCAATATGATTTCATAAATATGTTTGATTAATTAAATTCAGATAGATTCTAAGAATTGAAATAATTAAGAAAACAAAATATTTTATATAAATAAGTAATAGAGCAAAAACTAAAAATAAACTGAATCATTAATACATATAATTAGTATAAGTTACTTTCAAGACTCGCGCTACATCCGGGATTTGACACGACACTGAGGAATTTAAAAACGCATTCTGGGATTTTTTTACGCATGCGTTTTACTGTCACATGTTTCAATGCAAGTTCAACGTAAACACACTGTAAGGACATTCTGGCAATTTTTATTTATTAAAGCCTACTGAAATATCATAAGTTACAATTATAATATTGCATTATAATACTCAAAAATGCATAAATTGTAATACAGCTTAATCTTCTTCTAGATGTTAAAAGTTTTACATAGGCGTAGTTGATGATGGTGTGAGTCCTTGGCACCATGGCAAACAGGACGCAGCAAATTCAGGGTAGGAGACCTCGCAAACGACCGCAACCACCCGTCTACAATGGTATTGGTAGTTCATATGAAGATAAAAACAGCGATTTTCTATGGTAAGTATACTTTTGAATAAGTTTTCTCCAAATATAATAAGTTCTTAATAATTTTCCTTTATAAAATCTTTGTTGAATCTGTGAAATACATTACTGCATTTCTCATTGATTTATTTACTTTTATATTTTTTCAAAAAAGAATAACGTTACTAAGAAGTTATTTAAGATACACAATTTTTTGTTGTTGTTGGTTTTAGGGATAATATGCTACAAAAATAATGCTTGAATTGCTATTTATTTTTTTGCTATGTTTTTAATCAATTTCATTTGTTGTTTCTAATAGCATCTTTAACTAATGCAAGTGACAAAAAACATAATCCGAAATTATAATTTCGATTTTTATTTATCTTTTATGCATAGTGATTGTAGCGTATCTTTTCACAATCTATATCAAATGTTATATAAAAAAAATGCAATTTATAAATAAATAATTTCAGTATGTTCATTCATTTTTACTCGCCACCAATAAAATAAAACGACTGAATGAAATGTCCTTTTGCCTAACATTATTTGAAAAATATCTTTGAAATTTGTTTACATATCGAAGTACAAATTTTATTTACAGTTTCACTTATAATCGTAGTTTTTATTTTTAAAATGGTATCGTTTTTTGATTTTCTAAAACTTGATAAATGTTAAAATGTAGTTAACTATACTTAAATTAGCTGCTGCTGTTAAGGATTTATATATATGTGTAAAACTAACAGAACTGTATATATATAATTATAGTAATTATTTATTTAAACCATTATTAATTATTACAATAACAAACATTTAATTTGAAATTGGTTTTTAATGCAAAATCTTTATTAGTTTATCTTTTTAGGTCAAAATTAGATAAAATCTAAATTAAATTTATATTTGCACTGTGGAACATTTATAGTCTGTGTTCACTTTTGAACTAGAATCTTTAGGATTTGCTTTTTTTTTTAAGTATTTGTATAAAATATTTCATTTTAAATGAAGTCCTGCAGATAGATATATCTATTATGTATATTAATGACTGACAAAGAAATAAAAAAAATATTTCTAGTTTTCAGTGTTCTATTAGAGGATTTATATATATTGTAACCCTCTCACTATATGAATAATAAGAATCTGTACTTGAAAATAATGTACAAATAAAAATATTACTTTCTTAAAATCAACCTGACTAACATGAAATAATAAATCTAAAGAAAGTCACACAGTTTCCATGAAGATAATAACTTCTAGTTAAACTAACCTTAAAATCCACAAACAAAATATTATGAAATAAATTTAACATTTGTCAAACCAATAAATAATTAATAATCAGGTCTATGGAATGAATACAAAATTAAAATGACTAAGTGAATGATGAAAATAAATGATAATTAAATAATAAAATGAAACGAGCGTAAGAGTGAGGAGAAGAGGAAGAAGATGTGTTAAAATAATGAATGATTAAGATAATGATAAAATAAGAGCTAATGAATGATTAAGATGATAATAGTATAAAATCCTGTGAAGGGTGAATCAATTATGATAATGAATTAAGATCAAATGAGAATGAAGAAATAAAAGAAAGATCAAGATGAAATAGGAGAACAATGTTGATGATGGAGAATGAGATCTTGAACTATAAACGAATATATAAGATGAACTAAAATAAAATAGGGATTCCAAGCTTGACAAAACCAAAATATTCACCACAGAGTCAAAATAAGCTATAAGTTTTAAGACAAAAGAAGAAATTTACACATTAAACTATGCTGACTTTAATAAAACTGTGAAAATAACATAACTCAAATCCAAGTACAATAAATAACTATAGATATAAAATTTTACCATAAATTCAAAATTACACTGCGAATTAATAACTTATTCTTCTTGGGGTTCAAATAACTTAAGTATTATCATTTGACAACATATATCTGGGTCAGTGAGAGGGATTTTGCCAATACCCAAATATAGCAAACAAAACAGCTCATAATACAAAATAGAATTAATATAGAATATTTAGCAACTCCAATACCAATAATATTATAAACTTTAAGCTTTGAGAAGTATGACTAAACCTTTAATAAACTAAACACAATAACTTATGAACTTTCTTTTATTAAATAATTATGGGCAATGTGATCAAGATCAGTGAATGATATATCTGATGGTTCAAATAAACAGGTTAAATCAAAATTAAGTGCTATCTTTTAATATACTATTTAAAATAACATATGCACTTCAGGTTAACAATATTTTGATCACTAAGTGATGACGCTTTAAATGTATTTTTAAAATATAAGGGCTTAACAAAATTAGTATGATATACCAATGTATAGTTAAATATACTATATTGATTGATGATGACTTCAAAATAATAAGATAATGTATCAGTAGCAACAACAATAATAATGTGGATGATGATTAGCAATAAGATCTCAGGCAACTAAATAAATTTTTAAAACAACAAGATTTATTTACACTATTTACAAATTTTTTTAAATATCAGGAATAATTGAATATCTATCTTTCAGAAACATGTATGAAACAAGACAGAGACATTATATAAAACAAGGTATATCCCATTGAATACATGCTTAATATATAAAATAGTATAGTACACTGATATCTTCATTATTACTATCATTATCGGTTATGTTTTTTTTATTTTATATTCTGGAACAGGGACGTTAAACTTTGTTTAACATAAATAAGCATTCAAGTTACCAAATAAAACTATATTCAAATATTTAGAATAAATGAAAACTTTAACATTTAAACTTAATGTTATAAAGCAGCATCTTACACTATAGCTCTTTTATTTATCTCAGAATATGATAAGGGCAATTATCATATGCAGCACAAATAATTATTATTATTATTTGATATGAAGAAATTTATTATATTAATGTGGGGACAGACATCAGAAATCAAATGTATACATGACACCAATTCTTGCCTATGTCCACAACATAATCATTCTAACTATTAAACTATCTTACTGATCCATCTGCAAATCACTGCTTGATTGGAAATAAAATGACAATGTATATGTATATCCCTTATTATGCCATACAGAAGTTTTAAAATTATTAGTAAGTTTTGGTTGGTTTGCTTATAAACTGATGAGGGTACTACAGCACAATACATACACTATATACAATTAGGCAAACACTAGATAAACAAGTATCCCTGAATCTAACTTTATCCTATTATTGCTGTATAATTTTAAAATACCAAGAACTTCACCGTGCGCAATGGAAAATAACTACATAACATCATGAGGGATTAGACAATAAAGAGAGGCTTTACAAAACAACATTATATAGTTGTACAATTATTTTAATATCTTTTTCCTAGGTACAAAATGTGTGGACATTGCCTCATCACAGGAAAACAATACATGCCATGAATATAATCCCTTCTAAGGATTAACTATGCTAACTAAGCATTAACTATTTATCAGCCTCAACAATATAATCCTCTCATGGAATAAGCAATGGGAGAATGCTCCATATACCCATGTACAACATCAATGATACGATATTTGATGCCATTATATGTTGCACATAATTTTCAGATTAAAACTATCACAATTCCTTATCAATACAATAGCAAGATAAAATAATTCTAACAATAAAAGTTAAAAGATGAATATCCCATTTCACAATGCATAAGCCAATAGTGTATTTAACAAACCAACATTGTAAGCCGAATGATCATTAATTATTATTTTTTTGCTCTAACAAGAAATACACACACAGACAATGAAGAATAGCATACCTTCTACCACTAAAGTGGACATGCTAATTTATAGGCAAAATTTAATAAATATAAAATGCTTATATGGAATACTCCATATAAGAAGACGATTGTGTCATTATACCATACTTCTGATAAGTTATTCTGACTGTTTATCCATCGATAGAATATTAGAAGCTATTTTCATTAATGTAAGAGATGAGTATCTCTTTCTATCTAGACAAACTATATTTAATATTAGATTTTAAACCAACTGGCAAAATAAACATATATATAGTAAATATATATACCTTTATATGAATCTGTCTTCAAGGCAATTATATATTCATATTACAATACTAAATATATATATATATATATCTTAATAACATATTAAAAACAATATACTACAATAATAAACATGAGTAATAAAAAAACATTTTATTACATTTTACTTTATCCCCTAGTTCATAGTTTGTTCCTTTATTATGAGCTGACTGAAGAGGGAAAATGACATTATGGGCAAAACATTTTATGAGTAATGCATCCATATATATATATTTTATTCTTAATATTTGATCCTGGTACTGAAAAACGCAAAACACTCAAAATTTTGTAGCAATAAAATAATAATACCATAGCACTTATTGATCTTTTCTGCAAACAATTTTTTCTTTAAACTTAAGTCAAGTTTAACAGCAAGAGAAAACTTTCTCAAAATTATTTTGTTGATTCTTTTCCATCCACGGTAATTTAATAAAACAATCAAAAACGATTCTAGTATTTTGAATCATTTCAAAATGTTCTTGTTCGCATTTAAAATTATTATCAATTCCAACATTCCACCAGTTATTAAGAAGTACATATTTATTCATTGATGTTTTTATATCCATATTATTAAATATCTTTCTTAATAATATAACGAATGGTTATTGTTTTCTTTTTTTTTCTATCAGGATTTCCATTAAAGATCTTTAATACTGTGAGTTAAACATTTTTTTTCTCCATTTATTAGTACAGTAAACGTATTTCAATTTTCATTTTAATGACGAATAAAGTTAGCACCCAAAAAGTTTATCAGACGATATTTTTTCTTTTAAAAAAATAAATACAACTAAACTTACAGATCCTATAAAATCAGTAAACTTTCTTATTCATTTGAAGTAGCTTTTACTTTGTTCAATTTGAATTTTAAAAGTTTTGTTCAAATTATTTTAAATCAGATTCTTATTAATATTATAATTCACAAGAAAAATGTATTTTGTTTTCTTTATTTTTAAAGAGCGCGCAGAACATTTTTTTCTTTTTTTTTGCCATTCTAAATAAATCACGCATAACTTTTAAATATATATACTGACTAAAATAGGTGAAATAAAAGTTCATGCTTACAATTTCTTGCCCAGTCCTAAGTTTGAAGTCCCGTGGCTCTCTTTTTTTTTTTTCCAGTATGAACTCCAGCAATTTTCAATCGATGGAGAAGTAGAGAATATGTACACAAGGAGATAAAATTTCCTATTCCATGGTTTTAAAATCACAATATTTTTTAATCCTGTTCAATTTAAATCTAGTGCTATATCTTTTTCAGCTCTTTCTTTAATTTTGTAGGTTTTACATGTTGAAATCTTTCCTCTGATTTTTTTTTCTTGATAGTTCCCCCTATAAACTCTGTTAAGTTATTTATACCTTTTATTACATTGAATTGTGGTACAATTAAAATTAGACCAATGACAGCATAGTGTGCATATCATTAGTAGTACTCCATCCACATTCATTCTTGATAATTACTCAGTCTATTTACTACTAATTTAAACCACAATAAAAATATGCTTAAGGATTCAGGTGCATTTCCGAACAAAATGACAAAAGGATTGCTAAAAAATATAGCAACAGTTTCATTTTTTAAAAATCAGAAAAATGATTCTTGAAGGTTGATATCAAATTATCAACTTTTCAACATATCTCGTCTTGAAATTGGCGGTGAACTTTTCAAAAATATTTGACTTGCGTTGAAAAGACAAAATGTGCCAGTAAAATTGAGTAATCACTTGATCTTTGCCCTGAAGTCACATATTTAACATATTACTTATTTATATAGTACTATGTTTTTAATTTGTAACAATCATTAGGGATCACTCCTCTATATATGGGCTATATAATTAATACTCTCCTTTCTAAACACAAGATAAACTCTTTTAAAAAGATAGAATGAACCCACCCTACCTTTTTAACCTAAGGGTATTTATATAGGCATTTCTCAAGCATTCAGAAATGAGAGTATGAAGATAATAATTAGTCACTTTTAATTTCATTTACTATGTCTTAATGATTAATGTAAATGATGGCAGTAAATTGTAAAAATTTTGTGAATATCAATCATTAAGACAGTAAATGGAATTACAGGTGATTAATTAATATATTCATGCTCTCATTTCTAAATGCTTAAGATTTACTTATACAAATATGCATAGATTAAAAAGGTAGGGTGAATTCATTTTATCTTTTCAAAAGACTTTATCTTGTGTTTAAAAAGGATAGTATTCCTGAAGTGTTTAAATCTATACAGCATATGTGTAGAAGAGTGATCCATAATGATTGTTAACATATTTAAATAAATGATTAATAATGTGAATCAGAAAAACTCAGTTTCATAAACAATCTGAACTTTTAAATCAGGGAAGTGTTTGTTTTTTCAGTCATGAAAATTTTAATTTCTTCATTTAAATTTATAAACCTCTCCATTGTTTGATCATGGCTTCACTTCTGTGTAAAAAATTAAGTCATTTTATTCACTTTCAATCTCTTCAAGAAACTTTTTGAACTGTCAGTGATGAAGGTTATGAGATTTTATACTACTTAAGTGGGATATAAAATGGGCTGATTGTAAAGACTAAAGATAGTTACTATTGAGAGGACTGTGCTGTTAACATAACCCACGCTGATTTGAAATTTAAAAATAATGATCGAGTAGAAAGCCCATCACATTCCCGATCTTTGTGGGGTCATTTTCACTGCCATACCATCCTGCTGCCTAAGAATGAAGTAAAAGTCCGACCTGAGAATTTGAGAATGCTGATCAGAAGCTTGTTGTTACCTAAGAACTCACATGGATCCTTGAACTGTCATGCACGAGCCAAACTTTGAAATATGGACTCTAAAAAATGGCGCAAGGTAAATTTTAAAGCTGCCACCTGAAAATACATCTAGCCTAACTAATCTCATCAAAATTTCTTTCATGACTGACTTAAGTTTGTATCTTTCTACTATGTAAAAATATAATTTGCTCTCAAATAACTTCTATAAATCTAATTCTCTCTCATATGCTTTAGCTTTCTTTAACTTTGGTGTGGCCATTTATTTATATTTATTTATTACTTGATTTTATATGTATGCTTTTGTTATTAATATGCCAATCTCGAGCAATCTGATGGGCTGAATTTTTTTAAAAAATCATTTCTTTCCTCCTTTTAATTAAACCTCCATGAATTAAGGTTAATAATGTCCTCTCAAAATATAATGTATGATTAATTAATACGCTTGTCAGATTGTTTTTACGAATGAACATTTTATGTTGGTTTATTATAAAAATTGTTATTCGTTCAACTCCAAATAGAATGAAGTAATTCTACCCAAGGTAAATCCATCTTTTAAGTTAATTAGCGCTTTGAAATATTTTAAAATGTTCTTTATTCAATTCTGAAAGGGTGATCTATTAGTTGTTTTCTTTATAACTGCTAGTTTTACTTTATTTTTCATACTCTTAAAATATCACATGCTTAAATATTCTAAGTTATTATCTAAATCTACAAAGGTGGGATTCAATTATTTTAAATAGCAGAAAAGGAGGGGGTCAAATCTTAACGTATATTTTATTAAATGAAATCTTCTCTACATATATATTGTAGTGGCATAGCGTATCATTTGTATAAAATATAGCATTAAAACAAGGGGTCATTTATTTTAGAGTATTAAATCCTATTGAATGTCGTTAGTGACATTTAGTCATACTGTGTTATTGACGTTCGGCTCATCTTCGTGAATATAAATTATGTGCTTCTAATCTGGGGGTTGCGACAAGATCGGACCCATGGATTCTTCATGTTCTGTCCTGTGGATAGTTGAGCTTCCCAGGACCTCCTTCATATAAAAAAGCCTCTGTGCATCAATGACTCCAGTAAACCTGGGCCACGCCATGCCTAATCACACTTCTCTAAGCACTGCCCTAAAATGGTGGTCTTAGACTTCATTTTCGTCCAGAAGCATGACCTTTTCCTCATATCTCTTTGCCATTATGTCGGTACCGCCACTTCTTAGATTATTAACTTTTTGCTTTATGACCTAATTTTAATGCAGTAATATTAAAATTGCTCTCTGCTCAAATATATATATATAAAATGCTGAGTATCACTAGTTTTATTGATTAATAGTGTTATTTCAGTCTTATTATACAATCCCACCATCGTAACTTGTTATTTCTATATTTAAGAGTATATTCCTTGGGGAAAAATCCAGCGTTCTGTCTTCTAAATGTTAATCAAAAGAATTTTTAAGAAATAGTTTGTTAAATAATCAAATATAATTTTTCTTATGTATTTTATTTATTTTCACGACCGCTGTGGTATGAGAATAGTTTCTCTTATATATGTAATGAATTCCAGAATGCTGTCCGAAATAATGTTAATCACCATGTTTCAGAACTGTAAACCAAAGCGTTAATAGCAATATTATGTAATCTTTTAATAAATGATTGGTATCTTAATACTGTACCCACCAAAGATGTGAGTTAATGTATATATACTATTTAGTTGATAAAAGGGCATATGAGAACCCTTTGCATGAATTCCAATATGTAATTATCTATCGTTTGGTGGACTGCTCATTCACGCACACATTAATGTATATAAAATACTAGTTTTCTATTTCACCTTTGATTAGTAAGTAATTTAGATTGCGTTTTACGCAAAAAAGTGAAGCTTGTCTCAATCTTATTAAAAGTTATATGGCTTAGCGCTTTCAGAGACCTTGTGTCTCCATAATCATAGCCTACTTTCAACTGAAGTTTAGCTTTGGTTTATGTAAAATTTTATGCAAATTTTATAACGACCATTTTCTGGAGATTGCAAAGCACGATTCCCTCCAGTTTATTGCACAGTTGTCATTTGCAATAAAGCACGCCTTGAGACAAGCTTCACTTTTTTGCGTAAAGCGCAATCTAAATTACTTATTAATGTATATAATTAATTCATTATATTAAACTATTTTTTATTGTCTAACTTGCTTGAGTCATTCAAATTCCCTTTCCTCCACTTCCACACATACAACCATGCGTATACTTAGTGTAGTTAAGTTATGATGTAGTTAATGTTGTCTCATTGTCTTCTTCACTTTGCTAGTGCGCCGGACTTTAGAATAAATTCTCATGTGCCATCATTATATGTTATTCATTAAGTGTTTGATCTGGGGCTTAGGGAATGGGTTCCAATTCAGGTTAGTCTCGGACCTAAATCTCTGGCTTGACTGGGTTTGAAATACATTTTTTTTTGTGTTCCAGCTCATGTTAGATTGATCATCATGTTTTGATTGGTATAATAGATGACTGAATGATAATGATCACATCGTCTGTGACCATACTGCATGCTGCATTTGGGTACTCCAGCTACTTTATTATGCATATGTGCGATTTTTAAAAATTATCTATCCTGTGATGTTAAACTTAATATAACACATGGTGAAGCAGGCTGCTAACACTCAACAGAAAGCTGCATCCAGCATGGGCTTCAGTCTGTGCATCCTTATTCTAAAATATTCATTTTTCTAAAACATTATATAATTTAGCATAGTTTCTTGAAACAAAAAAGTTCTTGTAATCAATGAATTGCTCAGCCTTTTTATATATTGATCATATTTTAACATTTTTTGTTTCTCAATCTTTTCTGAGACCAGTTTGTATGTTTGGCAATTATTTTTTAGTGTAAGATTCTAATACATTACAAATGATTTTCAACAGGGTTTACACAGTAGTTGTTTTTTCTTTCAAGATTCTTTTCTTTGATAATGAAATATAAGTTGATTTTTTTAATCTGTAAGCCAGTAAATGGTTTTCTATATTAATTGATAAAATTTGATCAGTGATTTTATTATTTCTTTTCCATTTTTCTGTAAAATTATTGATGTATAGAATTAGTTACCGCCGTTTATCTTTCGATAAGAATTTTAAGGCTAAACTAATCTCATATTCTATCATTGGTGATATCTTTACATATTTAATTTCCTCTTTATAAGTTTGGTCTTTATTATTTGATTATAATTTGTCCGTTGTCATTTTTCAGTGGATATTTCAGATTGGAACTTAGTTTTGATCTCATGAATCATTTGAAAGATTACCATTGTTTATTGAGCTTGTATTCATTTCAGTTATATAATTTTTTTTTTTTTTAGTTTTTTTCTGGTTGTAGTTAAAAATTTTCTGTATGATTCCTCATAAGATTTGTATCATATTAATTTAGCTTTTTTTTTTTTTTTTGTATTTTTAATCACATCTTCTGAGGTCTATTTTAATAAATTTTCTTTTTGTTTAGTTTTTAGTCAAATATTTTTTAAGGTCATCTTTAATTATTTTTTTCCACCTTCAGTCACAGTTCATTTGATTTATACAGTCAAAATATCATATAGATTACTGATGTTAATATTCATAAAAGCATTAAATGTTATTTAGGTTGTTAAGAATGTTAAACACACTTGTGGTTCTTTTTCAGTTGTACTAAAATATTATTTTTGTTTTCGATATTGAAGTCTCTTATTGCTCATGCTAACATTATAATTTATTGGATTTCTGTGAATTTCATCCAGTGATATGCCATCATTACTTCACTAATTTCAGTAATCTATTAGTAATGAAAAGATCATTCAAATTTATCAAAGCTTATTAGTCATTTTCTTTCATTTATAATTTCAAATCAATTTTCCAATGATATTATTTTATAATTCATTTTCAAATCTAGCACCCCAGTTACCAAATATTAGAGGTATATCTTGCCTGCAATTTTTTTAAATTTTTGTATGAATGTGATCTTAACTTTGACTTTATTTTGTATTTTATTGTGTTGTATTATAAAAAAAAAAAAGCGCTAATCTGCTTTATTGCTCGTGAGTTCATATAAGAAGTTCAAGCACCAGGCTCATTTTGGGATTTCCGATCCCAAGTCAGATACTCTACTTAAACACCAATGAATGAATTGATACCTCAAGTACTTTACAGAACTGATTGGTAAATAAATCAAAAAATATATTTCATAATAAAAGAGCTTCATGGTGGTGTGGTTGGCACATCACCTGATGTCCAAGTTCAGGTCAGATAAATCTTGAAAATTTTTTCAGGTTATGCCATAAAAAAACCGTAGAATTTTTTTTTTTTTTTGTATAGCTAATCTCTAGTTGATAATTGATTACCAAGCATCTATTAATAATTGTAGAGAATCCCAGATTAATCAGGTTTGGTTAGATGAGAATTAATATGTTGATTAAAACTGAATTGTTATAATATATCTTTATTTGTAGTGAGGGAGGTGTCATACTTCTATGAGCACAGCCTATTGTTTAATTTTATTTTTATATTATATATTTTTGATTTGTTGAATTTAGACTTAAATTTTTTATACAGAAAATTAATATAATTGTTGACTAAAGTGATTTTAGAAATTATCCACTATCATTTCAAATTTAAAAACAAAATTAAAAATATTAAAGTTTTTGTAGAAAACTCATATTTTTAAAGATTTGTGGTCTATAATAGATGAATGATCCAACTTTATAAAGAGATTTTTCAAACCACTAAACATCACATGATCACCATTTCTTATGCTTGCTCATAACTGTTATTAAAACAGGCAAAACTCTCTATACAGTATTGCCATTCAGTGCAAGCTAGAGTAATCAATGAATACCAGAAGACTTGTGCATAAAATCACTATCTAGTGCATACTCATCCTATGCCCTCAGACTAGTTTCTAGCTTGTGGCTTTCGTCAATGAGGAACCTTGGATCTGAGAGCATTGCACCTAGATCTTAGGATCTAATGCAACCCTCCAGCAGCCACCTTTCTCTACTTAACTCAAAACTATGAGAATAAAATTGAAAACAATATTTTCAATCCAAGCTCATTAGCTTATATAATTATATAGGTCTGAAATCAGTTCAGCCACCACTATCCTATTAGGCAGGATTAGTATTAAACCACTAAACATCACATGATCACCATTTCTTATGCTTGCTCATAACTTATTAAAATAGGCAAAACTTTCTATACAGTAGTGCAGGGGTCCCCAACCTTTTTGCACTTAAGAGCACATTCTATAATACCGGCCAGGTGGCGGGCATCATTTATTTTTTTAACCAGGTGGTGAGCACCATTTATTTTTTCAATATAAATTTATAGTTGGATATTGTTAATAATATACATAATGTACAAAAAAATATTTATTTCAAAAATAAAATTTTAACATATAATTAATGTTTATATTTTTATGCTGTAAAAGTATAATATGCCCTACGATTTGATTACAATATAATACAATAATTTATAAGAAATTTAAAAAATTAAATTTATTTGTATCAGATAAATAATTTTTTATCGTGTTCGGATAGCGGCGGGCACACACTAAATGGTTTTCAGGCGCCATGGTCTCCGCAGGCATAGGATTGGGGACCCCTGTAGTAGTGCCACTGAGTGCAAGCCAGAGTAATCAATAGATGACAGAAGGCTTGTGCATAAAATTCCTATCTAATACCTACTCATCCAATATCCCCAGACTAGTTTCTAGCTTGTGGATTTCATCAGTGAGGAGCCTTAGATCCGAGAGCACTGTACCTAGATCTTAGGATCTAATGCAACCCTCCAGAAACCACCTTAATATCTCTACTTAACTTCAAAACTATGAGAATAAAATTGAAAACACAATAATATTTTCAATCCAAGCTCATTAGTTTATATAATCATATAGGTCTGAACTCAGTTTAGTATCCATACATTTCGGTGTCTTTGGTTCTTTAATAACCACAATCACCACTATCCTGTTAGGTAGGATTAGTATTAAAACAGCAAAACTCTCCATACACTAGTGCCACTCTGTGCAAGCTACAAGCTGGAAAGTAGTCTGGGAATGTTGGATGAGTAGGCATTAGATAGGGATTTTATGCACAAGCCTTCTGGCATCCATTGATTACTCTGGCTTGCACTGAGTGGCACACTGTATGGAGAATTTTGCCTGTTTAGAGATTTTTCAAGTCAGATAACTAAAATGGTCGGTATCAACTTAGATGGCAGTTTTTTGTGCCAGATCTCTCTCATGATACTTAATTGTATGGCAGCTTAACTGGAAAATTAAAGATTTATCATATGCATCAAAATTTGTTTTTATGATATTCATCATATTTGGATATTATTATGTATTAATGTTGAATCTCTGGCTATGATCATCTCAGTGTTAATAATGCTGGTCATATATTTCCCATTTGATATAAACACTGAGAACAAGACAATAACTTTTATCATTTTATATAAAACACCATGCTCTTTACTAAAGTTTTGATTGCTAATCGTCAGGAATTAATCTATGTTTATGTGATTGTTATGAAAAATGAACATTTTGCTTAAAAATTTATTATGTTAGTATTTTCTTCTTATGATAAAATATAATAAGATTATTCTGTTCATATAGTATTATAATAAGTATAATAGTTCTAAAAATAATTTTAAGGATGCATTTTAAATTTTTTTATTGAAATCTAATCTTTATCTTTTTTCTTTTTTTTTGACTTGCCATGAATCAAATGATTTGTCTATCTCTAGCATTATGAATGCATTACATAAATTTAATTATGGGTTTTCATTTCTTAAATCTATTTGATTCATGGCAAGTCAAAAAAAAAAAAAAGAAAAAAGATTAAGACTAATCTAGAAATGAGAAGGATGATTTTCTATAACAGCGTATATTAATTTATTTCAGAAAGACAGTAGATTCATGTTAGACATTTTGAATGACATAAAAAATGTTTTTCATTTAAAATCCACTTACTAGGTTATACAATATTTAATAATTAATTCATCTTTGATTTCATAAGTGTTAATGAATTAATTTACTATTAAAGAAAATTATGAACTTTATAACACATTGTATATGTGTAACTAATTTTTATTTTTAGACTTAGTTTTTCATTCATAATTATGTGCAAATATGTCTTTTTAAAATATAAAAGTTATTAAATATATTAAACATTAAAGTTATTTTAATATGGCTTAATTTATAATACTGTAATTGTTTTTTTTTTTTATGTGAAATTTGTCTATTTTTTAAACGGAATCATATAATATGAAGCTACTTTTGAATTATTTATTATGTGGAATATTGCTAAAATTTTTTCAAATTTTGATTATAAAAACACATTGAAATTATGATTATTTGATTTAGTGCGAGTTTTCAATAAATATAATTACATATGTATTAAATTATTTTTTATTGTTCTTTTTATTGAACTAAAAGTATTTAATTTTGATTGCTAATTTCTTTTTATTTCTATTTTTCCATGAATCATGCTAATTTAATTATTTAAAATTTTGTCTGCTTCATTTCTTATTAAAAGGTAGTTCCAGCAATGATTGAATGGAATGGGATCTTACAGTGCAAGTTTCCTGTGTAATTTAAATCATTCAATTTAGTTCATAGGTCATATAAATAAACTTTTGACTGTTTTTTATTTTTATGTTTTTGCAGGAAATTCATTATCAGAGATATTTACATTATACACATATTTATATATAAAAAAGTTAGCTAGTAATTGAATTTCAAACATTTTTTTTTTTTTATAATATGGTGCCCTCATATAAGTTTATAGCTATTGTAAATTTCCTGCTATCATTATTATGTTCTTAGAAAGATTGATACTTCTTAATGAGATTTAATTGAAATTAGCAATATTATTGATTATGCTGAAGCTAAAAAAAAAATATTAAGAAATGCAAGTTATTGATCAAAATTAGAGTAGAGATAAAGGGCCTAATGGTTCCAATCCAAGCCAGGTAAACTTGAATTATTTTTTTAAAGTTTTAATCAAGCTGAGAATTTTTTTGTTTGCATAGATGAGGCATAGCTAATTTAGCTAACAATACAATATAGGTCAGTAAGTGGATATTATAGCTATTTATACTTAAGAGGATCAAACAAGGATTAGAAAACATTCAAAATCTTTATACCTAATAATTGACAGGACTAGTAATAGCTTTTTTAAAATTCATCCTTCTCTGAAAGAATGTTGGAGAGGCCTTTGACCTGCAATGGGTTATTCAAAAGATATTTTGCTTATTTTTTATTTACTCTAGTAAGGTATTTTGAAAGTTATCTTAGATAAGTTCATTTTTGGGCAGGAAATTTGTCCTCCTATAAAAGTCTCATGATCATGGATTAAACTACTAACTCTAGTAACAATCATAATAGATTCTCAATAAGCTTATAGTGAATCTAACTTTTTAATGTTCAGAACTCAATTTTTATTTATCCCTAGGATAGAGTTACTTTAATACAGGGGATCTTTGCTTTTTACATTGTATGGTTAAGATCACAAATAAAAACATACATGTATTGTAAGCATATACTGGCTCATCCGTGCTAATCTTATAGTTACTTTTTAATTTTTTTCTTAATACTGTTTCTACTAAAAAAATTTAAAGTCTTCAATTCTGCTATGTATTTTTATTTTTGCTTTCAATAGCAAGTTAGATGATAAGGCTATATTTACAATATGCCAATTTGTATATAACCTCTAAACATCACGTGATCACCATTTATTATGCTTGCTCATAACTGTTATTAAAACAGGCAAAACTCTCCATACAATAATGCCTTTCAGTGCAAGCCAGAGTAATCAATGGATGCCAGAAGGCTTGTGCATAAAATCTCTATCTAGTGCCTACTCATCCAATATCCCCAAACTACTTTCTAGCTTGTGGCTTTGATCTGAGAGCACTGCACCTAGATCTTAAGATGTAATGCAGCCCTCTATCAGCCACCTTTTATCTCTACTTAACTACAAAACTATGAGAATAAAATTGAAAACACAATAATATTTTCAATCCAAATTCATTAGCTTATATAGTCATATAGGTCTGAACTCAGTTCAACCCATACATTTTGGTGTATTTGGTTAACTACAAAACTATGAGAATAAAATTGAAAACACAATAATATTTTCAATCCAAGTTCATTAGCCTATATAGTCATATAGGTCTGAACTCAGTTCAACCCATATATTTTGGTATATTTGGTTCTTTAATAACCATAGCCACCACTATTCTATTAGGCAGGATTGGTATTAAACCTCTAAACCATCACCATTTTTTATGCTTGCTCATAACTGTTATCAAAACAGACAAAACTCTCCATACAGTAGTGCCACTCAGTGCAAGTCAGAATAATCAATGGATGCCTGAAGGCTTGTACGTAATATCCCTACCTATTGCCTACTCATCTAATAACCCCAGACTAGTTTCTAGTTTGTGACTTTTTTTCAGATCTATATGACTATATAAGCTAATGAGCTTGGATTGAAAATATTGTGTTTCAATTTTATTCTCATAGTTTTGTAGCTAAGTTGAGATAAAAGGTGGCTGCTGGAGAGTCACATTAGATCCTAAGATCTAGATGCAGTGCTCTCAGATCCAAGGCTCCTCTCTGACCAAAGCCACAAATTAGAAACTAATCTGGGGAGATTAGATGAGTAGGCACTAGATAAGGATTTTATGCCCAAGCCTTCTGGCATCCATTGATTACTTTGGCTTGCACTGAGTAGCACTAATATATGGAGAGTTTTGCCTGTTTTAATTTGTATATAAGTTAGGGATTTTGTTTGATTTAATTTATTATAATAATGTTCTTATGAAACAATTCATTTTGAATGCTTCTTTATATCACTTTTAAGTTCAGATTTTATTTTACATAGTATCAAATGAAAGTTTTCAGCACTCTTGATATTTTAAGTTCTAAATTGAAGTTTGAATCTAATTTCATTTAAAAATCTTATTATCTGGTTGGTTTTCTTTTTTTATCCAATAAAGCTTGTTCTTTTTTTTTAATTGTAATATGAATATAAATATCTTTCCAATAATAGAAACTAGTGATTTGTTCAAAAATTCCATATGTTGATTTTGCTTAAGATGTCATTTAAATTTGTTTTTTAACAATAATTATAAGATTCATTTTATCATTTCTGCTACAGCCAATTATATATTTTAAATTACACATTATTGTTATTTATTTTATTTTAATCCAAGTCTTTTTTTGATTTTTAAAATTGAGATTACGAAATAATTTTTTTAAAATAACTTTCCAAGTAATATTTTCTGTTCCAATTTTATTATTGTTTGTGGTTTTTAAAAAAGTATGCAATTTTTAATACATTATCTAATTTTTGTTTTGAATATTGTTCCTTATTATATAGTATTATTTTGTTAAATGTTTTTTTACAATCAAAAAATCACAATATTTATTTCACTTTTTTAAAAAAAAAATTACTTCTATTAATAAAAATATTGGTTCTTTCATTCCTACATCATTCCATATGCAAGTTACCTTTTTTGGCTTTATATATATTTATTCTATTGTATATGATTTTAAAAAGAATTCTAATATTTTTGAGAAGGCTAATCATTCTATATTTTGAGTATTTCTTGTGTTTGTTTTTTTATTTTTTTTGTATGGATATAGTAATAGAATTATTCCATCATTCAGGATCTTTAACATATCAGCATATTTTATACAGAATTATATTTTTTATAATTTTTTTTCTAAATTTTGATGAACCTAATTGAGATTCGATCAGTTGTTATTGCTTTAGATTTTTTTTATTTTTATGAATTTTATGACGCATTTCTCTTGAAATCATTTTTCTTTTTTATAATTTTTCTATTTCTTTTACTTTCTTCTTATATAATTTTCTTATTGTATTTATTGTAGTATTCTATTATTTCTTACATCTATATTAAAAGGACCATTTATTATAAACTCTTCCTCCACCAGCATTTCATGTTTATCACTACTAAAGTGGTCTAAATTTACACACTATTCATTTTGATGCTTTATTATTAAAATTTTGTAAGAATATGCATTATATATCTTCACATTATTGGAAAAATGAGAACTTTATATGTACATTACATTATATATTTTTAGTATATATGGATAGTTACAATATATTAATATATCTCAAGATTCACAAATAATAATAAGTGTGACAGAATTATTGTTTATTGTAAATTTAGTACACAGTATTAACATCTATACTATTATTAATTGCTTGTCTTGTTTGCTACATTAATAGAATCGCAGACTCTGGAGCTCAAGTTCAAGCTTGTTATGAATCTAAGTAATAAGCCATTCAATTGATTTTTATAGAACAAAATATTGAAAGTTTATTATATTAAGACCTTAAATGAAATTAACAGAAATTCACTTAGTATGCAATATAAGCCTTTAAATTTATTGATCTTTAAATTTATTTTAACTGGAATCATACCTGACACTTATGGTTAACATTTGTCTCTTTAATGATTGATATCCTCATTTGTAGAGAATTTTTAATGTAGAGAGAGTTAAAAAAAAAAAAAAAAAGAATTACTGTTGTCTTTTAAGCCAGAATTGCTTCATTATTTAGTCCTAAAAAAATTTTTTTTATAGCATATTTAGCAATGGGAAAAAAATTTCCTCATATTTTTAAGTAATTAATTAGCATTTTTGGATATACTACCATATGAAATCAAGATTTAAATGAGTCAACAATTTAATTCATTGATTATTGGAAAACATTTTTACTCTATCAACTCTATCATGTAACTAGAACCAGAATTTTTAACATCATCTTGAATGAGCTTCTAACAAAGACAAACTTAATTAAGCTTATTGAACGTAATTGTGAACGAAATAAATCTTATGACCAGGTTGATATATTTGGGATTACTCATCCAATTTGCTATTTTTATAGCTCAAAATTTGTTATGATGACTTGTCAATCATTATTAGTTTTAAGGACTTCCATTAAATTACTCTTTCTATAGAGCCATTGCATTTTTTCTTGCTAATTTCCATATAACTTGCGCAATGACCTCAATCTTGTTGCCTTAGTTGAAATATCTTTTGTTAGAATTAAGACGATGCAATAAAAACAAAAATCTACCAAGAATAGTTTACACTTTTCAATGCTTTTTAAAATTTTTATTTAATCTATTTTATTGCGACAAAGTTTTTATTACCCAATTTTTAAATGTTAGATCTTATCTTTCAACTTTGTGATAGAAGGGATGAAAATATGAGTCATTTTTATCAAACTTGAAATTATAATTAATTAAGGCTAAATTTATATTTTTGGAAAAATCTTCTGATTTACTAAATAATCTTCTGTTAAAGGTCATAAGAATATCAATCCATATTGCATTGTGTTTTTGATCCATACACTTATGAACTATGGGGACTGCAAGACATTTGGCCATCTTATTTGCCAAAATTTATAACGTTTTGAAAATAAATGATAATAAATGATTTGAATTCTATATAAACTATATCAAATATTTGCCACAAAAATAAATAAATTGTAGCAATCATCTAGTTTCACAAATTATTGTGTTTGGTGGTCTCAATCTTTTGATATCATATTAGGTTAAAAAGACTTCTGAATCAATATTTTTTTACCTAATATAATAATGAATCTGGAGAAAAATGCAGATAAAATAAGAATTTATGAACTGTGTTATTGATAATTTCATTTCAGTTTATTGTGTGCAGAAATAATAGTTAAAAGAAAAAGTTTCTTGTAAATATTTTTGATCATATTAGTCAATAAAGTTTTTTCAAAAAAAAAAAAAAAAGTTATTTGTTTGAATGTCTATTTTGGTCAGATACTTTAAATATTCCTAATGCACATTCATTTTCTTCAAAATTGTAATGTTTCCATATATTTTTAATTCACTCACAATAAACGCTATTATGATTGAAAACTTCACACAGATCTCGGTAAAAGGTAAAATATAGTATATTCCATTAATTTTCCCACGAATTAACTCATGTAAATATATCTTTATAATGCTTAATGTTTTGACATGCTTAATCAATTCAGAATTAGTAAAGAACAGTGTTTAAGATTTTGCATTGTTAGGAATGTTCTTTGAAAAAAAAAAATCCTGATTCTTGGAAATTAATACATAAAATACAATATAACAATTCATCAATTGCTAAAACAGAGAATCATTAATAAATAAAATAACTATTGCCAAGCGCTTTCAACTCCTACGAGTCCTTATCAAGGCAGTAAAAAACTCCTATTTTCTCCTAAGCGATAAATTCAACATTTCATTGCATTGGCCAGGAACAACTAATTGGAAAACTGGTTAATTTTGAATTCATAGCACAAGATGAATTTTGTATAAGATATGATTCTTTAATCTTGTGTTTTTTATTATGTGTTTCATGCATTAATATTGCAAAATCCTTTAGACGACATATATGGCCTGTACTATTTTGGTGAACATAAAAAGCCGAATAAACTATCATCTTCCCTTGCTCTAATATATGTATATTTATGTTGTTGAAAGTGATATTTAATATTTGTCTTGGTTTCCCCAATATATATTGCACTACAATTTAACTGTGGGCATCTAATAGAATACACAACACTGCTTTTATCCTCTTTACTTATTACTCTTTTAGAATTATTTATTAATCTCTTAAGATTAGACAGAGTCCTCCATACCAACCGGAAATCCTGACTTAAAACTCTATTTATAAAAGCTAATGACATCCATGGTTTATTATTCAAATTTACATTCTCACTATTATAAAGTTGTTTATAATGTTTCAATACAATAGATAATAACCTATGCTTATTATAACCAACTTATAACAAATCTTGCATATAACAATTTATATTATCTTTCTTAAACCTTTCATTTGAATACAGTCATTGATTACGGGTTAAAAAAGCTCTAAAACCAGCTAATTTGTGTATTAAAGAAACACTAGATGTTGGATGAATATAACCTCTATTATCTATATGCTTTATAACCATTTTATATACCAATGTATCATCCGCACATGATATTTGCAAATCCAGATATTTAATTCCAGGATTGTTCTCCCTCTCTATTATCCAAACTAAACCATCCTGGTTCTGCAAACTATCAAAAATTTGTTTATAATGTTCGGTTGCCCATATATTAAACATCATCCACATATCTACAATACAATGTGTTCTTATTCTTTACTAATATGGGATGCACAATTAATACATGTAAATTGGTATAATGGATTATTTACTGATCCTAAAATTAATACTTATATTGTATATTATTAACTAATCAATAGTTCATTTTCACATTAGTTGTTTTAGTTTGATAAATAAATTTTAATTTGTATATAAATTTAGGTTATAATATATATTATGAATTAATAAATAGCATAGGTTTTACAATTCTAATATTTGAAGTATTACATCGGTTAGGAATATCTGTCAACTATATATATATATTTAATTATTTTACAAAATCAGCTAGCATAGTAGCATACTATTGTATAGCAGTCCATGAAAAAAAAATCACGTATTGACAATTTGATTAAATTCAATCTAATCTGGCTTAAAAATAATTCATTATAATCCAAATTTTCTGACTATTATTCTTATCAAATCCATATTTTGGTCATAGAATAGCAAAACTGTTAAGCAATAATATTAATTAGCCTAAAACTTCTCTGAATATTGTATGTTCTATAAATGTAAAAAAAAAAAAAATCCATCAAAATTATTACTATTATATTCCACATTTTCTTTTTTTTCCAAAAACAAGTTAGTTGAAAATAAAATAAATTCATCTTAATTCAGGAATGGATGATAAAAGTCACTGAAGTTTTGAAATAATTGATGTTGAGTATTCGTATGAAAATGAATCATAAGATGATTCATTTGTGCAACTCTACTACTAATGTTGGAAAATTAGAAATGTTTCTTAAAAGAACATTGCATGAGTTAAAACAGCATAAAAACAAAATTTAAATTTAAGTTTATATGATATATGAATCATATTATTTCCCAGAATAAGATAAAAATAACTAATAAATTTACATGATAAAAATCAGGAAAGTTAAAGAATAAATGATCTTTGTTGTTTATATAGAAAATATGAATCATATGCAATGTGGAATTGACAGTTTTTAGCTTTTAGATTGTTTAAACTCAAAAATTAAATATTCTAAAATTTTCTCCAAGATTTATGAAAAAAAAAAAAAAATCAAAATTCATATTTTAATTTCTGATACACAAGCATACAGATAGATATCTATAACTTTATTTATTAGATAATTTATTAGGTCTACCATTATTTTTATCGGATTTTCAATATTTTACTTTTAAAGTAACAATTGTTAAAAAATAATAATTTGGGTTCATTGTCTTTATATAGATAGTTATATACATCTATATTATTACAATGTTCTTATTTGATGTAAGCTTAAAATTATTTTGGATTAAATCAATTTCTTTTTATTATACAATATGTTCTATTTTTTTATATTGGAAATGATTTTAATATTAATTAAGTTTATCTTCTATTTTCTGTTACTAATATATCAATCTTTTTTAATAATTTTTTGTTTAATAAAAACTCTAGTTATCTGCAAAACTCTAGTTATCATACTCCTGAATTATTCTTAACTATTGCTATACTGCAGCAATAACTTATAAATATTGTTTTTTTAGTCCTATTTGTTTTGATGTTATTGAAGAGGCTCACATGACCAAGTGTGGACATAGCTTTTGGTGAGTAATATATGTATATTAATGATTAAAGTACATTAATTGGTTATTGTGATTTTTTTGATTTTACAGTATTTATTATATGATATATCAGATGATATTGACAAATATTTTTATAAATTTCATTTTAAGCAATTAATAGCATTTATATTATAGTTTAATTTAATATTAAATAAATGATTATTTAAATAATTTTAAAATATTTAAAATCAGAAGTAACTTATAACTAATTTTTAAGAATAAGCTAGAATATTAAATAATTCACTTCACATTATTCTAATATACTATGAAGCCACAAAATACAGTGTGTCAAAGTGTTATATGCTATCTAATAAAAAATATAAACAAGCAAACAAAAGTGTAAATAAATAAAAAAAACCCATTGAATTTCATAAATTTAATTCATTTTACGATATGCAAGCAACAATTTTCCGTTTCGGAATGCCATGTTTTAAAAAAAAATTGTAAATATATTTTGTAATATGTCTTGAATAATCATATTTATTATTTTTTTTATTTTGTAAGCATTGTATTCTTTATTATTTTTCCCAAATTTGATGTGCAGTATTTGTATAATAAAATATTTTGTAAGCATAATGCTAAAAGTTTTACAAAATTTTAGAACATACTGACTTAAAAACATCAAAGCAATTAGAGAAATCATAGTTTCTTGATAAAAAGACTAGTCTCTTGTGTTTCTATAAGTGAAAAAAGTTATTTAAAAAAAAATATCACACAGAACATATTGTCTCAGTGAACGAATGAGTGAACACACTCAATAAAATATATGTAAATGTGTCCCTTCAATTTATTATTAATATTTTAAAGTTGTAATTAATAATTTGTTAAGTGCATACACATTACATAATATGTATTAAGGCTATATACTATAATCTTAATTTATATATAAATATTATACATATAAAAAGTGTCTGTGTTGAAAAATATTGTACATTGGCAATACGTAGTCTATTCTAATCAAAGTTTAATATGTAGTTTATTCTAATCAAAGTTTATCAATAGAATATGAGCTACTGTATGCTATATATATGTGTATGCAAGGCGGGCTTGGAACAAAATGTAGTGTAGTTCGAGGCTCTACTATATTACAAAATAAATGAAAGTACATCAAGTGTTGGTGGTCGAGAGGTCAGCACAGCTGCCTTACAAGTAGTTGTCTCTGGTTAGCTGGTTCGCTTCCCCGACAATGCTATGACACATGAAAAAAAAAAAAAATGAAAGTAATATCACAGATTTGTTTAAATCTAAAATTAAATGTAATCAATCTACATTTGATAGAGTCAACAAAACAATGGAAATGTTGTTATGCTGTAGTTTTTTTTTGCTTTTAATTAATTATTTTTTAGCAACTCATTAAAGGATGAGGTTATTTTTTTAGTGAGTTTTTATAAAAACATTGCTCTCATTATGATTCAAATCTTTGTAGAAATAGAACATCTAAGTTAATTGCTTATTCACTAAGATATAATTTTTTAATGTTATTTCTGTAGTTTATTTCTGGACATTGATTATAAAGCAGTTTTTGAAATTTATTTACTTATTGAAACTTTTTAAGTTTGTTAAATGTTAATGTAAAATTTAATTGATTATAGTTTAGTACATTGCTTAAGACTTTTTTCAAAATGTTTTTTATTTCTTATTACTGCATGTATAGTTTGTTACAATGAACATCACTTTTATTTAATAATATGTTTTTGTTAATTTTTTATGCACATTTAAAACTTGAGCATTTGAATTACTTAAAAATTTACTAAATAAATAACATGAAAAAAACCCTGATTTTTTAAAAAAATATTGTTTTTATATAAACAGCCGATTAAAAAGTTGAAAGATAAAGTAATCTGACTAAAAAACGTGTGTTATTTCATAAAAGTATTTGAAGCTTTTTTGATTTTTATGGCCTCAAATACTTTTACGAAATGACATGTTTTTTAGTTGGATTACTTTTTTATTTTTCTATTTTTTAGTCCACTGTTTACATAAAAACATTATTTTAAAAAAAAAAACTTTTTTTTTACATATTGTTTTTTTACCTTTTAGTTATTTTACATATTATTTTAAAAAATGGTTAAAACTACAAAAAAATCTACAAAAATTATAATTTAATAATAAGACATGAAAATAAAAAATACGCCCTCTAACAAACGAATTCTAAATATAAATATCATGTGATTGTCTACTATATAAAAATATTTATGTATTAGCTTTTTAAATATGAGTTAAATCAATGTTGACAAAATTTTATTCTACAAATGTAATGTTTTCATCAGAAATATATATTTTTATTTTAATTAATTTAATTAATTAAGTATGAGTTCAATTAATATTAACAAAATTTTAATCTATAAATGTAATATTTCCATTGGCTCAGCTGTTAAGGACTTTTTTGGGAAGTGTAAGGATGTGATTTCGAATTCTAACAGGAACAAATTTTTTTTTCATTGTTAAAAATTCAAAAATGTGGACATACAGACAGGGCAAGTTAATATAAAAGTATTTAATTATTTCCATGTTAATTTAATTAGATCTAATTAATTAGAAAGTAAATAGGGTGCCTTTAAGCATTAAAAAAAAACAACAAGACAACCCTACACTGCAGATCAATTTTTATTTCTCATTTATTAGAATAGAGATCATCCACTTAATGAATAATATGTCTGTAGTTTAATTTTCACTACACCCCTCCACAAGGTGTTAAATGCATTTACAAAACAGTCCCTATCTTGCTTGAGAGTGATGTAATGAAATTTAAACTACAGAAATATTATTAAATCTGGAGACATACTATTTATATTTCACTAGGAATCAAAATCGTCTTATTTGGATTTTATTTAAAAATATTCTGAACCTAATGTCATTATATTTTCAATCTGGGAAATGAGTCTGAGTCAGGTGCATTTTGGAAATTTTTTTTTAAGTGCAAATAGTTTTATAATTTTTTAAATCAGCCAATTACAAAATGCACATCTAAATGTTATTAATTAGAGGTTTTTAAAGATCTCTAATTAAACTAAGTTGATCAGAGAAGTATCAGTACATTAATTGTTAAACAATATAATTAATGTTGCAGACTTCAGTACAAAATCATAGTCCTACTAGCTCTTGAATCCATAATTTATCTTAACTATGTATATCATTTTTATTGGTATCGATTATTTAATTTTTACTATAATCAGTAATATTTATTATTATTATTGTCACATAAACCATGTAAATGTGGTTTTACATTTAATTTAGTTTTTTAATAGAAAAAGAAATATATACTGTATATGTATCTTTTATTTGTCTAAAGACAGTTTATATAACTAAATAGGAAGTATGGCCAAGAAATAATGTTTAATCATTGTTAATGATACTGTAGTTTATTAATGTTGTCTTTTTAACACAATTTATTCTAGTACTCATAAACTTTAATAGATTTTGACATTATTAACACATATGAAAAATGAATTTTTTTAAACTATAAATTTAATTATTTTTAATATTAAGTAAACCATCTCTTTTCTACATTTCCATATTGTTTAGAAAAAAGAAAAAGCAACGTGTAACTTTGATATTATTTAAGGTAGTTAACTTAATATTAAATAAAATATTATATTAATAAAAAAGAGTATTGTTTAAATGTTTAGTATTATTGTGTTCTCTTTACCTGAAAAAATGATTATGCAATAGAAATATTACGACAAAGTTACAATATTTAATTATTATTAGTGATAATTTGCCTTTACTTTATATCTTCTTAATACCATTCATCATAGCATTTCATTATTTGTTTATGAGAATATCTTCGTTACATCTTTTTAGTTTCCATTATCTTTGTTACAAGTTTAATAAGTATGTGCATATATGCCTTTAAAAACTAGTGGTGAATATAGTCTTATCTTATGATAACATTGAAAATTTTTGAACTTACATTGAAATCTTTTTGAAGTGAATTGACTTACTTGGAGAATCATCAGTGGCTTAATTTTATAAAAAAAATTACTCTGGATTCGCTCTTTATTTTTGTATATATATGTATATTTAATTAAAATAGTATTAGGAAATATTATAATACTATTTTAAATTTTTTTCTAAAATGATTTGATAGTTATCATTTAGTTAATTGCATAAGTATGATTCCAAAGTTATAATTTAATTTTAAAAAAAAAAAAACTTGTATTATGAAAAAATAGAAATATATTTAGATAAAAAGTCAAATCTTAATTTATGAGTTTTAAATGTGGGTTTAAAGTAATAATTTGCAAATACTTTGTTATATTTTGATGATTTGATTAATGTTCTAGAGTAAAATTGTCAAGATAAAATACTATTTGGAAAGATTTAGAAAGGAAAAGTTATTATAAAAGAAATTAATGAAAGCATGACAAATGTCAATAAAGAAATCAGGGTCTACATCTGATATATGTGGATGCATTTTTGGTACATGTATTGGCTTGTATAGTTATCCAAAAATCATTTTGTCCCATCCCCTTACCCCCTTACATTTCACTGCTATATCCAGTAATTTACTGAAAATGAAAAATAAGACTAAGAACAAATAGTATTTATTTCTGGAATTCTTCTGAATTCTTGATCGTTATATTAATTTTAAGCATTCATCCTTAATTTCACATCTCAAGGAAAAATCAGATTTATATTTATAGAAAGACCTAATACTATTGAAAGACCAATATAATGTTAAAGTCATATTTTAACTTTACTTACATTGCTCTTTAATTTAATAATTTCTGAAATTGCATTTTATTCAATTTTTATATGCTTATAAAAAATTCTAAAATTAATATATATTGAACATTAAAAGTAATAAGTTGTTAAAATAAAGTAGTGTACCTGATAATAATACTGAATGATGTTAATATAAGTTTGTTTTCTACTGAAATGTGATCCTAATAATAAATATATGAGGAATAAAAAAGTCTTGAAACTATTGTTAGTAAATATTCTTGGTTTAATTTTTTATATTTCGGTGATTATTGAAAAAAAATAATAGCCAAATTTAAACATTTTAAATTTAATTCTGTATTTCATTTTTGGTGTTTTAAAAATAATAAGGCATTAAAGATTAAATATCACATGATCACCATTTCTTATGCTTGCTCATAACTATTATTAAAACAGGCAAAACTCCCCATACAATGGTGCCACTCAGTGCAAGCTAGAGTACTCAATGGATGCCAGAAAGCTTGTGCATAAAATCCCTACCTAGTGCCTATTCATCAAATATCCCAGACTAGTTTCTAGCTTGTGACTTTCGTCAGTGAGGAGCCTTGGATCTGAGAGCACTGCATCTGGATCTTAGGATCTAATGCAACCCTCCAGCAGCCACCTTTTATCTCTACTTAACTACAAAACTAAGAGAATAAAATTGAAAACATAACTATGAGAATTACTACAAAACTATGTTTTCAATTTTGCAACCCTCCAGCAGCCACCTTTTATCTCTACTTAACTACAAAACTATGCGAATAAAATTGAAAACATAGTTTTGTAGTAATTCTCATAGTTATGTTTTCAATTTTATTCTCTTAGTTTTGTAGTTAAGTAGAGATAAAAGGTGGCTGCTGGAGGGTTGCATTAGATCCTAAGATCCAGATGCAGTGCTCTCAGATCCAAAGCTCCTCACTGACAAAAGTCACAAGCTAGAAACTAGTCTGGGGATATTGGATGAATAGGCACTAGATAGAGATTTTATGCACAAGCCTTCTGGCATCCATTGATTACTTTAGCTTGCACTGAGTGGCACCACTGTATGGAGAGTTTTGCTTGTTTTAATAACAGTTATGAGCAAGCATAAGAAATGGTGATCAAGTGATGATTAGTGGTTTAATACCAATCCTGCCTAATAGGATAGTGGTGGCTATGGTTATTAAAGAACCAAAGGAACCAAAATATATGGGTGCTGAACTGAGTTCAGACATATTTGACTATATAAGCTAATTAGCTTGGATTGAAAATTTTATTAATTTTATTCTCATAGTTTTGTAGTTGAGATAAAAGGTGGCTTCTGGAGGTGCATTAAATCTTAAGATCTAGGTGGAGGTCTCTCAGATCCTAGCGCCTCTCTGACAAAAGCCACAAGCTAGAAACTAGTCTTGGGATATTAGATGAGTAGGCACTAGATAGAGATTTTATGGACAAGCCTTCTGGCATCCATTGATTACTCTGGCTTGCACTGAGTGGCACTACTGTATGGTGAGTTTTGCCTGCATTAAGGATTAATGATTATGATATTAAGTATATTCATCACTTATCCTCCTTTTCCCATCATGACCACAAAAATAAATTTATTCATTTCTTTTATCAATCTATTGCTTTTATGTCTTTCAGCATAATTATGGAAAATTAATCAATTTTTCTTGTATCTTAAAGCAGTGGTCTTCAACCACCGGGCCGTGGACCGGCACCGGCCCGCAGAAGTTTTCTGCTGGTCCGCAGCTAGACTGGCAAGAAAGTTTATAATAACAAAATAATACGATTTTAAACTTTTAATTAATACGAACAATTTTTATTTATTTTTTCATCGCATTTTTTCCCGATTAAAAAAAAAGAAACAGAACAAAAACAAAATCTAATCAATCATACATAAATTAATTTGTTTTTCTATTTATCACAGATGTTTATGGGGGTAGAAAAAGTTTTTTATTATACAAACTCCTGTTGTCTTTTGATAGCCAATCATGGCTGCTTGTCAGCATTGTTAAAACAATAAAATGTAACATGACTTTTTTTGATCTCTTAAATTTTTTCTACTCTCTCTTTTAATATTTCATTTTTAGTGTTTTGTTTTGGCTTTAACTTTTATTTTGAAAATCAATTTTTATTATCTTTTTTTAAAAATAAAAACCAAAAAATAAGCAAAAAATAAGTTCTGTCTCTAACATTTACAAAGCATTTCTCAATATACCCCACCACTCCAAAATAAAGTAAGATCAAAACTTTTGACTTTTTCAAGCTGCGTTTTCTTTTCTTTTTTGTTTAAAAATACGCCCACTTTTTTTGGCCTATAAGGCAATTTTTTTTTTGGCTTTATTTGTATACCGCTAAAATACTAAAACTTTTATTTTTAAAATCAATTTTTGTTACCTTTTTTTAAAAATAAAAACAAACAAAAAATAACTTTGGTGTCTATATTTTGTCTCAGTTGATGACCAAGTATTTTTCAACTCCTCTCCCCCCAAAAATAAAATAAGATCAAAACTTTTGACTTTTTCAACATTCAGGTGAATGACACTTTATTCTTGCATGTTTCAACAATGAAATAATAAATGTAAAATGCAAGCACATTAATGAGAACAATTGTTATTGTATGTTTTCTGTAGCAATATGACTGCGCAACTCTAGAAAGATTGTTCAACATGTGAAGGTAAGCAACACCATTACTATACACATCAACTAGTGTGCTGTTTTGGTTAGTTATAACAATTATGCTTATCTAAGGCTAAGAAGGTTACAGCTTTAAGAAAATTTATCTGTAAACTTCTGCCGGTCCGCGAAATCTTATCCTTATTTTTACCGGGCCGCAGGGATGAAAAGGTTGAAGACCACTGTCTTAAAGTATGAACTATTTTAGATGATTTATTTTTTATTAAAAAAAACCTACTGGAAATCTTTTTGATCTATGGAATCACAGATTTCATTTATTGAAAAATTTGAAAAACTCAGATGGTTGTTTTCATTATTTTTAAATCTTTGGTTTGAATTTTTTTTAGTTTATTTCTTGTAAGCTTTCCTAATGTTGTCTTTCAGTTGAATTTTTTAAATGAATGTTTAAAATTTTCTTTCAGAATTATTCTAATCATCATTTTCTATTATGAAAAATAAATACGCTTTTCAAGATTTTATTTTGTTATCCATGAATCTTCAAAGCATTGCTTATGCTAATGCATTGCATTCTCATTTATTTTTCAGCATTAACCTAGTCAGTCAAATAACTATCAATCTAAAAAATTATCCAATCAAACAGTAATGAGTTTTAAGTTCTAAATCTCAATGTTATTTATAAATGATTTATTAATCAATTTACTTCATATTTCATCTCCAAGATTCTCTAAATGTCAAAATTTGCTGTCATTATAAGAGTTTATCAAAATGAAGTCTGCTTTCCCTATGGAGGCATTTAGTTTCATGTAAAAATGCTTGCTACCTGCAGGTGAGTTGTGGAAAGCATGCCAATCATCCACCTTCATAGAATGTTTCAAGTGCCAATATCTTCTATAAAGTAATCTTCTCTTCACCTAATAAACAATAAAATTGATTGATAGTTCATCATTCATTTAATAATGTGCATCTTCTCAAAATTCCTGGATTTAATTGATTTTTTGATAGCGTGCATTTTGAAGATCATATGGCTTCCTTTGTTTCAAACCATTTTATAAAGCAAATAATTTCTATTGAAGATAGTTCAAATAGTATTGCAAGTATTATTCATATAGATAAATTTTGTGTAGCAATATTTACAAATCTTTCAATACAAGCTGGCTTGATATTTCTTTACCAAATCTTTCTACATTTGTATTTATAGGAAGTTTCAGTTCTGATAATAGCCTTTGGAGATATAAAAATGAGATCAAACAGTTTGTAACTCATGGATTTAAACAATATGCTCTTATTTTACAATGCCAAGTAAAGAGGAACATTTCATTTGGATATATGGTGAATATAGATAATCATCTATGATTCATATTTTGTTTTGATAAAATATGGTGCCACTATGACCTGCAGATTTATTAATACTGGATCATTTGTCTCATTCTTATAATTGTTATTCTACTCTGAAATGGATTTTAAGCAAGCTAGCTAATGTCATTCTATTGCTTATCTTGAATGGATCATTCCTCATAGGTATTGGAAGCAGTTCATTTTAGATTATTACAAACTAGCAATGCTCTTTATAACTAATATTTGTCTATAAGATCTGGAAATTGCTGATAAATTTGCAAAATCTATGAATAGATCTAAAAAAAAAAGAAAAGTTTGATAGAGATTGTGGGAAAAAGAAACTTTACAGGTTCTAGAAAAATGTCAACTAGTTTTCTTTAATATTAGTATTTGCAATAGCATCTTCAAAAAAACTGTTACTGTCTTTGCTAATGAGATCATATGTGTAAATCCAAATTTGGTAAAATGAGCAAAAGTTTTATTAGAGCAAAACTGCAAACTTTTCTTTCACAATTTTTCTCTAACATTAATGTAATAAGTCTAGTAAATATTAGTGAATTTAAACTCACTTTTGTTTTACACCAGGAAGATTTCAGGAGCAGATAGTATATTTCCAGAATTATTAAACAATTTAAAAGCTAAAGCCAAAGTGTGATTAATACAACTATCCTACAACATTATGGCATTTTAAAATCAAATAAAAATCAATGATTCAAAAAATTATTTCCAATATCACTATTATGCATTTCTTATAAGCAGTCTGAAAAATTCATATTAATAAAAATTTTGCCAATAGGTAAGAATCATCTACCTGTAAAGTAGATTGGGTTTAAGCAAGAAGAAACTATTGTGAAATGTTTTATTATTAACATTATACATTGAAAAAGACTTTCAAAATAAATGAAAAAGTGATGCTACCTTTATTAATTTTATTTTATTTTGTGATTCTATTTGGCAAAATGAACTTCTAAAAGTGTCTAAAATCCTTTGCTTGACAAAATATTTTACAATAGAAAAATTCAAGCCACATTAAATGATCGACTTAGTTGAAAGAAAATTTTATACAATAGTCTATTAAAGGGTTAAGTTATTTCATCTTTTTAGTTTAATATATTTATCAGTAATCTTTCTGATATAGAATTAAAACAGGCAAAACTCTCCATACAGTAGTGCCACTCAATGCAAGCCAGAGTAATCAATGGATGCCAGAAGGTTTATGCATAAAATCCCTATCTAGTGCCTACTCATCCAATATCCCCAGACTAGTTTCCAGCTTGTGGCTTTTGTCAGTGAAGACACTGCATCTAGATCTTAGGTGATCATGTGGTGTTTAATGATATAGAATACAAGTAATTTATTGATGCTGATGACATTTTTTTGACTTTGCAAAAGATCCAGAAATTGGATTTTCCAATAAAATATGAAAAGCCAATTTATTCAAAGCACGTTGAACACCTTTTAGCAAAAAAACCTTTATTGTAAATAAATACACATCTATATTTCAACTGTCCTGCAGTCTTTTTCAGAGCCAGTTTACTTTAACTTTTTAAAATGTAGGTATATGTGTAGTTTTTGCTAAAAGGTGTTCAAAGTGGTTTGGATAAATTGGATTTATATAAGATATTACAGCAAAAATAAAGGATAGGGTGATTTTGGTAATATTTCTGAAAAATGTGAAATGGTTGAAAATCTTTTTCAAAGATCTAATAAAGATAGTATGTTCAATTTTTATTTAAACAACAAGGAAATATCTTGAAATCTGAATTTTTGCAATAAAAGACTGAACACAGTCCTAATCTATGTTATTTAGGAATAACCTTGGATCATAGCCTAACTTATTTTCCTTATTTATCTAAGGTTAGATCTAAAATAATTTCAAGGAAAATTGACTGACACTATTTCGGTTGTAATGCAAGTACTTTATGGACAGCTTCCTTGAACACTAGCATATTCTGTTAGTTAATATTATAGTTACTGTTTGTAGAAAAAGTACTCGTACTAAACTTCTAGATATTCAATTAAATATCATTATGAGAAATACTATTAGCACATATAATTCCACTCATTTTAAATGGCTTTCTGTTCTTTAATATACATATATTTTATTAGGTATCAGAAGATATGGCACATCAAAAAAATATATATAAAAAGTTGTTCAGTAGATTGAATTTGTTAATAATTCTAACATTCATTTCAATTTCAACTAAGAGTCTATAACTGAAGGATTATAAAAAGTGGACTTCTTATAAAGTTTCAAATTTTTTTTCCCCCAGATCCAATAGTAAAACTAGTTGGATTTAATCTTCCTAGACATGGACTAGAGTTTCATCAATAATTCATGATCATTGTACTCATCTGCTTCATAAATGGAATTTAATAGCTATTATCCTATGTAGATGTATCAAAAAAATATATAAACTATCCAGTTAAAGATTGTCAATGTTATAGTCATAATGGCAGAATTGATGATTCTGTCTCCTAGTTGGAATCTTCATAGGTTTCTTTATGATACTTTATTAATAGTTAAAGTATTTAAAAAAAAAGTTCTTTAAAGATTCTCCAATTTGTTAATTCTTGGTATTATCTTCCAATAGTTTCTCTTGCCAAAATTACTTAACATTATATTGCTGTTCTATTTAGTGTCAAAATTTATTTTACTATCTGGGCTGAAGTCTCCAGTTTACTTTTTCATTTATTTATTGGATAATTTCTTTAATCAGTGAATCTTTTCTTATTTTTTGTTTCATTGACTTCATTGATTTCTTTAATGAACATCCCAATTTTGTATTGTTCAATTTTTTTGTGCATGCTTTTTGATTATGGAATATTCTACGCACTAGCCTTTCTTTTAATATTCATTTAAAAAAAAAGAAATGTTAATAAACATTTTTTTTTATCTTTTAAGTAAACTCCGTATTTTTTTTTAATATTAAATTTGTCCTCTTTTTCTTTTCTTTTAATTGCTTCAATAAAAAAAAAGAAACAAATCTGCGATTATGATTAGTTATCTGCTTAATGTCTAGTCTAAATTAAAACATTTTCTCCAAGCTTTTCTGTCTCTTCTCTTCAAATGTTCATAGTTATTTCTCTATTTAAGATTATCAGTAATATTTTTATTTATTTATCTTTTATATATATATATATATGTTCTTTGCAGTCTCTTTCAACATATTTGCATTATGTGCATGTCCAATCCAATTTCTTTACATTTTCTTGATAAATAATTTATTTATTTTTTTAAACATGTTTATATTAATATTTTATCTTTCAATGGATTTTTTTTCTATTTCTCTTTAATTCCACATATTTAAAGTTTCTATTCTTTGTTGATCAGTTTTCCTAATTATTCACTTTTCTACTCGTATAAAACTATATTTCAAGTAGAGCATTTAAGAAGTATTTTTCTTATATCTTACTTCATTGGGCAACATAATAACTTTTCTTTTTTACAAATCTGTTTATTCATTTGCTACTTCTATAATCAGTTAAACAACTTTCCAAATGTTTAAAAGCATTAATCTGCTTTGTACCATTTGTATTACGTTGATTTTAATGCTTTTTTTTTTGCCATCTATTTTTATTATGTTTTAATTTTATTTGCATTCTTTTTTTTTTTTTCAAAAATTTTCTGCAAGAGTTGCCAATCTTAATAACATTTAGATAACAATAACTTAATTATTTGAAAATATTGCCATAATTATTAAATTTGATATAAAGAATAACATCTAAATTAATACCTTATTCCATTTTTATTTGACTTACTTAATAATTTTTAAATGTAATAGAATCCCATATCTATACCATTTGGTTACAGGATCTCCTTTAGGCATTTCAATTCCATGGAAAACATATATACAAAGTACAATTATTTTAAATATAAATACAATATATATATGTGCTTATGATACCATTCACTGAAATTTTAAGCAGTTAATTTACATTAAACATCAATTAAAATAAACAAAAAAAAAATACTGTCTAGCATATGTTTTTAATACACACGTGTTTGTATATATATATATATATAGTACATTTTAAACATGTTTTGTGATCACAATGTTACTGATTGCATTATTAAATAGAAAATGAAAGTTTAATTTTTTAGCAATCTTTTTTTTAATATTTATTTAATATTTTTTTGGATTTTGGATGAATTCATGGGTTTTGAGTCAATGGATTAGTTCTATCTTTAATTCTGGTCCTCATTTATGAAGACAAAAGCCAGAAACTGATCCGAAGATGATATTATAATACTATGCCATCTAGTGTCCATAGATTATTCAAGCTTACAGTAAATGGTTTTTGAGCAAGGTGAAGGAAACTGCTCTTGGAAGCATATGAATAAACATATGACAATATCTCATGTAATATTGTAGTTGGTATTAACTTTCCTAGCCAAAAAGTAGAAGCTTATAGGTGACATGAAGGTAAGATTTTTGAAATATATAAAAACTGATCTGATATTAGATCAGTAAAACTGTACAAATGAGCTTGCTTGGGTTCAGAAATCATAATTAGAAAATCATGTAATATTATTTATCTATATTGAAGCTATATATGTATATATATGTTGGCTTCACCAGGCATTGTGGTTTAACTAAAGATCCTAAGTCCAACCGCAGTGAATGTAAGTTAAATTAAATAGGAACTTTAAAGCATTTAATAATAGCAAAAATACATTCAAGAAATTTTATAAAATAAATATAAAAGTTTTTAATTTTAGATAATAAAGAGAAATTCCTGGAATCTCAGAACTTATTAGAGAAAAGATTGTAAGTTAGATAGGAATAATTAATTAAAAATTTCATTAAAAATATAAGATAGCAAAACAATGGGATTGGAATGCAAGATAGCCAACGAGTGGGTATAAATTGAGAGCTAGTCTTTTGTCATTGCTCTTGTACCTGCAGAAGCTCTACTGCTCGGATTGAAAGCTGCCATAAAAAAAAATTTTTGAATTAAAAAAGAAATAAGATTGGTTTTGGACAGAACTCTCTGCAACCAGAAATATATTAGCCTCCTGCTGAATAAGATCATGAACCACAAACATTCTGTAGACAAGATATATATATATTAAAAAAAACTTAAAATAGGTGTTGTAGAGCAAATGGCTGAGTAGACTTTTTCTCTCTCTCTGCCATTTCCTTTTTGCTGGAGCCGGAACAATGTAGTAAAAAAATGTAGAGTGCCAGAAAAATCTTGCCTGGCCAATGCCTGCTGCTATTAATGGATAACCGAGGTGGAAAGTAAAAAAAAAAAATAGAAAGATGGATATGTAGAGGACCGAAATCATAATAAGCCATCAGTATTAGGTGTGGACTTGAATATTTTTATGGCTATCTAATTAAAGATGTATGCAATTTCAAAAGTTACCGGTAACTTAACCTTTTATTAGTTTTTCAATTTACTCTTTATAATATTATAATCAATGAAAAACATATATGTACATTTAATTTTTATATATATGTGTGTGATTTAAGGTTTTATAAATATGTTATTAAATGTTACTATTAAAATTTTTTGATTTTTTTCCTCGTATAATGGTGATTCATCTAGATCCCTAGATAAGATAATTTGACACTATATTTTTGTTGTTGTTGTTTGAAAAACAAGAGTAATGAAATGTTCTGTTGTGTTTTTTTTTTTACCTTAGAAGAGAAACGGTAGAAGCGGAAGGCTCAGTCTAAATTGGATTAAGGTGTTTTTTTGAAAAAAATTGTTATAAAGTAAATCAGTAGATTGTTTTTTATTTCATTGCTTAAAAAAGAAAGACAAAATGATTTAAACTCAGCCTACATTTTTTTTAAAGAAATTTTTTTCATTTTGTTTTTCATCTGAATTATAATCACATATGCTTATATATTATTCATTCAATAAAGGTGAAACAATTAGGAATAAACATTTGTATGTCATAAGTGGGAGAGGGAGAGAATGTCATTATATAATCAAGAAATGCTAAGAAAGTTTCATTAACTTGGTGGGTGGGTAGAATTGGTTAAATAGAGTTCTTTTATCATTTTATTAATCCACCATTATGCTTATATAAATGATTATATAAAGAGAAATCGATAATGTAAAGGGGTTTCCTTTTAAATCTAACAAGTTTTACCTCAGTCTCTTAGAGTTTTGTGGCATTGGAATTTAGATATATGTATTTAATTTCAGGCTTAGTGATTTTTTTTCTTTCTTAAACGGGTTGTTATTTCATCTTAATTTTCTTGTGTTAGTCAGGGAATTGGAAATGCCTTCGGAGTTATGTCTTACTCCTATCTTTAATTGGTGGGCTTCTCTTACGGATGCCTCACGATAAGACTCCGGAAATCCTTATGCATCAAATATATTATTGCCTGGATATAAGTGTTATGCTCCATTTCCGAACTCTGATTACGCTCCATGAAGGAGTAGTTTTTACTCTACTACATTTTAGCGTCAGAGTGCTATCCAGCCTCATTGTAGTGTTATGCTCTGCCACATATAGAGATATCTCTGAAATTGCTCATCAAGAAAAGAAAAAAAAAAAGAAATGAATTGCCGAATGACACATTTAATTAATAATATTGTTTTGTTAAGCCTGATTATATTCTATGCACAAGGCACTATGCAGTAAACTTGTGGATGCTGTTGATATAAAAAGGAAGAAAGGGGGGTTCAAATTTCTATTACAGGTTATTTTTTTGTAATAGCACAAAGAAAATCTATTTGATTAGCATTTCAGAAGCATATTCTCTTATTCTTCTCTTTCACTTTCTTTGCATATCTTCATATATTCATATATATATATATATATTGCTTATAACAATTCTTTCATATACACTTCAGTGCAAACAAATTTTCTTAAAACCTTTATTTTCCTTACAGTTTCAACTGTCCAGCAGTCTTCATCAGAGCTACAATATCTGAATAATATAAATACATAACCATCATTTCACATATATATAAAAAATACATAACCATCATTTCACATGTATATAAAAAATACACATATACATCAAAATATACACATATATTCCCTTCATACATATACATATATAGATCTACATCACCCGTAGACATATATATATAAATTCCATACCTACATATATATACACAGATACACATACATCCATAGACATATATGTATATATATACAAATCCACATATACATTTATAAATGCACATCCATATGTATACTCAACTTATATATAAATTACATATATTTATTCTTCTTTGTTTTTGTTTTTTTTGTTTCCCTACTACCTCTGAATGATTCTAAATCTCTCTCTTCGAAAGCTATTCATTCTATGCTGATTAAGTGAACTGTAATTATAAATTAAACTGATGATTAATTGCCTATCTATAGATAGTGTTAATCTATGGGTACTTATGTAGACCGAGGGGTTATTGATAACCTCTTCAGATGTTAATTGTGTGATTTCTTTTATAAATAATAAATTTCATTGATTCTTTTGTAAACAATAAATGTTTTTGTGTTATTAATACTGCCACTTACCACTTATTATTATTTGAAAATGTATGAAATATTATATTCTCTATCATTGCACTAAATTGAACGGTTTTGCTTTATATTGCTGCGATAATTAATAAAAATTATATGTAAATGTAGAGATTTCTGAATTATCTTTATTTAAATATCCTAATTTATATGAAAAATGACACATTAATAATTAATTTAAAAATAAACTTACTTAAAACATTAGCTCATAACAATCATACATAGTAGTTAATTTAGTTTATCAATCGTATTTTATGAATTTCTCTGTTACGTGTTTGTATAGTTATAGTTGTAGGATTAGAATAGATTGTCAACAATCTAAACATGGGGTTTGGGATTGAATTCATGAATTTATAAGTTTTTTTTAACACCTATATAATTTTTTGTACAGCTTTTATTGGATTGTACTGTAGTTGAATTTGTTCTTTAGCTTAAATTTGTAATTGATCTATAAAATTATCCAAATACATGATGGATCAAATCCAAGGAAAACAGAATCTGTAAAAAACAATTTTTTAAAAAGATATTATGGCTTCCATTTCATTAAAACAGTATTATTATTTTATGTCCTTCTTGATTGTAACAACTATACAATTTTACTTGTAATTGCTTGATTAGGAAAGTACCACAAATTTTTTTATCTATTCTAGTGGAAGAAACCAATTGTTTGATTTTTTTGTTATTATTATAATCTATCATTAAACAAAAAAAATGTAAGTATGAAAATTTCTTCCTTTAAGTAAATTCTTAAATTCCCTCAATACCTGACTATATAGTATGACCAAGTTTTTAAACCAAAGTAATAAGCATACAAAAAAATATTCTATAATTAAGTGAATATTTGAAATTTGGGAAGCTAACTTTGTTAATAGAAAACATAAATTATGCATAAGACATTCAAAATGAAATAAAGTAAAAAATAAGTGTTATTTTGAACTAATTAGTATGTTGGTTAGAGTTGACCTAATTATAGCTGATTGTTATTTATCACATTGTGGCCACCAGTCTTAAGAGTTAATATATAAATTAAAAGATAAAAGTGTAAATAATTATAATTTTTTAATATACTGTTGTGCCTTTTGATAAACACAATTATATATAATTCATTTTATTTTAATTAATTTACTTGATTTCATGGGTGAGGGGGGGGGTATCTTTTTTATATGATGAAAACATTTAGATATTTTTAAAAAATATCTTACTTGCAAATATAGATATATTAAAATTGCACAAATTGATTACTATAATGTATAAATAATTATTTATTATAAATATGAATTTGAATCAATATTTTAGAAAGAAAATAAAATACATTTAATGCAAAAATATATATTTTAATAATGAGTAATATTTTTATTGGACAGTCTCTAGTCTAATAAATGAGTAATAAAAATTATGGTACTTATAACATAATTGGGCTTGTCCACTTGATGGCGTTCTGGCTCGCCAAAACACCTAACAAATGCTGTTTACAAGGGCTGACTTATGGCTATAGAAAACATCTATGTTTGTCTTAGCCATTAGAAGGCCGTTTATGATGATGTAATGCAGAAATAATACGGCCTATTTCTGCTTCGCGACAGTTATTGTGAATCCACACACTTATCTTTCATGTACAGTTTGATATATATGTGTGTTTACTTGGATTAGTCAAATTTTTACAATATACGTTACACAATATTTGTATTTATAATTAATTTAATAAACATGAATTTATAGTAATTTTCTAAACGGCCACACCCTTGTTTAGAGAATGTGTAAGGTGTAAAAGCTTGCCGAGGGTAGGTAAAAAAGAATTCGGCCAATATTGCGTGCGAAATCTCGTTTTCACGTGAAATACCACGTAGTTGATAAAATGGATGGCGAACGCGTAACTTTTTCGCAGTTGCCGACAACAGAAGCCAAGTATTTCTGCTGTCCAATAAAAATATACACGATTTTTTGTAAATTTCATAGAAAGCACATATTATAAACATGTTTAATAAGTAAAGAAGACATTTATATGTGTTTGTTGTTTAAAAAAGTTTGAGTTTCTTTCTTTTGTCCGATTATGGTTACGATTTTGATATCTTATTTTAGGGTTACAAACAACAGAACACTAACCCCTAACCCTAAACTAACCCTAAACTAACTCTAAAACTAACCCTAACCCTACACAGTTGTTTTGTTATGTAGAAAGCAATAATTAAGCGAAAGACATCGCTAAATAGACATCGCAGAGTAGCAGCTTTGTCCAAAAACAGCGATTTAAAAATATAAAAAAAGGTTGTCATTTACCAATAATTAAGCGAAAGACATCACTAAATAGACATCGCAGAGTAGCAGCTTTGTCAAAAAACAGCGATTTAAAAATAAAAAAAAAAGCTTGTCGTTTATTAAATACAAAATTAAAATTAAACAACTTTTTAAATAAAAAAAAGTTATATAAATTAAAGTTAAATAACTTTTTAAATAAAAAAAAGTTATAGCAATCAATAAATTAATAAACAAAAAAAAAACAGCGAAAAAAAAAACAGCGATTCAATTTAAAAATAACGCGGCCCCGAACATTGTATTGTATTGTTTTTGACTGCCAACAACGCCATCAAGTGGCCAAGCCTGATTACATTATAATTACCAAAATTATTAATATATATTTTATTTTCTTCAATATTTTATTGTGAATCCATTAATAACATTGTCCTAATTTTATTCATTTATTTTTTGTGAAAATTCTGATGTAATGCATAAAAATGCTTATGAAGAACTGATTTCAAATTAATGTAACCAGAACATTGTGAAACATTTAGATAAATAACATAATTGAAAAATTTACATTAGGCACATGATCAGTGCTTCTACAATTGTATTAATTCACATTTGATATTCATTGTAGGACGTACTATTTATAGTTTTGTCAAAAAAAAAAAAAAAAAGAACTACAGTTTCATTAGTATATAATAAAAAGCATACATAGTTCTTGCAGGCCTGGGGTCTTGATAAATGCAGAGTCCTATGCCATTATACTGCACTCACACCAGCTCTATTCTTGAGACTAGGGATGCTGAAATTTAGTTTGCACAAAGGCATTCTTACCTACATGGCAGCCCTTTATATATGACACATCTTAGTCATTATTTTTATTAGGTAACTTCTTTTCTTAATTTGTTTCACTTATGGTATTCCTCTAAATATCTCAGTGTTTACTGGAATTAATGTGAAATATCACTGTTCATAATATGTAAAAGAAAATAGTATAGCATCAATATAAATACATATAGAAATTGAATTTGTATTAATAAAATACATAATATAAAATCTCACAAGAAGATTTGTGAGTGAAAAATCTCTCAAGATTATTTATTTTTAAGAATGAATAGTTACATCTGCAATAATTTGAAGGAATTTTTATTTTTTACATTTTTGAAGATTGTTAAATTTTTTATTTATCATAAGAGCAGAATTCTATCTGAAATCTTAGAACTTATTTTTGATTAAAATGAACAGTTTAGTGATGAAATTTTGAAGGGATATAAATGTCCAGCAGTATAAAGGTTATAAAATATATTGGACTGAAAGTGAATATAAATTAATAAATTTAAAAAAAAAAAGATAAAATTTTTCCCCATATGTCAAAGCATTTTTTTTTTATTACTTAAATATTTTTGTATGTACATTTGTAATTTTAGAAGATGCACAGAGATTATTTGTAATAAATAGCTAAAATATACTCACCATTCCCTTAATGCTAAATTTAAGTTTGATTTTGAAAATTAATAATTATTATCATAGCTTAAGACAATGTCGTCCCCTAGGTCTATAATTTCCATATCTGTGATTTCAGTTATCTACCTTTAAAAATATGTTATATAAAAAAAGTAAAGCTTAATAAAAATAATTTTCTACCTTTTAATTTTTTGGTTTACAGTACATATAAGGAATGTACAAATACCTATATATGAATGTATTAAAAATATATTATAATTTGCTATTACCCACAAATTTCCATTCCCTGATGTAATTTGAATCAAATATGGATGTTGGAGGACTACTATATTATAGCTTGGGCTGTATTTTATGTTATGACAAAAGTTAATTACATTCAGAATATAATGAACTTTAAATTTGATATTACAGAGATCAGTGGATATATGTAATTAGTTGCAATAATTGTGAGGAATATTGTGTGAAATAGATCTATAAATAGGAATCAAATTCATTTATTTTGCTGAGAAAACAAACAGAACATTACCATTGAAACCCCCCCCCACACACACACACACTATTAAGTCAGTCAGTTTAGTTTATAAATTAGCTTCAAAGTCTTTAGACTTAAAAAGTAGTAATATACAGTAATATATAATGGTAGACTTAAGAGTAAATCATTCAAGAATTTTGTAAAATATAAAATAAATTGAATAGAAAAATATTTTAGATCTCTATGGAACAAGATAATTCCATAATTATTGGTTTAGTTTTTATTAGATTGTTTCATGAAAAAAATAAAAAAGATGCAATAATAAAAACAATCTTCTTTTATTAACTAAGAACATGATATCGTTTTATAAATATAATTCTGTAAATAATAGGTATATTGTTGAAGTTGGATTGAAAATTATTCTAAATGATATATTGATTATCATAATAATATAGATATAATTTATAAAAAAAATTGAAAAAGCATTGAAAATGAATACAAAAATATTGTGATAATAGTAAATTGAAATTCTGTGCTTTAGATCAGGGAAGAACAGATAAAAGTATAGATTATGAAGTATGATTAAGAATTGAGAGAAATAAAACCTTGTTAAGTTTTTTTTGTAAAATATGTGATATAAAAATCACAAGAAAATCTATAAACTCCAAAAGATTGATTTTTTGACAAAGTGATATAGTTCTCCGATTGCATAACAGTATTTTATTTTGTATACTTATTTGATGAGGAATAACTATATACCAACTTTTTTTTATGTATATATTAAGGATATAATTGTTATTGTATATTGATAAAAATTAAAAATGTCAATGTTTGATAATTAAATTGTCTAAAAAAAAATTGTCATGATTCTTATCATGTCATCAAGCATTATTGTGGTTACATTGTATTAGCTTTTACTTTAAATTTTAATTATTTATTTATTTACTCCCTTAACTGTTAAATATGTGTTCAAAATTTTTATTAATTTCTTACTTATCTGCTTTATAAGATCTGCAAACACAGTGCTTAAATGTGTTCTGTCATAAATTGATTCATATTCTAGTAACTAGAGAAAATATTAATAATAGATGCATGTAATGTTCAAACAATGATACAGAAGCTTTTGAAAACAAAAAGGAAATCATTTACAATTGTAAAAATTAGAAAGATGTGGAGAAAAATAATAATGGATATATATATTACAAAAGATGAAAATGGTGATAGTGAAATAAAGTTAATATCAAAATCAAAAATGAGAATTATGTTTCATGTAAGAATTATTATAAATTATAAAGTGATGGTAATTGGATCAAAGAAATATTCAGATTTTTATATAATGTTATATATAGATATGAAAAAAAAACCCAGAATATTATTGAACTGACAAGTTTAATTGAAAAGAAAACAGATATAATGATAATGAAGTATATGGATATTTGTTGGGATTTTTAAAAAAAAATGAAGTAAAGAAAAGGTTGCATGAAATTTTAAGATTAGGAAGAATATTAAACTTTTGTAGAAAAAATAATATTACTTATAATGAATACATGTTTTAAAAATTATATATGTGGTTAATTTATATTGGGGAAACTATGTGAAAGAAGTAGAGTTCAATTAGATTTTGAATTATCTTAAAGTGGATTTAAGAATAATGTTAAAAGAATTCATATGGTCCAGATCAAATTTAATTTTTCAGTTGTTGTAAGAGTTTAATTTTAGTTTTTGCAATTTTTTTTTTTTTTTTAAAAAAGACCCCATTAATAAACTGAAGAAAAATACTAGCGTAAAAAATTCATCTCCTATGAATCAAAAAATAGATATTTTCTTCATAATAATAGCAGCAATCCATTTGTATATCTCTCTATTCTAAAGTTATCTATTTAAGTGTGATATTCCTTGGCCACTATGTGGTTATGCTAAATAAATTCCCTTACTAATTTTAGTTATTTGCATTTAGTAGTGAGAAGCACTGGATTACACATATTCATCCAGCAGTTATCTTTACTTTGTTTATACTCCATGATGAAGAAAACTAATCTGGACTATTATCTGGTATCCATTATACTTAAGTAGTTTGGTCTTGAATAAAGTGTTATAGAGTGAATTTCTGATGCTAATGTATATGTTAAGTGAAGTTAGGGGAGTTTAATATGTTATTTTGTTTATGGGAAGTTAAAATATATATAAAAAAAATAGGAATTATATTTATGCTAAAATTAACAGAAAATAATTTCTTTAAAAATTTAAAAAAAGATTGTGAAAAAGAATACACAATAGATTTATATAAATGGATGTTTTGATAATTTTAATTATAAAAAAAAATTAAAATATTATTTCAAAATTTTGATAGCTAGTTAATGTTTCCTATAAAACTATATTTTGAATGAAGCTAAACTGGTTTAAAAAAGAAAAACCGAACATGAAATATTACAATGTATATGCAATTTGAAGATTACTTTTCAATTTGAACCTCAAATTATTTTTAAGATTTAATTATTTTTTGTATATTTAGATTTTTGGTTTTTAAAGTAAATTTGTTTGTTTATTAAATTCCTTGATTTTATTATGTTATTTAAATGATAGAGTTCTATGACTTTATGTTTGCAGATATTTAAATCTTTAATTAAGGGATAAATAAAATTGATTTGTTTATCTTTGTAATTGCCTAATATATATTATGCACATTTACACACAAATATTTATGTATTATTGTTATTATTCTGAAAAATAATTTACTTATTTAATTTTTAAAAAAATAATATTTATATATAGTTTCAAGTGTATTCGTGAGAGTTTAGAGCAGTCAAATAGATGTCCAAAATGTAATTTTATTATTGAAAAAATAGACCAAATTTTTCCAAATTTCCTGCGTAAGTATTTTTTAAATTTATAAATATTGGATAATTCTCATCATTTTATTTTTAACATTATTGTGTACATTATTATTAGAAATTTCTTTTTTTACAATATTATTATATAGATAGATTTTACATTTATTGAATAGTATGTATAAAATAGGATTAAACTATCCATGCATTACAGTGTTAAGATAAGAATTCACTTAAAATTTTCAATTTTTTTATATTTGAAATAATATTTTCTAAAAATATTATATAATAGTAATTATTATGTATTGGTATTATTGTTAATTGGATTAGAGTAAATATATAAAATTTAAATCATCATTATTAGTTATCTGACAAAAATTAAGTAATTTTCATTAATTTGACAATCTTCTCAATCTTTGTTGCTTTACTTTTTTTTTGCTTGTAGTTATTCTCTTTTTTTTTTTCCATCATCAATCAGTTTTTTTCTTCTTCATCCATTCTTTTTTCTTCTTTCCATAGATCCTTTCAACTAAGTTTTATCTAAAATTACATAGTTTATTGTTAAAAATAGTGTTGGAGTTATTTACAACAACAACATCAGAATATATACAAAAATATATAATACTATCATAGTGTCTTTGTTGTTGTTGTTATACAAATACATTAAATATTGGATTTACCATGTTTGTTTAGTTCTCCACACTAAATATATGTCTAAGTCAATTCTGCACCTTACATTTCTTAATAAATAATCCCTTTTTATTTTTTTCAATATTTCAGCATTGCTAATCCATTCTTTTCAGCTTATTCTTTCTGTTCTTTTCTAAAGTAAATATATTTTAGAAAAAAGGTACATATGCAGCAAGAAGTTTGCTATTAACTGAAAGGAGACCCTTTGATTCTTATTGGAGGCCTTAAAGGAACCGAGCAGGGCAAATTCCTAATGTTCATTTCATATGTTCTTGTCATTGCAGCTGTTATTACTATGTGATTATTTATATAGTATACGAACATGGATGGGCTGCTCACCAATACGCATTAGCCAGCGTGGTGAGTTTATTGGCTTTTTACCTCTGAATTTAAGATCAAGAAACACCATGGTCTTTCTTCTCAGTTGCCTGATAAGGCAGAATGAATGTTTGTGTAAATGATAAATATTTTTCCAATAGATATATACAATTATGACAGACAAAAATAAATCATGGTACTTATTCCCAGGAGGCTGTAAAGTCACCAACCAAGGTAGCGGTTGATGGCCAAAGGCAGAGGGTGCTAAGAATTGCCTGATTGTGGACCCAGGCTGCCATTTGATGACAACTTTTTATTTAGGTACTTACAACTCTAGATCACTTTCAAGTGAAGGAAGATTGCAAGAATTAGAAAAACTGTCTTGTATTAAATGCGACATTATTGGACTTTGTGAAGTTAGAAGGAAAGATGAAGAGATAATTGATTTAAAAAGTGTACATGTACTCTACTATAAATGCACAAATATTGGAAATACAAGCGAAGTAGGATTCATTATAAATAAAAAGTGGAAGAACAACATTGTGGAGATTGATGGTGTATCGGACAGAGTGGCAACTTAATAGCGGATACCAAATGCAGATAATTCAGGTTTATGCCCCAACAAGTTCTCATAGTGATGAAGTAGTAGTAGATTTTTATATGGATGTACAAAAGACTTTTCATCAGAGTAAACAACATTTTAAATTTGTTATGGGAGACTTTAATGTTAGAATTGGTAAACAAATGAAAGATGAAAGTGCTGTAGGAAATTTTGGTTATGGTAATAGAAATGAGAGAGGACATAGACTTGAGGAGTTGCTGAAAAAGAAAAACTTTATATTATGAATTCTTTTTTTGAGAAAAATATTAAAATGAAATGGACATGGAAGCATCCAAATGAAGGCATAGCAGAATTGGATTATATTTTGACTAACAGAAAATACATATTTCAAGATTGTAATGTTCTTAATAAATTTAACACAGGAAGTGGTCATTGATTAGTAAGATGTAAGATATGTGTTAATGTAAAACTAGAGAGACAAAAATTATTAAGAAAAACAATATTTACAGTTGATATTCCTAATCTTCAGAAATAATCTAATGAATTTAAATTTGAACTTAGAAATCGGTTTCAAGTATTAGTAGATTTTGAACATGATCCAGATTTGAATGAAATTAATATGAAAATAACTGATACACTTTTAAAAACTGCAACAAAGATAGCTGGTAGAAAAAAGCAGCAACTGAACAGTAAAATTTCTACTGAGACAAGAGAATTTATGAAGAAAAGAAGGAATATAAAGATATACAAAAATGATGCATTAAAAAGGATTGAATATCTCGAATTTTGTAAAATGGTGCAGAAAAGAGTTGAAAATGGTATAAGAAAGTATAACTGTGAACTAGCAAGGAAAGCTGTAGACGAGAATAAAAGTCTTAAGAGTGTAAAACAACATTTTGGTATTGGTAGGAAATTTATATCTGCAATAAGAAAAAAAGATGGAATTATTACTAAAATGAGAGATGATATCATGAAATGGGTAGAAGATTTTTATCAAGATTATATAGTGATAAAGACTAAGTACCTTCTATATCTATTACATCTTCTGAATTGCCCAGAATTTTAAATGAAGTGAGACATGCAATTAAATATATGAAGAAAGGAAAGGCTCCAGGTAATGATGGAATTATAATTGATATATTAAAAAAAGCAGGTGAAGAAATAGAAATTTGTTTAGCAAAGTTATTTATCAAATGTCTAAATGATAAATATGTACCAGATGATTGGAAAGAATGCAGTATTAATATTAATACTGATAAAGAAGATATTAGAAATTACAGACCTATCAGCCTTTTATCAGTTTTATACAAAATTTTTACCAAGATAATTACAACTCATCTACAGAAAACATTGGATTTCCACCAACCAAGAGAACAAGTTGGATTTATAAGTGGTTTTAGTACAATAGATCATATCCAGGTATTGAGAGAAGTTATAGAAAGGACAAATGAATATGACTTGCTATTATGCTTTGGATTTGTAGATTATGAAAAGGCATTTGATTCTATAAACATTTCTTCAGTGATTAAAGCATTGGATCATTAAGGTATTGAAACGATAACCTTCCAAGCCCTTATCGTTTCATCATCAACCTAATGACCCACTCATCTGTGCTAAGTTTGAACCTTATTTTTTAATGTTAACACTTTTAAAATTAACTTGTAAAACCCAACTATAATGTCTGTCTGGATTAACATTATATATTTACATGCAACCAACGCTATAATTCGATAGGATTAATAAAATTGTGGCATATTACTATCGTGGAATATTTTAAGAAAGTTTATTATATAGAATAATGTTAAAAGTCAATTTATTAATAATTTTGTTGTTATAAATTCGTATGTAGATGCATAATCTGTCATATATATAATGTACATAGGGGTGGCATGATTTAAAATATTAAAAGTTGTATTTAAAATGTTAAAAGTTGTTCTTTAAAAATATGTTAAAAGGTTTTTTTTAAAAAAAATATGTTTTAAAAGAGTTTCTTATTTAGTAATTAAAATAAAAAGTTCTGATCAAGTAATTAAATCAGATTTGTTGTAAACAAGAATTTACTTTAACTGTCGTACCTGCGGTAGGTAAAAATAAAAATCATCTTTTAAAATCTAACTAATTGAAAGTTAAAAATGTTTGCAACAGAAATTCATACAGAAAAAGCATTGGACCAGCACCATTTTAATAGCCTAAAGCAGGCACGTGAAACTCATTCAAACAATGGGCCATTTTATGCTACTGGTAAGATTCTCGCAGGCCACATCACACAAATTTTCTTAAAATTGTATTTTGAAGTGAGAATGCAGGAATATAGATGGGATAATTAAAGCATATTATGTAGTTTAGTGAATTCAGTTCAATAATATACAATTGATATAGTATTGCTTTTATTTAAACATTTATTTTATTTGATTACATATTTATAAAACTACAATTTATTGTTTTTACCAGAAATTGGCCAACGTTTTCCTCCTACTAGTTTTTCAATATCTGGATTCAAAGACTGAGAGCAAGCAATATTCATTATGGCAGATAGATGTTTATCAGTTAATCTTGATCTGTAAGCTGTTTTATTTAATTTCATGCATGAAAATAATTGCTCACATAAGTATGTACTTCCAAAAAAGCTTAAAATATGTGCAGCAAATTTTTTAATTTCTGGGTATCTTTCGCCTAAATAGGAATATATTTTGGGAGTTTCTACTTCTCGATATTTGTTTTTTAAAATTGAATCATTCTGGAAATCGATTAATTCCAGTTGGATCCAAGTCGGAGCTTTTTCAACTTCAAAGGCAAATGGTCTTGTGAAAAGAGAAAAAATTTCTTCCAACTCCTTGAAATCATCAAAACGTTTATCGAATTCATCTTTTATTTTTTCAATTTTTGCAGAGTGTTGTGAAAACGAGCAACTTTTATTTTGTGCTTTTAACTGCTCACACGTAGGAAAATACGTTAAAGCGTTCTTTTGCAAATGATTTTTAAACAAATTCAGTTTTTGTACAAAGCTTGCAACTGCATCATACATATTCATTATCAATTGATCTTTGCCTTGCAATGTAATATTAAGATTATTCAGATAGCCTGTAATATCTATTAAAAATGCTAGGTCTAGTACCCACAATGGATCTTTTATAATTGATATATTTTCGTTGTTTTCATCTTTCATTTCAAAAAATAATATTTCCTCTAAAAGCAGATAGAAGCTCTTTAAGACATTGTGGCAGGACAACCAACAAACTTCTGTGTAATAAGGAAGATCTTCAAATTTGGATTCTAAATCTTTAAGGAACGAAGTAAATTGGCGATGGTTAAGTGCTTTTGTTCGAATAAAGTTGACTATCTTTGTAACTGTTTTAAGTACTTGGTCCATTTTTAATAATTTTAAACATAGAACTTGTTGGTGAATGAGGCAATGGAAAGCTTTGATTTTCAATTTATCTGGATATTCATTTTGTAATTTTCTTGCCAGTCGTGACACAGAACCTTTAGTTTCACCTGTCATTGATTTAGTGCCATCAGTTGTAACAGAAACAAGCTTGTCAAGAGGCAAGTTAAGTTTTTCTAAAATGCTCCATACGGCATCAAAAATATCTTCAGCAGTTGTTGTTCCATGAAGAGTGATGAATTCCAGCAATTCTTCGGTGATCGTCATATTATTATTGCAACCACGAAAAAAAACAGCAACTTGTGCAACATCTCTTATATCCATGCTTTCATCAATCGCAATTGAAAAGAACTGGATTTTGGTAGATATTTCCTGTAGTTGCAAAGTGATGTCATCTGCCATTTCAATAATTCTATCTGCCACCGTATTTCTTGATAATGAGATATCTCGAAATGCCTGTACTTTTTCTGGACAGACAAATTCGGTAGCTTTTATGATACATTCCTTGATTAAAGAACCATCAGTGAATGATTTTGAATGTTTTGCTAATAAATAGCTTATTTCATAACTAGCTCTTGTTACTAATTCATTACTTTGTATAAATTTTGTAAGCACTCCTTGCTGGCTACTTAGTGAATTCTTCATTGTTTTTAATTTTTCTTCTTTTATTTTAGCTTCAAAGCATGGAAATTGTTTTTTGTGATTAATGCTATAATGTCACTTAATATTGTATTCTTTAGCAACACTAATCATTTATTTGCAAATTAAGCACATAATCTTATTGTTCACTTCCACACAAAAATAATTCAGTTCGTACCTTTCTTGAAATTTTCTTCCCTCATCATCAATCTTTCGTTTTTTATTTAGTGTTGGAAGTGGCATTTTCTGTAATAAAAATAGGGCTTTAGATTTAAATTTTTAAAATTAAAAAAATTGCAGCTACGTTTATGCTAAATGTGCATCATAAGGATTTAATGCTACTCTAGTATTTAAATGTAAAGAGAGCGCTTCTGTCGATTCTCGCTCCTGCAATTATGCTTGATAAATGGAGATAACTATAAAAGGTACGGATTATGTTTTTTCTCTCTCAGTCCAGACTTCCCAGCATAGAGCAATTAAGATAGAGATGTGACAAAGAACAAAGCTGTGCATAAGGCTATAGATTAGAAATGGTGGAAGACACTAAAGTTCCCCAAGGCTGAACATAGACTGGTAAAATTGTAGAACTTTTAGTGTTTTGCAAACTGAATTGTAATCGTTACTAACTTATATGTAAAATATTATTGTTTCTTATGTTTGATTATAATTAAAATATTATATAACAAAATGTCAAATGCATGCTCATTATTTCTTATGCTGTCTGACTAGTTTCAGAAAGGTAGAAACTCTCAGTTATAGCAGTTTACTTATATTTTTTGAATGAGTTATAAAAGAAAACAACCCGCAAATTTTTAACACACCAATCAGGATAAAGAAACTACCACAACTGCCTTTTGTTACAATTCTAAGAAAAACCCAACATCTGCAGATACGATTGCTACGTTGGTGGTGCAAATAGCTGACTAATGTATTTATGTTCTCGGAAGCACAGCAGCACGTTATTAACGTTGCTAGCTTTGGTATTCACATATCTCAAATGTTTCATCATCATAAAGGCATGTCATCAAAAATATTTAGCTATGTGTGTAACCGAGAATTATAAATTAGCCATGTATGTAGACAACAACTACTGTTTATATTTCAGTTCATGTAATTAAATATAAGAGCTTGTTTTTTAAAATGAGTTTATTATTTGCAACATATCATTCGGTTTTCATTTTATTGCATAGCATTTTAGTGATGGGCCATGAAATATCCCATCGAGGGCTGCATGCGGCGTGCAGGCCACCAGTTTCACCTATCAGGCCTAAAGGGAATTATAGCACCTCAGAAATCCAGCAGTAGATTAAAATTTATGTAATTTTGTATCAGTAAAGCAAATTCTTGAGTTTATGGGTTCTAGGGCGATATAGATTCCTATAATGTAAGTGCTTGCAGAGCAAAATATCTAAATACCCTATATTTTAAACTTAGGATAGCCAATAGCCAGTTTTATGAAAGCAGTGCAGCCAGACTCCACATCAGTTTAATTTCTAAAATGTCTGGCTAAAAACAGGCATTTCTTTGCTGTTACTCTGCTGTGGGGAGAACGGGGATTTCTCTCATTCAGTGCCGTAACAACTATCCTGCCACTAGAAGACCCAAAGCCTAACAGAACTGGGAAAGAGATGATGCCACCAGCTGCCCAATCAAGCTCACCAAATCTGCAGCCCAAGCATGTGCAGTTCAGATAAATAATAATCGATACAGTTTATTTTCGAAACCGCAGAACTCTGTGTAATCCATATATAAATTATAACCTAAATCCCAGTTAGCTAACTCTCACCAAAAAAATAGTTAAATGTAACTTAATTAATTGTAACCAAATGTAACTATAATTTAAATCCGTTTTAATATTTAAAAAAATATAAAACGTTATCAAAATTAATATTTCTAAAAGTTATAATGCCCTGCCTATTTGTAATTTCTTTTCACTAAGAAATTGAATTAACATTTTCTAATTTAAAGTTATATCACTGTGATTATGTCTATATTTTTTTTGCTTATTTTAGTTAAATGTTTATTGTATTTCATATGCCAATACTTCAAAACAGCGAGTACTTAATTTTAATATATTTTCAAGAAGATATTATTCAAATATCTTCATGTAATTGTTTTATGGCGTAACCTTTCAGCACGCTGTTTCGAAATCCTATTTTTAATAATAATAATGACCCGCCTTGCGGTCATTATTATTCTTATTAATTTTGATTTAAAATGTGAAATGTGGCTCATTTCAATCAGCACTTTACAAACTTATTAAATTGATATTTTTTTTATTAAAAATTAAACTAGTCTTGAGGATAGTTATAAGTATATTTTCCAGTTAAGTTAGCCCTAACTCCATATAAATATACTTTCCCTCTTTAAAATATTGATTAATTGTAAAGTAATCAGATAGATCGAACGTGATAAAGTAAAGATGTTATAAATATTCCTGTCAGCAGCATATATATATTTTATCATGCTGCACAAGGGTTGGCTTCGATTGACAGAGCTAATAATCTATTGTTCTTGTATTTCATAAGATTAAATATAATATTCTTTGCTTGTTGGATGAGAGCCATTATTTATTAAATATGTTCTCGTTTTGCTGCTACATATATTACATATATTAAGATGGAGCCACGGTGAAGCCAGCACATCTTCTCTTATAGGGTAGTGCAGTAGTGAAGCCTGAGGTAAGGCCAGTTAGCACGTAGGTCCCCAGCCACTTCTAAACAAATGTTCCTTTCATTCGCAGCATGATGATGGGTCCCAGGCTACTGGTGTTTATCGCAAGAACTCTTGAGTTACTCATCCATCCGCAAAGCGACTTTTCTTATTGTCATTTACCTGTGCCATAGTGCATTGGTAAAATCTTGTGCAGCCAACTCTACCTGCTTAATGTATCATTTTCAGCATTGATCTAAAAATTCTCTTGAAAATCAGGTTCGATCTAAAGTTATTTGAGCTGATTTATACGCTCGTCTTTAATATAAGTATTTGTAATAATAAATAAATTATTAGTTTTAATCAAAGCTTAGTATGATTACTTACCTATAATAGCCACAAGTTAAATAGGAATTGGCCTAACTATTGATAGACATAACGTAGTGATTATTCATATATTCTCTGTAATTAAAGCCTAAGATGAGAATCTGTTAAACTCATCTATTATAAAACGTTAAGACACATCCATAAATTAATCTGTAAGAAGAGAGTCTGTTATCTCTTTATTTATCCAAATTTTTGTGTGCCTACGCTAGAAAATTCTATATATGTGTTTTGATTCATGATTTACTATTATAATAAATATACAGTTAAATTAATCTAGTCATTCTCCGTCTCATCTACTCAATCCAATTCAAATTATTGATAAGGTTTGTATGCATTAATAAAGTCGTCATTAGAAATAGTATTAGATTATAAGTAATTGCATTTTTTAGCCTTGAGTCTTATTGTTTCACCCTAACCTACACTGGCCGCGAAAGATGGATATACTACGTGTAATTTCAAGTGTGGTCATTCATAGGATCTTGAGTTGTGGAGTACTGGCAAACGAGTTGCAGTGTGGTCGGATTTGGGATGTCACAATTCTGGTCTGGTCGGCTTTGGTCTCTTTGTCTGGATTCTAGATTCTGTTACGTGAATTTACAAAACTTGACCAGTACAATATAGATCCAGGATATTGTCATATTTTAAAGAATATTTATAAAAATGCAACAGTAACAATTAGATTATATAATGATACTGGGAAAGTCAACATTGAGAAGGATGTAAGACAGGGTGACTTCATATCTCCAAAACTTTTTATAGCAGTGCTGCAAGAAGTATTTTGTGGATTAAAATGGGAAGCTAAAGGAGTGAAAGTAAATGGGGATTATTTAAGTCATTTAGATTTTGCAGATGATGTAGTTGTTTTTGCAAATAATGCTTTAGAGCTGCAGGAAATGTTGTCGGAGTTATCAGATGAAAGTAGGATTAAAGATAAATGTTAAAAACTCTAAAGTAATGTTTAATGGATTTTCTCAAAATATGAAAATAAAGATTGATTATGATGAGTTAGAAGTTAACAGTTACAAATACGTTGATCAGATTATTAATACAGATGGAAACATAATGGATGAAATTGATCATAGAATTAAACTTGGTTGGAGTGCTTTTGGTAGAAATAACTTGATACTAAAAGGAAATATGCCTATGTGTTTGAAAAAGAAGGTTTTTAATAAATGTATTTTACCAGTTTTTATTTATGGATCTGAGACTTGGACACTTAATAGAAGAACACAGAGATTTAAGACCACTGAAAGAAGTATGGAGAGATGCATGTTGGGAGTAACAAGAAGAGATCAAAAATGCAATGTATGGATAAGAGAACAGGTGTTTCTGACCTCATTGAAAAAATTAAAAGACTGAAATGGAGTTGGGCTGCACATATTGCTAGAAGAGATGATAATAGATGGACAATTGAAATCTTAAAGTGGATTCCAAGAGATTGTAAAAGACCCAGAAAGAGACCACATGTGAGATGGATGGATGAAATAAGAAAGTGTGCAGAGATGATGTGGAGAAGAGAAGTTAAAAATTGGAGAAGATAGATTGAACTTGGAGAGACCTTCATCCTGCAGTGGAAGATGATGATGTTTTTAAAAATTAGTTTTCAGAATTAGTTGATCACTGAAACTGTGATTAATTTCATTTAAAGATTTTTTTATGTTAAGTTTATTTTATAAATGGAACTGTGACATATATTATATTGTCACCATTACTAATTTGACTATATTAAAAAAAAAAGAGTATATAAATAAAAAAGGCTATACACTGTTTACTTGATGGAGTTACATAGTGACCAATAAAAAATAAAATGTCGACAATTATTCTTGAATTTACAATTATAAAAGTGTATTGAATAAAAATCAAGAAAGTAATATAAATTTGCAATAAAAATAATTTATTCACTTAAACAAAATCAATTATTTAACAATAAATTACATTAATGACAAATAAAATATATGCAAAAATGCAAATCCATAAGAAGGTTCATATTTGATCTTGAATTTATCAATGTAAGTGTATATTAAATAAAATATTTTGCAATAAAAATGTGTACTGAATAAAAAAAAAAGCAAAACATAGTCCATGAATAAAATGTGTATGAACTAAAAAAGCATTATTTAATATATATAACCATAAATTTAAGTATAAATGCAGGCACCATAAATTTAAGAATAAATGCTGGATAAGCATTTCTGAGATATTTGATTTGTCATCAGTATATATATATATATTTGTTAAATAATTGATATTGTTTTGATAAATAAATTATTCTTATTGTAAAATATTGTATATTATTTTCTTGATTTTTAAAATATTGTGTATTATTTTCTTGATTTTTATTTAATATACTAAATTGTAGCCATAAGTCCCAAATTAAATATGAATATTTTGTTTAGTTTTTATTTGAACAGTAAATACTATGAAGATCAATCAATCTGACAGATATACACTATATTAACAATAAAATTTGATACGGAGAATCTCGGAATTCAAGATTGGCAGCCATGGTTGTTTTTTTAATTATACATTTTCATGGATATAGTTATCCCATAACTCTAAAGAATATGTTTGACTTGTTAATGTTAAAATTTATTAATAAATCAATTTTAAATTCCTGTTAACTTTAAAAAATAACAATAAATGTATTATGAATTCCATTCACAGAAATAATACAAAACTATGACAATAAATTTTAAATAAAATAAATTTAATAATTCAAACTACAGTAAATATAATTTTTACATGGATTTTTTTTTTTAGAACAAAAAGTGACTAACATGGGTTATTCATGTTAGCAGCCTGAAGTCTCTAAAATGGCCTGCAAAATTACCATAAATGTATCTTGTTTGTGCATACATCGCCACATAAATTCCACTGAATAGGATTGGAAGTGTTGTTGCATGGTTCCCGATGCTTTTTGTTTCACCATTTGGTTAAACCCCATAGTCTTTTAATGTTTTGCATATACACACTGTGCACCTCCGTGAAGTTATATCTGTGATTCATCTTAAAATGTTCAATTCCAGAATGGCATAAATTATCTGTTTTATATGCCTTCCAACAATCAGAATAAATCATAGATCCATCTACCAATCTTTAATCACATCCATAAGAATAGTAGTTGTTTTCCCTGGAATAGTTATTATAAAGCACTTGCCAGTCTCCCTGCACAAGTCACCGAATAACTACTGCTGTGGAAGTCTTCCCCCCTGTTGGTTTTTCTGCTTGTTCAAAAGACATGGATTTTGACTATTTTGTTGGCCCTCCTATTTTACAGGACAGTGTAGATAAAAGGTTTTGCAAACTTATTGGGAGGTAGTTGTTTCAGTCAATAACTTTTGTTGGGCAAATCTAACTTTCATTTCCCCATTTCATGGTCGTTAATTCTCCATACCAGCTATAAATAAATCTGAGGGCAGTTGGTAAATAAATTTTTGAGTTCTCTAACCACGTTCCTTTTCAAAGGGATATTTATTTATAATAATTTTTTACATCACATTGCCATTGTGTCTGGTTTCAAGTAAAGTCTCCTCCCATAGTTCTGTAAATATTGAATTACATGGTCTTCTGTTGATGGAAAATCCAAATTTTAATTATTTTGGAGAATATGATTTTAAAAAAAGCAAACTTGCTGAAGGTCAAGTATGACAATCTTACTCTGAATCTAAAAAGACAATGACTACAAACATGTTAGTGTTTATATATGATATTATATACGGTATATAAAAAAGTTGATTAGTTATATCTTGTGAATGGAATTTATAATACATCTTGCTATTTTTTAAAGTTAGCAGGAATTTATAATCAATATTTTTTTTATTTTAACAAATAAAATATAACTTTGCCCCTGAAAATGTATAATTAAAAAAAAAAAAAACATAATTGCTAACCTCCGGGATTATTCATAAGTACCGAAAATTTTAATATTAATTCACATTTACAGTGTGTAATGGATATATATGATTATCATCTTAATATCATTTAGATATCTCTCTCTTTTTTTAGTATTATTACTATTAGTTTTCATCTGCAAAATATATATGCATATATTTCATTTTAATATACTGCATATATAATTAAATTATTTGAATATAGATTTTTTTTTCTAACTTACTGTATTGAAAAAAATTCCCTATAAAAATTTTTTACTGTCCTTATGTTACTTTATTTTTCACTGATAAAACAATTATTGCTAAATTAAGAAGAAACAAAGAGAAGAAAATTGCTTTTAGTACTTTTTAAAATATCTTTCTTTAATTTATTGTATTCTATACTAACCTGTGTTTTTTTATTTTTTTAAAAAAAAAACATCATTCAGCTGATAAATAGGAGAAACTTTCACAAAAGGAAGAATGTTTCTAAAAAATAAAAATAAAATGTTTGATTTTAAATATAAAAGGCATTCTCTATTTTTATTAATTATTATGAACTAACTGTCCCCACACCTTTGTTTAGATTAGTAGAAAATTACCAAATTTTAAGCAAAGAAAAAAAAAAAAATCATGAAAAATTTGTCAAAATTAGTGCAATATCTTAAGTAACAAACACTTTCAAATATATACCATGTTTTTCCAAAAATAAGACTGGATTTTATATTAATTTTTGCTTCAAAAGACATTGTAGGGCTTATTATCAGGTTATGTCTTATTTTTTCATGTACAAAAATTTCTATTTATTTAAATATAAAAATGTACATTTATTCAAATACTTATTTTTTAAAGAAAGTTGCAAGATGCTTACTCCAGGAGACCCCCTCCCCCATGATTTTTTTTTGTACTCGCCAGAATAACTCTTTTTGTATCAAAAATGATTACAGTTAAGAATGTTTGTCCTCACAAAACTCAAAAAAATGCCAACACAAAAATTCAGAAAATGTTTCAGTATTTTACACATGCACATTAAGTTATTTTAATAAAGTCTTTTAGAAGGAAAAAAAAATGTTAAGAAATGAAACTAATTTCTTTTTTGTCTTGAATATTTAAAAGCTATCATGATGAAACTTTAAAACTAAATGAAGCATTCTAAATCTAAGTATTAAATAAAATAAGTACCTAAAAAATATATAAGTGAAATTATAAATTGTGTAATATACTGACTTAAATTGTTTCTCTTTAAAGAACCATATAATATATATTATTATTTATTTAAAACATTAATGTCAATAATATTGTTTATTTATACATTTATTATTTTATAATTCGGATGTATCCATGTTTTTCAGTGGTAAACAAAAGTCATCCATCTGGCTGATGATTTTAAAATAGGGCTTATATTTGGAGTAGGGCTTATATCAAGGGTGTGCAAACTTTTTTAGCTGAGGGCATATTGTCTTTCATAACACATCTAATGGGCTGCAAGTGACATAAATAGAAGTCTTATTTGAAAACATAATTTTTATACAAATTTATTAAATATGTTTACATATATCACAAAAATGTATAACAAAAAAATATTTTCTTATTAATGAGATTTATGTACTTGTCTACAATTCTGCTCAAAACTGTCGTAATCTGGATTGAGACTACTAGTACCTATTTGTAAAATTGCATTTAAATTTGAATCTTATACAGAAGATCTGTTCACAAATATATGTTGAAGCAAACAGTACAAACATTTTTTGGGCAAAGGTAAAATCACTGAATGTCGTATTCATAAAAATTTCCTTGAGTGCATTATCTCATTGAAGATCCATGAATTCAAATTGCAAATCATCCAATACTGTTTCTACATTGCTGGTAAATGGATAACATAAATTCATTTTCCAGTGATTTAAAATTGGCAAAATGCCTTGAAAACTTTTCTCTTAAGACAGACACAATATTTCTTTGAACAAACTTGATTGATAGTCTGTGTCTGCAATATTGGAAAATATACAAAATTTTGCTCATGGAGGTGTTTGTCCAAAAGTTGTAATTTCACTTGGAAAGATTTAATTTCCACAAATAATTCATGTGCAAAAACAATTTTGCTTTGTAATTTAATGTTCAGTTCATTCAATTTATTAAAAATGTCAACTGCAAATGCAAAATCACATACCCATTCATTGTTTTTCATGTTAGTGACAAATTCACGATGTCTTTTATTTGAAAGAAAAGCAAAAAATCTTGTGTCAGATTTCATACTCTTTTCAGAACATTGCCAAGGCTTAACCAACGTACATTATTTTGATACAGCACATCTAAATAATCACAATCCATTTCATTCAAGAAATTTCTCAACTGTCTGATTTAGTCTTCTTGCTCTGATGATGTTTATAGTGTGCATTACTGGATCAATCACATGTTTAATAAAGTCCAATGAAGGTTGCATAAACTCTTTTGGTGAATTATACAATGCAATGATAGATGTTCTTTCACTTTTTCACCAAGAAGATTTATGAGTCTAACTGCTTTTCCTGTTAATGAAGGTGCACCATTGGTTGTTATGCTGACCAATTTATTCAATGGTAATCCAGATTTATTCAGACAATTTTCAAGGCATTCATACAAATATTTATCCATCAATTTTTCAAGTGAGAGCAACTCTTTAGTAATTACAAAATTATGATCAATTCCTCTGATGAATACAAGCAGTTGTGCAGTATCTTTAATATCATTGCTCTCATCCAGTGCCAAAGAGTACCAATCAAATGATTTGCTGACCATAACTAATTGTTTTAACAAATTCTCTGAAATTGCATCTATACCTTGTACTATAGTTCTTCTTGACAAAGATTCACCTTCAGAAAATGATTTGTTACATTTGGCAATATTATACGCAAGTACAAAACTAGCTTTCTTTGCACCAGCTTGTATGTCATGTTAGACAAAAACATTTTGTTGCTGGTTCATACTTTTTAATAAATCATTTGCCTTTTGCTGTTTTTCATTTTTTGATAAAGTACTTGCAAATGTATTGTGTTTACTTTGCAAATGCCTCTTCTAATTGTACTCCTTGAAAACAGCAATGCTCTCATGGCATATTAAGCATACTGCTTTGTTTTCAACATTCATGAAAAAATACTTCCATGTCCATTCATTGTTAAAAACACAGCATCCATTATCAATTTTACATTTTTTAACTGTAGTCATTTTTAAGAACAGATTTCAAAATTTGGAAATTAACAGCCACGTCTGAACACTAGTGATATAAATGGTATACTGACAAATGCAATGATTTTAATAAAGACCCTGAGATTTAGACAAAAACAGCTGATCAAGTGAAGAGTTTCAGGATGTTAAGTTGAACAATTATTTATTTTACATATGTCTCGTTTTATGCGGTAGATAGGTACCTCAGAAAACGTGTACAAAAGAAATCGCACAAAAATAGACTTAATTTACCTTGAAAAATGGGGGATACGTACTGTAATCTTAAAAAGTCGCATAAAAGCAAAGCACTAACATAAAATTATGTTAAAATTTGTATAAAAAAAAATAAGGAAATAAAATATGACTAATAAAAAATTTCAAATTTTAAAAAATTGATACAAGACAAAACTTTTTTTTATTAACTACAGTATTTTATTCAAAACAATATATTTTTATACCTAATTTACAGTATTTACATTTTTTCATACATGTACAGTATTTTAATCATTATCACTATTTGATGATATGCAGGTTCGTTTGTAAACTGGTAAGAAATCAGATTCATTACAAGAGGAAATACAACTGGACTTGCCCAAACTAAAATGTTTTCCAATTGCTATTGATCCTTCCCATTTCGCTAAGCGATCTAAAATTGAAATTTTTGTTTCCAAAGAAATTCCTTTTCTTAGGTGTTTTTTTCTTTCCATTAGGGTAAACTAAAAGTTTAAAATAAAAATACGAACTTAGACTTATGATAATAAAAAGACACCTACTCACCACTCTTGAGCAAAATTTAATTAAAACTAACAATTTTAGGTAATGCATCGTTTATTGATCCACACCGCGTGATGGCGCTGTTTCTATGCTAAAGCACATAAATATGCTGTTTACAAGGCCGCTCATAGATCTTACGGCCTGTAAACTGTTCAAACACTAAGATGTTAAAGTGCACCCTTCCCCCAACATCTCTAGCATGTTGAACATTATTAGCGACGAGTATGCAACACTCTCTATAGACATTACTCTTGACTATTGTACAGCGTATGATATGAAGGTTTCTGTAGTTGTAATGATGAAAAGTATATTAGAATGGATTTTTTTTTTGGTTAAATATATTATAATTTATGTGAGTTAGTAAAAATTGTAACGAATTCTCAAATGATTCGGCAAAGTTCATGATCAAGTCGTGCACTTTCCGATACTTTTTCGAGATCAAAACAGATAAATGGCAGACGACCGTTCGGCGTTGTAGTTTTTAGATTTACCTGCTATAGTAGCAGATGCGGTGGCCTTCCTTCAACCAAAAAATATTTTACCCACTCAGGAAAACTGTCTTTGTGGTGGTTTAATGAAATTAATGCGTTGTCAAACATCTGATATGGAATGTCAATTGCGTCAATGTCGACGAAGGTGTTCCATTCGCTCATGGAATAGGGTTTGAGGGCTGCTGATTTGCTTTTTCGCAAACGGTACGTCTAATTTATTATTGAAGCTGGGATCAGCTGACAGTGAAGCGTATTAGAGCTGAGCTGGAAAGGTGTCAAAACGCCGTAAGGAATATGATGACAGGTCTTAGAGAGGTCTGCCAAGAAAGCCTTGTTTCTCAAAAAAAAAATTTTTTTTTTCTTCAAAAACAATAAAAAAGACTTGGAAAAAAAAAAAAGACCGGAAAAAAGAAATGTTTGTTTAAAAAAAAAAGAAGACAGAATATTTAAAAAAAACCAAAAAAAAAACAAACATTTTTTTATTTTTAAGAAATATACATAAAACCGGTTACAAAAAAAAAACAAACAGCAACAACAACAACAAAAAAAAATCAAGCAAATCCAAAAATTAAAAACATAAATCAACAAAATTTAAAAACAGCCAGGTTACATAAAAGAAATGTTTGTTTTAAAAAAATTAAAGCTAATTTTTATAAAGTTGTTTAAAAGTTTATATATATATATATTTGGGTTTATTAAAATATAATTGTATCATGTATATTTTATTATATAGATATATATATAATATTACTTAACTACATATTTAATTATATATAGTTTTATATCAAAAATATTAAATATATGGTCGTATATGTTTGAATATTGCAGCTCTGATAAAGACTGCTGCTGATCAGTCAAAACTGTTAGGAATTACTGTCAAGGAATAAATAAAATTTACTGCATAAAATGAATAAAAAAAAGTATATTATATGTTATTTTGTAGTAGCAAATTTGATCAAATCTATAATGTAATTGTCAAATATATATGTCTAAGTGTGATTAAATGATAGCAAAAATAATTTACAGCTTGAATTTATATAAAATTTATTATTGTTAAAGCTGCATGACCTAAAATTATAGATTTTTAAATTAAATAAAATCAGAAGAGGATATCAACAACAATTTTCCAGGTTTAATAGTAAAATCTGATAAATTCAGCTAGAAGAAACACTCAATCTGTAGATGTAAAATAATAAGCTATCAGTGTGGAATAGTACTTTTCAGTACATTCCCCTATTAGAATAATTATAATTTATGTTTGTGCTTATAGTTTCCCAGAATGTCCAACTGAGGACTATTAAACTTGTATCTTTCCATTCATTTTCCAGCCTCGCACTGCCTAAAGTGAAAAACAAATAACTTGCCAGGACCTAGGATAGAATGCTTGAGTTGCAGTCTATCTTAGTGAACTAATGGGTATGTTAATTTTGCATGGAATTAGACTGCTTTGATGCCCAGATGTTTACTTATAATATAACATCAGATTAGTGAAATCAATCAGTAACTATAGTGATAAGTAATAATTGTCTAAGAAAGTAGATATATTTTAAATTAATAATGGGCTTTCCATTTCAAGAAAGAAAGTTAATCTTCAAAAATGCTATGGAACAGCATCTATAATATATAAAATTCATATCAATGCTTGTATACAGAATTTCTAATGAAAATAATATGGTAAAAAATTTGATTATTTATATTTGAAAAAGCCTGAATTTGAAGTGTACTGTAATGGTCAAGTTTTGTACATTCGCGTAACAGGATCTAGAATCCAGGCAAAGAGACCAAAGCTGACCAAACTAGGATTGTGACATCCCGAATCCGACCATACTTCAACTCGTTTGCCAGTACTCCATGACTCAAGACCTTACAAATGACCACACTTGAAGTTACACATAGTATACCCATCTTTCATGACTGGCATAGGACGGAGAAACATGAGACTCGGGACTTAAAAATATATATTAACTAGATACTACCAGCACAAAATTAAAGTTAACATTTAAATATGGTAATTAACACATAGATAGTTATATCACGTATATATATATATATATATATATATATAATTAACTAAGACTGAATTGGATTGAAATAAGAATGAGAAATCACACGAAAACAGAATAAATTTAACATATATTTATTAAATAAATAAAACATAAATTAATGTGGGAAAAGGATGCAGGCTTTATAACATTAGGATTTAGCATGTCTCCTCATTTAATTATTAATATGAATTTATATATTTAAGAATCACTAAGCGGTGCCTACATTAGGTTATGCCAATTCTTATTGAAAGTGGTAGCTACTGTTATAAAAATGATGTACTAGTCCTAGGCAAAATATTTATGTTAACATTAATAAATTAGTAAATCATGAGCATATAAATCAGCGCAGGGTTGAGTTTGAACCTAGAAACCAAAGATATAAATTTCAGTTTAATACTGAATAATTAAATTATGGGACTCAGAATTGGCTATACGAGATCACCGACATGCTACAGCACTGACAAATTACAATAACAGAGCGCCCTACTGATAGATTAGTGACAAGGGTTTTTTGTGACTAACACTGGTACCCTAGGACCAAGCATCATGCTGATAAAAGGTCGGGGTGGCTTACACGAGTGCCTGGAATTATACATCAGGTCTTACTAATGTGCGCCCCGAAAGAAAGTAAGATGGGGGGTCTTTCCCGAGGTCCCATCTTAAGGAGAAAATGCAACAAAATGTTAAATATTGAACGTGAATTTAATATATCTAATTTGCCAAGTGAAAGTATGACATTAATTATTACAAAAATATGGGGCAATAGCCAAGTCAGTATTACTATTATGAGCCAATTCTAATGCTATATAATCAAGCAACGTTAGAGGGATAGAGAAAATATAATAAAACTCGTGTTTATAGGTTTCAATCTACACATAGAAATTATTATGAGGGAAGGGAAGTATATATTGACTGGCCAAATAATTACTGAATATACTTTTGTACTACTAAGGCTAGTCCTTTACCCTATTCATAGGTCTCAATAAGACTAAAATCTAATAGTAAGCTACAATACATTTAAACTTAAATAAGAATTATAGGAATTCGAAACAACAAGCATCGAGAATGACATTAAGAAAATAATTATGGGAAGATATTTGCAATTATATCCCCAAATATTTATTATGTTTAAATGCTCACTGCTTCGAGACATTGGCATATTGTAGGCACAACCGCAGCGATAGAGAAAGAAATTAGCGTAAGTTACATTTAGTTTAAATAAGATATTTGTAAAGATATAGGCAGATTATACAAATGATATTTTAACGAGAATTTATAATGAAACATTTAAAGGATTTAGAAAATTACATTAGTTTATAGTTTACTAGCTTTAAATTTTTAAGCAGAAAATTTGGATTTAGAAATAGTTCGTTGACACCGAGCTCTGCAGTTTTAAATTGGCATTACCAATTAGTTGCTGGGCTGAATAAGGTGCGTGGTAGCGTCTACATTATGGAAATAAACTGGTGCTGGATGGCTTTATGTGGCAGCTCCGGTTGTTGAAGCATTGGCTGGCAGTGGTCGCACCATTCTTTCCATGGGTTTAGAAGCAGCAGTCATCTTTCTCTAGTCAGATCTTTCAAAGATCAATCTGACATGGGTTAGATATAACGACACTCTTCTAAAATTAATGACTCCCCTCTCAAGCTCAAAATATACCCTATTTATACTTTTATTTTAAAGTACTTAACTAGAAAAGAATCTGTTTCACCCAGAAACCCATTAACTCTGAAATATCATATCAAATTGTAAGATTTCCCAATTTGATCAAAATATTTTTGTTTAGGCTTCCATGGCGCCTCAAATCCTCTTGTAGATTTTAAATAGTTTTGCTCCAGTGATTTTAATGAATACACTTTCGCCATAAACAAATTATTTAACCTCAGATGTGGTGGACCTAAATACAAATCTGTTTACGGCTAACTTTTTATTTTTAACTAATTTAACTAAAAGCTTTTTTGCTCTTTTACAAAATTAAATCACGCCACTCTATATATATTATTGTATAAGATGAATCATACATCCACATACAAATTTGCATTTAATAAAATTAATAAATTGGCATTTCTACTATTTAAAATTATAACAAATCATTTCTTTATAAAATATAAAATTTAAATCATTATATTCGCTGTAACATCTGCTAGCCTATGTATGTACAGCATTTATTCGTATGTGCATATATAATGCTGTGCACCCAGCCGTGATAGAAAGGTTTATACGTTTATGTATTGAAATGAATATTTTAATAGAATTTGAACTCAGCACAGATAGGTTTGGTATTTAAACTAAAACGTGCAACGAGAAGGGCTTGAACCTGACCGTTGGAGTACATAGTTTTGAATTTTATAATGAAATTATTCATTCTGTTCTAGGTATAAGGTGTTTTTTTTTTATGGGGAAATATTTTTGCCTTTTTTTTTTTTTGCAAAAGAATGAGATTTGGATTAAAATAAAAAGTTAACAAAAACCCCTCTCTTCATCTTAATATTTTTTTTTTTATATGTTAATATTTAAGTAGTAATTTATGTAAATCTGAAGCATTTGTCATATATATCAAAGCCACAATTCATTGAATAATAATTCCAAGTATATTTAGGAACAATAAAGTAAGTATAATAAAGTAGACTTATTGTTTAATTAAAGAACAAATGCATATCTGGCAAACGTATATATTTAAATCATCTAATTTACATGTAAATAAACCATGACATAATTATATTGATTTATGTTATTAAGGTGCAAAACAAATCTGTTTCATTTTATTCTCATTCATAATTATATATGTTTTTCTTCCATGATATGCAATTAATTAGTTAAGAATAGTTTAATGTATGCATCATTCTTGATGTCTGTGCTTTATGCCAACTAAAACCTAGAAGCAATAACGGGGAAGAATTGATAAACTGCAGAAATTGTCAGAATAATATTTTTCCAAAGTTCTTCACTCCCGAAGATGATAGCTCATTATAACATTTACCAACATTAAATACAAATCCACATGTTATGTTTAACAGATTATCTTTTTATAAATCATTTAGGGATAGATGAATCTTGAAATGCAACCAGTTATTTGGTTGTTTTTATATAATAATTTTAAGCAGTAGAGCTTAGTTTAATTATCACCAGAAACTTGCATCAATTTATCTTAAAAGTCTAAAGTTTGTTTATGTACTTGATATTATGATCTTGATAAATCATGTCTTAGCATAATTAAATAGCTTAATTCAAGTATCAATATACATGTACCATTTCCTATTGTGATATATAATATTAAAAAATAAACATTACATTGAACATGCTATTAGTAACTAAATAAATATAGTCCATTCAAATATTTTGTGTGGTTCATAATTATTAGAATTAAGATGTATGATAATTAGAATGTGATTTATAAAGAAGTTCAATAGGTGATCATAATTAAAATTAACTAACATTTTTGGTTTTTGTTTAAATATAAAAAAAGTTAGTTAAATATTTTACAAAAGTAGTTCATAAAACTCGGGTCATTAAATATAATATAAATATTGTCATCATTATATGTAGACTATCATTTATTTGAAAACCTGGATTTGAAATTGAATCTGGATTTGGATAATTTTTGAAAATGCATAAAATCTCTCAAATAGAAATTTAAAATTCTATTGGTCATCATCATCATCACTATCAACCATTATCAATCCACTGCAGGATGAAGGTCTCTCCAAGTTTAATCCATCTTCTCCGATTTTTAGCTTCTCTTCTCTACATCACCCCTGCACACTTTCTTATTTCATCTATCCATTTCACATGTAGTCTCTTTCTGGGTCTTTTACAATCTCTTGGAATCCAGTTTAAAATTTCAATTGTCCATCTGTTATCACCTCTTCTAGCAATATGTCCAGCCGAACTCCACTTCAATCTTTTAATTTTTTCAATGAGGTCAGTAATATCTGTTTGGTCTCTTACCCATACATTGTGTTTTCGATCTCTTCTTGTTACTCCAAACATACATATCTCCATACTTCTTTGAGTGGTCTGAAGTCTCTGTATTGCTCTTTTATTAAGGGTCCAAGTCTCAGATCCATAAATAAGAACTGGTAAAACACATTTGTTAAAAACCTTCCTTTTCAAACACATAGGCATATTTCCTTTTAGAATCAAGTTATTTCTACCAAAAGCACTCCAACCAAGTTTAATTCTATGATTAATTTTCTCCATTATGTTTCCATTTGTATTAATAATCTGACCAAGGTATTTGTAACTGTTAACTTCTTCTAATTCATCATAATCAATCTTTATTTTCATATTTTTAGCAAATCGATTAAACATTACTTTAGTCTTTTTAACATTTATCTTTAGTCCTACTTTCGTCTGATAACTCCTGCAACATTTCCTGCAGCTCTGAAGCATTATTTGCAAAAACAACTACATCATCTGCGAAATCTAAATGACTTAAATAATCTCCATTTACTTTCACTCCTTTAGTTTCCCATTTTAATCCACAATATACTTTGCAGCAGCACTGCTGTAAAAAGTTTTGGAGATATGGAGATATCTTGTCTTACACCTTTCTCAATGTTGACTTTCCCAGTATCATTATGTAATCTAATTGTTGCTGTTGCATTTTTATAAATATTCTTTAAAATATGACAATATTCTGGATCTATATCTTGATGATCCAATGCTTTAATCACTGAAGAAATGTTTATAGAATCAAATGCCATTTCATAATCTACAAATCCAAAACATAATGACAATGCATATTCATTTGTCCTTTCTATAACTTCTCTCAATACCTGGATTTGATCTACTGTACTAAAACCACTTTTAAATCCAGCTTGTTCTCTTGGTTGGTAGAAATCCAATGTTCTCTGTAGACGAGTTGTAATTATCTTGGTAGAAATTTTATATAAAACTGATAAAAGGCTGATAAGTCTGTAATTTCTAATATCTTCTTTATCACCTTTTTTAAATATTAATATTATTACTGCATTCTTCCAATCATCCGGTACATCTTTATCATTTAGACATTTGGTATATAACTTTGCTAAAATTTTTTCTATTTCTTCACCTACTTCTTTTAATATTATATTGGTAAAATATTTATAAATTAAATGTAAAATTAAAATACTTAGTACTGAATATTTCTTAAAAAAGTTAATTAAAAAAAAATGGAATAAATTTATTTGTATTTATATGATAGAATTTGAATATTATACAGTACTATAATAAAAATGGTGTCATTTTTGTATAACATAAAATTCATAATAAAAAGAGAAATCTTTCATATATAAAAAATCCAATAAAATTACTTTCTTCCTTTTTCTCTTTAAATTTTTATTTATTTATTTACATGAACTCATATATACTCCAATACATTATGCATATGTTTCCAATATTTCAATTACCACCTTGTAGTCATTGTTAAGGATGTACATATTGTAACAGTTTTTGTTATATTTAATTATTTAATTTCTACTGTTACATCAAGCAAGAAGCAAATCCAAACCTAATTAGCTTTTAAGTTTATATTCCTGACTGAACACTGAAAAAATACGCACATATTATTCCAACGTTATATTTCCCGGTCAGATGCCCCTTGGCTGCTGGACAAAAGTATTCGCAAGGAATGCTTTATTAGGCATCCAGTGCTTGAAGTATTTATAAATTTTTTCAGATATTATCACAGTAACAGAATACACCTTTACCCCGCTTAGCGATTGTCTACTTAGCGATATTTCGCAATAGCGATCATCATCAATTTGTACCCACTACTTCGATGTGCAATCGATTATTCGCTATAATGATTGGAAAAAATGTAAAAAAAAATTTGGCAGCCATTTTGAATTTTGCGTCACTGATGACGTCAGAGATAGCTATATTATAACCAAAAACAAAAGTATATTATTGTAATATGTATACAGGTAATGACTTTGCTGTAATTCTATACATATACAATATTTTATTCATAAAACCCTTAAAATATCTATAATTACTTTATCTATAATACATCATATATAATAAATAACACAGCAAACGTTCATTCACTTTTTCTTTTAAAATACGTATATATGTTCTACAATAATATCAACAAATTAAAAATCCTTCTCCTTTTTCATTTCAAAACATTATTTTCTTATTTCAATACTGAACATATATAATACAAAAATACCATCATCACAAACTTTCAGGAAAACATTAAATATGAATATTAAACTGTGTGTGTGTGTTTCTGAAATACGATATATTAATTTTAGAAAACCTGGATAATTATGTAAAAATAGTTGTTGATTTTGTGACTTCGTTAATCAGAAGAAAAACAACATTTTAAAACGATGTCGAATTAGAAAAGTTTAAAAAAAAAACAGATCGCATTTAATTAAAAATCTTTCTACTCGAACGGGGGGCGGGGGGCATTATTACATTACTAAAAATATACAGTAAGAAAAATAAACCTACCTGTATGTTTTAGAAAATTAGAAGTTAGATTTTTTACTTTGAAAATAAGTTGATTTTTTTTTCTATATGTTCAATTAAATAATTAATAATTAAACATTGTTTTTTAATTTGAATAATTTCACATAAGTAATAAAATAAATGTATAGTAGTAATATATACTGTAATACAATTTTAAAAAAAAAAGCACTTCAGTATAGATTTTTTTTTCATTACGATGAAAAACTTCCGCGGAAGAATATAAAAACTTTTAAATTCAAATTTAGTTTCATTGCTGTTCTGTACTTTTTAAAGTGAAAATATGCATTTTTTTTCGTAGTGATATAAAACTTTTCTTTTTAGATACCGTATTTAGTCATCATTGTCATGAAAAAATCAAGAAAATCTTTGAGCTTGGAAATCAATGTGGATATTTTACGTCACTGGAACCGACCAATTTTTTTCCCATAGACCCCCATTATAATTATGTATTTTGTCTATGATATTTTTGCTTAACGATGAGTTTTGGAGGACCAATTGCCATCGCTAAGCGGGGTAAAGGTGTATATGAGTATATATAGCACACACACCCTTTTTCCTTCTTTGTTTATTCCACTTTTCTTCCCATTAGAATAAAAAAAAATATTTTTTTGTCCCTTATTTATTTAAATCTTGCTACTGTTATTCGTTCTTCTTGGTGAAAAAAAGAATTAAACAAGACAACCATTTTTTTAGCAATAATAATGTTTAATTAAGAAAAAATAAATTATCAAGTTAAATGGCATAATAAATTAAAATATCTAAAATAATAAACAAATCTGTAAGTATTGAAATAATATAAGTATATTACAGAATAGCTAATTAGCAAAAGTCCAGGTAAAGTAATTGTTACTTTATCTAACAAAATATACTTCTCTAGTAATAGTTCTTTCTTTTCCTTTTCTTTTTAAATATTGTGCTTAAACTAGTCTATTTCTTTTATGATATGAAATAAATCAATACATGCATGTTTGATAAAAAATGTTTACCTAGGTTACTAGACATTTAGCACTTTATAGACCATCCTGTGGGGAAACACCCACTTTTTTTGCAGAGATGGTTGATTCTTCACTTGATGCTCTGGCTGGCTGGGTTATTCTTGGTGTGGTTCATTGCAGTGGGTTTAGTCTCCCTTTCTGGCTTTATGTTTTTTAGCAGCAGTCATTTCTTTTTTGAGGCATAGCATGATTAATAATGGCAATCTATTTTAGCAGGCAAGGCAGCAGATGTTCTTTCATGGGTGAGTTCGTAATTCAGATGGGTAAAGACTGAGCTAATGCCCATTTAGGGCCACTAGCCACGCATAGTAACAAACATATGCCTGCTAATATTGCTCAGAAAAGCTCATCTCTACTTTTTAGTTCTTTAGACAAATCTGATAACAGAAAATCCAAAAATCAACTGATTAATAATCTCGATCTGCCTTATTTATAGATTTGCTGGCTATTGTTTACTGGAATGCCATTAATTAAAAATATGTCCTTTCACACATTTTTTTGTTATTTTATACAGATCTATGATGAAAAATTTGTACAAGTTTCACATTCTAATAAAATTTACATTTAAATATACTTTTTTGTTTACAATGTTTTAATATCATAACTTTCTAACACCTTTTATTTGCCTATACGTTTCTAATATTTTATTTACCTTTTTTTTTTTTTTTTTCCAAATAAGTGATTTTGAAGAGAAAAAGAGATATATTTTGTTATACACCCCCTTTCCCCCCCCCTTTTTTTTTTGTCTTTCAATCTTTATTCATTATTACCTTTCTTTTATATTTTTTCTTTTTTTAAAATAAAAGTCTTTACAGACTTTTAACTAATTTTCAACTAATTATTAACCCTTTCAAGAATTTTATATAATTTTTTCCCTTTATTTTTTGAAAAAAAATATCGATGACCTAATTCTTTTAATTTCTTTGTTTGTTTCACTTTTACCTTTTAATTAATGTCCTTTTTTTAAAATTATTATTATTAATAATAAATATATACATGTGTGACCATATGTAATCGGCACAATATATATGTACAGTATATACATTATTGCTTAATGTATTGGAGTATATATGGGTTCATATAAATAAATAAAGTTTTTAAAAAGGAAAAATAATAAAATAATTCTATTGGAGTTTTTATATATGAAAGATCATTTAGAACCATATTTTTAAAGAGAAAAGGAGTTTATTGTTAATAATGATGATATTGGTTTTTAAAGAAAACATTTTATGAAAAGAGAAATGTTTAAATAAATTAATTTATTAGTAAATATCTGTATCTTTAAAAAAAAATAGTTATAAAAAAAATATAAATTTAAATTTATTACCTACTTACACTTATTTGAAATTTTGCATTTTAAAGATTAAAAAATTCACAATACAATAAAAATTTAACCATTTTTGTACTCATTTTTCAAAAACTAAATTAATGTAAAAATGTCCACTTGGCAAATTTTTTTTTTTTTTACATTTTGCAGATAAACATTTAGTGTAGAATTTTGAACTTTTTAGTTTTATATTTCATACAGGGTTAAGAACAAATAATGACTAAACTGATATAACTTTTTTACAACAGTTCAACTTTTTCATAAAAATGAAATGTATTTAAAAAACTTATTTTTATATACAATTAGTGTTATGTAACTTGTGGATAATTTTTTATTTTATTTGAATTTTTAATATAGAATCACAAATGTTTTGATTTCAGTTATTAGAATTCTGAATAAATATATATTCATACATTTTCAGGTAAATTTAAATTCAACATTAAAAAAGTGTTTAACCACATTATTTTACATGCTGTCATAATTTTGTAGTGGTATTAAAACTATAAATGTAATTTATTAATTATTTTTTTGAAAACTAATTAATATAGAAAATTGCAACTTATTACATATAAAATTGAGATTTTCACATAGGTTATGGATTATTTATTAACTTCTTTATACCCAAATATGTTATGATATTAAACTGATGAAGTCTTTTTTTTTTTTTTAGTTTTACTCTTAGCTGATGTAATAATTTAGCAAGCTCCATTGTATAAAATTTATTTGTTTTATTTGTTATTGAAAATAAACTTTTGGCATAGAATCAAACATTTTTTTGTTTTTGAAAATTACTATTTAGAAAATTGCAATTTTCATTCAGCTTAACTTCTTTAAAAAATGTGTTAGTTATATTAATTTTTGATCACATGTTTTTTTAAAATCTTGGCTGATATAATAATTTAGCATTAAAAGCTGCCATTTTATAAAATTGATTTGTTTCATGATTGAAAGTAAATTTTGAATAGAATTGACATTTTTTGTTTTTGTAAATTACTGAAAAATGCAATTTTCACATAGCCTAAGAATATGCTTAATTTCTTTATAGAAATGTTTTATGGATAATAAACTCTGATCATGTGTTTTTAAAAATCTTTGTCAATGTAATAATTTAGCAATCTGTTTATTAGAAACTACTATTATCATAAAAAATTGTTTTATTTGTTATTATAGAATCTTAATTTTTTTGTTGTGTGCAGTAAATGTGTTATAGACTTTAAATTCTGATGTGTTTGATGTAATTTAAAAGTGGGTTATTTGATATTAAAAATTACTATCACATTTTATATTTCATTTGTTATTGAAAATAAAATTTTAATATAACATTGTAATTTTTTAAAAAAATGTATCATGGATGGAAAACTGATTATCTATTTTTTTTTTTTTTTGATTAAACAAAGAATGATTTGACATTAGAAACTAGTATATATATATATATATTTATTTCATTATTAAATTAATGGATATAAATTTTTAATATAATATTGAAGATTTTTTGTTTATCTGACAACATTCTCTTGAGAATATATATAAATATTACATTCATAGCATTCAGATTTTAACCAATTTTTTTAACAGTTAGACTTTTAATATATGCACTATGGAAATTGTAGTTTGTGTATATTTTTGCAGTGTCATTTTAGCTGATCTTAAAGTGTTTGAAAAAATGGGGTTTAGAATTCATATAGCTTGGATTAATGATACTGTATTTGCATATAAAAACTGGATATTTTGAAGGAACATTGAATTTGATTTAAAGTATTTAATTGATGAATAAAATATAGATTTTATATAAATGTGAATTGTATATATATTTATGTATGCATATCAAGGGCTTTAAAATTGATAAAACTGTTTTATTTTGTCAGTTATATGCACACAGTTATTGTATATATATATATATACTTATATATGTTTATTATTATATATATGGAAATAGATTATATATGTATAATTGTTTTTACATTGTTAAATTTATTTAAAATTTATGATATTTTTTATTATCAAATTGCTTTAAGTATGCAAGATTTTTAATAATAAATTTATATATATAATATCATATTTATTTTTAACTTGATGAAGATAATCAATTGAAACTTTTAGTGAAATAAAATAAAAAATTATTTTTAAGTATATAAAAATGAAATTTTTAAGTTTTTAAAATATTGTTAAATGTTACTAATTATATTTTACACACACAGACACATATATACACACATTTCAGTATTTCTATAGATATTTATTTCTTGGAGCTTATTATTATTCTGTTTAATATGAACTCAGATATTTCTAGTTTGTCTTTCAACATCTACACATCAAAAATTCTCATCACTTCTTTGTATATAAAATATTGATTATCCTAAAAGAATAACATATCTTACAATAATTGATTCTTTTATAAATCTTAGTGAGAATTTTTTTTTTTTTTGTTTTGTTTATACTGAAAAAAGTTTAGTTCTTAGGCTAGATATATAAAGACATTTATTTGAAATATTTGACAATGGAATATTAAGAATCTTAATTTATAAAGAATATTATAGAAGAAGATATGAAAAATGTATATAAAAAAAAACTAATTTGCATGAAGATCTCTAGTTGAGAGAGTATTTTACTAAATTTAACAGATTCAGATGATATAGATATTGCTGAAAGAATTATTAGAGAGAGCACAAAAAGGTATTTGAATAAATAAGAGGTTTAAGAGGATAATTAAAAAGATGAATAGAAAAATAGAAGGATATTTACATTCAAAAAGCATTATACTAATTTATAATTATTTAGATTTTAGATATTAGTGCAGAATTGATTTAAGATTTTTTTATCCTTTTAACTATTTATTTGTATTAATTATATATTATTTTTAATGCATATAGTATAATCTATATTATAAATTAATAAAATGTAATTTTTGCAGTTTTAAAATTCTGGAGTTATCTCACAATAAATATATTAGCAGTTGGTCAATATTCTTGTGATCTATTTAAGCAAAGCCTAGTTTTATATATAAATTCATTTTTTTTTGTATTTAAAATTATTACTTTGTTTCAGGCAGTCCATCAAGAGTTATGTCAAAATTTTTGATTAAGGTTTATAGGAGAATAGCTTTATTGATCCCTTTTTTTTATTTTTTTATTGTTATGCTGTAATGGGCTTTTTTCTGTGTTTTTTTTTTAATGCCCTGTTTGTGAGAAAGTTCTATTTTAATTCCTTATGTAACATTATAAACATCCTTCCTTGTTTTTTTTTATATATATATAATTGATATTTATTGAATAATGATATGACAAAAGCAACAAAAACAATGTATATTTAAATTCTTTGATATGTATTAGTAAATTTACATGAGATAAAAGAATCTGTTATTTGTTCTTTGTCCTGTGTGATTTATCACATAGGTATTGCCAAACTCTAGAATGTGGAGTCATAGGATAGCAGAAATCTTGAGTATCTTTTTCATTCTCATAAAACAGCACTTCTAAATGAAAAATTGGACAAACTATTTGATTAAGCACATTTAGCAGCATTTTGGTGACATTTATTTCTCTCTCTCTTTTTTTTTTTTAGATATTGTAGTAATTTCTATACTTTTTAACCATCTTACTTATGACTAAATAGATTGGTTTGGATTTTCTATATTTGAAGTGAAAACAGTTCATAGTTGATTTTATCAAATATATTATATGTCATTTAGTTTCTGTGGGCAAGTTTAACTATTAAATGCTCTTTTCTAACTGTCAGAAATTTTTTTATTTTAAAATAATAATTTATTAGTCAAACAAATAATTGCTTGCAAAGATAGTAGATCAGTGATTTAAATTGTATCATTAACATATAGAAAATATGAATCAATCCAAATACCTTGGTAGATTTTTAGATAGAAAAATTTTACCAAGCATTTAACAAGTTAGAAAATAGGATATCTCATCATAGTGATATAACTATTTTGGCATCTCATCATAATGATATAATTATTTCAACTAAATATGTTGTAAATGTATATGTGTTTATGAGATGTGGATCCTCTATCGATATAAAATAAAGGCATTAGAAAAGTTTCATTTAAAAATATTCTGAAAATATGATGGCAAAATCAGAAAACTTTAATATGTTATAATATTGATTATATAGTTGTAAGAACACATATTCATTGGATACTTAATTTGAAAAGGATGAATAATAACAAATTTCTTTAAAAAAATAATTTTTTCAGTGAAATTGGGCATGGTTTCATGGGAGGGATAGACTATATTTGTATAATAAAAATTGTTTCAAATTCACTCAAGAGATGTGTTATTAATTGGTTTTCTGGAAGTGTATGATTGAGGAAAAAATTATAATAAAAATCTGCAATTAGACAAGTTATTGAAGTCTAGCTAAAAGAAAAGTTTGCTTTGGAAATTAAAAGTCAGTATTGCAAATTGCATCAAGTAAAGGATTAGTGTTATATAATGTAATGGTAAAATCGAGGGGAAACCGACTTATGAAAGGTCAAAATGGAGGAGAGATTCTCTTAGGGCTTTTTAAATAAAATAAATATTAGGATTTAAATCATTATGTAAATAAATTTATAACATTTTTCTGTATAGCAAAGGGCATTTTATTGTATCCAACTATACCTTACAATAACTAAACTTTGGGTTTTAGAAATGTGAATGTAATGATAATAATAAATTGATATAAATAACATTATTTTCCCATAAATGTGTGTGTTATCTATTCCATATACAATAAAAGTCATGACCATTAACTACTTTTGTTTTTTTTTTCAGGTTAATTTTTTATTGTAATTAAATATTCTTGGCAGGAAAATATTAAATTATTATTTTTAAATTATATTTTAAAATAAAAATATATAGAATATGTAACCATAAACTACCAATTAAGATGATAATGCAAAATGCTAAAAACATAAAAATCAAATTAATTTAAATAAATATAAAATATGCTTTATTTACAAATAATAATAATAAGGATTAATATTAATAAGAATAATTAAAAAAAAACAGTAAGATGTTCTCTTAGATTTTTTTTAAAATGCAAAAATTAATATTTAGTTATAGGTATGTTTAATATAATATGTGTGATTGTTTTGCCACATGTTGCTAAGACAAATAAATGTATTAGAGAAGGTTGTTTATAAAAGCATAAAATATACTTTTATAATAAATAGTAAATATATTAATTAACATGCTTTATTTGATCTTTATTTATACTCTGCTATCACATTGGTATATAACAATGTGCATTTATATTACATCATTATTTTATTGGCTATTTTTCTTTAGTACATCTACTTCATTGTAATATTTACAAAGATGCATTTTTAAACCTCATATCTTTGAACATGTAATTCTAGAAAATGTATGTAGTATACAATAATGTCTACATGGGTTACATATGTGTCCAAGAGTTTTGCGCTACTATTTTAACACTACTGTAATGGTATACATATATGCGGTTACATTACTGTCAAATAATAAAAGAAATATCGATAAATAAAATCATTCAAATAGAAATTTAAAAGAGAAAATTACTAAAGTTATTTAAACCAGTATATATTATTGCACAGATGACAAACTATTAAATAATTACTTAAAAGCAAGTTAAAGTTAAAGTCTAAAGATAAAAGTTTATTTTAAAATAATGTAAAAGAAAATAATAAAAACTGTTAATTAGTTTCTATTCAAAAAGTATGTTTAACTCTTAGGAGAGTATTTAAACTATCAGTCAGATAAGAGAGTAATTAAAAAAATTCCTAGTAATAAAATCTGATGTTCCCGCTCAAAAGTAAACTACCCAATAAATGATGCTGAATGAACACATGATCCACAGAGAAAATTATCAGTGCAAAACCAGGCAAGATTGATCCTGTAATTTGATGATAAAGAATGCAAACAATATAAAAGGGAAGAAAAGAAAACTTTGGTTGAGTGGAGTTTTGTTCTTTGATATTACTCTTGTCATGATATATTTTAACCATATTTATGTGTATTGCAGACCTCGAAATGTAAGAGCCATGCAATAAATTGGTTTCCCATATTTGCATAAGCTGAGGCAACCTCCAGAGCTATGGTTCCTGAAAAGCAGCAAACAACAGAGTCGTCTTCCCTAAAACAATGTTGATACTAAATGAATGTCATTTCGAGTTGTGTGATGCATCATAGATCACCAAGAGGGATTTCAAATAAACCTACAGCCATAGAAAGTATGAACTTTATAATCTAAAAAAGAACTTTTCAAATACCATATCTAATTGATACCTAATTCATAGTCTCTTATCTGATTAAGCAGAAATTTAAATTATTTATTCTACTTTCTTTTAATATGTTTGCTATTATTAGTTTATTATTTCCATTCTCGTAATTTGTTAATTAAATTAATAATTTAAAAATAGGCATAAATGGCTGTTTAGATTCTTAAGATTATGTTAGTTTAAGTGGGTTAATTTTGGGCCATTTGTTTCATAGTTAAATCGGTGCTGATGGGGGGATGTATGGGTGTTTATGTCAATATGATTGTATTCTCATTTCCTTGTGCCGCATTAGCATGCATGGCATAGTACCCAACTGAATGCATAACCCAAATGTGTAGCCATCGTATTGCCAATGGACATAGATGTATTTCATATGCCATTGATTTCCTTATGCTCTGGTTGGTAATAGTAAAACGGCAAAGACCGCAATCTCCATTATGGAGCATGTCTTATATATATTCCAAATGATTACCTCCCCAGACAGATGCACATTTCTGTACTGGACAAGGGTCATTTTTTCTTTAATGACATCATGCTACAGATGCACATTCCTGTCAGTGTGTTTTTTTTATACTAACTTCCTCATTTTGCATTGATCACATCTGTATATCAGTAAGCTGGCGTTGGATTGGAGGTGAACTTGTAGCCTGGAGTTAAAAGAATCGAGTAGCGTATTTATGTTTAACAAAATATTGAAATTGTATTAAATCTTAAATTCATCCATCTGTGAAAATGATGTAAATTAAATTCATTTAGTTTCCAGAATTTTTTTTTTAATGTGTGTGCACAATAATAAAACTCGTTTGATTAATTGTGGCAGTAACTTATTTATAGAAGGATTTTTACCTGGATTAAATATAAATAATATATTGAAGAAATTACAACAGATGTGTGCACCACAATCATACATTAGGTTTACATTTAGGTTCCTAAACGGGCTCCTTCCTACTAAGATCCTGCTGAATAGTAGTCTCCATATGAACTTGGAACCAATATGCGTGTTATGTAAAATAAAGGAAGATAGCTTATTGCACTTATTTGAGGAGTGTAAGGCCCTTTGGCACATTAGAAATCAAGTGTTTCATAAACCAGTAATAAACTTAAATAAAATTGTAAAAAGAAACTTTGTGAACTTTAATCCGCATAACACATTGACAACAATACATACATTGAAAACAATATGGTCCATAAGATGTAATGCAATCTTTGATAATAAAGAGTATAACTGGTTAAAAAAACTAGATAAAGATTGGAGCAAATACTTTAATCAATGCCTAAGATACCTACCAAAGAAAATTATGGTCAAAATATGGTGTGGATGTATGCCGATACTATGTGAAGTGTGGGATTAATAATCTAAATCAAAATATTTATAGAAGACCTGGATATATAGTGATGTTCTCTGCATTTGCACAGGGTAGTGTTTTTAAAGTAGAGTGAAATAATTATTATGTATATCTGATAGTTAAACCATGTGGTTTGTTTGTAAAAAGTGTATATAAATTTTGTGTTATTAATAAAGATTATACTTTAAATAAATAAAATATATTTTTATTAATAATATATTTTTTTTAAAAAATCAAGAGTTAGAGAATTTTTAAATAGATGGAGTGATATTTTAAGCTCAGCTTCTCCATGAGCTAATGGCTAAGGTTATTTGCCAATAAAAGTTGAATCTTATCCAGATGTATCTGCCTACTGTATAAATTTTCTAGGTTCAAATAGCCTAGTGGTGCCCTGATATTACAGATAGGGAAAGAGTCCCAGCTTGACCATTGTACAACAATATAAAGAATTTGCTAAGACTTCACTGCCATGAAGATTGAGACTATTATAAAGACTAATAAAACATAATATTGCATAAAATAATTTTAAATATTAATCTTAAAGCATAAATTTTTAAAAAATAATCTTACTCTGACAACAAACATACACACAAATAACTAAAGTAATATAGTATTAAGTCTAAATATAAAATCTTAACTAATGAGATATCTGTGATCCAACACTTCTCTGTTATTATTAATAAATATAAACCATAATAACAATAAAAAATGTTAAATATAAACTAAAGTTCTTGAAAAGTTTTGCCCCTCAATGCGTTTGTTTTTCAGTAGATTTTAAAATGATGCAAGTGCTAAAATAATTCCCTCTATATATTTATTTTTGAAGAAATATAAAGATGATGCAATACTTTCATGTTAAAGAAATAGTCATTTGTGCCCTTATTTGCTCAATATATCAATTTCTAAAATAAGTTGATTTTTTTCACATTAAATAGATTATGCAAATAAAAATTTAATAGCATTTTCTTTAGGTTCTTTTTCAGCAAATTTGATTTTAAAATATTTTTCATTAGTTTATACATTTCTATTTTATCATGATGCCATAAAGTTATTTGTTCAGAATAATCCTGAAAGGCCACTAATTCCAAAACAAATTTTTAGATGAGTTTAGCCATCTATTAGGTGGCTACAACTAAATAGTGGCTGAATTCAAACACAAGGCTATTTGGCATAAAGCTTAAGTAAAAATGAATGAAAGTAAGTAAACCAACTTGTTCAGTATTATTTATAAGTTCCTGTTAATGTCATATTTTTAGATTAATTTTACCACAATAACTTTCTCCATTTCTATTGGCATTCCAACTTTGACATAAATTCTCATTATTTAGACTGCATGAGTGAGATTACAGAAATCCCAGCAGTTTTTGCAAATAAGATATTTTAAATAACAGAAGAATATTAACAAATATTTTACAATAAAAATATTACATATTTCAATAAATTTAAGACAAGTTACAATTATTAATATAAATCATCTTTTCTTTTTTATTTATTCATTCTTATAATGAACAATCTCTTAAATTTAAAATATTAAATAAAATGTTATATTAATGCTTTATAATAATATTTCTATAACTTTATAATAAATATACTAGCACACACATTTTTACTTATTAAATCAAAATTATACTAACTATTTATTCTAAATCATTTAAAAAAATAAATACATGCTAACATAAACGTGATTATATTAAACCTATTATAAAATCATTCGTTTACATATAAAATGTCATATGTTTTAATAATGCATTGCATCTTGTTGATTTCTTATTTAATGTGGTGTGTCTAAACTATTAACTTTACATGAACTTTTTCAGTTTACTGTGAATTCAAAATTTGATACAAAATTTCACAAATTTTAAAATTACAATGTATAGACGACCTCTTGGAAATTTAAGAATTATTCAATTTTAAATAATGTCATATTTGCAATAAGTTAATAAAGTTTTTAAATTGAACTTATTATTGTAGTTGATATGTTGACTGATCACCATATGTTATAATATAGCCATATTTATAACTCATAAAATACTGTGTGTAATTTTTTGCAAAATTTTATTTATATTTTAATGTTTTACACACACACCCATGTATTTTTCTCTCTATTCTTTCTCTTGCTTTTTTTCTTTTTTTTTAAATGTTTGGATTTAGGATCATCATCAATCATTATCAATCCACTGCATCCTGATCTCTCCAAGTTCAATTTATCTCCGATCTCTATTCTCTCACCATCCCTGCACACTTTCTTATTTCATCTATCCATCTCACATGTAGTCTCTTTCTGGGTCTTTTACAGTGTCTTGGAATCCAGTTTAAGATTTTAATTGTCCATCTATTATCATTTCTTATTAGCAATATGGCCAGCCCAACTCCACTTCAGTTTGGTAATTCTTTCAACAATGCCAGTAATAACTTGTTTGTTCTCTTACCCATATATCCATTTTGATTTCTTCATGTTACTCCTGACATGCATCTCTCTATACTTTTTTGACTGGTCTGAAGTCTCTGTATTGCTCTTCTAAGTGTCCAAATCCTAGATCCATAAATAAGAACTGATAAAACACATTTATTTAAAAACCTTTATTTTCAAACACATAGGCATATTTCCTTTTAATATTAAGTTATTTCTATCAAAAGCATTCCAACCAAGTTTAATTCTATGATTAATTTCATCCATTATGCTTCAATCTATAGTAATAATCTGACCAAGATATTTATTATTATTAATTTCTTGTAACTCATTTTTTGAGAAAATCCATTGAACATTACTTTAGTCTTTTTAACATTTATCTTTAGTCCTACTTTCATCTGATAACTTTTGTAACATTTCCTGAAGGTCTGAATCATTATTTGCAAAAACAACTATCATCATCTGCAAAATCTAAATGACTTATAATCTCCATTTACTTTTACTCCTTTAGCTTCCCATTTTAATCCACAAACTGCTGTAAAAAGTTTTGGAGATATGGAATCACCCTGTCTTATATCCTCCTCAATGTTAACCTTTCTAATATCATTATGTAATCTAATTGTTCTTGTTAAATTTTATAAATATTCTTCAGAATATGACTATATTCTGAGTCTATACGTTGATGACCCAATGCTTTAATCACTGAAGAAATGCTTACAGAATCAAATATGTTTTCATAATCTACAAATTTAAAACATAACTGCAGCTCATATTTATTGGTCTTTTCTATAGTTTCTCTCAATACTTGGATATAATCTACTGTATTAAATCCTTTGATAGGTTGAAATCCAATATTCTCTGTAGATGAGTTGTAAATATCTTGGTAAAATTTTGTATAAAACTGATAAAAGTCTGATAAGTCTGTTATTTCTAATATCTTTTTTATCACCATTTTTAAATATTAATACTGCATTCTTCCAATCATCTGGTACATCTTTATCATTTAGACATTTGATATATAACTTTGCTAATTTTTTTCTATATTTTCACTTGCTTCTTTTAATATATCAATTATAATTCCCTCATACCTGGAGCTTTTCCCTTTTTCATAAATTTAATTGCATGTCTCACTTCTTTATTTAAAATCCTGGGCAATTCAGAAGATATAATAGATGTAGAAGGTACTTGTTCTTTATTACTATATAATTCTTGATAAAACTCTTCTACTCATTTCATGATGTCATTTTTCTTTTTAATAATAGTTCCATCTTTTTTTTTTTATTGCAGATATGTTTCCTACCATTAACAATATGTTGTTTTACACTTTTGAGACATATTCTCTTCTACAGCTTTCCTTGTTAGTTCACAATTATACTTTCTTATATTATTACCAACTCTTTTCCACACCATTTTACAAAATTTGAGATATTCAATCCTTTTTAATGCATCATTTTTATGTATCTTCATATTCCTTGTTTTCATCATAAATTCTCTAGTCTCAATAGAAACTTTATTGCTCAATTGCTGCTTTTTTCTACCAGCTGTCTTTGTTGCAGGTTTTAAAAGTGTATCAGTTATTTTCTTATTAATTTCATTCAAATCTGAATCATGTTCAAAATCTACTATTACTTGAAAACGATGTCTAAGTTCTAATTTAAATACATTAGAATGTTTCTGAAGAGAACATCATCTGTAAATATATTTATTTTTTTAAATAATTTTTGTCTCTCTAGTTTTGCATTATTACATATCTTACATCTTTCTAATTGATGATCACTTCCTTTATTAAGGACATTATAATCTTGAAATATGTATTTTCTGTTAGTCAAAATATTGTCCAATTCTGCCATACTTTCATTTGGATGCTTCCATGTCCATTTCCTTTTAACATTTTTCTCAATAAAAGAATTCCTCATATAAAGTTTTTCTGCAAACTCCACAAAGTCTATGTTCTCTCTCATTTCTATTACCATAACCAAATGTACCTACAGTACTTATATCTTTCATTTGTTTACCAATTCTAGCATTAAAGTCTCCCATAAAAATTTTAAAATGTTTAGTCTGATCAGTACTTGTTGGATTTAGGATAACTATTATTATTTAAAAAAAAGTCAATAATGAGTTATATTTATTCTTTTATGTTTATCTTTGATTATTATTGATACTGTAGTTATTAATATACATTGAGATTAACTATATACTTTATGGCAATATTTAATATATATGCTGTATGAAAATATAGAAAGCTTACTTTCAAAATTCATTAGATAACTATTATTATTTTAAAAAAGTCAATAATGAGTTATATTTATTGTTTTTATGTTTATCTTTGATTATTATTGATACTGTAGTTATTAATATACACTGAGAATAACTATATACTTTATGGCAATATTTAATATATATGCTGTATGAAAATATAGAAAGCTTACTTTCAAAATTCATTAGCAGCATTAGGTGAATCAGCAATATTTATTGTTGATTGTATTTAAGGACAACTTACATTTTTAATTCAAATTATATAAGTGATTAATTTAGTTTGTTGCCATTTATATTTTTAAATTTATAGCTTTTTTGATATAATAAAAAAACATTTATGGAAATTAAAGAAAAGTATTTAAAAGATTTATATTAACTACTAGTGTAAAAGATGCATAATAGTAGAAATATTTATTTTTATTTTTAAGAATCAAAACTTTAGAACATTTATATTTATCACTGGAAAAATTACTAGCTACATTGTTAATAATTATCAAATTATTTGTTGTTTTAAAAAGTATTAAGCATTTCCTCATATTTGCTAAATCAGGCATAAAAGTAATTATGTAAATTTTTAAGACTCTTCTAAGTCAGGGGTCGACAACTTAGGCATGTGTGCCAAGCATGGCATGTAGAACAATTATCAATGGCACTGATTGAATTGAAATAGTAAAAAATTATATTTTAATTGCAGTACACGAGTTTATGCCATAAACTACATTTTATATATGTGACTCACATGTAAATAGAAACCATGATTCAGTTTAATTTATTATTTTGTACAATAAATATTCACTCAATCTTTGCTAGTTTCAATAAAGATAAAAGCTAATTGGGATGGAAATAATTTTTTTTCCCCAGAAAGGATTTATTTTACCTGTTTTTGTTTTTTTTTCTTGGTCAATTGACCTTTGATGCTTTTGTTCTCTGCTGCATGTTTAGAGTAAATTTATAGTAATACAGAATATTATATCAATTAATTCATTTGAAAAACTTCTATTCATAATTATATAATAATACATTTTAAGTTTTGACACGTTTATTTGAAAAAAAAGTTTATAGTTGGGTTAATGTGTGAATGAAGTTCATAAATATATGAGACTTGATAATCATTGTTTTTTTAAAAATATTTATTGTGTAATTAAAACTAATTTATCATAGAAAAAAATTCCAAATGTCCATAGTTTTAAAGAAAAGAAGAATGTATGAAAAACTTCCTGATTTCAAATTGATTTTTTATATCACAAATATGACTTTCTTTGAAACATTTTTGATGAATGCTAGAAAAATACTTATTTTATTTTGTTAGAGTTCATTAATCAGTTTTTTAATTTAAACCATTGAAAGCTAAAGATGCTTTGCCTATTCTGAATTGCTATACACTAATCGGCAATTTTGTAAACAATACACATTAAGCACCAACATGATGAATTTTCTCCATGCTGAAGAAAATATTAAGCATGTCTTTCAAATGCAATATAATTTAACAAAATGTACTTTTTACATATCCTGTGTATTTTAAAATATTTAATGACCATATAAGATCCAGTTTTGAAGCCCATTATCACTGGACCAATCTTTATACTATTTATAATAAAATTGGTAAAAACATGTCAGCATGTGGAATAACATTGTAACATAGATTTGGCACGACATCACTAAAAGATTGCTGGCCCCTGTTCTAAGTAAATCTTACTTATATATTTATTTATTTGTTTTGGATTAGTGCAAAAACATTTTTCTCAGAAATGAACTTAAATGGCATGAAATTAGATGACATTGTAGATTAGCTTTTATATTTATTTAATTTTGATAAAGATGTTTATTCACATATAAAAGAAATATAATCATATTATATATAGTTTTATTTAGTTGTAGTATTTGTTTGAAATAATTATTATTTTTATTAATTAATAGATTGTGACTTTTGACATTACTAATGCCATTTTTGAGTTGACTGTTATTGACTAGACATATAATGTTTGTAAGTATATTGTTGTTTCCATATATATGTAAATCTTCTGAGTGATAAAATAAAATATGAAAAGTAGTTTGAGCTTTATTTATTATTTAAAATCTTTATTATTATAATATTAAACTAATATATATATTTAAAATCACTAAAATTCTAGACATTTTATTTTTAAGAAACTGAGTTATATTTGTATTATCTATTTTAAATATAGTTGAGAGAAAACAAAAATTGTCTTTGCTTGTTGCTAGTGTTGTCTCTATTTTATTGATAATAATTGTCAATTAGTTGTTAAATACAATTGATATACAATATTCCTTCATATCTTAGAGTGTTGATTGATTTATTCTAGAAAGCTTATTGTGAAGTAAGATATTAGATATTATATAAAGTTAACTTCTGAATTGTAAACTAATATAATACAGGACTAGAATACTATTTCTGGAAATCACTTGCATTTGATTATCATATTTTATAATTGGTAAATTAGCAATTATATAATATTTACTATCTTATATTACAATGAACTTTTTAGAAAATATTTTGGTGCATAAGGTATGTATTATAAGTTCAGTTCTTTAATATAATAATTTATAATTCATTATTTTGTAATTCCCCAGTCCCCTTCCTTGACTTGTTTTATTTTTATAAATGTTTTGAGTTTTTGTAAATAGTAGTTAATTATAATGCTCCTTATTATTTTGAACATTTATAATAATGCTTCAAAAAATATTTTCAATAATTTTTTTATTTTTTGGAAAAAAAAATTATAATAAAATATATTAATTAAGTACAATATTCTATATTAATTATTTTAAAATTTAAATTAACTTTTAAATTTCTGGTATTTTCCACACACACAAAATAGTGTTTTTGCACATTTTCTCTAAAAAGGATTATTTATAAATAAAAAAAGATACATTATTGCTAAAATGATGGTGGAGTATAAAATGTTCTTTCTTGTTTTTATATTAAAGTAAAAATTTTGAAAATAGCCTTTGTATGTTAGTATTTAATTGCACATTAATATTAATTATGTTTGTAAAATTTTTAAAAATATTATGAAAGTTTTAAACATTATGCTTTTCTCTGATTATAGCAACAATCCACTGAAAGAAAATTGATTGCATTATTTAGCAGATTTATTGCTGACTTAATTTATAAAAAGTACACAAAAGTATTTTAATTGATTTATTATTAAACCTGATTACAATATATAATTTGCTTATTGAATCATTTATTTTTTATTAATGATTTATTAAAATCATTATAAAAATATGTAGCCTTTCTAATAATTAATTGTCTAGAGTAGAATTCTAGTTATTGCTAATGAAATTACAGCATTAGTAAATGACATTAAGCAGTTATTTTAAAATTTATTTACAGACAATTTTTAAAATGAAGTGGGATATCCTTCCTAAAAAAAATTAAGAGTTTTGAAACAAACTTATCATCATATTAAAAAAAAATTTTAAAATCACATCAGGGATCACAGCCTTTGATTTTCAATATTATTAAATGCAATCATTTGAATTCTTGCATTGTTATTCAAAAAATGTTAAAAATTCTATGTTTGTTGAAAAATATATTTTATTATTTACATGCAAACCCTCCCCCAGTTATAATAATTATATTTATTTTCATTGTACAATATATTTAATAGGATCATAATATTGTTGGAGAAATAAGCATATATATATTTTTTTTGTAAATTCATAAATTGATTTACTTATCCACAACACAGATATGACTCACTAGCATGACCAACTTAAATCTAAATTAGCGATTTTAGTTTGAACACATTGAAATTTGGCACAATTAGTAGTTGCTTTTGAAGAATTAACATTTGCCATCTTTTAGTGCCATTACAAATTTAGCATTGTAGCATAAATCCATTATCTATTCCATAGACAGTGTCTCTTGCTCATTAATATTGACTTCTTAAATGTAACATAATATATAATATGCCACTGTTTTAAATAGGAGAGAATCTTTTTTTTTAAGTGATTTTTTTTTGTCTAAAAAAAAGTGTTTGTGGCAGTCATTTCATCATCAGACTGATTGAGATCATATTTTAATTATCATTATTGCAACGACATTGAGCCATAATTTATTGTTCCTTATATTATATGCATTAAAAATCTCTAAGAAGAAGCATTTGGTTTTTTTTATTGATATTAAAGTAGATATTAATGTAATAACAGTTAAAAAGAAATAAAATCACTTTTTCTCTGGACTGTCTAAATATAATTTTAAAAGCATTAATACTGATAAAAAGAACTGTTTTTAATATTATTAGCTTGTTACTGATACATTTAGATTTGCCAAAACTAAAAGTTACCAAAGTAGATCTCATAATGAATTGAACATCATGCTATCTTCTTTTACTCAATGATCTGAACCTTCCAAAAACAAAATATTGCCATTTACTTGTTTAATTATACTTTTTTGTCTTTGGAAGAAAAATTTTACTAAGAGCATATATATATGTCTTGATAACTCTTTAGTGCTGTTCTGGTCTTAAAGAGTCCACATTAAACATAAAGTGTTCACATTCTATGTGCTTTTATTTAGAAAAAAATTTGAAGTATTTTTTTTTTTTATTGCAATCACTAACTATTCATTTGACAACATTATCATTAGCTATTTTTACTAATTAAATAATGAATCTACCAAATACAGTGACCTAGACAAATTTTGCTGAATAATTCTTTTTATGACTTCTCTTTTTAGGTCATTCACATTTGGGATAGGTAGGGTAAATTTCTAAACAGTATTTATTATATACAGTCATTTGCTATACAAAACTGTTGTCTTATATTTGTTCTAAATAATTTATTACTGAGAATACTGCCTTATGCAGGATTACAACAAAGGTATATCAGTTTGCTAAATCTTTCTTTGTTTCTGATTTTTCAATATTAGAGCTTTGTCTTTCCATATGGATATATAAAAAAAATTTGCTTGAAATCAGCATTGGTGTGTTCACAATTAATGAGATATAAATGTGTTTGCCCAAGCATTTAACTCAAAGAGAAATAACTGATAGCTTGAGTAACTCACAATAACCAATTCTTTATTATTTTCTGGGTCATTAAAAATAATAAAGTAAAGTAAAAAAAAAGAAGAGACAGCATAGAGAGAAGTCAGAGCTAAACTATGTTCTACAAGATAGCAGACGATATTCTTTGTCATATGTTGCTTATTGATTCTTTATAATAGTAAATCATTACTACTGGAAAATCATTTTATTATTTGAAAACTATGGTCACCATTTTTAGTTTTAGTTCAGCAATTAATGTGTATGCACACACACACATAATATAATATATATTTTATAAAATATATATGGTGTTATTCTTATTAACATATATATGGTGTTATTCTTATTAACTTATTTTTAAGAATATTATAATGCATATGGGATTTATACATTTTTTACATCTGGGTCATTACTAAAATTGTTATTACTGAAAACATCAAAATATGTTATCCTGATTATAATGAATTTCTCTTACACTGCATATGATTTGTTTATAAACAATTAATTTTTTAGATTTAATTAATAAATAAGAATAAAAATTACTGTGGGTCATTAAAAAAATTTAAAACTTCTAATAGTTATTCTCTTATATAAATTATTTTTTCTAATTCAATATATGACTTATATTGTCTTATTTCAAGTCTGTTGTTATAGTTTGATATTTATTAGATTATTTAGAATTTTTAAAATTTATTAAGGAATAAGAGTCATTTAAGTTGAATGATGGGTGATTTGTTTTCTTACACTCATCTAGCTAGCTAGCTTCATAATTTATATAAACTATTTATTTTATAAATATCTAGAGTTTTAGGAAGGAGAGGGGTTTTTTTTTCAACCTTTTTTGTATTTGTCATTATTATTATGCTGTTAAAAAAACTGTTCTATATGATTGATTTAAATCATTTATGAGATGTATTATATCAGTTTTTTGGGTGTTGAAAGCAAATTATTCCACATATCTTTTATATTGAATGAATTGAATTACTTTATGGATATACTGAAAAGAAATATATAGTTTATGAGAAGAGATATTTATTAGAAGAGATATTTATTAGGAATTCCATATTTGAATCAGAATGTAATGCAATGTTAGATAATCTTATGGAAGAGAAATATACAAAGAGGTTTAAAGCAAAATTTTTGTCTATCTCCTGATAAAGTGCTGTTTTTATAAGGATGGAATCAATATTGATAGGAATATTATTCATTGTGTCATACTAACTGATAGCATGTTATTATTTGCAGATAGAAAAAAGAGACTTAATGAAATGTTTTGTAGGATTGATAGAAATTATAGAAAGTTTGGGCTGAAGATAAATCCAAATGAAACTAAGGCAATGAAAACAGATAGTACAAAAAAAGCACTACATATTATATTTCTTCTTGAAAATTTCTGGAGACATTTTTTTAAATTTTTCATGTATTTTATATAATACTTTTGAAAATTAATTTTTATTAAGGCTCAAATTGCTTATCACTAATCAATCATACATATAAACATCTCTCTAAGTATTTCTTATATACACATGTGTAATAATCTTTTACCTATCACAAACTTCTCTGAGATAACTGCCATGTATCTGATGTTGGTCAGTCTAGAACGAATTGGTTGTGCTTGGTAAATCAACATAAAATTTTAAACAAAGTCTATAGATCATGGTATTCAGTGTGTATGGTTTACATATGCATTGAAAATAATTTTTATACTTCAATATAAATAAGACATTTAAAGATTACTTTTTTTTTCATCACAGCTATGTCAGCTACTGTAAACCTTAGGAATTAATAGATGCCAGATAAATAGTGCTTAGTAAATTCCTATTCAATATTCCTAAATTAGATTCATGTTTTTAGCATTGGATAGAGATTTTTTTTAAGCACTATTACCTGGCTTCTATTAATTCTTAAAGTTTATGGTAGTGGGCATGTGATAAAACCATGTAACATTTTAAAGTTTGTAAAGAAATAGTTTCAAAAAAGTATAAATATAAGTCGCTTCAATTTTTTTTGCAAAAGATCAATGGCCATAGGTCTTCATAGGCATCTCAAAGCTGTTCATGATTTAAAAAAAAAAATGGAAAGTATGGATGACTCAAGTGGCATTGGAAGTAAAAAGCACTTCTAATTTTAAATCTGTCATTCAGTTGACAATTATATAATTGAGAAAAGTTGTTATATCAAATTTGTTGACAATAATAATCCAAGTTGATAGCCATTAATTATTTTTCATTCAACCAAGAACTTTTCATTCAACCAAGAGAATTTATATGAGAAAATGTAAAACCTTAATGGTCTTTTTCATAATCTAGCAGATATCATGCATAAATGTATTATAAATAAAATTTAAAAAACAATTAATTAAAAAATAAATGGAAAAAATTTCAGCACATCCATTGATGGATTGACTGGTAATACAAAAGATATGTTGGATTTATACATGTATTACAGCAGCAAACTATCTGCCAATCTTAGATTAGTCAGAATTAATTTAAATTCTAAATCTGATAAAACCTGGGAATAACTTAATGTAAAACAATTTTTTTTTCATATCTGTCACCTCTCATAGCATGCTGTTATATAAAAATTTGGAAGAGGGTCTCCAACATGCATATCAGCATCTTTATTATTATCATTAACTACTCCTTCCTGTGTAAAGCTATTTAAATAAAATAAATGACATTAATGAGGCACAAGTTGCTGACTTGAATGATAATATTAACGATGAATTATCACAAAATGAAAATAGTAATCCAGACTTTGTTATTGAAACTATAGAAATTACACATTCTCTTACAATCAACTTTTAAAGAAACAATCATAGTCAAACAAAAAATTGCAAAGGTATTTAAAAATTCACCTATAAAGAATAATGTTTTATAAAAATATAAGAAAGAAATATAATATTAAAATTTATTTTGATTTGCAATGGAGATCATGCTTTTAATTACTTTATAAATATAGGATCATTCATAAAAAGCACTAACTGAAATACATTTTGATAATGAATGGATTAAAACTATTGAAATATTATTAGCATTACAATCCTAAGAATTGTAAAAGAAAATCTTATGGAAAAATTGTGATATTATAACTGATAAATATGATTTTAAATTACTAAACATCACATGATCACCATCTCTTAATGCTAGCACATAACTGTTATTAAACAGGCAAAATTCTCCATACAGTAGTGCCATCCTGTGCCAACAGAGTAATCAATGGATGCCAGAAGGCTTGTGCATACAATCCCCATCTAGTGCCTACTCATCCAATATTTCCAGACTAGTTTCTGGCTTGTGGCCTTCGTCAGTTAGGAGCCTTGGATCTGAGAGCACTGCACCCTTATTTATTTATTAATATTGCAAGAATTTTTGAAAAATTTAGTCAATTTTTTTATTCTTGAGAAATAAAAAATATTGATAAATCAGAAACACTAATTGAATGGGAAATTTTACTGCAGTTAGTAGGAAGTTGATAAACTGATCATTGAAATAAATGAGAAAAACATTGGGAATGAGAATTTCATTGCCTAAGTAGAATTTTACTAAAGATAGTTAGATATTTTATGGTCAATTGAGACTTGTTAAATGTTTTGTTTGGAGCATAGTTTTAAATAGAAATGTGGTCATTTGGGAAAAAATGTGGAAAAAAATTGAAGGCTTTACAATTTAGAGGACAGTGAAAAGATAATTAGAGAGTTAAAATTGTAGTGTAGAATTGTTGAAAATAATAAATGAAATAATTATTTTTTTGAGGACATTACAAAAAATAAATTAAAAACTACGTAGAAGCAAATGATTTTTTTAAAATTATGTTGAAAATGACTAAATGTTATGAGGAAAGAGATGAGAAAATACAATTTTTTTAGCAATTTTAATTTCTAGATACAAATTTTTGAGAAATAATGAATGACATGATGGCTCAGTTGCTAGATATATATCTTTGAAAATTATTTTCTCTGTTTTTGTCAACAAATATACCAACATTTTAAAGTCGTTTTCAATTTCTCAGTTTTTCATACTTCTACTGTTAATTTCATTTTCATACCAATGTTTGTCACTCTCATCCCATATATATATAAATAACTTTATTTGTTTATTTTTTAGGATTTTGCTAAAATAATACCACACACGTAAAATACAGAAAGTATCCTCTACAGTTGCATTTTAAAATCTAAATTAGCTAGGTGTAATTTTTTTTTTACTCTTTTGTTTATATTTTTTGACTTGAATTAAAATTTATACTATCTACATCAGGTGAAAACAATTTAAAATAGAATTGACTATTCATAATCATATAAATAGCAAAACCTTTCAAAATATACAAAAGAAAGTACAGTATTTTTAAATCTCTCCCATATCTTGAGTTGAAAATTTTATGAATAGATAAAAATAAATAAAGCACATGATATATTACTGATGAAGAGTCAAAGATTGGGAAAGAAAATCTGAAATTATAAGGAAATTATTATTGGAATTTGAAATGTGCAGAGTATGAAAGAAGTAAAACTTGATGAAATTTTGTGGAGATTAAAATGGATTGCTTAGCATTTATGTCTTGAGTTATAATAAAATAATGTGGACTGAAAGGGAAAAATTTAAATTATTTAAAAACAGAAAGAAAAAAAAAAGGTATGACTCATTATCAGGAAGGATATAACTAGAATTATTATATATAATCTTATGAGTACATATTAAATATTATTGTTTAACACAAGTTTATGCTCTAATAACTCCAACAAATGAAGAAATAATTTGAAATGTTTAAAATTCAAGAAAAATTGACACAACTTATAAGTATGATATACTTCTAGTTTTCAAAGATAGAATGCCATTGTTGAAAAATGGAGAAAGGAAATATCAATGGATAATGTAGATTTGGAAGTTTGAATGATGTATAAGAATGACACATAAGCTTCTTTAAATTTAAGGATCTTTTTATTGCCAATACTTCTTTAAAACCAGTCAAATTATTTATTATATATACATGAATATCATCTGATGAAGTTTACGAAAGTAAATTATGTTTTTTAACATCAAAAATGTTGCCTGCATAAACTATAATTAGAATTGCAGTTTTTTAATGCTTAGTCATGATTTATAATTTATTTAGCTAGGACTTTTTTCAAATGTAATTTTATTACTTTCAAGATTATATAGCATTGCAAAGAAGCAAGTTTTAAATGATTTACGTTTTTCAGTTAGCATTGAAAATGTGAATCTAGCAGATTTTTTTTGTTTGTGTTTTTAATTTTAAAATTAAGATTAGTATAGTTAAAAAGTTAATCATAGTTTAGTTGATAAATTTCTATCTGCATGTCATTCTAGTTTTATTTGATAGTTTCTGTTATCTTTGCCTTCTATTAATAATCATCTTAGTTTAATTAATATTATTGTTTCATTTTTTATGTATTCTATAGTTTAACTAATATTTTTGTTTTATTTTTTATGTACTATGTGTATATGTAATCTTTTTGTCTTTGTATGTAAATTTAAAGTTAGTACAGTTGATCTTTAAAAATTGTAAATAATTTATATATATATTTATAGTTAATGAACTTATCCTCAAGCATAAACAGCGCATGGAAGAAAAAAAATTAAAAATGGAGTCAACGGTAATATATATATATAATAAATGTATAATAATTTTAAATACTTATAGGAAAGAAGAGTTTTATATCAAAATATTTTATTATTTTAATATAATATAACAACCAAGGGCTAACATATCCATTAAGATTAATGGATGTTTAATTAATTATTGCTTGTTTTAAAGGTCCATATTTTAAAAGCTAAAAATTGAAAGCTTTAGTATTGAAATTAGTGGAAAGTAAAACATTTTCTTTTTGAAATATTATAGTTACAAATTTCTTATATAATTGCAAATAACTTAATTCTTTAGTTTACACAATATGATAAAAAAAGGAGCAGTTCTGCTCTAATGTCATTTAAAATAAGCTTGCTTAATTTATTTAAATTTCTTATATTATTAACTTCTTAATGGTTTTTTTAAATAGCATTTTCACATCTTGGTTTCAAGAGTATGTATGATACATATATTTATGCACAATCATTATTATTACTAACATTATTATTATCAATATATAAAATATAGATGATTCAGTGTGCTCAAGAAATAGTTATTTATTTTTTCCAAAGAAGGGGAGGGGACTTTATGAAAAATTAATAATTATTGGGTTAGTATTAATTTTTAAAGAAAAAAAAAATCTTTGAACCAATTAAAATTTTTCTCATTGTAGAAGATTAGTATATCATTTTGGAAAATTCATTAAACTGTCATAACAGGGATAGAGATAGAATCTCTCTTTTAACGTTGTTTTTAGTGATTAAATATAACTTAATAAATGTAAATATGAAATTAACATAGCCCAATCTTTATGTAATTAAATTAATTTCTCTCTGAATTTTCACTTATGTTGTATACATCAATAGCTCAAAGAATAGATGAATTCATTCTATTCTTAATTCTTGGTTCAAGAGTACTTTGTTCATGGCCTAAGAGAGACTGGTTTTTTCCTCTTAACTACATATACATTCGGACTATATTAATTTCATATTTACGTTTATTAAATTATATTTAATTATTAAAAATAAGGTTATTAAAAGACAGATTCTGTCTTCATCTGTGTTTAGTTGATTATTAATCTAATAATTATTAAATGTCATATTTCATCTGGCTGATAAATTAATTTCACTCTAAAATTCACAAATGTTGACAAAGGTAAGCTTATATTCTTCAAAAGCTCCAAGAATTAGATGGATTCTTTCTATTCTTTGTTCAACATTTATAGTCCTATTTGTTCATGGCCTGAGGGAGATTGGACTTAAATATATTTGTATATTTTGTTAAATTAATTTCATATTTATATTAAATTATATTTTAATTATTAAAAACAAAGTTGTTAAAAAGGGGGATTTTATCTCCACCTCTGATTAATTATTAATATAATAATTATTAAATGACCATATTCCAGCTGACTGACAAATTAATTTCACTCTGAATTTTCACCAGTGTTGACAAAGATAAGCTTTTATACATCAAAATCTTCAAGAAGCAATCATTCTATTCTTGATCCTTTATTTGACATTTAGAGTACTGTTTTTTAATGGTCTAAGGGAGACTAGTTTTTCCTTTTTATTTATATATTTAGCAAAACATTATCAAGCCTTAGCATCTAGAAGAGGCATATTATTGATTATATCTAAAATGTTGAAGTCATTATAGTATAAGATTTTTCTCAAATGATGTGAACTCAAGTTTTTAATATTCTCACTGGTAATATATTAATTAATTTTTTATACATGAGACATTTTTGTTTTGCATTTTCTTGAACTATTGCTAAATCATATAATGTATTAATAAATTCCAGCAAACAAAGAGATCTATTATATTAGAAAAAAAAAAGATGAGTAGATGTGCCAAATATGAAAAGAATTTTTCAATTGAAATCTTTATTTAACAGTGAAATCTTGATTCATCAAATTTTGAAGGAAGGAAGAACAAACTAATTTTTAGGGGAAAACAATTGGTAAAACAATTTTTAGACTCTATTTATTAAAATTTTTTTTGATTGATAGCAAACTTTAGATCTCAGTTGAAAGTGTGATGGCTATAAAAAAGATGCAGTGTAATGTAGCTATTCCTTGAAAGCTTTTATTTTCAACAGCATTTTATGAGTCTCGACAAAGTTCATCATAATTTCATTACCCGCACTTTCTTTCTGTTTTTATTTAATAAAATAAATACAGTATTATATTGCAACAACAAAATAATAAAAAGAAATAAAATATAAACTAAGATAGAGGTGAAATAACTAATTGTAATGGCTTGGGAATTTTACATGGCAAAAGTAATCAAAAGTACTGTGTAAAATCTGTATTAAAAGATTAAAAAAAAAAAAAATTGAGAAGGCATAAAGTCATTATTAATATAAACTGGGAATTTTATTAATATAAACTGGGAATAAACTGATATAAAATAAAACAGATGCTAATAAAATTAAAAAATATAAATACTTGCAAATGAATTAAAATTCAAAAAGCGATCCTTTGTAACTGTTCTTGATGGAGTATTTCTCTTGATATTATTTGATTTATATCTTAATTTACTCCATATTATGTCTATACATGATTTGTCAGTGATAGATCTAGTTTCTAGACCAAAAAAATGCAGTCAAATAATGTGAAAAATCAAGATAATAGTAACATTGTAGTGAGGTTTTATCATATTTTAATAATTTCCTGAGCATAATATTCATAAAAGGTTATATATTTTGATATTTAAATATAATTGCAAAAGCTATATTATGCATATATGATTAATCTGTAACATTTGTTTACAAATGTTCCAGTTTTACAAACTTATGAACATCAAGTGGCTATTATATTTAATATTCAGGATTTAATGGAACGAAAAGAAGCAAAAATATTTTTAAGAGAACTGAAACATAAAAACAAAGTCAATAAAAAGACATTCTAAAAGAATATAAATTAAAGTAATAGAGGTTTTAGACCAACTTCATATAAGGTGCAAATATTGCAGAAAAACAAATTCATCTTATTAAATAGAAAGATTAGGCAATTAAATTGAGTCAGACAAAATGCTGGGTTTTTCTGCTTTAATCTGACTATCAGAAAAAAAAGGAATTTGTTGAATATTGTTAATTCATGCACTGAAAATAGGGGGGGGGGGGGATTGGAGACAAAAAAAAATCACAAAAATTCATTTTACGAAAAATGATGAGAATTCTAAATCTTAATATCCCATTAAATGCTAGTTAAATTAACTACTATTAGAAATAAATCAATTATGTATAGTATATTTTCCTAGATTTACACATATATTACTTTTCCTCAATTAATACAAATTTTAACAATCTTTGTAATTAAATAATGTATGCATCCTTAGGATTAGTATCTTATTATAATTTACAAAGACAATACTGAAATTTTTGCAATTATTTAGTTCAACTATAGTTTTTAAAGTTTATTCAAATTATTAAAACATAGTATCAATTTATTTTTTCAGAATATATAAACTTTCTATAAAAAAATTCTGATTAGCAATGCAATCTTTGATTCATTAAATTTAAAAATAAAAACTAAAGTCAATTGCTTTTTGAATTGTAATTATTAGTTGCATTAAAGATGTTCTAAAATGTATATGTTTTACGTAGAAAAGTTATAATGAATATGAATAGAATGGTTTTAACTAAAGTTATTACAATATAGGACAACTTATCAAAAAAAAAAATCTATTATTTAAAGGCAATATATCTTTATAATTTGACTTTAGATTGAAAAACTATACAAAGGCACAAGAAAATGTAAAAAAAAAACAACACATATCTTTAAGATTGAGAAATAAAGAAGAATGAATCAAGCCCATATTAACATTAGTAGTATTATTGGCAGAATACTATTGACTTAACACAACCCTATTATTGGCAATATCTATTATCTAGATAAATTTTGTGAGCAGAGGGGATTAAATTTTAAGACCAGATTTGATTATTTTATTGGAAAAGAGTTATGATTATTTATTTAAGTAGCATTTTAAATGTAATTGTTAATATCAACAAATTTTAAATTAAAACTGAAGAAGCAGGCTCTCTCCTATATACAAAGGATCTTTATGTAAGGATTCACCATAACAATTGTCAACTTTGGTGGGCATTTTTGTAGGATTGATGATGTTATAGGATAGTGATTTCATTAAAGCTAAGTCATTAGAAAAGAAAATGATGACATTCATGCTAAAAAAGTACAATAAAGTACAGAGTTTAATACTGGGTTTTTAGTTATAGAGTTAAAAGTATTATTATTGTTTTTATCTATTTTTTGTCCAGTGTTCTTGTAAGGCAGTCAATGCTTTTATTTATGTTATATCCAATAAAGATTTTTATTGATAACAGCTGCAAAAGCAAAAAAAATGTGAATTTTATTAAGAACAGTATGTAATCAAAAACATACTACAATTAAGTTCAATAACAAAAAGGAATTAATAACAAATTTTAAAATGTGTATATTAGTTAAAATATTCTACTCAATCAATTTTGGATTAAAATTGTTATGAATGCTAATTTCACCCATAGCATAAAAATGCACTCATTATAATTCTATATTTTATGTAAAAAAATAAATAAAATGATTTCATATATTATGCAGTTAATAATAAAAATTATGTGATCACAGATTACAGTACTACGACATTTATTTGCTCAATTTTAAATTAGTAATCATGTAATTTGCTTTTGACATATTCAAGATTATGGTGTGTTTTTTTAAATCAGAAATGTAAAAAACAATATCTGCAAAAAAAATTAATCATTTACATTATTAAGAAGCAATCAACTGTACATTACATTTATTTATCTAATTTTTATTTAATTTTGATTATATTTATGTAAAATAAATTTGTGAACTGTTGTTTTAGAGAAAAAAATTATTAGTGCTACAAAAAAAGAAATTGATAATCGAACATAAAGTGCACCAAAAATAAATTTTAAAATGTAGATTGTGATAAATTAATTTTTTTAATTTTTTTAGGGTTTATTTTAATTTAGTCTAGATAAGAAGTAAAATAGTAGATTGCCAATCAGAAATTATCTTTTAAATATATATAGTTACTGAAATCCCACAGGTTTAGTAGTTTATTTTTTTATGACTAATATGCTTAGTAAAATTATTATTCATTAATTGTTAATTTTTCTCACTTTCAAACTCTATTTTTTAATCTGGTTTATATATATTTAAAATTTAAAGCAATAAATTAAATTTTTTATCATTAAAAGTTATTATTATACTTATTTTTTTTTTTTGTAAGTTGTTGATTTATGATGCATTTTAGGTTAACAATTGAGCTCATTATCCAGAATAAATCATCTGTAAATTAATATGTGAAATTGACTTAAATGCCATATTTTTATTTATTTTTTAATTAAAACTATTTTTCTTGCAGCAAGTGAAAACTGTTTTAAATATGCAGAGTGTTGGAAGAATTGGGAGTTATCTTTAAATTATATTTTTATAAAGTTTGCAATACTTTTAAAAATGGATTTTGGTGAAGATAAAATAAGGAATTAATCTCTTTTTTTTTTTTTTTGATTATATAAAAATATACAGAATATATGCATCTATATTATTACATTTAACATCTGTTTAAATTTTCTTTTGCATATAGATGCTTTAAGAAATGGAGGGAGATTATAATGGGGAAGGTATTAAAAAGTGTATTGTTGAACTGTTTTTAATCCTGCAAAATGACTAATCTTGTAGGCTAAAAGAAAAAAATTATTGTTGCTGGACTTGAAGTAAGGCAATTGATATATTATTTTGTCAGAATATCAAGAGATAATTTGTAATGGAATATAATATCCCGTCACATTATTTTAAAATGAAAATAAAAAGATCGTAAATAAAATTGATTTATTAAAAAGAAAAAAACTTAAAAACTGAAAAGTAAAAGTTGTTTAATATATATATTGTCGCGCAGATAGAAAACTTAAACTATTTTAAGAAAAAGTATTTAAAAGTATTTTTTGTTGTAAAAAAAAAAAGTAAAAATATAAAGATTGATATTTTAAAAATAGAAGTAATGTTGATTTCTATAATCTTAGAAAATGGAAATAATTGTTTTATTAATTAAATGATTGTTCGAAAGCAAATCCTTGAGGCACTTAAAATAAATTAAATGGTAAGAGAATACAAAGAAATTAAATGACCAATGCAAGCACGAAAATGACAGTACGGACCATAACAAACACGAAAGGATTAGTGACGTCTTGCCGGTTGAATCAAAAGATTGGATAAGAGACTAATAAAAATATAAAAGCCAAAGGATTATTATAATTGGAATCTGAGAGCTGACTATGAATATATCGTTATAACTAGCTATATTGCAGATTTTCACGATGTGGAAGTCTGCAATAAATTTAATTTTCCGGACAACCAGCTGGGGCCTCTGGATGGCAGTTCCTGACCAAATGAATGGCAAGTAGCGGTTTCGTTTCAAAGAAGGACAAAATCTAAGAAAGTGATCACGAAGATGGACTTCTAAATCTACTCAATCCGTAAAGTATGAACTCTTGTGTCTATTTAATAAGAACTTTTCTAAAATTGCAATTAATAGCTGAAAATAGGAACTCTTATCTGACTTAAAGAATGCAAATTCAATTGTTAATATTTTTTTATGCAGATGTTTAAGCAATCATTTCCATTTCATTTTTTTTTTGTGTGTGTATTATGTTTTAACTAAAATGTATTAAATTTAAAGTTGGGTGTAGATAGCTGCATGGATAAAGATTAATAACTATGTTTAAATTCGTTTATGTTTAATTTAAGGGATTTTAATTTTAGGCTATTTGTTTTGTAGTTAGGGCAATGCTTGTGGAGGGATATATGGGTGTTTGTATTAATGTAATGTAAAGCGTGTTTAGCATACAAGGCAACGTGCCCAACTGAATGCATGACCCCAAAGAGGCAGTCATATCGTTGAAATGGTCGCAGATATATTTCCTGCACCATTGACCCCTTCTAAGAGCTCTATGGACAGGGATTTATAAGATGGCAGAAAGACCGCTCTCCCCCATATGTAGCACTCTTTAAAAAAACAATTATATACATGATTCCTTAGTCAGGCAGATGCACTTTCCTGTTCTGGACATGGATCATTTCCTTCAAATAATATCACACTGTCAGATGCACATTCCTGTCGGCGTGGTTTTATGCTAGCATCTTCATATTACATTGGTTGCAAATATATATCTGGAAGCTGACATTGGGTTGGCTACACACTTTTAGTCTGAGATTGAATGAATGTTTTGATAAGTTTTTAAGTGGAAAAAAATCTATGTAGACTATCTATGCTCGACATGCTAAAGTAAAATATAATTTAAATATCCATCTGTGCGGTCTATTTAAAATAGTAATTTAAATTTAAAAAAATTATTAATGTTAAAATCTAAAATAAATTTATTCCTCAATTTTAAATGTGCATTAATAAAATCTATTTGTGTGTTAATTACTGGCAGTGGCTTTTTTTATTTTATTGTTTTAAATATTAATATATTTTGAGAATCTAAATCTATTAAAACTTATAAAAATGTTTAAAATCTCTGCTACTCTATGAGCTAGTGACTTGGGCTGGCGGTCGTGATCTTACCAGCACGTATCTGTCTACTTTATAAATTTTCTAGGTTCTAAGTAGCCTAGTGGCGCTCTGTTGGCAGATACGGTAAGACTGGATAACTTCATCATCATCCCCGACCGTTATAAATTAGATAAGTAAAAGAATCTAAGAGGAGAATATGGAATTTAAAAAAAATTAAAAATTAATGGTTCATTATTAGCAACATATAAATCGTTCTTTTGTTCCTGAACCTTTTTTTTTGCATTTGCCTGGCAACAAAAGCCATGAGTATAGTCCTTTTTGATTCTCTCAAATCACTTTGACTGTCTGGTAATTATTTATCTATGACTGAAAGTTATCTATTCAACAAATTCCTTAAAAGTACTTTTCTTTTAGTGAATAATAATGATATTTGATAATAATTATCACAATTTCATCTATTTTCTTTTTAAAAAATAATTGGAACAATAGAAGGATCCTTAATATATCACAACCATATTTTAAAACTTCTCCAGGTTTTTATTAGGACTTTCAACCTTCTCATTTTTAAGATTATAAAAAGTTATTTTGAGTTAACAAAGCTAGATATCTTTGTCACAATCTAATAAATAAAATGTTATATCATTAAAAGTTATCTCAATTCTTATATCAATATTCAAAAGATAATCAAATACTTCCAACTATTTAAAATATTCGTATCATTATTTTATCAATGTTAGATATAATAGGATTGTGATAGCATTTCTCAGATCCATATGCCCTTTTTAGTGACCATGATCAGTGATTGTCTGTATCTTTTTTGCAATTTTACTATTTTTTAATCCTTTTTGTTACTCATTAAACTTTTATCTTCTGATTTCTATAATTATTATGAAGCTCAATATTTATTATTCTGCCCAGCAGAAAATCCTATGTTTTTTTTTTGATCAAATCATTATCAGAAAAACAGTTATGATTTTTCTTCTTCTTTTTTTTTTAGTGAACCCAAGAATAGAATTATTCATACCCAAAACATACTTCTTAAGAGAATTCTATGCTTCAGTAATATGATAATCCTGGATGTCCAAATCAGCAATTTTAAATATTCAGTAACTGTTGAAATTTACTTATATAGTAAATATTTCTAGAGAGTGAACATCAATTTTTTTGTGAATGTTATTGGTGTAATAATTACTGTTTAATGCATTTATCATTTTAATCTTGTAGCATACTAATTTATGTTGTATCCAACAATCTGCATTTGTAAGTGCTCGCCTAATGTGAAGTTTTGTATGCACTCTAGCTCCTATCTATAATATAATCTATTAAATATCATTATTGTAAACAAAGGCAAAACTCTCCATACAGTAGTGCCACCCTGTGCCAAACAGAGTGATCAATGGCACAGGGTGGCACTACTGTATGGAGAGTTTTGCCTTTGTTTGCAACAATTATGTGCTAGTATAGAGATGGTGATCATGTGATGTTTAGTGTTAAATATCATTATTGTGAATATGAGTGCATTCATTTTCATTTACAGTTTTTGTGAATCCATGTGTTATGAAAAAGTTCAATATTAACAGACTGAATTTACAGCACAAATACCATTATTTTTTATAACTTTTGATTAAAGTCTACTATTCATAATAACACATGCATTAAAATCTTTAAGAACATTTTGAATTTTAAAAAAAAAGATATTGTTGAAATAATGCTATCCAGCAAGAATAAAAGCTTTCTTTGAATTCTCTGAATCTAAGTTAAGAACATTGATCCTAAAAAAATGAGCATTAATATTTTTCTACGAGTCAGGTTTTAACACTATTAGATTTTCATTGATATAATGAAGAATTACAACAATAGAAGATATTAAATTAGACTTTATAGCAAATTCATCACCATCATTTTTCTTCTGAAAAAACTTATAGCCATCCATCTGTTCTATTAAATGTCATTCTCTGGCAGCTAATTTTACTAAGAGTAATTCCTAAGCCACTACTGCAGACATCCTTTCTAATCTTTGAATCAAGTCAAGTTAACACATTCCATATACTTATATTTAGAAAAAAAAAAAATTACATTTGCAATATTTATCTTTAGTATTATCATTGTCTCCTGTTTATCACTATTACTGACATTAGTACTACATCTTTTATGTAAGGAGTAATCATCTAGGCATAAGCTAGCCAGATTGTGATACAGAACATTTTTAGACCACATTTTTTAGGTTTCGCTTTCATGACAGACAGTGGATTTCTAAATAGGACTGCCTAAACATACAATCTTTGCCTACAAGAATTTCTCAAATCCAGTTTCAAATAGACTCGTTATTGATTATATTGCCTCAGACAAAAATCACCTTTAAGGATTATCAACCTACTAATCCTGTCCCTGTTATTGGTTTTTTAATTCTTGAGGACTTGAGCTAAAAGAAATTGGAACCAGAAATACTATACATCTTCTTAAAGGATGGAAATATGGTTGTGCAAGTACACAATTCAATTGTCACAATCTGTACAGAAGATTATTGATGCTATGAGAGGCTCATGATGAATGGACCATACATTAACTTAAATGACTGAATATGAAAAAGAGGGAGACATAGAAGTCTCTTTGCATCAGAAATAGCATCTAATTTTTAATGAATTATCCTATTCTATAAAGTCACAGTAGTTTATATTATTTACAATTGATCTTCATATCTGAAATTTATTCCACTATCTGCTACTTGTAGAGTCCATTGATAACTTGAGCATCGTACCTTGAAATATTAATTAGATTATATGCAATTGATTAAAACAGACAAGAAACTGATTAATATTGTTCTAATAGAATTTTTATATAAATTTAGCTTCAATATGCAATCTGTGTAAACTATATAATCATTTGCATTTTGATTTTGTCTTTGTTTATGATCATTTACGTATAAAGCTTATTTTATGTGTAGATTTTTTTGTATATATTTATTGCAAGAATTATATTTGCAGACTGCAAGTGTGGAGTTGTAAGAAAATAGTTTGTTTAAGCTATTTAATTTTCGAACTTTATAATAGAGTCTTAAAAAATTATATATGTGAGATTTGTAATTTTTTTTCTTGAGGAAACATTTCATATGGTCACACAACTCTTGCTTTATTAATTAAGGGTATAGATTCTACCTTTATATGATAGTAAGAATAACATCATGGACAGCCATATAATGGTATTTTTCTGATCTAGTCATTACTTTGCATGAATGCATCATAGATACAGACTATTTGAATCTTTTTGAGAAAAATAAATCATCCCATGGCATAAATAATTTTTGTTACATGATATCTTCCAATATTTTTTTATATAATCAGTATAATAAATTAATGATTTGAGGAAAACAAGGATGATGATGTATATCTCTACATAGACATAGTCATTCCCATAGATGAAGCAGTGAGATGTGTAAGGATGCTGAATGATTAAGGTGCATAAATAAAAATATTGAAAAAAAATATTTTTTACTTAATTAGTCACAGAAAAACAACTAAATAAAGTATTAAAAAAAGTTTGAGAATATTTTTAATGATGAAGATTCTACTTCTTCTCTTTAATTAAAATTTGTTCAATTCTTTAATTAAACACATTTTTTAATCATTGTAAAACTTTCTTAATACTTTAATAACAAATATAACAACAGAAATGTAGACCAAAAAGATAGAAAAAAAATAGCTGGAAATGGAAATAATGCAGCAACAACAAGAACAAAAAGATTAATGATGATGTTTCTTTTTTAAATAAAGTAAGAAATTCCCCAACAACTTTTATTCTTGAGTTGCAAAATTTATTCAGTATTTAATGTTCTACTGAAATCACAATCATTGAGGGAAGGGATATTCTTATTGTTTTATATTTCTGAAATTTTTTTGTTGGTAAATATATAAATGAATGTAGATGAATTAAAATTTAAAGGAAAATAATTTAAATGTTTTAGAGTAAAAATATATTTGTTATGTTTAAAGTGATTTAATTTAAATAATGTTTTCAAATTAAGTAAAATAAAATAAAAATTAATAATTAAATAGTTATTAAAAGTTCTATAAGGAATAAGACTGATGATGATTATCATCATGTTCAATCATTCTCGATACACTGCTGTTTGATCTCTATAAATTTAATCCAGTTTGTTTAATCAGTATTTTTTCTTGTTTAGGTCACATCAGTAAAACTTTGTTATTTCATCTATCCATTTTGCATATGATCATTTAGATCTTTTATAGTCTCTTGCAATCTTGTTTAAAACATCATTTGCCATCTACTTTTGTCATTTCTAGCAATATTTATTTGATTTTACTATCAATGATACATATTCTATCACTTACATATTACATTTTAAGTCTTTTTTTTTTATTACTCTAACATTGTGCATATTTTCTTACTTTATTAAGTGATCTGAAGTTTCAGTGTTGCCTTTTATTAAATGACCAAACCCTCAATCTATACATAAGAACTAATAAATCATATGTATTAAAATCTTCCATTTTCAAAATGTTTTTTTTAAAATATTATTTCTAAATAAAAGTACTTTCTGTACTTTTAGTTCTATGATTAATTTTATATATTTTATTTCAATCTTAATAAAAAATCTGGCCAAAATATTTATAGTGGTTAATTTCTTTTTAAGTATTATTTTTTCATTTTCTTCTGAGAAAATAGAATAAATTCATCTACATTGTCTAAACATCAAATGAAAGAAAAAGTCAATTAAAAACTAAAATGTTTGCATTTGTTTTGAAATTGCAATAATAAATGGATATTAAATAAAATAAAAATTGTATATCAAATAAAAGTAAAAAGCAATTCACTTTCACAAAATATGTATGAAATAAAAATAAAATGCTTATATTTAATAAACTTTTATTGTCATAAATCCAGTAATAAATGTTGACATTTTTTATTGACTCCAGTTCCAATTTCACATTTATTTATTTATTAATTTTTTTGCTTGGAAGCATAATCCTTAATGCTTTGGTAGGTTTGTATGAAATAAAAATAAGCAAAGAATAATCTACACACAAAATGTTAATAAACAAAATATTTCATCTTCCACAGTGTTTTAAGTGAAAGCATTAAACAGCAAATCAAATGCAGCTATAAAATCAAATGAAATTCCAATAATAAAACCATTCATAGCAGCCCATAGCATTAAATTGAATTGTATTTTAGCAAGCAAAAAAAAGTAAAATGTCTGCATTTATTGTTGAATTTATGGTTACAAAAGTTAATTAAATATTAATTTTTATTTTATACACTTTGTGTATGGATTCTGTCTTTTATTTAACATATGTTTTTGTTGTAAATATATTATTTTCTTCATTTTATTTAACTTACATTTATAGTCTTAAAGTCAAAAATAAATGTAGACATTTTATTGTTTACTTATTACTTTTTTTTTGTTCAATAATAAATATATGTAGCTCCAACAAGCAGGCAGTCTATATACTATAGAAGTACCTTTTACTCTTCTTAGCATTTATCTTTAGTCCTACTTTCTTAATTTCATCTGATATTTTTTGCAATATTTCCTGAAATTCTTAAGCAAGCATTATTTGCAAAAATTACTACATCCTCTTCAAAATTTAGATGTCTTAATATTTTTGGTAATAGTATGAATACTGAAACCCACCGCTTGATGGCATTGTTTTTCACAAAACACACATCAATGTACCACTTTAGCCACCTTAACTTACAGGTGACACTACAATAGGTGTTTTTGAGCCTTAACAGGCCGCCTGAGGGTGATGTATTCTATGATTACATAATGAAATATTACACCCATTGCATTGTTTATAGTATTTGTCAAGTGAGTGCTCTTGACTCTCACTATGGTCTGATTTGATGATGGTCATATTTGAAAGAGACGAAACTGCAAAAATTCATTGTCGGAAATTTTTTAGAAAGCTTAGTGGAATTAGTATTCCATATTAAGAATTGTCATGTCGTCACACACGCTTCCCTATGCTTTTGAACTGCACACAACTTGAAAAGGTTCTTCTTTTCAGCAGAGTTGTTTCCAATTTCACAAACAAATGTCTGTTTACATGTGAATCCATGCAAGAACTGTAAAATCTTGTCTGCGTAAGGGAAGTTGGTTCGAGGACTCCAAACCAATACTTACAACTTTCAGGCTTCCCTGTTATTTTATTTGTGTGTTACTTTTGACTTTTTTTTTATGCCCCCGAAAATGGTGTTGTTGTATTTTTTACTTGTTTTGGTTCACAACTTGTCCAAAGTTTCGTTTATTTTGGATTCAATAAATTATTTTATGGGAAACTGTTGTTGTTTTTTTGTGTTGCTCACATAATTATAAAGTAGGCAAGTAATATTTGATAAGTTTCATTAACAGTTAAAGTAGGTAATATTTTATTATATCAAAAAAAAAAAAAGTGTTTAAGAGTTTATTCAAAAGGCCTCACCCCAAAAAATATATATATATAAAATAATAATAAAGAACTGTGCAGTAGCATAATAAAATGTTCAAAAAGAAAATCCAAAAAGAAGTCGATAATTAAAAATCAAAACAAACCTTCCCCACCACCCCACCCACCTTCCCTGGCTTAAAAAAAAGTGTTCTTTAAAAACGAACTGTTTAGGTCTTTTTTAAAATTAAAGACCCAAAAATTAAGGAAGAACTTTTCACTATCATATAAAGCTTTCTGTAGGTAATGATTTTCGTAATAAATTAACCAAAAAAAAAAAAAAAGACGACAATTCAAAATCAAAAAAACCCCTCCACCCTCTAAAAAAAAACCAAGTGTTGGTTTATTCAAAAGTACCAAATCGTTGAAGTATTTCAGCAAATCAAAACATCAACCAAAAAAAAAAAAAAAAAGAAGATAAGTTAAAAGCAAACAACCAACCCCCCTCTACCATCTAAAAACAACAAAGTGTTTGTTACCATATTTTTGTGTAAACAAACTGACGGAGCATTAATCGATAATTTAAAAGCAAACCAACACCCCTCTAACACCATCTAAAAACAAAGTGTTTGTTTCTAAAAAAAACGAACCAAAAAAAAAAAACCGGGTGAAAAAAAAAAAAACTTTGGTTTACTGTAAGTAATATTATGTAAAGAAACTGACCTACAGTTAGTCGATAATTTAAAAACAAACCAACACCCCTAGACCATCTAAAAACAAAGTCTTTGTTTATTAAAAATCAGAAGAAAAAAAACTGGATGGAATAAAAAAAAACTTTGGTGGTTTATCATAATATTATGTAAACAAACAGACAGTCTGTGAATCGGTATATTGATGTGCATTGGGCGAAAAAGAGCACCATCAAATGGTAGGGTTCAGTATTCATATTATTACCGCAAATTCATTCCCTTAGTTTTTCATTTTGATCCACAAAATATTTTTTAGAAAACAGTTGCAAGAAGTTTTGGATATATTAAATTATCCTGTCATATTCACTTATCAATGTTAAATCTTTTTCAGCACCACCATATAATCTAATCATTGCTGGTTCATTCTGATATTTCCAGGGTACCCTGGATCTATATATTGATAATCCTGAGCTTTAATCACTCTGGAAATGCTGTTTTTTATAACCTACTAATTCAAACCATAATGACAAGTCATTTTTATTGGTCCTATCTATAACTAAACTCAATATTCAGATGTGATCTATTATGCTAAAACTATTTCTAAATTCATCTTATTCTTTGAGCCCACTGTTTGCTATAGATGAGTTATTAAATAAAGATCTTAAATATCGGTGATAGAAGACATAAGTCTGTAATTCCTAGTATATTTTTATCACCTTTATTAAATATTAACATATCACTGCATTTTTCAAATCATCTGGCATATTTTTATATTATTTAGACATTTGATGTACAGTTTTTCCAACAATTTTTCTATTTCTTCCCACTTATTTTACGATATCAATAATAATCCTATCATTTTTTTTAGAGATTTTTTTTCTTCTTCATATATTTAATTGCTTGTCTCATTTCTTCATTGGGCAATTCAGAAGATATAATTTTAAAGATTACTTTGTTTTACTGTTCTTTATTTTTATATAATTTTTTAGTAATAGCTCCATGTTCTTATTGTGGAAACAACTTTCTAATATTGTGAGGTTTTTATATCTTAGAGGTTTTAATTTTGATCTATAATTTTCATTATCAATTCACAGTTATAATTTTTTATATCTTTATTAATTTTTGTCTTACTATTTTAAAGAATTCCAGATATTTAAATATTTTCTTAATGGATTATTTTAAAATATTTTCATGTTCCTTTTTTTATTACTATTACATATTCTTCTTTTGTCTCAGATCAAAATTATTGTGGTGGTCCATAGAATTCTACTAACATTGTCTATAAGTATAACGGCATTTTGGCAACATTAGAAGATCAATTAAGTAATTAATAATTATTTCTATAGAAATGATTGTATCTAAAACAGGGATGGGGAACCTTTTTTCTGCCAAGGGCCATTTGGATATTTTATAATATTCATGGGCCTTACAAAATTAGCATCTTAAAAAATTAGCCTACTGTATTTGACCAAAAACTTAGTTAATTTACCCGTGATCATTTACGGGGTGGGCAACCTTTTTAATTTGAAGCCAATTTCAAACTTTCCCTTTTTAAACAGGGCGATTATTATTTTGTGGGTTAAAAATTAAGTAATATCATTTATAATTAATAATTGTTCTACATTTAATGACAATTTTTCCAATTGACCTTGTAACTATTTTTCATGACTTATTTATATTCTCGAATTTCTTTTGATTTTTCAGATAAATTAATTCTACAGCAGCTAGGATACAGTCTTTTATAAACTGCCCTTTAAAAAATAGTTTTGAATTTTTTACATTTTTTTTTTTTGGAATAGTATAATTTGCTTTAATAGAATTTATTGAATTGTTAAGCCTTTTTGTGAAACATGTCAGCTACTTGATGAAGCTCCATTTCAAGTTTTATATTTTAATATTTCTTCCCCAACAATTTTCTTGTAATCAAAATGTTTTAATAAATAGTGCCTCTTAATATTGTGTTTTTTATTAACTGAAATACTTTCCAGACATATCAAGCACATCAATTGATTATTTCTTTCTTTAAAAAAAATATGGATTGGTCCATTTCTTTTGAAATGTATAATTTTCTCTGTGTGTGTGTTTTTTTTTTTATCTTATTTGATATAACCATCCTAATAAAAAAAAATTTAAATATAAATTAATAATAATAAAAATGTAAAACTTTGCCATCCTAATAAAATATATATATATAAAATAATAATAATAAAACTATGTAAAACTTGAGTTTTATTTTTGTTAGTATATATTTCTCTACAAAAATCACTATAAAAACAAACAAAATGCACTTACCATCAGATTAAATACATAGTCAGATAGACCACATAATATACATAATTTGTTGGAATATTGCAACTGTATTAGAATGAAATAGAACTATTATAAAGGTTGGAGAGAGAAAAAGATGTAATTGAGAAAATTTATTTTATTTAACTCTTAATTCAACATTTGCAATACACTTATGTTTAAATAGAAGTTTTATATAGGATCATTTTTGAAATGGCCATATTGATAGTTTTCAAGGCCGGAGGGTCCTCATCTCTGATCTAAAACAATAAATTATAAAGAAGCTGTCAAGCTATTTGCTATAATTAAAATCCAAGGAAATGATTTTATATGTTTTGATTTTTTTTTTTTTTCTACAAGTTTTTATTCAATTTTAATTTATTTTGCTTCACTTACCTACATTTTTTTAATTTTATAATTTTTTATTTTTGTGTGTGTGTTTTAATAAAGATATTTCTTTTCATTTTGTATATTTTCCCCCATTAACCATTGTTTTCTTTAGAAGACTACTTTATATAAATAGAAAAAGGTTTTGTAATAATTAGCTTCTCCAATTGCTCCTCATAAAGAAACTGTGAAAGAGGAAGTATTCAACAGGCTTTCCAATTATTAAATTGTGAGCGTTTGATCAGTTTTTCATTCTTGATTTGTCTTAACTATGATAGTTAGATATCCATTTACCAACTAATGTTGGGTAGTTATTTAGATTGACTATGAGCCAGTTGCTTGGGATAAAATTCCTAAACTACTTAAAAAGAATTTCATTTGGCCTGGATTTGAACTCCAGGTCATATGCTTGGCAGAAGGGTGTACTCTCTTTACCATGTTCTTCTAAAAAATTTTAATAGGTACAGTTTTTAAAGTTTGCCTCAGATCACAAAATTGATTAACCCAGTCTCCTGACTATAGCTTCATCTCTCACTTGTTTTTAATATTTTTGTACTTTTATACTCATTCTTGAACAGTGTATGAAAGTTTGATTCCATTGTTATTTTTCAGAAAACTAGAAGTTTGTCTCCCATGAAGAATAGCTTAACATTATTTTATTCATTGTTCATATCTAATTTTATTTCAAATAGAAAACAAGCAATTTTTACTGCAAATTATTATCCTAATATATTAATAAAATATTTTGTTTATTTCATTAGTTAGCCAGCTTTTTATGTCTTCTATTTATCAGATTTAATAGGGCTTTCCTAATGTGCATAGTCAACTTTGAATTTTTATTATTCACTAGAAATCTAGAAAATATTTGCCCTACAATTACTAATTAGATATTTAGAAATCAAGAATTCTATCATTCAAGATAGAGTACCTATTCATCAATTTTATCAGAAAATGATTTTAAAAATGTATTTCAGAATAATATTTTCTGAAATTAGTATTATCTTTCCTTGGTCATCTATATTATGCTTTCAAATTTTTTGAAATTCTGTTAGTTTTTTTTTCTGAGAGAAACAAGTTGATATCCATCTTAAATCATGTGGACATTTATTGCATATAATTCCTTTAGTTTGATTGTAAATCCTATGTGATTTAAATGTTTGCAAATTCTGTCATATTGCTTTCAAGTATAGATTGTAAGACTAAATTAATTACATCACATATTTCTTCTGAAATTAGGCAGTTGTGTTGATTGAAAAAGAACTAAACATTTGTAGCAAAAGAAAAAAATTCTGATTATAAAATTATAATATTCTGACTCAAATTTTATGAACACAAGAGATAAAAATTATTTACTTTAGAAAGTTATAATTTGTGATTTAACATTTCATCAACTCTTGTTTTTAATAGAACTAATCACAAAACTTATTACTTTTGTTAACTAGCTAAAATTGACTTTGTTTTTACATTCTCAGTTGCAGAGTTTCTCTTTATTTTTTTTACCCCACATACATTTATTCCAATCTTAATATTTTTAACTATCATATCCAATCCAAAAAAATGAATGCTATGAAATTTCAGCAAAAAGAGAATGATCTTCATTGTAAATAATGCTTATGATCTTAATTAGTATCACACACCAAAAAAAATAATTGAATTATTATTACTTAGCAAGTTATGTGATGAGATAGCACTGAAGTAACAGATTGAGCTTTGATTCAGATATTTTAGTTCAATAATTCATCACATTACCATTGTGATAAATCACACAAAATAACTCTTAAATTTTAAAAATGCTCCATTAAATATTAAAATTGTTTTTTTCTAATAAAATCTAGAAATTATTTTATCTCATTGTTAAATTTCATTGTATTCCTTCTGAAAAATGTTTCAAAATATTCAGTAATATTAAATGGATAATGAATATATATATATATATCAATTATTATTCATCAGTTCTTTAAGTCATAACAATACTCATTTTATTGTTATTGCAGTTATTGGAAACAGTCTCTTTTTAAAATTGTTCTTCACTAAGATTTATTTATTGATTTTATAAATAATAATTAAAATATTTCATCATTTTAAAATCACTTTCTGGATGTTTGAATACAACTTTTATTAGTCTTAAAGAATATGCCCAATCTAGTTACCTTTTTTTACTCTAAATTTTTTCAATAAATGAACTTTAAAATTTTTTTGTATTTTCAACATCTCTACATTATCTTATTTTTCAAATTCATTCTTTTTATTTTCCTTCAAATTTGCATTTTTTTTTTCAGCCTTCATTTTGTCTTGTTTTTTTTTTTTCTAACAAAATATTTGATAAATCTCTTGATTTCATCTCATTGGGGTAAAAATTAATTTATTAGGGGTTTTTTTTTATTCTTAAATACACACACACATATATATATATATTATATTGTAAATCTATTTGTGGAACAACCAAATTTAAAAATATTACTATAATAATTTATAAGCCAGATTCTCAAAGAATTATTTAAATGAACTTGCAAATAATGCCTCTTCTTACAGCAATGTCAATCCATTTGTCAACCTATTTTTTATTTGCAAATAGATTGCATTGATATAAGAAAGATGCATTCTTTGCAAGTTCATTTAAATGTTTTTTTTGGAAATCTGGTTTATGAATTATCATAATAATGTTTTCAGATTTCATTGTTCTGTGAATAGTTTTATATTTTCAGCATTACATATCTGATAAACAGTTATTTATTTATAAGCTTGTTAAAATTATTAGAATACATTATTATATGTAATAAATAAATTGTAATATGGATATACTTGCAATATAATGGCGATTTCTTTTCAGCAAATGTATAATATTTTAAATGCTGACAAAGATGTGATCTGGTCATGTAAGTCCCCAAAGCATGAATGGAGAATAATTAAATTAGTAGATTTAAAAGTTATTTATTGATTTAACTATCAAGAACAGTAAAACATTAATTTTATATAAAGAAAGAAATTGTAGAAAAATAAAAATTTGATACGGATATCTGTTATCTCTTTTTCTGTATAATTGTAATTTTAAATAAGAATTTATAATAGAAGTGCTAAAATGGGTTAACGAGGAAATTATAGCAACAACAAATAAAAAACTTTATAAAATGGATTATGGATGGACAATGGGGTTACCATTTAATGGGGTTATATGCAGTCTACATCTAGCTAAAATCACAAACTGAATAATTATACTGAAGTTCAAATCCCTGCCAACATAAATATAGTATCAGAGATATGTGGATGACCCTCTAATTTGTGCAGATAAAAATATTATAATTCAAATTTAGCAGAACTAGCACAGAAATCTTTTTTAATTTGAATGATTGAAAAAGAAGCTAAAAAATCAAAATATAAAATTTTTGGATATAGATGTGCAAAGGCAGAATAATATTTTGAACTACAAAATGGTCCTAAATCCCATAAACATCAGAGAAAATATTCATCCTAGAATTTTAACTCCCATGGCACACAGGTATGCAGGTCTTAAAGGTTTTCTCTACAGAAATTTAAAACTATGTAAACCTGAATCAACCAGAGAAACACTATAGATGCATAGACTAAAGATCTTGTAAACATGGGATATAACCTTGAGAAAATTAATTCCACAATAGACAAATTCTACAGCAAAATAAAGAACCCAGTACAACCTTACTCTAATAAGAAAAAATGGACCAGCGTCCCATATGTGCCAAGTATGGCTCAGAAACTGAAAAATATATGGGGAGGAAAATATAAATTGCCAGTGGCCTGCTTTGTTAAACAAAGTAATTAATAATTCTAAAGATAAAATAACTTGGGAGGTTGTGCACCAAGTGATATATAAAATCAAGTGCAAAGATACTAATTGCTCAAATGCCTATTATGGGAAACGAGAGCAAACCTGTCCACAAGATTAGCCCAACACAACTACTTGTATAACAGGGCAAAAAGAAGCAATGAGTACTCTTCAATATTTTTAGAACATGAGCTGCAGTCAGACCATGAATTTGATTTCTCCATAGAGGATATAGTTTGACTGAAAGAGATGATAGAAAAAGAAAGATTAAGGAGACATGGACTATAGCTAAAGACAACATTATAAATAAAAAAGAAGGCAGCATTTCTTATTTAAAAAATGGCCTCTCTAACACATTTTCATAAATTTGGATAAAAATAAGAAATTTTACTTTATGTAAATTTTATAAAAAACAAGAAGTACATATAACAAAATTAGCAAAATTAATTAATAAAGCTATGATTATGATACTTAAAATATCTAAAGTGCTTAGCTTGAATAAAGATATTTTAAACTAATGTATGCCTTTTCTGGTTTAAATATTTTGACATTTATTTAAAATTATAAAAAATAAAAATTAAAAGAATATTATTTGTTGAATTATCAACATAGTTATTTATTGAACAAACTACAGCTTCAAATATTTCAAGAAAAAGAAATTCATAATGTTAAACTTTTATGTGAAGTAAGAAATTATGGAAAAATAAAAGTGCAATATTTATTAGATTATCAACAAATTAATAAAGTGTCAAATATTTAAATAAAAATCCATCATATCTAGGGAATGATCTGATCAAGTTACTTCACTGATATTTAAAATTTGCTTTAAAAAAGCTGACTAAAGGGTATAAAGTAGGATAAAAAGTGATATGGAATATTTTTTTTACCTTTTAAGTATTTTGTATTTGCTGTATATATTATATATTACATACTTACATTTTTGTTGCACAATTTTTTTTTTTTTTTTTAGAGTAGCCATGGTCTGTCTGAGGTTCAGGAGTTCATTGTTCAGGAGCAAGATAATCTAAAACTTTCTGAAGTTAAATTTATGCTAGAAATATTAGTTCAAAAGAAACAGCAATTAGAAGCTGTAAGTGTATAATTTTTTATATAAGATTTAAAAAAACAAATAGTATATTATTTATATACACATAAAAAAACACAATAGTATATTGTTTATATACACATACAAATTATGATAAAAAAATCATATTCAACAGCTGTATAAATGTATATTCATAATAATTACTCACAAAAAGCCTTTTCAGTACATGGTTTTGTGCCCTTTTCAAATGTTAACCATTGTTATATATAGAGCTCACAAAACAAGCTCTTAACAAGCTTTGAGAATATCCTCAACTCCAGACCGGTTTCTGCTTCTGGCGTCATCAGTGAGGTGCCAGGATATTCATTAGATTAAAAATACTAGGGCAAGCCCAGCACTTTATCTAATGTATAACTATTGAGAAGAAAATCTGAAATTTTCAGACATCCATATGGATTACTGGATTTTTAGACATATGGATATCTGAAAATTTCAGATTTTCTTCTCAATAGGTATACATTAGATAAAGTGCTGGGCTTGTCCTAGTATTTTTAATCTAATGAATATCCTGGCACCTCACTGACAATGCCAGAAGCAAAAACCGGTCTGGAATTGAGGATATTCTCAAAGCTTGTTAAGAGCTTGTCTTGCGAGCTCTATATATAACATTTGTAAATATGAGCTTTATTAAAATTAAGTCATGTGACATCTGACTTGATTTTTTTTATCATTTTAAATGTTAACCATCTATTCTAATGTTAACCAATTATTGCAGATAGAACATCATGTGTCCCATAATAAAAGTAAAATAAGAACAATAACAAAATTAAAACATCAGTAAAATAGAATAACAAAATTTCATATAGAGATTCAATATAAACTTCAATGAATTGACTATATAACATAATAATATACAGAATAAATAATACATACTCCATACAACTTTATATATACTGAATTTTCCATTTTTAATTTATCAGTTATTAACTAAATTTATTGAAGTTTTATAAATATCGATGCGAATATTTAAGTTATGATTATCTTAAATAATTTCCATTCATTTTTAATTGACTAGTTGTTAACTAAATTTATTAAAGTTGTATAAATATTCATTATTTAAATTATGCTTGAAATAAAGTGTTTCTTAGATTTGTTTTCTTTTTAGATATGTAATGTAATTTAAAGATTTAATATTTTTTGTAGTGTCTATTTTATATCCATATATTAAGTAGTGAATATACAGTGCAGATTTATTATCTCTATTAATTGCATTGTTATGTAGATAAATCTGCTTTATACATTCACTACTTAATGTATGGACATAAAAGAGATGCTAGAAAAAAAAGTTAAACTTTTAAATTACATTAAAGATCCCCCAAAAAAAAAGGTAAATCTATGAAACATTTTATATTAAGCATAATTTAAGTAAATGTATGACTATATATAACACTTCGATAAAATTAGTTAATAATTGGCCAATTAAAAATAAACAGAAATTATATAAAGTTGTATAGTGTATGTATTATTTATTCTGCATGTTATTATGTTTTATAGTGAATTCTTTGAAGTTATATTGAATTTTATGAAAAAATTTCTATTTTACTGATGTTTTATTTTATTATTGTTGTTATTTTATTTCCATTATGGAACACTAGATGGTATTCTATCTGTAATAATTGGTTAACTTTAAAGTAGATGCATAACATTTGAAAAGGGCACAAAACCATATGTCGAAAAAGGCTTTTTAAATGTAATTATCATTAATGTATATATTTTTATATAGCTGTTATATATGATTTTTTTATTATTTATTATAATTTATATGAAAGAACAGAATAATGGACTTCATTAATTTCCATTTTTGATGACATATACAAATGTATATATATTATATATTTACAGTTTTTAAAAAACAAATGCATTTTTTTTAATGATTGAGATATATTATTTTTTTTAATTTAACATATTTGGATATATTGTATCTAATTTCATGTTGTAATTTTTCAAATTGTTTGCTTGATCTTTATTTCACTGGCTAATTGTGTATTTTCAAAAAATAATCCATGAAATTTTTTTTTTTTAATTTCACATAATTTTTTTTAATCAAAAAAGAAAAACAAATCAAAGTAATTCCTACATATCATAAGTAAATTATCAAAATAATTTTTTTGTATCGATTGTGAGAAAACAAACATTAGAAATTGATATCAAATAATTTCTACTTCTAATTAGAAAGTCTTTTTGGTCAAGCAGTAACTGATTTATTAGCAGGAAAAGTTTGTTAGGGAACATTCATTTGCAGTATGATAAAGATAAAAAGTTAACAAATTAAGAATCAATATTTTCTAATTTTGGTCACTTTTGAATATTAAAAATTTGCATTGAATGATGGCTCTATTTATTTTCCCTCAAATGCTTGTGATATTTTTGCCACATTTCTATTTAATACAATTTCTTATTGAATAAAAAAAAAGCTTTATCTACTTCAATATTTTATTTTTGTTACATATATATATTGTAACCGGACCGCCATACATCCCCTTTATTACCTCGGTTGTAACAATTTCCTGATGAGCATGTTGCAGGAAGGAACTATCGATTGGCATTCCCCAATGCAGATGTTATCCCAACCTATAACAATATTTCCTGCTCATCAGAGTATGTAGCACCATAGAGACTGGAAGCATCTAGACATTTCTGTGTTTGGTTTTCCAAACGGCGCCACTAAAGTTCCATCTCACTACAACCTGACTTCCTTAGGTCTAGTTATGCCAGACATAGCTTAGGAAGCATGAAATTCTCGTGAACAAGTGCACTGAATGATGAGTGATGCAATAATATATATATATATATATACATAGCATTGAACAACTGGATAACTAAAATTAATTTTAAGTAACAATAATTTTATTTAATAACAGGTTTAAATAAATGTCCATCAAACAAAATATTTCATTGACAGTCCCTTGTATTTCTTCGGCCTACTTCCAATAACATTTTTATATATAATAAAGTCCTTCTTTCAATAGTTCTTTAACAGTTTACATCTTTAATTGTTTAGTTAATTCACAGAGAGGAGTGCAATATATGAAGACAACAGAGATAATAATGAAGACAACTGATAGCATTTAATTCAGAGTTTCACTTAATTCAAACAAATATTTCATTTACAGTCCATTGTGTATCTTGGTATACATCCAATAATAGTACAATATGAATTAAAGAATGCAAGTTCTTTAACAATTTACGTTTTTAGTTATTTCACAGAGAGGAGTGCGATATATGAAGACAACAGAGATAATAATGAAGATAACGGATAGCATTTAATTCAGAGTTCACTTAATTTCAATTTGTAGTCTTTTAGGTAGTTGTCACAGGTAATGTGGCTTAAATTAATTCATGTATGCAGATATTCTTTACAGACAAGAGCATTTCTATTATTCCAGTTAATTTTAAGTTAGTTAAAGCATAATAAACATATTTCTATTTATGGTTATCCAAATCCAGGTTTGAATCCATACTATAAGCACATTTATCCTAGGTTCAGTCGTTATCCATTTCAGGGTTTGAATTGGTCGATATAAGCACATTTATATCCATTGGTTATTCAGGTAACCTATAAGTGTACGTATTTCCATCTGTCCAGATATCAATTCATCTTGCAAATATGTTTATTTGGTATTTCCGATTTCATAAGACATATATGTAACATATATGCGTCAATAACTCCAGGTATATCATTGTACATTTAACCGCGACACATTGTTTTGGTATTCTTATTTCTCAACTCGTATATATAACATATTTTAATTTTGTGTTTATATTACTTTTCTCAGAGTTTTCAAATAATAAATAAAATCTTTTTAAAAACAAAAAAAAAAGATTTTCTTAATCTTTCAACTAATTTAAGTATGTGGTTCATTATACGCATATAACCATTAACTTTTATTGACATACTAAATCATATTTAAATGTTTGAATTTATTCATAATATAGTATAAATTTACTAAATACATTCATTTTGTATAAATACATTCATTTGGATATTTTCTAAATTTATCTGGTTATAAACATTATAATTTCGTTAATTATAGTTATGGGTAATATTCATATACAATCAATACGCATGTAAGCATTTGTAAATTTTATTTAGTTATTCTAATATATAGCATAAATATTGTTGTTTGGTCTGCCACAGATGTATGTTTCTAGATATAAGTTGATCAGTTTCATTTATAATTTATCAATAATAAAACGTATTTCCATAGCTAAATTTATTCATAATTTTTTTTTTTTAAGAAATATGTCTTGTTTGGTCTTTTATAAACACATATAAGTATTGAATAAAATGCCATTTGACTATAGATATCTTTAGTATTTATAAGTTATTATTAATAAAACGTATTTTTTACGTAGCTAAATTTATTCATAATTTTTTTTTCTTTAAGAAAGTTGTTTTGTTTTGCATTTTTATAAACCATATAAATATTGAGTATTTTATAAAATTGTTACCTTCATTTTTTTATCCAGTCTGTTCCATCAAAAAGGGGTCGTTTTATTTAAGCTGAATGGCATTATTTACTTTCATGATGATCACTCAGGCAAATCTTGGAGAACCATGGCTTTGGATGAAGTGAAGATGCTGTTACATACTAGCCTTCCATCATTATGATATTCTTAATAATATTTTCCTTTTCCATTATTAACTGTGGCTATAAATATTATATTCCAAGATTCCTTAAAATCAGCTGTCAATTAAATAGTCAAGCAACACTTAGATGGAAACTTTAATCTTTTAACTCTTCACTTTTCTTACTTTTTAAAATCTTTTAAAATCTGTTTGAAATCTTTTTTGAAAATCTCTTTCAAAATCTTTTCAAAGTCTCCTTTTCAAAAAACTACTTTAAAAATCTTTAAAATCTACTTTAAAAATCTGCTCTGAACTTCCAACTCAACTATTTATACTCTGATCTCTGAATTGATTAAGCAGCCTTTCCTACTGTATCTGATTTGTTATACAGCTCTCATTTAAGCCCGAGTGCTTTTCTCTTCTTAAGGATTGGACACTCTACTTTTCGCATGACAGATAAGGGATCATAAGGATAAGCCATGTTTTCCAATTTGATAAGACCGCCTCAAGCGATTATCACACTTTATATGACAACATCATTCCAAAAATTAAAAATGTAATATTTAGAAAAAAATGCCAGCTTTTATTTATATCGTGATTTAAAATTATAAAATCAATAATGATTTTCTTTCTTAGATTGACGAATCTTAATAAAGATTTGTACCTTTTTTTAAATTGCAGATTTAAACATATTTGTTGTCTTTTTTCTTTTTAATTTGACCAAATTATCTTTCTTTTTTTATTGCTGTCAATTTTCATGATTCCTTTGTTTCTTTAAATTTTTAGTTTTCCTTAACCGTCTTTTCTTTTTTAATGACAAATCATGCTAGTCTTTTTAAATTGGGGGAGAGGGATCTTTTGAATACAATACGTGGAACATTATATCTGTTTCAATATATATTTATTTTTATTGACCTTATATCACATCTTGTTTCTAGAATCCTCTTTTATTATCTCCTGAGTTTTAGAGTTTTTTCATTTTTTTTAATAAGAGCTATATCATCTATAAAATGAGTTTTACTGTCAATCAGGACATTCACTTTATATCTACAGTTTATTTTTGCTTCTATAAATTATTTTATTTTTCTTACTTAAAGTATATGTTGAAGAGAAAAAATAGATTACATTTTTAAAATATTCTAATCTTACAAATATCTTTTGCTTTATATATATATATAATTATAATTGAAATAATATTTTTAACGGTTTACAAACAATTACAAACAATCTTTAAATCCGCAGAAGTACTTTCGGTTACTTTCTAATCTGCCTCAACTGCCATTGAATTCCGCAGTTGAGGCAGGTTAGAAAGTAACCGAAAGTACTTCTGCAGATTTAAAGATTGTTTGTAATTGTTTGTAAACCATTAAAAATATTATTTCAATTATAATTACAATATTGTTTTTAATTAACGGATATTTTATTTATTTTATATATATATAAATTTTTTAATAGTTATTTTTTCATCAATTCTTAACAAACAAAGTAAAGTAATTCTATTAATTCTGTCAAAATGACTTTTCAAAATCAATGAAACAAATATTAATATTCTTTCCTCTTTTTTATATATTACTCTCAATAATAATCTTAATTATCCATATGCATGTTTTTTTTATTTTTGAAATCAATACTCTCAATAAGATTTTAGCTGCCTATGAGATTAAACTTATTTTAATATTCTTGCACTTTTCTACATTAAGCTTATTCTTTACAGTAATTGTAAGTGTTGAGATAAAATCTATTGACCACTTTCTGAATCATAATTATATTGTAAAGACAAACTATTTTTTCACGTAGTTTCATGTTCTGTGAGAGTTTTATCAATTTCATAAGCTTTGCATTCTTCATTTCAACTATAGATTTTATAACTGTATTATCTATTATTGAGCAACTCATTTTATCATTATTTATCTCACTTTATTTTTTTGTTAATACTGATAAAGTCTTATTATTAATATAATATGATAACCAATCACCTATATTCTTATCCTATTTTTTAATAGATTTAGTTTTTCTACTTATAATTTACCATTCTTTATTTTAATTATTTTTATCATGTTAACTTTGTTTTTCCCATTTTATCTAAAATGATATTCTGATAATTCTTTTGATCACAATTGCTATATAGATCTATATTTGCATACGTATGTCTGTATAAATATTGTTATAAGTTGCTTAATAATTTCATCACAGGATGTGATTATCAATTAGTGAGATATAAGATATATATGGGGTTGCAAAACTAAAGAGATGAAAACTATTAAGAAAGACTATGTTAGTAATTGCTCTTGTTGACTTTCAGAAATACTCCAATAAATTTAAATTAAAACTTCCAAATTGTTTTAAAGTATTAACAAATTTTGAAAATGGTTCAGACTTGATTGAAATCAATAAAAAGATAATTATTACTATATTAAGAACACCAAGAAAGATAATTGGTACAAAAAAAAAAGCAATTTATCAGTAAATTTTTAAGTGAGATGACATTATATGGAAAAAGAAAAAGAAATATGAAAAAACTTAAAAATAATCCATTAATAAAAATTGAATATTTAGAGTTTTGTAAAATGATATGAAAAAGAGTTTATAAATGATATAACAAAATATAATTTTGGAACAAATATCTTGATATTGGAAGAAAAGTTATTACAATAGCAATTAGAAGAAAATTAAGGCATTATTAAAAAGGGAGATAAATTCATGAAGTGGGGTGGAAGAATTCTATAAAGAATTATATAGTAATAAAAAAATAATAAAACAAAATATGAAAAGGGGAAAGCTCCCAAAATGATAAAATTATTATTAATAATTTTAATAGAAATAGGTGAAGAAATAGTAAAATTATTAATAAAGCTATATATCAAAGATTTAAGTAATAAAGATGTACCAAATGATAGGAAGAATTCTGTAGTAATATTGAAATTTAAGAAGTTGATAAAGAAGATATTACAAATAGACCTATTAATCTTCTATCAATTTTGTATAAAATTTTTATCATGATAATTAAAACTTATCTATGGTAGGTAGGAAGTGCGATGGGCCGGCTTTCCCAGGGTCATTCCACACAAAACATTTACGACTCTAACCTAAAAGTGTTCTAGAGCACAAACGCATATCCCTTTATTAGAACAAGTATGATGATGATGATATAGGTTCAGAGTTTCCAATGATCTCAAATGACAAAGCAAAATATAATAATTAATAATGCTTGCATATGCTAGCAATGCAGCAATAAATAAGTACGTCTCTAAAAATGCTGATAATAAATTACAGCCCTAAATATATCTAACATCAAGCATAATGGCATGACTGAATACTAAACATACTATAAGTATAAATATTATTTAAATAACCATTTGAATGTCATAATAATGAAGGAGTGTATTATCCTTCCCTATAAACGAATCCCACCTATGTTTTAAATCAGCAATAGAATATCACAGAAATGTATGCTCGATTGGAGTTGCGAATAAAAAGTTATTTTATTACACTCAAAGAAGCAAAGGTCATTGAGATTACTTTCAAAATTTTAACTAATTAATAGCATTATTCAATTAATGATAAATTGATGTTACTAATAAAAGTAGAATAAGGTTAATAATAATCTGCCATTAAAACATATATAAAGTTATATTCAATTATTACTCAACCCAGTGAGCATATGTTTTATCAAGAACATACGAGCATTAATTAACCTTCCTTTAATAGTGGGATTAAATAGAATAATAAATCAGGCTCTGAAGGTAGGGTTTAATTGGCATATTAATTCAAATCAAAATACATAAAACATCAGATAATATTAATTGATTAAATTTGCTGCACTAAAATACAGAAATAAAATAGAGTGCGAAATGGATGAAAGAGATTACAGATTTATATTTGTATGGTTATAGAGAGTTGATAAATACGAAGATAAGATATAATATGTATAACTGGCACTACATCACCAGTGTATTAATAGACAAAGAATTACATTTACAAGATTAAATAGAGTATATATATAATTGAAATAGAGTATGCAAGGTCTTTAAAGTGGCATTGAATGATTAATTTCTGATGTCGTGTAGGTTTGCCGGCCGGATTCGCATTCTTGCAAGGCAGTTATGTTAAAGTACGGGGAGCATCTTCTCCATAAATCACTTCCTATTTTTAATTAGACAGTCCATCAGTTGATAGCTAAGAGGAATGACATCATAACTCAGAGACGATCTTAGGAAGATCTGGAAAAGGTGAATTTTATCTGACTACTCAAATATCATAGTATTGAAATTTTGAGTGACATAAATTCTGTTAGCCTCTGAACTAAAAAATCTTTTTTTTTTTCATATCAAATTGAGCTCTATTTATCTCGTTTTATTGTCTTAGGAATGCTTTTAATGAATCATCCGAGGCAATGCGGATACCAATACCTCATGTGATCTAAATCAGCAGGAAATATGCTTTTGTTTTTATGTAGAAGATGCCATTGATTGATAAGTTCTCAAAGATATTGTTTGAATCTATTTCTAATTTAGAAATGGATTCGAACAGATATAATTTCAATTAAATTATTCAGGGCCAAAATTAATTAAATGAGCAATTTTGTTAAATTACTAATGTATCGCTCTATTGTTCACTAAATTTAAACTACTCTAATGGCCTTCCAAAACCTTCTCAAGTATTGCACCAGCTTTTATTACTATTTTATAATAGTTAATGCTAATAAAAATAATAATAATAATAAATGTAATAATAATATTTTATATAACATATAAGTCTCCGCTATACATAAACACACATACATGACTCTTATTTTTGTGGAATTTAAACAATAATAAATTTTATAGATTTAATACCTATAAATATATATTTCAAATTATTATGGGAGGCTGGGAAGAGTTACGTATATCTGTGTGTTGACTCTCTGATAACCAAAGTGGGTGGAAGGATAGGTTTGAACCCACTTTATAGCTAGTCATGTTGACAGACAGTGAAGCAAAAATCTGTATCCCAGATTTACCGCTTCAATACTTTGGATTCTAACCATCCAATAGAATAAGTTGCATTTAAAAGTGGTTTTAATATACTAGATTGCATACGAGTGTTGAGAGAACTTATAGCAAGGACCAATAAATATGTTGTCATTATGCTTTGAATTTATAGATTGTGAAATGCCATTTGATTCTGTAAGCATTTGCATGGTGCTTAAAATTTTGTATCACAAAGTTATAGGTCCAGCGTGTTGTCATATTCTGATGAATATTTATCAAAATACAATAGTAATGATTAAATAACAAGATACTAAGAAGATTAACATTGAGAAGGATGCATGATAAAGCAATTTCGTATGTCCAAAACTTTTTACAGAAATTTTACAAGAAATTTTGGGTTTAAAATGGGAAGCTAAGGAGTAAAATTAGATGATTATTTAAGTAAACTAGTTTTTAGTAGTAGATGATGTATTTGTTTTTGCAAATAATGCTTCAAATCTTTAGGTAGTGTTGCAAGGATTTTCAGATGAAGATAAAAAAAAAAGAAAGATTAAAGGTAAATGCTAAAAAGACTAAAATAATTTTTAGTGGAATTTTTGAGAAGAAAATAAAAATTGATAATCATGAAATTGAAAAAATTAACAATTACAAATGGATGAAATTAATCACAGTAAATTTGAATGAAATGCTTTTGGTAGAAATAATGTAGTATTAAAAGAAAATACTACATGTGTTTAAAAGAAAGGTTTTTAACATATGTTTTATCAGTTTTTTATTTATGGATCTGAGACTTAGACTCTTAACATAAGAGCAATACAGATATTTCAGATAACTCAATAAAGTATGGAGAGATGCATAGTAGAAGTAACAAAAGGAGATTGAAAATAAAACAAATGAATGAGAGGATAAACAGGTATCAGTGACATCATTGAAAGAATGAGAAGTGAAAATAAAACAAATGAATGAGAGGATAAACAGGTATCGGTGACATCATTGAAAGAATGAGAAGATGATAATAGATGAAAAGTTGAAATTTTAAATTTGATCCCAAAAGATTATAAAAACAGATCAAATAAGAAAGCTTGTAGATATTATATGGAGAAAAGAGATTATTGATAAGAAAAATTGGATTACATTTAGATAGACCTTCATCTTGAAAAATGATGAAAACATGATTAGCTGCTTTCACAATTTTAGGTTATTATAGGTAGTATTTTTTTAATAGTCCTATCATCTGGTTATTTTTTCAGATTCATTAATGTCATATTATTGTCATAATAGATTCTGTGCAGCTCATTATTGTTAATCTCTCTTCAAAAGCATCAATGATTTGAACAATTTTGATTCTGTTTTAAAAAAATGTATTTCTATCTAAAAATCATTCCATTATTAATCTGCAGTGAATTTTTTGATTTATGGATTCTTAATTATTAATAAATGATTTAGTTGATTATTAAAGTTAGTTGCTGTCCTTGTCATCATAATCTTTGTCTTTTTCATATTTATTTGTAATTCTAATTTTTTCATTATATTCTTTAATTTATTTAGTCAATGTCTTCAATTTTTTTTCCATTTTTGATTATAAGTGTGGTATTATCAGCATATGTAAAGTTATTAGTGCTTCTTCTACAATCCTGAATCTACATTTGACTTGGTTTATTCTTTTTCCTTACTTACTTAGTATACAAATTGAAAAGATAAATGACGACATATTATTTTTTCAATATGGAATCAGTTTGTTTATCACAGTCTATTTTAGCTATAATTTTTAGCTCGTATAAAGATTTTTTTATAACAATAAGATGCTTATATGTATCAATTTCTCTAAGTTTAAATGTATATATGAACATTTTTAAAAAGGAAGCATCTAAATATATGTATGTCTCAAAAAGAAATGAAATTGATCTAATATTTTATCTAGGATGTTAGACCTCTCCAGAAAAGACATTGTTAATATACAGTTTAATTTATATACATAAGGGGAGTTTATTAATAATGTCTTTTCAAAAAAAATTTTTCCCCAGAGATTATAAATAAATATATATATTCATATTATATTTTTACTACACTGAAACTCCTGAAATAATACTATGAATTCATTTATCAATGAAGATATTAGAATTAACATATATATAAACAATATTATATTTAATGTTTTTATGGCTAGTTTTTGGGTAAATCGTGTGTTATTTTTGATTACTTTCCACAGTTTTTAACAAAATAGCATCTGCCATTGTCAAGGTTAACTTTTCAAAGAAAAACTGTTAGATCTCAAATAGTATAAGATTGAGCATGAGATAAAGAATAAGATTGAGTATGAAGTAATTGAGCATTCAGAATATGTGGATTAACAAAATGTTTATTCTCCTCAGTTTCACCTTTAACTCTATTTCAAGTTTATATTTGAAGAAAGAGATAAAATAAATGGCCTCCATAAGGCTGAAATACACTGTGCTTCATCAGCTCCCTCATAGTTATAAAATCATTGAACATAAAAATATCTTTAATCAGAAATTAAATACATCGGCTTTTACTTTACATTTTTTAGAAATTGGTCACAAACCTGATTTTGATAATGCTAAAATACTTGGTAATTTGGAAAAATATGATTTGAGAACCATGAAGAGTTGACTGAAATATTAAAAAGACCAATTGGATTAATAGAGCTGATGAAGCACAACATATTTCAGCATTATGGAGACCACTTATTTTATCACTTTCTTCTAATATAAACTTGAAATCAGTTAATGGTAAAACTGAGGAAAAGGACATTTTGTTAATCCACATATTCTGAATGCTAAATTACTTCATATTCAGTCTCATTCTTTACCTCACGTTCAATATCGTTACTATTCAAGATCTAGTGATCTTTGAAAAGTTAAGCTTGACAAAGATGGATGCTATTTTGTCGAAACGTTGGAAAGTAATCAAAAATAACATATAGTTTAACCCAAAAACTACTGTATTTATATATTTAAACATTAAACACAATCATTTTTAAATAGTAAATAATGTCACAGTGAATAATACATACTCCCAACTCAGTATTTGATAAATTTTGTAATAAGAAAATGAAATCACTTTGCTGTTAGTTGTCTTTGTAAAGAAGATTGTCTTCAATACTTAAGGCAGAGTGTGTGAATATTAATCCAATTATTTTTTGTTTTTATAATGATCAAACAGATTGATTTTTATTTAACAAATTAAAGAAATTTCTTTTTATTTTACATATATATATATAAGTATATATAATAATAAATATGATTAATATTTTGATTTTATATTGTAACAAGCATTTATTATTCTCTTTCATTCTTAGGATTGTAAAGCTGCTCAAAACCAAATTCTAAAAGAATTTTTACAACAAGTAAGGCTTCATAAACAAAAGGTAAAATCATATATTATATTAAATACTGCCTCTCGCTATACTAGTAATAATAAATAAAAGCAGAAAATCATATAACATTGAAATACTAGCCAAAAAACAAAATTTTGCTAAAATTCTCTCATCATCATGGTTTCATCTATAAAAAATAGACTTTTTCAAATGAAATTCAACTATGTTATTTTGTATATACAGGTTGTTTGTTATCTAGTTGAATTTTATTTGAGGAAGTCTATTTGTTAATACATGAAACCATAATTAGGAGAGAATTTGAGTAAAATTTTGAGTAGTTGTGACTTACGCTTAGAGTGACCACATGAGGCACTGTTTCTGTGGCAACACACAGAAGCATTCAGGGTAGGGGGCCAAAAGCAGCAGTTCTTGTTCCAACTGCTATGCGGCACTATTAGACACATGAAAAGCGCAGGAACTTTACACCAACTAGTTGCCAATGCTGATGGCCGCTTGGTGGCGCTGATTTCCATGCGTGAGCACATTTAGCTTACATCGTCTGCTACCAGCACCTACCAAAATTAATGGATAAAGAAAATATATATTGATGTGTTTTTATTCAGAAGATTGCACATATCTTTCTTAACAGGAAATGTATAGTTTTAGTCAACAATAGCTTTAATGCTAATTTTTAATTTTGATATTTGCTTTTTATTTAACTTTCTAATAGAAAACAATTCATATGTTAATTAGTGTTTTTAAAATAAAAGTTAAGTAAAGCCTTAGTGAAAATGAAGTGTATAGCCACTTCTATTTAAAAGTGAAATAGTTTGTATTACCATATCACAAATTAGTAATAATTGAAAGTTTTCTAGTCTTTCACATGTGCCTAGAGTTGTTTCTCAGACAGCCAATCAGAATTTTAAACAACTGTCTCTTAAGAACGATCAGGCCTTGATACACGACAGAGATTTTGATAAGAAAAGGATGATACCAACCTTTTCTCAACTTAACTTTATATATATATAAGCCAGACTTAATCATCTTGGCCTGAAAGCTTGAAAATATAAACGTATTCATTTATTACTCACTGAGTTTTTAATTTACGATATTACAGTGTGAAATCTTAGATTTACTACACCGCAATTTTCTAGATGTTAATATAATTGATCAGCAACGTATGTAAATAACATTTGTCTAAATCGCATGTTGTTATTAAATTAGTAATAATTGAAAGTTTGCTAGTCTTTTATATGCGTCAACAGTTGTTTCTCAGACAGCCAATTAGATTTTTAAACAGCTGTCTCTTAAGAACGATCAGGCCTTGACACACGACAGAGATTTTGATAAGAAAAGGATGATACCAACCTTTTCTCAACTTAACTTTATATATATATATATAAGCCAGTCTTAAGCATCAGTGAGTAATAAATGAATATGTTTATATTTTCAAGCTTTCAGACCAACATGCTTAAGACTGGCTTATATATATATAAAGATAAGTTGAGAAAAGGTTGGTATCATCCTTTTCTTATCAAAATCTCTGTCGTGTGTCAAGGCTTGATCATTCTTAAGAGACAGCTGTTTAAAAATCTGATTGGCTGTCTGAGAAACAACTGTAGGCACATGTGAAAGACTAGCAAACTTTCAATTATTACTAATTTAATAACAACATGTGATTTAGACAAATGTTATTTACATATCACAAATGAAAAATTATATAACTAATATCTATTACATGTAAAATTGACTTTTTTTTGGTGAGTGTATTATTTATTTATGATGTTACTGTAAACTTACGTTTTTTAAACACACACAGATTTTTTAATAAGGGAATATGATCCAGAACAGCTGTCATTTTAAAAATTCAAGAATATAATAACATCTAGAGCTTATTATATAATATTTCATGAAATTGATATTACTGTCAATATTTGATAAATCTTGTAATAATGATTTATATAGATGATACTTTAGACTAGAGCATAGTCTACATATATGTTTGTAATGTATTACACAGTTTAAATAATTGTATATTATAGAATAAAATCTTAAAAATGAAACATTTCAGAAAAAGAATACTACATTAATTTTAAATTCCATTCATATTTTATAACTAAAGCACTCATAATAATAAATATTCCATAAGTATCACATAGCTTTCTTTGTTTGCAGAGAACTGTTTCAGAAAGAATCATCTATCGCAAGCTTGAGTAATCAACTAGCATTAGGTAGTAAAACTATTTATTACATCTATATTCTCAGTCTAGTTTCAGGTTATTGGTAGTATAAAGGTGCCTGTGAAATTGTTTGTTCAGAAATAGATGGAAATTTTTCATTGATTAAGGCTAACTATATCTTTGCTTCTTTGGCTAGAATAATATATAGCAACAAAGAATAAAGGAATCTACCTAAAACTGAGATCAATAAAATATAAATATCTGATAGATGAACAATTCATTAGATGCAGCATTAGATCCAAACTTTTCACTGATATAAAACCATAAGTCAGAAAATTGTTAGGTTATATAATTATAATAGCACTATCCTTTAGTGTCCATTAATTATTCAAGCCTACAATAGATAGTTTTGGAATAGAGTGAAGAAAAATACTCCTGAAAAAAATAATATTGTTTTTTTAATGAATCCATCAGCTCTGTAAAAAATATGTAATAATTATTTTAAAAGATAATTTTATACAATAATTAAAGATATAGCCAAAAGATTTTTATAATCATATAGTTTTGAGTTACACTTATGTTTTTAAATTATTGCTATTTTGTGCTTGTACTTATATTGAAAAGTTAATAGATTTTTAAATCTTAAAAATCAAACTATATTAAACATATCTATATATACATACTATTAACCACATCTGAATATATTTTTTAAATTATATTACTGCAAATAACAGTTTATAAGCAGAGCTGGCTCTAGGGTAGTGTGAGTGGTGCAACCAAATAGGCTCCACATTTATCAAGGTCCTTCACATGTATGATCTATGCTTTCTGCTAAAATCAAAAAATAAAAAAATATATTATTTGCTAAACATAATTACTTTTCCCCCTTTTTTGCCAAAATTCTGTAATTTGAAAGCTTTATCATATCGAAATAATATAATTGTAGAAAATCTGATTGTGCAGTGATGTAGATTTTCAACCGTATATAATGTGTATGCTTAAACATTTCACAAGATTTTGGTTAAGTTAGTGTGAAATTAGCATAGTGCAATAATGATTTTCTTTATTAGAAATTTTATCTGTTATATTGGAATTCACAAAAAAAGAATAAATTACAATGGTATTATTAACAGATTTGCCATATAAAACATTCAAGGAAATAAAATATACTTTTTTACATTATATGTATTTTATTTTGTTTTCTCAAACATTCATTCAATAAAATTGTGCAAAACTATTTTCATAATTTATTAATAATCATAAATAAATTATTATTTATACATTATAGATTATTAATTTGTGCAATTTTATTTTGAGTAAATAAAGTAAAATACACATAATGCAAAAAATTATATTTTATTTTCTTGAACAAATTTTCATTCAAAATAAATAAAAATTTTAATGAGGAGAATCATTCTTGGTTTGTAATAATTGTAAAACAATATTTATATATATCTTCAAATAAAATAACTTTTTAAAAAATATCTAAGTATTTTTATCATGAATAAAATATTCCCACAACCCCCTCCCCCTGAAAGTATTGCTCCAGGTTTTGCTTTTTCTCAGGTTAGTTCTGTTTATAAGTATAAGGAATTATTAAAATAAATCATTAATTAATAAAATAAAAAGTAACTAAATCAAAAATAATATTTAATTTTTGATATTGTAAATTTTTACTAAATCTTAAGCAAATGAAAAATAAAATAATCGTAGATTAATATTTGAATTTTATGTACATGTTTTGAAAATATTATACATCTAATAAAAAAAAAGTTAATATTAATTAATTCAAAATACTGCTCTTTTACAACATTATATATGATTATGGTCTAAATCTCTCAGTATTAATGTTTAAATTGCTAAGCAAAGAAAATTGATATTGCTTTTGTCTGTAGACTAAATAATTGTGTAGGAAAGGAATTATATATTGATAAATGTGAAAATTAAATTTCATTCAATATGGATATACTCTCTTCCTACAAAGTAATATAAAATGATTACTAAATGACTCTGCCATGATAATATTAACTGAATTATTTTAAAATAGGGATTGAATATATTTACATTTAATGCAATTAAAAGATTTTATGATTATTTGTAATTTTGAATTTATAAGCTTCTGCAAACAGTTCATTTTAATCATTATAATTTAATATACATGATAACAACAATTTAAGCTTTATTTTAAAGCAGCGTTTCCCAACCTGTGGTACGAGTTGCTGGTTGGTGGTACACGAAAAATAATCAATAATGGCAGACATAAAAAATAAAAAAAATAAAATCATAAAAATATCATAGAAACGTTTTTTTCCTATAATTCATAAAAATTATTTTAATGAATAATATTATACAGTAAAGTTGTTAATATGTACAGTCGATGATCGAAAATCCCAGCAATTGATATCGTTGTTTTTTTTTTTGGAGTGCACTTTTAAATTTAGCCGTTAGCCACCAGTAACTTGAGATGTCGCCGCCACTGTTGTGATAGTGCTGCACTCTCATTCACTTCACCGCATGGCTTACAAGTGACAGGTTATTGTTTGTGATTGTATCGTCTTTGTTTATTAAAATTCATTGATCCCTATATAACCTGCTTATTCGAACTTAGACAAGAAGCACAGGTTTTTTTTAAGACAATCCTTTTGATCTCTCTTCGAAATTGTATGATTTTGATTGGCTTCAGGTGCTTGCATATTTATCTGATATTTTTTGCAAATAAATGAACTTAAATTTGACACTTCAGAATAACTCGATAACGATCTTTAATGTTAATGATAAAATTGAAAGTATGATTAAGAAATTAGATTTTTGGAAACAGTGTATTGAAAACAATCAACCGGAAAAATTCGAAACTCTACATATTTTTTTGTTTGAAAATAAGGTTAGTCTGTCTCAAGATATACAGAAAATATAATAGCACATTTAACAGGATTAAAATTGTCTTTCATGGAATATTTTCCAAAACCCGAAAACACAAATGATAAGTGGATTTCAAACCCCTTCTATGAAGAAAATTTAGAAAAAGCTACATCATTATCAATAAAAGAGAAAGAAAATTTAATAGAATTATCGACACAATCTAATTAATTTTGGTTAAACATTAAAGAATATGAACAGTTTTCTGAGAAAGCTCTTAAATTATTATTACCATTTACTAGTATGGAATTAGTAGAAAGCTTTTTCTTCATATATTTTTTTTAAAAAAAAGTATTGAAACAGATTGAATGCAGCTGTAGACTTAAGGGTATATCTTGCATCTTTTGAACCAAATTTCAAAAAATTATGTTCTTCGAAACAAGCACAAGGATCTCATTAAATTTATTTTATAAAAATATTTGATTATGATAAAAAAATATATTAATTGGGTTTTTATAATTTTGTGTTTTTATTAAAACCATTTATTAGTAAATGAAATATGACAAAATAGTAGATAAATATGATACTTTGAACAAACACATACATATATGTTACAGTGAGTTTATAATTTTAGTGAGTTTATAATCCAGCATGACGTTTAGGCATGTTACAATGTAATTTGTCTCATTATGTGATGTGAATACATGGTCACCCTATAATATGTATAATGCAAATAAAATAACACATGCAATAACAAATTTCACAAAATACAATCATTTTTACAAAGTGGTACAATTTAGCACGATATACTACCAAGTGGTACGTGAGCCAAAAAAGGTTGGGAAACGCTGTTTTAAAGCATCAATTTATATATACATTGAAAAAGCATGATTTAGTCACTTTCTGTGAATAAAATATATGTCACTGCCATGTGCATCCAGTATAAAAAATTATATAATAATAATAATAGATTTTTTTTTTTGCAAAAATCAAAATTTTTACAATTTTTGTCTATACTTAAAAAAAAAAAATTGTGCATATATACATTTTTAAAATTTTGTTTTTTAAAACTTTAATTCTTCTATATATTGTTAATTTTTGTGTGATTTGATATTTATTTTGAATTAAAAATATTTTTATTAAAAGCAACTCACAAACAGTGATCAATTACACAAGTAGTCAGTATTATCAAGAAAGTAAAATTTTAAATGAAATGTAAAAAATGAATAAATAAAATCAAGAGAAAAAAAATCATTTACTTAAAAGATAATGTTTATTTATTTATTATCACAGTTTTTAAAGAGCTCGGTATTATATGAAAAAGGAAAGAGATTGCATATGAAAACTTTAACATATAGTCAACATGATAAAAAAAATTTTAAATTTATTGTGGAAGTATAAATATATTTCAAAATGAATATTAAGAATGTTGAGAAAAAATTAAGTAGAATTTTACTTTTACAAGTAAAGGAAACCAGGGAATAAGTCGAGAAAAACAGAGACAATTATAATATTTGTACAAGAGTATAATTTAACAAAAAAAAAAAAAAGATCATTAGAAGAGGTATGATCATGCTAAGAGAAATCATTGAAAAAAATAATACCCAATGAGTAGACAATAGAAGTGATTCTTGGAGAATTATAATTAAAAAATAGATTAGCAGTAGTCAAACTATGTTTTTCTTTTTAAAGAAGATTATTTCAAAATGCAGCTTTATTTTTAAATTTATGCCAAAATATATTGCACTTATTTCATTATTGGTATGCTTCAAACTATATCTGCATTCTCATTAGATCTCCAAAGAGCAGCTCCAAGCTTGATCTGTGATTAAATAGGAACCATTGGCAAGTATATTGAATACTTTCAATTGAATAAAGCCTACAATCATATGAGATTTTTTAAAATTAAAAAGCATTATTCAGTTTAAATTCAAAACTCAAGCGTTAATATTATTTATAAATAAATAATTGATTGGCTTTATTGCTGGTTCATCAGAAGTGATAGAACTGAACCTGATCTGAGAACCTTAAATTCTTGTTTGTCACTCTATATATATCTATCTATTAAAAAATAAAATTAGTTTAATCCAGTTAAGGATGATTTGAATTTTTTTGTGTGGCATATTTCATCATCTCCCCTGAACTATATATAACCCTTCCAAAGAATATAGATGATATATGTATATCTCAAGAATCTACTAGTTTTCAGTTGATTGTTGTTAAATTGACTTTGGTTAAAAAGAAAAGCAATAATAAATGCATGGAAATAAAAAAACAATCTTGCAGAAGTATATATTTTTCATATAATTGCTGATAACTTATAATACTTAATTTTTGATATGAATCACTTTATAATTATTTTTGATTACTTTAAAAAGTTTGAAAATGAATCAATACTTGATGAAATATTTTCTTATGATTTAAAAATACTATTGAAACTAAACTACATATTAATTCTGAATATAAGCTTACACAGATGATCAATTTTTTAATTACTTGTATCTATTAGCTAATAATACATTTTGTTATTATTATATACCCCTTTTTTTTTTTTCATAGTATTTACTAGCATTCTATTTGCTATCTTTATATTTTATTTTTTTATTCATTTTTATATAACAATGTCCCTCATAGAAGAACTGGAAAAAGAAGCAGTAGTCATCAAGTTTTCCAATTACTAAAATTTAAGCAATTTCAATTGCTAAAATTTAAGCAATTTTCCATTCTTGTTATTCTTTTTGTTAAGAATAGATAGATTTCTATACCATTATTGGTTAGTTAGCTGGATGAATTTTTATATTTGAATAGAAAGTAAGAGATGTTTTCCACTTGCTACATGTAATGTATTTTTTTCATTCCTATGTATTTTTTCCTGCAACCCAGGTCATATTTGCTAGAGATTTAATTATACCAAACAATTTTATGTATGTTTCTCAGTTTATACTCTTCATCTGCAATAGGAATAATAATGTATTCATATTTTTCTATTGTAAGCTTGATTAATTATTATACTCTAGATGGTAATGCAAGCCAAATCCCCAGTCTAGTTTCTGGCTATTTATCTTTATCACTGAAAAGTAATTGATTTACACAAGCACACATTCTGAAGAAACCTTTATTACTATTATACAATATAAACTGGGATAGGACATGTTTAACATAGATTGAAAGATAACGTCTTAAATTGTATCCTAAGAGATTGTAGACGACCTCGGAATAGATTATACATGAGATAGATGGTTGAGATAAGAATGGATGCTGGATTAAGGAGAGATAAAAGGAGAAAAGTTATGGATTTGAGAAACTGGATTAGGCATGGGGAATTGTAGATTGATTAAAGATAAAAATGATTTAACAGTGAGTTTCCAAACAATAGCCTCGAAACCCAGTCAATTTGTTTCAGGCCAGGAGATAGGGCATGCCTGCATGATCATTGGTTAGGGCCTACAATGTTCAAGGGGTTTACTTTTGTTTTTAAAAATTTTTAAAAAAAGCTAAATATATCTATTTTTAACATGTATAAATAAAAAATTTATTCAACTTATTGTACTAACTTTTATATGCAAGAGGATTCAATCATTTTGTTATTTAAATGTAAATATGATGTTTTTTTTCATATTTAAATTATCTGAGCAATTTGTTGATGAACACCTCTATATTGTAACAATACTGCATGTAACTGTAATGTTTGTCATATGTTTTAGACATTTATTACATTGACAAAGTTATTAGAATGTTAGTTAGAAGCGATCTTATTTTTAACAATAATAAATTAATAAAGACATTCTTCTTATTATTATTATTATTATTAAAAGAATCAGGTGGAATTAAACAAAGCAATTGAAAATGAAAAGCTTGAGGTATTTAGCAGTAGTGGAAACACATCTAAGAGAAGAAGAAGAAGAACCTGTTTTGGAAGATTTGGTATGGCAGGGTATAAAATAGAAAAAAGAAAGAAAAAAAAAGGGTGGTGGTAAAGGTGTTATATCAAAAAAATATTTAAATACTGTGAAATGCAAAGAACATTTGTGGTTTGAAATAAGGTTGGGAAGACAAGAATGGATGGTGGCTATAGTTTATATAGCTACTGGAGATAGTCAAACTATAATGGAATGGAACAATAGCATATATGAGTGCCTAGTTAAGGATATACAGAGTTTTAAAGAAAAGGGGAAGAGAATAATGGTTATAGGAGATATGAATGGCCATATTGAAGAAATTGATGATGTAGACAATAAGAATGGACAGCTTTTGAAGAAATTTTGTCAGAGAGTAAATTTGAGCATTGGAAACTTATCTAATATTTATGAGGGACAATATACATGGTCTAGGAATAATATATCCCACACAATAGATTATATATTGGTAGAGAAAGAGGGAATGAATAAAGTACGGAAAATTAAGGTGTTTGATAATGAAGAGAGAGTATGTAATAGTGATCATAATTTTGTTGTAATTGAAATGGTTAGTAATGTGATGGAAAATAGGAATAAAAGTAGAAATAATAGTGAAAGATGTGGATGGAGAGTAAATGATAAAAATAAGTTAGAAGAGTATAAAATACAAGTTGAAGAAACTATGGAAGAGTTGATTGGAAATGAGTATGAGGACTGGTGTGATGAAATAGAAAAAGTTGCAAATAGGGTTTTAGGTGAGAATATTCAGAAAAATAAAAGTAATAGAAAAATGAGAGTTAGTAAAAGTGTAAAAGAGGGGAAAAAAGCATGCAGAGAATATAAGTGTACTATTAAGAACAAAGAAAATGAAAAGATATTAATGCTAAATGGGAAAAGTACTTGGAAAAGAAGAAGTTAGCTAAAATAGATAATTATAGAGAGAAAATGAAACTAAATAGTAAATTATTGGATGATATTAATAAAAGTGGAAGAGATGGGAGTAAAAAATTTTGGAATTACATTAAAAGGAGAAATTTAGGTGGGAGAGAGATAGTATTACTGGATGAGGAGGGAATAGAGTGTAGCTCTAGAGAAGAATTAGAGAGAATATTGAATAGTTATGTAATGGATATAGAAAAGATGTTAGATGTGAAGGACAGAGGGATAGAAAATATGAAAGCATACAGTAATGGGAATATTGCATTTACAGAAAATGAACTGAATGAGGCAGGGAAGAAATTGAGAAGTGGTAAGGTAATAGTATTAGATGGATGGGCAGCAGAGATGGTAATGAATTTGGGGCATAAGGCAAAAGTAAAGTTACTATCATGTTTTAATAAGATGGCATAGAAGATAGTTTTTCCGGGTAGTTGGAGTAATACAAGAGTAAGATTATTATTTAAAGGAAAAGGTAAGGATCATAGAAAGTTAAATAATTATAAACCAATAGCAGTAACATCAGTTTTATATAAAGTTTTTTCATATATGGTGGCTGGAAGAGTTGCAAAATGGATGGAAGAAAATAATGTAGTGGGGGAAATGCAAGGAGGTTTTAGGTCAGATAGGCGTATAGAAGATAGTTTATTTGTAGTTACACAACTTATAGATATGAGTAGAAATTCAGGTAGACAGTTATATATGAGTTTTATAGATATAGAGAAGGCATATGATAGAGTGAATAGGAATAGATTATGGAGAAGTTTAGCAAATCTGGGAATGGATGAAGCTTTAGTGGGTGTTATTAAGAAATTATATGAAAATAATTACTATACATACCAATTAGGAGATATAGAATCAGTTAAAGTTAAAAATGGAGTGGGACTGAGGCAAGGATGCCCTATGTCACCTATTTTGTTTGTGTTGTATTTGAGTGAAATGGAGAGAGCAATAGAAAGACTAGGAAGAGGGATACAGATACCTTTAACAGGTGGCAAGAGAGTATATACATTGTCCGGACTTTTTTTTGCGGTTGATGTCTTTTTGTATGCAGAAAGAAGAGAAGATATGGAAGTTATGCTGAGGACATGCGCAAGGGTGGGTAAAGATATGGGGATTAAATTTAGTGAAGAAAAATCAAATATAATGATAGTGAATAGTGGGGAAAGAGAAGACAAAGATTTCTTATTGGGGAATATAAAGTTAAGTGTGGTGATTAGATATAGTTATTTGGGAATCATCTTGAGTAATAAGAAAAATTGCTTGGATGAAAGGGAGAAAAAATTGATAAATGAAGCAAAGAAAAGAAAGGGATTGATAAAGAAATTTATAATAAATATGATGTAGCTAGAATTGTATGGAAGGGAGTGGCAGTAGCAGGGTTAACATACGACAATGATGCATTATGTGTTAGTAAAGGGGTATTAGATTGCTTAGAAAAAGTACAAAGGGAAGTAGGAAGACATGCATTAGATGCTGAGGTATGGACAGCAAAAGAGGCAATTCAAGGAGAAATGGGATGGTCAACTTTTTATATGAGGGATGCAAAAAGCAAATTGAAAATGTTCGGTAGATTGCAGTTCATGGATAATAAAAGAATAGCCAAAATAGTATTTAATTGGGTTACTAGTAAAGGGCAGCCAACAAGATGGGTGAGAAAGGTAATGCGGTATGCAGAAGATTTGGATAAAGAAGTTATGTCAGTATATTTGTACAAAAGATGGGATGATTGTGTTAGGAGGATTGTTGAGTGTTATAGTGGAAAGGAGTGGAATAGAAGAATAGATGCATTAATAAAGAATAGGGAGTTGGAGAGATGGAAAACTAGTATGGAGAGTAAAACTAGTTCAAATATATATAAAAGTAAACAGAACATTGGTTGTGAGTTAATTTATGATAATAGTAAGGAAAGTATTTTATTGTTTAAGGCTCGAACAGGATCTTTAGCAACAAGGGAATATACACGTAAATGGAAAAATATGGGTGATTTAGTCTGTAAGTTGTGTAAAGAAGGCATAGAAAATATTAGGCATCTGTTACTTCAATGAAAATGTTTGGAAGCAGAAAGGGTACAAATAATGAAGTTATGGAAGGTTAAATATGAACAAAGTGATTATACAGAAAGTGAATTATTGGTTTTTATGCTAGGTTTGGGAAAAAATAAGGGGGATTTAGATATGAAGGTCATGGAGTTGACAAAGATTATGTTATGGAAATGGGATAGAGCAGATTATGGGAAAACTTAGGGTGGACAATGGAATGGGAAGGTAAAGTGGCTAACAGGTTTCTCTGGGCATAGCTGCTGAGAGATTCCTGACTCCGTTTAAAGACAAGTCACAGTACATCACATCACAGTAAACCTTTACCACAAATTTATTATTTGCAAACTTGAAAAGAAACATGAAAAATCTATATTTTATATACTTATAGAAAACAGATCATTAATGACTTGTATATCATAAATTATTTCATCCATCATTATATTAAAATTGCATTTCTTATATTAAAATTATATTTTATTTCACTATAGATAGTTGAATTATTTTTGGAAATTTTAAAGAGTTTTAATAAAATATATAGAAGTATTATACGAGTTACCTTTTTTTAATAAGGTTTTTCTAGGTCATAAAGTTTAAATATAGCAAAATATTTATTAGTGTTGTGAAGTTATTTTTTTTAAAAAAAAACTTATATAACAGTAAGAAAAAGAGATAAATTTGAAATAGAAAAAAAATCAATTTGAAAATAAGAAAAATCTTATATTCATTATAGTAAGATAAATCCGGTAAAAGTCCAGTATTTGTTCTATATTATTTACTGATGTGTGTATTATTTATGATGTGATAATGTGATGTTTTGAAATGCTTTAACACAGTTCATTATATAAACTATTTTAGTTATTTTTTTTTCTCCCCATGATTTAAAGGCATTATCATATGCTTCCATGCAAAATTATAGTTTTCCATTTGTTTTTATATTATTACATAACAATATAAATTTACTTTTATATATAATTTGGTTTAGTTGTGAGATGCTTACTATGTCTTATTTTATATAATTGTTATTGTGGAACTAATTAGTTGCGCACACACACACACAAAATGCAAAACCATAAAACAATACAATTCTAGATAAAATCCAAAATTTTATCAAAATCCTTATATAAACTAAAGGAACAAATATATATATACACCTGGGTCTCGTTTTACGTGATAGATAATGTTCTTCAGAAAACACGCGCAAACGAAATCGCACAAAAGTAGACGTAACTTACATTGAAAAAGGGGGGATGCGGTCTGTGATTTTTCAAAATTCACGTAAAAGCAAAGCACCAACGTAAAATTACTTTAAAATTTGCGCAAAAAAAAAAATATGGAAATAAAATATGACTAATAAAAAATTTCAAATTTGAAAAAAATTGATACAAGACAAACTTTTTTTAACTATAATATTTAATTTTATTCAAAATAATATATTTTTATGCATAATTTACAGTACAGTAATTTACATTTTTTATACACGTTTTAATTATTATAGCTATTTGCCAAAAAACACGTTCGTTTGCAAACAACTAGCGCCAACTTCACACTCATGTTGTAACAGTGGTTTTCTGGTGACAACGTAATTAGTAATTAATCTTTGAGACGATGATTTTATTAATTGTTTATAAAACTAACAACTAAAAATTAAATTCTTATTTTTGTCTTTAATTTTCAATTCGGTTTAAAAATCAAATTTCACATTAATTTCAAGTCGCAGTAAGTAATTTTTAAATTGTTAATTACAATTAAAAATCAGATTTTAATTGTCAAATTTAATTATGCCACTGCTATTACTGACCTTTTAAAAATAAACTTGTGAACACTAAATGATTAATAATTGATTACGTTTTTTTTTAAAAAGCAAAAACAGAATGTGATTTAAAATGCAAAATTAACACGTACAATGTTTGAACAAATTTACATTATAATCTTGTAAAATTTAATGTGTGTATACATAAAATGTGGAAATTATGATTTTAATTTCATTATTGCATAAAATCTTACTATTATAAAGCACACTGAAAATATTCAAATTATTAAGATGAAAGTCGAATTCCAATAATGTGCTATTACTTTCAATATAACGTAAGTGCGCGAAATTTATTATTTAAAGTAATAGCGCATTATCGGAGTTCATACACCTGGGTCTCTTTTTACGCGGACTTATTTAACACACTTCCGGTGAAACACGAATCGCGTAACTTCAAAATCGTGTTAAATAAGTCCGCGTAAAAAGAGTCCCAGGTGTATATACAAAAAACAACCCTTCCCATAATTCATTTCCAACACCATCTTCCCTTAATATCAAAAGATGTCTTCATAAGATTGATAGCCTCAGATTCAAGAAGTTTTATCATCAAAGTCTCCTTTATGCGCCTCCTTTTAATTCATTCTTTTCATAAAAAAATAACCGATGCATTGTTAAACAATATCCTGAATCTGAGGCTATCAATCTTATGAGGACATCTTTTGATATTAAGGGAAGGTGGTGTTTAAAATGAATTATGGGAAAGTTTGTTTGTGTATATATGTTTGTTCCTTTAGTTTGATTTTGATTTTCACTTGAAAATGTTTATTTGTAGTAGATGAAATCATGGTCGTGTAAGGATTTTGGTAAAATTTTGGATTTTATCTGGTCTTGTATTGTTTTATGGTTTTGCATTTTATTTATTACTAGTATAGTGTTAGTCAGTTTTGGTTTTATATATATATCAAAACAAAGACTATCATGGGTAAAAGATATGCATTATATTTTGGATATATTATAGAAACATTTACTCAGTGTCAACTTTAGCATTGTAATGATATTTCACTTGATTTTAAATGCCATCTCTCAAGAAATAGAGGTCATGCAGGGATTTTACAGAAATGCCCATCTCTACATTTGCTAAATAACCTTTACTATCTAGAAGATGGATGGTATGATACCCAATAGAAATGTTGACACAAAATTAATGTTAACAGTGAATAAATGTATACCTGGACAAATTCTTATTATAAATTCATACACCATTTAAATAATGCTTAATAAACAATATGTAATAAACAATTGAACAGTCATTGTTATGTGCTTTAAATAAGTATTTTACAAACATCTTTTGGACAGAAAAATATCAGAAAAGCTTTAGCTGGGATTAGCTTTTTTGTTTTATAATTTAAAATGGGTTTATTTGCATGAAATATTAAATATTGTTGATTTATTAAGTAAGTATTTTACAAACGTCTTTTGGACTGAAAAATATCAGAAAAGCTTTATCTGGGATTAGCATTTTTGCTTCATAATTTAAAATATGTTTATTTGCATGAAATATTAAAGATTGTTGATTTATATAAGGTTTTGTCATATTACCAAAAAAGAAATAACAAAGTTTAATCAAAGATTGACATTTTTAATTGAACATTCATGGTATTTTAATCCAACAGAGTTTTGAATAATTTTTATTTATTAGAATTTAATATTCTGTTTAAATTTTATTTAAAGACATGTTCATTACCATGTGTTGATATAAATAATCTTCTACCCCTCTTTTTTTATTTATTTATTTCTAGTATTTTTTATTTCTAATATTTTAATTATCAATATTAGTAGTGATATCTTTTGTATTTGTTTGTCAAATACAAAATGAAAAAATATTTTTTTAAACAAAATTTATGTAAAGTATATAATTTATATATATATTTTAGCAACTTGACCAATTAACACGAGAAATTAAATTGTTAGATGATGATGTTCGAACAATAGATGTAAGTAACAGTTAATCTGCTAGATATTATTAATTTTATAAAAAATGTAATTGTATAATTATGAAATAAAATAATAATATGCTTTGTGAACATATTCTTTAGTTCTTTATAAATTATTGTGCAGCCTTCCTGCAGCTCAACAATTGTCTTCATGTGAAAATCAGAACTTCAACTTATGGTTAATTTTCCAAGTTAAAAAACCCCACAAAATATAAAGTCATACAACAAATTATGAATATTAGCTTTCAGTAATAGTAGTATTTTTCTAATTATAGTATTTTCCATGGTGATCTTAGACTCAAATTCTTAGTTATCTCAAATTTTATCAGTTATTTATAGAATTTTTTTTTGAATATAAATCTGAATAAAAGATATTTATCAAAAGCACACATAGAACTGCCTTCTAGAGATTCACAAGCAGTGTATGCACTATGCGAGCAAGATCATATGTAAAACTATTATCATCATTTCATTAGTGAGTGTTATTAAACTTGTTGTTAAAAATTGTTTTTGATTAAGTTATGTTAAAAAATCTGTTTTTGTCCATGTAGGTACTTACATATTGTAAAATGCAGTTTTAAAACAAAAATAATTTAATAATTTAATTGCTACCTTGTAATGATGAATATCATTACTATATCTAAAGTGAGTTGACATAAATTTTCAGACTTGCTGAATGAAAGCACTTTATTTTGACAAGATAATAAAGAAGTATAGAAATATAAGAAAAGAAATGATGACATCTTTACCAAGTAAGATTTTATATGGATAAATAATAAAGTTGATTCAAGGGAGTTATGTGTTGAATGTAAAACAGAAATTAATAATAATAGCTTGTTTTTTCCATTCTAAAATAATATTTAAAGGTTATAAAACATTTCAAATTAAAAAAACCTAACTATACTTTGTTCACTCATATTTGAATGGCAAAAGTATTTTTATTTATATCATGTTAGCTATTGCAGAAAATATAATAAAGCCATGGGTAAAAGGTTTGTTAGCCTATTTAATAATTCTATTTTTAGACACATCAAAGATATGCTAATATATTGAATTAATAAGCCAAATTAAAATTAAGTTCAATTTTTCACTTATAGATACATGATTTAAAATATTACCAATTATGTAATACAGTTTGTGAATGTTTAGTATATTCAAAAAAATTAATGTTAAAGAAACATGCTGATTTGCAAATCTTTTTTAACCCATACAACTCGTGTTGAAATATTTCAATTCATTGACTTATTTATGGAAGAACATGAAAAACAATGGCAACTACATCTAAGTATTTATATGGTTGGAACTATAGCTATGATTGAAAAATTTTCAAGTACCATGGCTTGGATAAAAAGAAAAATCAAGATTGAGAATTTTCATTGTTTGCATTCATGCATTAGCTGCAATGCTAGAAAGATGTGTTGAATATTATAATAAAATAATAAATTTTATAGGGTCAAATTCAAGGATTATCAATTCTCTGTCTGAAGATGCCAGAAGTTTCCATAAAAATATATTTTTTTATATTGAAATTTGCTGATTCTAGCCAGAAAATAATTGCTCAGTTTCACAAATATAAGTTATTGTTTTTAAGCTCAATTTCTTGCTTAATTTGCTTGCAAATTAAGAGATAAAGACTGGGTACAAAAGTGGTATTTTCAGTGACATTTGAATATTTAAATGAAGTAGATGTTAGAATGTAGAGTAATATATTTTCAACAGAGTGGCTAAGCATAAATACTTTTACAATAAAACTAAAACCAAACAGGAAGGCAATTCCATCTTTGTTGAGCATGAAAAAACAACAGGAAATAGATTCGAACCCACATCTGCTAATATCATTTGCTCAGAAAGACACGATGCTGAACGCAAGATCAGAGAAACATTACATATAGCAAGCGATCCTAGGTCCAATAATCAAAGAGAAGTCTGCTTTGCCCTGTCTCAAAAATGGGAGTTATAACTAATTTGCATTATTTTGCATAAATTTTCCTTCTAACAACGCAGTTTTTAACAAAATAGTAGCTATGAATTATCTGTGCATACAGCACATCTAATATGAGTATTGAGTATCTTTATCAATCTAATTTCATCTTACAAGTTATTTTTTTTAAAAAAAAAAAGATTAACGCAGTTTTTAACAAAATAGTAGCTATGAATTATCTGTGCATACAGCACATCTAATATGAGTATTGAGTATCTTTATCAATCTAATTTCATCTTACAAGTTATTTTGAAAAAAAAAAAAAAGATTAAAAGTTTTAAAAAAAATTTAAATGCAAAAAAATTTAAGTGATTCTAAATAATAATAATAATTTTCACCAATTTTATAGAAATGTCTATTTTAGGATTCATTTTTCCTTTTTATTTTCATTTATCAGTGACATTCTGAAATGATGCAGGAAATTCATTTATGTTATTGACATTGTCTAGATTTTCTAAAAAATTTCTTAAAAAAGGAAATTTCTTAATGGGAATATGAAAAATTTGATAACATATTCAAGAACTTGTAATGGAATGTAATTTTGGTTGTATTCTCATCCTTGGTGTTCGCCTAGAGATGGTGGTGATGCTAATCGAAAACATATACATATAACGATTCCGGGGCCCGACCTAAATGATCGATTTGATCTAAAAAGATCTGATTTCTTAGATTTATAATAAAATATTCTACTAACTAATACTATTATATGATGTTAGTTTTTTTCATTTTTGTAAATGTTTAGTAATCTTATCTTGTTTTTTGAGTTTGTGTGTGTCTTTTTAAAGTTACGGTGTTTTTCTAATTTTTTTTTTTTTTTTGGACTTTATGTGTGTCTTTTTAAAGTTACGGTTTTTTTTTTTTTTTTGCAAGAGTAAATCAATACTTTTATTCAAAAGCAAGACGTAATAAGTAAATGTTTATTAATCTTATCTTGTTTTTGAATTTGTGTGTGTATCTTTAAAGTTACGGGGCTTTTTCTAATATTTTTTTTGGGGACTTTATGTGTGTCTTTTTAAAGTTACGGTATTTTTTTTTTTTTGCAAGAGTAAATCAATCATTTGATTCAAAAGCAAGACGTAATAAGTCAATGTTTATTAATCTTAGATTGTTTTTGAGTAAATGTGTGTGTGTCTTTAAAGTTACGGGGCTTTTTCTCATTTTTTTTGTTGGACTTTATGTGTATCCTTTTTTTAAAGTTACGGTATTTTTGGTCAAGAGTAAAAATCAATTATTTTTATTAAAAAAGCAATACGTAATTCTAAATCGATCAAAAGTAACGTCATTTATTTCCGTTTTCTTCTTTTTTTTGGGGGGGGGGGGGGGGCAGTAATGAATCACAAAGTGGGTTGTTTTTGTTAACTCTGTCTATATAAAAAGGATACCGTTATTGAAATACTAAATTTAAAAATGATAGCCGACTAATTTGCGTTTCTTTTGACAATAGTTTAATCAGAAAGTGGGTTTCTTTTTTTTTTTTGGTAAATCTTGTATATATATAAAAAAAAAATACCGTAATTCAAATACTCCATTGAAAAAAAAAACAAACCCCGTTGAATTTGCTTTCTTTTTTTTTAAGACAGTAACTAAGCAGGAACTGGGTTGTTTTTGTTAGTGTGTAGATATAAAAACTAATCTTATTTTGAAATAATAAATGTAACAAAAAAAAAAAATAATAATACCCGAATAATTTTCTTTTTTTGGACAAGTAATTCCTAATAATTAAACACGGGGTTGTTTTTGTTTGTGCGTATATATATATATAGCAAAAGTAACTTGTCACGGACGAATTCTCGCGAAAACGGTACTTTCGCGTGATCCTTAAATTTTTTTTTCCGTTTCGCACCCTTAAAAGCAATTTTTGAGGGTTACCCATTCGTAATGGAATCTTCAGGACATTATTACTAAACTTACAACAGTAAAGTAAGTTACAACACATTAAAAAAAAAAAGACGTCTTATCAAATTTTAAAAAACTACGACTGCTTCAAATGCACACACTCTCACACGAAACTACAGAGAAAATAGATATTCTACTATTAGGAGAAAATGATGAACAAAATTAACTACTACGGCAGCCAATCAAGGCATTTCTTTCTCTTTGCTTTTAGCATAGAAAAAAAGCCATAACCGGCAGCCGTCGGGAACTCTTTCTGTGTTTTAATCGTAGAAAGAAGTCTCATTTGTGTTGGCTTCTGTCGCCGTCACCTCCGTCCAACATAACGTGAGGACTTTTCTGCATTTATAACGTAGAAAATTTCCTCTTCTGTTGGGTGAAGGCCGGTGAAACGGTATATTTCTAGGAATTTACCTAGAAATAGCGAGATCTTGAGGCGAACACCAAGGATGAGAAAACAACCGTAATTTTATGTAGCAAAATACTGTAATATCTTCCTGCTTCGAGTATTTTTAATAGTGATCTTGAAATGTAACTAAATAAAAGTAGAATTAAATTAATTTCTTTATACAATTTTCTTGGAAACCTGGCTGAATCTGTATGCAGTTTAGTTGCAGATATAATCTATACTGCTTTCTTAATATTTACATATTCTATTATTGAATACTCTTCTCTATTTAGACACAAAGTGCTCATGCTAAATTTCCATATCCACAATTAATTATTACTATAAAAAATTCTTAAGTCATGATGATACCACTTTCTATATACTTTGCAGATTAGGCTTACTAAAATCCCAATGTATAGTCCCATCATCTCATATATCTTTTGCCTAATTAAGATTTTCATCCATGAAATTCTTCAAATAATAGAAAAATTATACTGCAACAAAGAGTGATGAAATCTTAATCCCCCTTTTTTTTTTTGAGGACTTAAAAAGTAAAAAGCTGAATTTTGAGTTTTGTTAACTGATTTAGAAACATTCAAAGTCACTATTCTGCTTTATAAATGTAATTTAATAACCACTAACTTAAGTAATTGTGATAAATGCAAACTATGAACCACATAGTAAATGATTATTCATTTTAATTAAATGGACAATAACAAATTTGGAAGACATAACAAAATTTTGAGTGAAAGTAACTTCTCATTGTAATCTCTACATATTTTTTTATAATGATTGGGTGAAAAGCTATCTATTTTTGAAGAAGAAAATCCATATATTGAATAAATACATAATGTATAATGAGTGAAAATATGCTGTCTAAAGATCAACAAATCAATCATTCAAAATATTCTGCCAAGTTTATTAAATAATTTCATAATATTAATCATAACAAATTAATGCTTATATTAAAAATGTACTTTTACTTATTAAAACTTAATTATAATAATTTGCTAGATGAAAAAAAAGCCCCAGGAGATTCTTCTGCATTTAGGTTTGGATAGTATTCTGTATTTAACAAATTAAATCCTGCCCCCCCCCCCCCGGTAATTTTAGCTAATATTTAAATCAGGTGACACATTTAATCTATCAATTAAATCATATAGTTTAGATTAAATATGTAGCATCCAAGCTTACCTATCTATATATCAAAATTAATATAGTAAATGAATCTTTATCAAATGTATACTTAATATAAATGTGAAATTATATAAATGATCTTTCTCAAAAATTGCTTTAAAATTATTACAAAAAGTGTTTTAATAGCATTTTGTTTTCAAGGTTTTGTGTTATTTATATCTTGGCTTCAGATTAAAATATTAGTATATGCTACTGCCTCAATAATAAAAACTTGTCAAGGCTTAATAAATATATTAATTTTGCAGCATTATTTTGTTACATTGTCTCTTAACTTTTATTCTAGAATTTATCTTTGATATTTTTCTTATTTTCCATTGGCTACTTAGACAATTTGAAATGACCCTAGTAACTGTGTTGATATATAAAACTATTTCAAATACTATAATAGATCTTAAGACTGCTATGAAATTGTTGCTTCAAATTCTGTTAAACATGTAATTTATTATATTAGGTCGTATTATATATCAAATTAATAAAAAAATATTGGAAATAGTTGAAATATACTACACTAGATTATGAGGAATGTTACCACACTGTAACAGATTGCTTTTTAGTTTAGGCTTTGAGCATGTCTGAGAGTATGTGTCCTACGTATTATTTTTTTGATATAGACTCATAAAGTTTGTAGTTTATTGTTTTTTTTTTTTTCAAATATTGAAAGATTTGCCATATAAAATTTTTGGAAGTTATATTTTTGGGGTCAAAGGGATTGCCTTTATAATATTTGAAGTGGGATAATAGAAAGCTTACCTATTGCATATTTTAATATTTTTTCTTCAGCTATTGTTCTCTTAAATAGACATGATCAAGTTACGGCAATCTTCTATTTTTATCAGTTATATAAATTATATAAGCCATAAAAAAGGATATTATATATGGTATTTATATTATATAATTTTGAAAATCCATTATGACCATATTTGTTAATAAATAATAAATGTACTTATACTTTGTCCTAAAGTATTATTATGAATTTGTCACACATTTATGTAAGTAATCATTATTCATAAAAAAAGTTATAAATATGTTTGTAATTTCGGATATTTTTAAAATCTTTTTTTAGGAAGACATTTAACAAAATAAATTTATTATTTACTTATTCTATCTACATTTTGAGAAGGAAAAAAGTCTATTACATAATTTGCATAGGGACAGAAAATATTGGAAGAAATATAGAAAAGAAGGGATATAAATAGACATGATATAAATATTATAAAGTTGTTTTAGTTAACATTTATTGAAAGAGATTAAAAAAAGAGAAAGAGAAGGAATTGCATGTTGTTTAATTTAAGAAAGTGTAGTTAGAATATAGTGCATCAGATTTTCTGACGATATGGTAGTTAAAATAAAATGAACAAAATTTTAAATGAAAATTTTTTAAAAATTAAGAAGAATGTGGTATATCATATCCTGACAAATATGTTTTTAAAAAATCACTTTTGGAATTGAGTCTGATATTTTATTTTAACTATTAAAATTAAACAAGGCAAAACTCTCCATACAGTAGTGCCACCCTGTGCCAACCAGAGTAATCAATGAATGCCAGAAGGCTTGTGCATGAAATCCCTATCTAATGCCTACTCATCCAATATCCCCGGACTAGTTTCTGGCGTGAGGAGCTTTGGATCTGAGTGCTAGTATAAGAGATGGTGATCATGTGATGCTTATTGGTTTAACTATTAAAATTATGAAGTGTACTTTTTAAAATATATTTTAAATTAAAAGAACATTTTTCTACATCATTATATATATATTGTTTACTTATGATTTTTGATTAGAAAATTCACTGTATATAATTAAAAACTGTTTAAACTAGTAATTCACAAAGTATTTTAAAGCTAAGCAAAATTTTTTCTAAGTACAGTACATTACAGTAATTGTATGAAAATGTTGTAATGAATTAATGAATAATAGATGTTTTAATGTGATGCAACATTTCTTTGTCAGAGATTGTATTTTTAAAATCATATGTATGAAGTTTTTTGTTTAAAAACTGTAAGCAAATATCCATGAAAAATTAAAACAAACATATATGTATATATTTATAATTTTGAAAATACAGTTTTTGAGTTCATATATGTGCATGGTTATTTTTATTACTATTACAAAGCTATATTGATATTTCAGTTAGATTTTATCTAATTTCATCTGTAAAGTATGGTTTCTATTATCAGCTCTATAGTAACAATTATTGAGTGTAATTAACAATCCAGTTGAATTGCTCTTACTATAAGTAATAACAAGTAACCATATACGAAATTGAAAATTATTTGTTCATTTTTCACTTGTGAAAATCATTTTAATATTTGTCTATTTTTTTTTTTTTTTTTTAGGAAATAATAAAGTCTCATAAATCTTCAATGGGAAATTTATTAATAAATGTAAGTGAATTTCTATTATAGTAATCAAATTTTTATTTATTTTTATTAAATTTTCCATTATTATTTTTTTTATCATATGTGCATGTTTATTGTCTGATAGCAGATTGAGCAATTAGACTAGAATCTAAGCAAGCAATAATTATTATTGATAATAATTTGTCATTGCTTGTTACCCTCTTATCATTATTTATTTCAGCATATCATTTTATATGATTATTTAGTTTATTTATTTCCAGAATTATTTTATTATATTTTTAAAATTATTTTTATTATTTAAATAGCATTGTTAAACTTACAATAAAACAAGAACTTTCTCATTAATATGATTATTTAGTTTATTTATTTCCAGAATTATTTTATTATATTTTTAAAATTATTTTTATTATTTAAATAGCATTGTTAAACTTACAATAAAACAAGAACTTTCTCATTAAATGTGTAATTTTTTTTATAAAATAGTTTATTATAGTAGTTATAATAGAAAATGAGGTTGTATTCTCATATTTGGCGTTCGCCTTAAGATGGCATTGATGCTAATCAAAAACATATAACGATTTCGGGCCGGACCTAAATGATCGATTTGATCTAAAAAGATCTGATTTCTTAGATTTGTAATAAAATATTCTACTAACTAATACTATTATATGATGTTAGTTTTTTTCATTTTTGTAAATGTTTATTAATCTTATCTTGTTTTTGAGTTTGTGTGTGTGTGTCTTTAAAGTTACGGTGTTTTTCTAATTTTTTTTTTTTGACTTTATGTGTATCTATTTAAAGTTACGGTCTCTTTTTTTTTTTGCAAGAGTAAATCAATAATTTGGTTCAAAAGCAAGATGTAATAAGTCAATGTTTATTAATTTTAGATTGTTTTTGAGTTTGTGTATGTGTGTCTTTAAAGTTACGGGGCTTTTTCTCATTTTTTTTTTTTGGACTTTATGTGTGTCTTTTTTTAAAGTTACGTTATTTTTGGTCAAGAGTAAATCAATCATTTTATTAAAAAAGCAGGACGCAATTCTAAATCTATCAAAAGTAACGTAATTTATATACTACAATTTAGAATTGATACCCGACTACTATTAGTAAGGACCGTCATTAAAAGACTCGATTGAAAAATGATACCCGACTAATTTCCGTTTTCTTTTTTGGGGACAGTAATGAATCAGAAAGTGGGTTGTTTTTGTTAAGTCTGTCTATATAAAAAGGGTACCGTTATTGAAGTACTAAATTTTAAAATGATAGCCGAACTAATTTGCGTTTCTTTTGACAGCAATTAATCAGAAAGTGGGTTTCTTTTTTTTGGTAAATCTTGTGTATATATAAAAACAAACAAAGCGTAATTCAAAGACTCCATTGAAAAAAATCAAACCCCGTTGAATTTGCTTTTTTTTTTTTTTTAAAAAGACAGTAATTAATCAGGAACTGGGTTGTTTTTGTTAGTGTGTAGATATAAAAACTAATCTTATTTTGAAATAATAAATGTAACAAAACAAAAAAAAAAATAATACCCGACTAATTTTATTTTTCGGACAAGTAATTCCTAATAATTAGACAATGGATTGTTTTTGTTTGTGCGTATATATATAGCAAAAGTAACTGGTCACGGATGAATTCTCGCGAAAACGGTACTTTTCACGTGATCCTTTAAATTTTTTTTCCTTTCACACCCTTAAAAGCAATTTTTGAGGGTTACCCCTTCGTAATGGAATCTTAGGACATTATTACTAAACTTACAACAGTAAAGTAAGTTACAATACATTAAAAAAAATAGACGTCTTATCAAATTTTAAAAAACTACGACTGCTTCAAAGACACACACTCTCACACGAAACTACAGAGAAAATAGATATTCTACTATTACGAGAAAATGATGAACAAAATCGATTACTACAGCAGCCGATCAAGGCATTTCTTTCTCTTTGCTTTTAGCATAGAAAAAAAGCCATAATCGGCAGCCGTCGGGAACTCTTTCTGTGTTTTATCATAGAAAGAAGTCTCTTTGTGTTGGCTTCTGTCACCACCTCCTCCGTCCAACATAACGTGAGGACTTTTCTGCGTTTATAACATAGAAAAATTCCTCTTTTGTTGGGTGAAGGCCGGTGAAACGGTATATTTCTAGGAATTTACCTAGAAGTAGCGACATTTAAAGGTGAACACCAAGGATGAGAAAACAAACGAAAATAGTAATATTTCCATGATATGAATGTAATTTTACCATACACTCTAATATTTAAAAATACATTTTACTTTATTATTTTTATTTCTAAGACAAACTTTTGTGTAAAGACCTGGGTGAAGTACAAAAATGGGACTTTTTTTTTTTTTTTTCATAACAATAAAATACATAGAAGCTAACATTAAAAACATACTTTTAAAGCATAATTATAGGTATGAAATTTGATTTGTGTAATAATATATAAATTATCTCTTTAGCTTGTCTTCTAAATGTGGGTGCGTGTATGTTACTAATTAAAATTTAAAAAATACTTCTAATTTCCAAATTAATCAAATGATTTTTGTTAAAAAAATGAAAATTTATGTAATTTATTCAGTGATAGAATATATATTTGAGATATCTAGAACATTTATGAGATTTGGGAATCTCATTTACCATTTTAAAATATTGATAATTAGAAGAATAAATACATATAACAAGAAATTTATTGATACTTTTTATTTGTATATTTAAACAGTATACAAAATTGTGAATAAATACAATAATTAATTTAGAGATTTTTGGTAACTATTGGCTTAATTAATAATCAAAAAATACTTAAGATTCTCTACTCATATTCTCTTTATTTAATTTTGAATCAGTAGATAATATTGAACTCTGAACATTTTTATACAATTTCATTCAAAAATTACATGAATTAAATATAATTATGAAAAAGATTATGTAATAATAAACTGAGAGTTACTAATTGAAATGTGTATAGTGTTATAAATAATAAGTGTGAATATATATGTATATATGATATTGTTAAAATAAATAAAGTTTTACCATAGAAAATAAATATAATAATTACATAATTATTCACTCTAGCAAAATTTACAAAAAATTAGCATTTACTGAACTTAAATGGTTTATGCATATTAACTATATATACATAGAACTTTTGATTCTTCTTGGAGGCCTTAAAGGAACCGAGCAGGGCAAATTCCCAATGTCCACTCCATACGTTCTTGTTGTTGCAGCTGTTATTACTATGTGATTATTCATATAGTATACGAACATGGATGCACTGCTCACCAACAAACATTAGCTAGCGTGGTGAGTTTATTAGCTTTTTACCTCCGAGTTTAAGAATATTTTTTCAATATATACAATCATGACAGACAAAAATAAATCATGACCCTTATTCACAGGAGGCTGTAAAGTCACCAACCAAGGCAGCGGTTGGTGGCCGAAGGCGGAGGGTGCTAAGAATCCCCTGATTGCGGACTCAGGCTGCCATTTGATGATGACTTTTTATTTAGGTACTTACAACTGCAGATCACTTTCAAGTGAAGGAAGATTGCAAGAGTTAGAAGAAGAACTATCTTATATTAAATGGGACATTATTGGACTTTGTGAAGTTAGAAGAAAAGGTGAAGAAACAATTGATTTAAAAAGTGGACATATACTCTACTATAAAGGCACAAATATTGGAAATACAAGTGGAGTAGGATTCATTATAAATAAAAAATGGAAGAATAACATTGTGGAGATTGATGGTGTATCAGACAGAGTGGCAAGATTAGTTTTACAACTTAATAGCAGATACCAAATGCAGATAATTCAGGTTTATGCCCCAACAAGTTCTCATAGTGATGAAGTTATAGAAGATTTTTATATGGATGTACAAAAGGCTTTTGATCAGAGTAAACAACATTTTAAAATTGTTATGGGAGACTTTAATGCTAGAATTGGTAAACAAATGAAAGATGAAAATGCTGTAGGTAGTTTTGGTTATGGTAATAGAAATGAGAGAGGACATAGACTTGTGGAGTTTGCAGAAAAAGAAAAACTTTATATTATGAATTCTTTTTTTGAGAAAAATGTTAAAAGGAAATGGACATGGAAGCATCCAAATGAAGGTACAGCAGAATTGGATTATATTTTGACTAACAGAAAATACATATTTCAAGATTGTAATGTTCTTAATAAATTTAACACAGGAAGTGATCACCGATTAGTAAGATGTAAGATACATGTTAATGCAAAACTAGAGAGACAAAAATTATTAAGAAAAACAATATTTACAGTTGATATTCCTAATCTTCAGAAACATTCTAATGAATTTAAATTAGAACTTACAAATCGGTTTCAAGTATTAGTAGATTTTGAACATGATTCAGATTTGAATGACATTAATAGGAAAATAAGCGATACACTTTTAAAAACTGCAACAAAGATAGCTGGTAGAAAAAAGCAGCAATTGACCAGTAAAATTTCTACTGAGACTAGAGAATTTATGAAGAAAAGAAGGAATATGAGGATATACAACAATGATGCATTAAAAAAGATTGAATATCTCGAATTTTGTAAAATGGTGCGGAAAAGAGTTGAAAATGATATAAGAAAGTATAATTGTGAACTAGCAAGGAAAGCTGTAGAAGAGAATAAAAGTCTAAAGAGTGTAAAACAACATTTTGGTATTGGTAGGAAATTTATATCTGCAATAAGAAAAAAAAGATGGCATTATTACTAAAAAGAGAGATGACATCATAAAATGTGTAGAAGACTTCTATCAAGAATTATATAGTAATAAAGAACAAGTGCCTCCTATACATATTATATCTTCTGAATTGCCCAGAATTTTGAATGAGGAAGTGAGACATGCAATTAAATTTATGAAGAAAGGGAAGGCTCCAGGTAATGATGGAATTGTAATTGATATATTAAAAGAAGCAGGTGAAGAAATAGAAATTTTTTTAGCAAAGTTATATACCAAATGTCTAAATGATAAAGATGTACCAGATGATTGGAAGAATGCAGTATTAATATTAATATTTAAAAAAGGTGATAAAGAAGATATTAGAAATTACAGACCTATCAGTCTTTTATCAGTTTTATACAAAATTTTTACTAAGATAATTACAACTCGTCTACAGAAAACACTGGATTTCCACCAACCAAGAGAACAAGCTGGATTTAAAAGTGGTTTTAGTACAGTAGATCATATCCAGGTATTGAGAGAAATTATAGAAAGGACAAATGAATATGAGTTGCCATTATGCTTAGGATTTGTAGACTATGAAAAGGCATTTGATTCTATAAACATTTCTTCAGTGATTAAAGCATTGGATCATCAAGGTGTAGATCCAGGATATTGTCATATTTTAAAGAATATTTATAAAAATGCAACAGCAACAATTAGATTACATAATGATAGTAGGAAAATCAACATTGAAAAGGGTGTAAGACAGGGTGACTCCATATCTCCAAAACTTTTTACAGCAGTGCTGCAAGAAGTATTTTGTGGATTAAAATGGGAAGCTAAAGGGGTGAAAGTAAATGGAGATTATTTAAGTCATTTAGATTTTGCAGATGATGTAGTTGTTTTTGCAAATAATGCTTTAGAGCTACAGGAAATGTTGCAGGAGTTATCAGATGAAAGTAGGAAAGTAGGACTAAAGATAAATGTTAAAAAGACTAAAGTAATGTTTAATAGATTTTCTCAAAATATGAAAATAAGGATTGATTATGATGAGTTAGAAGAAGTTAACAGTTACAAATACCTTGGTCAGATTATTAATACAGATGGAAATATAATGGATGAAATTAATCATAGAATTAAACTTGGTTGGAGTGCTTTTGGTAGAAATAACTTGATACTAAAAGGAAATATGCCTATGTGTTTGAAAAGGAAGGTTTTTAATAAATGTGTTTTGCCAGTTTTTACTTATGGATCTGAGACTTGGACACTTAATAGAAGAGCAATACAGAGACTTCAGACCACTCAAAGAAGTATGGAGAGATGCATGTTGGGAGTAACAAGAAGGGATCGAAAACGCAATGTATGGGTAAGAGAACAAACAGGTGTTACTGACCTCATTGAAAAAATTAAAAGACTGGAGTTGGGCTGGACATATTGCTAGAAGAGATGATAATAGATGGACAATTGAAATTTTAAACTGGATTCCAAAAGATTGTAAAAGACCCAGAAAGAGACCACATGTGAGGTGGATGGATGAAATAAGAAAGTGTGCAGGGGTGATGTGGAGAAGAGAAGCTAAAGATAGGAAAAGATGGATTGAACTTGGAGAGACCTTCATCCTGCAATGGATTGATAATGGTTGATGATGATGATGATGATGACATAGAACTTACACGCTAAAAAGCATCAGCAAATAGAATGAGCATGTGTGCAAAAATTTAGAAAATCTGATGTAGATTTTATTATCAAATAATATGTATACAGAAGTAATATATACACTACAAAAGATGTTATGTTAGAGACTGTTTCAATTAAAGATTTACAATTAGTTCTTCTACATATATATTTATTTATTATGGGTATAATAAATTTACATTCATTTTATTTCTATTGTTTGTTTATTTAACTGCGACCTGGCTGGGATGCATATAAGCCTGGTATACACAGCAAATTGGTGTAGTTGACAGGATGATCTGAAATACAGTAGTCTGCAAACAACAAGAAACTTGAAGTTCAGTAGGTTTCATGTCGATGACAGGATGCTTGAAGGACAATTGACAGAAGAATGTGTGTGATTTAGCATGTTGGTATTATAATTGAGAGAACTGCAATGTTTGTATATAAATTAAACAAATTCCAATAATGGCATTCCACAACAATGTTAGGGAATTTGATGTTGGTGACATGGCAGATTGGTATTTGTAGATGGAGCATATAGAGAAATACATATTTATTAATAAGATAGTAGATAACATTCTAAAGTTAGTGGCTGGCGGACAAAGACATTCTGCAAATAGCAAAAAGACTTTGTGAACTGAAGTCTCCAGAAGAAGTAACATGCCCCAAGTTTAAAGAAAAATTAAATACATATTTTGAACTGACATTGGCTAAATGGGTGTCATGTCTCTGTTTTAGAAATAGGAGACAAGCACCAAATGAGAGATATCAGCAATATAATATAACACTGCAGGAATTTGTGAAATACTGTGAATTTTGTGTTAAACTGAATAACATACTCCTTGGTCAATGGCTGTGAGCAATGTCTGACACCATGTTATATCAAGTTCTTCTCAGTGATGTAGCCTTGACATAGCAGTGAATAAATGTGTAAAACAATAGTTACTCATGGAAGATGCCACAGAAGGTCAAAACAATAGAGATGTAGCAACATATAAAATGACAGTAAATGAAGCTGACATTCAGACCACAAGCACTTTAAGTCCTACAAAGTCTTTTGTATACTACTGTTGCAATAAGGAGAGATATTTTAACAAGGCCTGAAAATTTAAAAATTGCTTATTGCTATATATATGGGAAAACATATTTGTCTGACAAAAAGATAGTGGGGATTTCATATTATGGCAGCTGCAGAGTCAAGAATATAATTGAAGTAAAAACAATAAACAGTATAGATAATGATCGTATTTGTTTAAAAGTATAAATTCTTGGACAATAAACCAATATTAAGTGGGTTGTATTTAATTTTACCAAAGATTGAACAAAGTTAATAAAGAAGGTGAGGAAGTGCATCAGTATGGAAAATGGAGAGATTATAGCCTTAGATGTAAATGGAAATGGGTGACAATGATGATATTTCAGCTTTCTTAAAACAAGAAAGCTTTCTCTCTAAGCACAAAAACTAACAAACTGACACCTCTCACTATTTTTTTTTACATCATTGCTATTCAAGATTATATGTAATAATTAATCAAGGTATCTTTATCTATTGTTACAAATTAGTTTTAAAAAAAATTATTATTATTTTTTAAACAAAGTCTTATGCTGATATGAATAAAAATGAAATAAATAACTAAAACATTTTTACTGATGGCAGTGATATTGCAACTTCTAGTGATAGCAGTGATATTGCCAGAATTTGACAGTGAATAAAATCTTATAGTTATAATTCAGATTAGTACTCAATTTTTATGTTCATTAATTCTTTACATTTTTTTTTTCAAATGACATTTATGTTTCTATAATTCATTTTTATTTATGTACAATGTTTATAAAATAAAATTTGATAGCATGCCAAAAAGATAAGATTTTAACAAGGTTATTTTTAAGTAATTTATTTCATTATTTTCATTGATTTCTTAGGTCTGGAACCATTCTCCAATTTTTCCTACATACCATGTATTTTTTTACCTGATTTTTTTTTTTACATGTAATTTTCAGAAACTGATCTATTGTGTAAAAACAGAATTAGTTATGCAGGCAGACAGTAACACATTATTTTTAAAACATACATAATTAATTATTTTACATTTACACAATAAATACTATAGTTTTTTTTGTTTTTTTTAATTATGTAAAAAAAGAGAGGGAGTATTGTTTCTGAATCAATAATAGTAAAATAATTGCTTGGGTGAAAATTAAAGTCTGACAAGTCTTGAACAATTTACACTGACTTCTTAAAGCTGAATTTAACTCAATAATCAGACAATGCTTTGCTTTAGTAAACTGTAAAAAGAAAAGAAAAAACTATTTCTATTTTAAATTTAGTACAAAAATTTATAACCTTAAACACATTTATCATTACATTTATTCAACCAATAATCTTGCGAATGAAATACATATATCAATCATATTATATAAGTCTAAAAAAGATCATGTAACACAATTGTGTACAACTATATCAGAAATTTAAATTCACAATTAAAAATACTTTCAACATTTTCTAGATTGTTTTTGGACTAACAGTGAGTCAATACTCTGGGAGAAGTATCAAAACTTCTTAAGATTTTATTTAAGTAAAGTTCTTAAAGTTTACGGGCGTTCTGTAAACAAATAATGAAATCACATATTGGTATTGATGCTATTGGAAGATTTTTTTTTATTCATATAAGTGATTGGTTTTGGTAATAATAGTAGGTTTGTCACTTCGACATAATTCTTATAAAGTCATTATAATCAAGTATTACGAAACCAAAAATTGAATTCCAAAAGTTTTATAATGCACTGAGCATGCTTTCGGCATATACAATAATTATAATAATGATCAATATGATACCACTAGTGTGGGGAGATTGGATAGGACAGCACTAGATTGGGATTTATTAAGCACTATCATCTGGCATCTATTAGTTACTAAAACTTATATTAGATGGCATAGTTATGCTAATAGAAACATATTTTCTGAACTATAGCTTTTATTCTTTTGATTATGGTATTGAGTATTCCAATCTTGCTTCATTTTAAGAGAAATTTGCCATTAATCACATTACTAGAGGATACCAATGCCGATAGTTTCAACTTAATAATCCAATTATGCCAAATTCTTTCTAGATGAATGCTTTTAACAATAGAAAATTAGTTTAAGTAAATTATAAAACTCATTATGTATTTTTGAGCAATATGAATACAAATTTACGAAATAAATACAAGATTCTTAAATATTATTCGTAACCTAATAGATATTAGCAAGAAGGCAATATCTATTCTAGGATATATTAAAATACAGAACGAGAATATACATGTAAATGGAAAAATATGGGTGATTTAGTCTGTAAATTATGTAAGGAAGAAATAGAAAATATTAGATATCTGTTAATTGAATGAAAATGCTTGAAAACAGAAAGGGCACATATAATGAAGTTATGGAAGAATAAATATGAAAAAAATGATTATACAGAAAGTGGATTATTGGTTTTCATGCTGGGTTTAGGAAAAAAAATAAGGAGGATTTAGATATAAAGACCATAGAGTTGACAAAGATTATGTTGTGGAAATGGGATGGAGCAAAATATGGGAAAACTTAGACTGGTGAGTGAAAAATAGTGGCTAACAGGTTTCTCTGAGCATAATTGCTGAGAGATTCGTGACTTCGTTTAAGGAGAAGCTACAGTACATCACATCACATCACATAGGTATTATAACATTATAACAATTATTTATTATGAAAATTGTAAATAGTTATTATAAAACATAAGTTATTATATTAATTTTTAATAGTGAGAAACAATTATTTAAATTGATAGTTATAAAACAATAAGAGAATGCCATATATTTGTTTTGATTGAATTTAAGTCCGAAGCTATTTTGTACAACTTTAAATTTATTTTCAAAGTTTTGTTACTAACATTTTAGATAGATATATTCTTTTATCTAAATTTTATTTATTCTTTTAACTTTTGCATAACCAATATGATTTAGATAGGAAAAATGTTAATAGTTATTATTGCTTTTTTCAGAATCTACCACTTTAATATAGAAAAATAGTGGTGTGTTTTCTATGTCAGTGTTGTATAATTTTAAACTATAATTAATTTTTAGTGAATAATATTTTAGTCAAGTAAAACAATGCTTTTAATTATATATAATATAATTTGTAAAAGTACTTTATATGCATTTATCTTTTACAATTTCTAGGAAAGTCAATCAACATTAGTTTCTAGTGAACAGGCTGCTGGCAGTACAATGCAAGATGGTTTCAATGGCAGCAAAAATGTAAGTTTTATTTATGTTATTAAATATTAAAAATTAAAATATAATTCTGCAGTATATATAACATCATTCAAAATTATTTCTAATTAGTGAATTATATATATATTCATTAATAAATATTTTACATATATACTACAAGTACATTAATTTTTTTACTTACACAATTTTGTTTTGTCTAATTTTTTAAATCATTTTATATTAAAATTTTTAATATAATTAATTTATTACATCAAGTTATTAGATTTAAAAATCCAGTTTATGATTGTAATTTTTTTGTAAATTATTTAGATATTGTTCTCATTATTTTTTTTTTTTTAGAAATTAAAAATATGTTGTTTTTTTTAACATTCAATTTTTTTTGTTTCTGATTTTTATTGTACTTTGTTTTTTATCATTTGAGTGAGTTCTCTAGTAGAAATAGAATGTGAGCCTCATTTATAATTTTATATTTCTAAATATATATAAAGCAATAAAATAAATTATTTGTTAGAATGTCCTAGATTATTCTGATCAGCTGTCAAGTGTAAAATTAAAACCAGTGCATGTGCCAACAGGTACAACATATGACACTCTACTAAATGAATATATGAAGCTCATAATATATCTATAGAATGTGTGAAAGAATTAAGATGCCTGATAATGTTGAAGAACAGTTAGAAAACATTGAATATCACAGAAAAAATACAATATATTTGATATTTATCATTACTATAACTGGCTGACAAAACAAACTATCATGCACATATTGGGTAATCTTTTGTGCTACCCTGTTGACAGAATGATAATTCCATGTCTTAATATAATGATACACAAGATTTAAAAACAAATTTCTATGTATATCAATATATGTAAATGTGCTACCTAACTTAAACTTGAGCAAAAAGACTCGATGGGAATTCTACCCCTTATTCATAATCTGTTGAGCACAAGACTAGGATAGGTCCTGCTCTATAACTCCAAACTCAAGTCTAGATTGATCCTGTCCGACTAGTCTTTTATTCAAACTTTTTATTGCATAACAAAATTTCAATAAGCAAGCTTGATAATTATATATAAACTCAAACATAATTTTAAGTATTTATTCAAATAATATATCATAAATCATGGTATTAATGATGAATAAAAAATTTAATGAAAGAAGAGGAAAAACAAACATTTTACAAGACATTAATTAACATAATAAATTCTCGCTACCATTATGAATTTATTATAGAAGGTTGATCATCTTCTAACCAGAGAAACTTTATTGGAATTAACGTAAATCTATTACATTATGATTGTTTAGAATACTTTCATTTTTGGAATAATTATTCTATAAGCACTACGTTTTTTAGAATGCTATGGTGATAATTTATATATACTTATGACATATCCTCGGATAGCATTACGCAAGTTAAGACAAAAATTGTCATTTATTGTTTCAATTAATGGTTGTATGTTTTCTCTTGATTTTAATTGTCATAATATATCACAATGTTTTTATAATCAAAACCTGACATATGGATATTTGTGTTTAATCAAGATGGGAATTTTTAAGACAACTCTTCCTGGATTTAAAATTTTTCTTATTTTTATAAAGAACTGACAGGAAATTGTCATTTTCTGACCATCTCGTTTCAATCATTTATAATTTGATGTATTACGTTGTAAGTGCTGAGAAAGAATTAACAGCTACTTATTATTTTGACATTCTCAAATAACTGGACTATTCTTTCTTCATTTTTTTAAATAGAGCCAGTTTAGATCACTTTACAAAATTACCTAGCAGTTGAATTTAGTAATACTTCGAACAGGTATTACTATGACTATTTGTAATGTGTAAGACAGTTTATAAAATTTTCTAATCAGTTACATTCAAAGACATCAATTTTTGCACACAAATATATCATGACTTATTATCTCTCAAAATAAAATTAAATAATTTGCCTAATTTCTATATATATATGTGCACAACATACTTTGATATGTGTCCATCTAAGTGCTGGCTATTAAAATGCTGATTTTTAATATGGCATATCCTTAAAATTGACTATGACTGAATATATTTTTAAGCTATCAATAAATATACTGGCTGCATCTATTCTTGTTTAAAAGATTTGCTTTATAAACAAAATAGTATTTTAAACTCTTATTAAATTAATTACATAAAGGTTTAAATTTCACTTTTATTTGCTTTTTATGTGGAAAGATTTTGATTTTTAATATGTAGGTATTATATATATATATGTGTGTGTGTGAGTGTGTAACTTTTAATTAATTTTGGTACAATAAAACAAACAAAAAGTATTTTATTTATATGGGCAGGTAATGTCCTTGATAAACTATCATTACTATTTATTTTCTCTGTTTGCACAAATTATGAAGAAAAAAAATCTTTCTTTAGTTGACAATTAATATTGATTCATAATCTCTTCATTCTTATTTCATTTTTAATTAAAACATTAAAGCATAATTCATTATGAGTTCCCTAAAATTTTAAAACAATAATCTTATTTGAAATATTGGTATAGTTTTTTTTTCTAATTTAATTGTTAAATCCTTCATATCTTTGAATGATTGAATTTGTAATAATTTTATTTAAATACTTATAAATATTTGGATTTCATTGACTTAGTAAAAGATGATTGTTCCATATTTGAATTTATTTAATTTCATTCATGAATTGCAATTAACAAATTGTAGCAAGTTTGTGTATGCAAGAATTTAAAGATAATTTTAAGTTACTTTTATTTCATAAAATTGCATTTTCATAAATGCTTTCAAATATTTGTAATCTTTTATATGTCGTTTTTTATTTAGTGGTTTCTCAAATAAGTGTCACGTGTACAATTTAATTAAGATCAGAATTATTTCTTAAAAAGTTTTAAAGCAGTGTAAATAATTTGGAAAATCAATTAATATTTTTAAACAAGTAGTTTTATTCATTCCTTTACAATTAATATAGTTTATTTCTTAGCAATGGATAAAACTTAGAATTTCCTTTAAAATTTTCACAGATATTTTTTTACTGTACTAAAATGGTTTAAATTTGATGCTATCTGATTGAAGATTTCCCTCCCCTCTTTATTGTTAGTAAAGAGTTTATAATTCATTGAGACAAATTGTTTCATGCATAGTAAAGAAAATTTAATTCTGTTATTAATATTTTTTATTGTTTGCATAATATTATACTATCTTAAATTAATATGATTTCTATGTACTTTAATTCAAAATAAACATGTATTTTATTATCAGCAATTATAATTACTTCTCATAACTTTAACCAAAAAGAAATGGAAGTAAACTTTTCAGATTTAATGTGAGCATATTGCTTGTTCCATTAACTACTTCGTAATTTCCATCATAAAAATACAAATGAGTCAATAACAAATTATTATTATATTCTAGAGATATAATAACATTTTTTAATTTTAGATTTTGCTTTGACATTTTCACAATACTTTTTTAAAAATGCTGTTGAATATTAGGTTATATTCCCCCAGTTTTCCCCTGCTCTCTTGATTAACAAACTATTTTTATTTCAAGTTTTCATGCATCTTTAAATGATAATTAAGAAAAAGTTTGAATATGTTTTAACTAAATAAATTTTTTGATATTAAATTTAATATCAATTTGGAATAAATTTTAGAAATGCTTTTACAGTGAAATTTATAAACATATATATATATATATTTTATAAATCATGTTTTTGGGAGTGACTGTGTTTAATTAATAAAACTGAAATATTATGTAATTCAATTACTATCTCTGTAAGACCCACATGATTGTTTTATTCAGTTGAAGGCCAGTGTTATTTTGTTGAAATGGCAGTTACTATTATTTCATTTTACTTTTGTTTACTTTTATTAAACACAATTGTTCTTGAAAACATGATTTATAAAACATCTTTTGCCCATGAAAACATTTACTTCAACATATACGTTTGTATTGTTATAAACAAAGGAATGAGAGGGAATATTTCTATGTATTAACTAGAGAGATATATATGTATTTACATATAAACACAGACACAAATATGTAATACAAATGTAGTGATTATTATTAATATTGCATAAATAACAATTAAATCATAATATTTTATCAGTATAAATAGTTTAAAAACAATATTGTAAAGATCTAATATTTTGCTTTTATAATTTTATTTTGTTTTAAATTAAGATAACATTTAATTAAGGTAAACAATAGTAAAAAGGAGAATCGTTCTGTGGATTAGGTTTTTTCAGAAAGACTAGAATTTTATAAAATGTAATATTTTCTCTCTTTATTTTCTTCATCATATACATTTTAAAATTTGAGAGAATTGGATAAGTTAGCTGACCATGAATAGGTAGTATCATCTCAATTCTCTTCTTCCTCTTTTAAAAAAAACCCAACTAATTTGAACATCTGATGAATGATTTCACTTTGTAATATACTGATAAATCAACTAAGTAAGTTTTTAAGCCACCACTATTATATGTTTTATGTTTCTGTTTTACTTTCCACCAGAAAAGCATTATTACCATATTTAGCAAAAATATTTTAAGGCTTTATTGATTTATTTGAATGTAGATTCCATGGTTTGTACATGTCATTTAGATTTTATGGGAAAGAGACCTCTACTTCTTTCTCTTTGCTTCTACCAATTTATGTTTGAATTTATTTAGCTTTTCAATTGGAATTTGTGGACAATTTTTTTAGACTGGGACCTGTTATGGTCATTTGCATTTAAGTTCCTTCATAGGATTTTGGCATGTTTTTCATATCCATTGTGTTATACATCTTAATCATTTTCTTTATTTAGATCCAGTTGGCCTCTGTGATGACTTTCTACACATTCTTCAACAAGTTATGTCAAATAATGTGGATAATTTTTCACTTCAGGTATATTAACGTTTTTGAAAGTCCTGAATATAGAAAAATTTGTATGTGAAAAAACCATTATTGGTTCTTTCTCAGATCAGTTTTGTTTCACTCTTATGTTATCTGATAGTGGATCAAATCTTATTGCTATTCAATCCAAAAATTTCACAAGAGTGGTATCACTCCAAAAGCTGGACGAATAACATGAAAACTCACCAATTCTTGGCAGTTCTATATAAATTGTTGCTGCCATAGCAACTCTTATTTATTAATTTAATTTATAAAAAAAATTAGTTCACATAAATACTTGAGTGGTTTTTGCTCTATTCATTCATAAAAGCTTTTCCAATAATAAATTTAATAACAGGTTCATCTTTGTTATGTACACATCAACATTACTGCGGATTCTTTTGTGGTCATTGCTTCATATTTAATTGTCAATAGAGTAAACTTTTTTTTCCCCCACTGACTTGATTGCGCAACTCTGATGAATCGTAACTTACTTGGTATGTATCTCAGTAGGATTTTTTTTGTTTGATATGTTAACTTCAGAAACCTAGAAACTTATATACTTCTGGTACCTGTCATAGGGATTTTTTTTTAAACTCTGACATAATACCTTGTTCCAAAATTTTATTATTTTTGATTTTTTTTTACTGAAACTGCACTCTCTGGATTTTTATGATTTTTTTTTTTTTGTAATGATATTTTCTTCTTCTCCTTTGATAAATAATACTCTGGATTTTCATGATTTTTTTTTTTTTTTTTGTAATGATATCTTCTTCTGTGATAAATAACACTTTCTATTTTATGTTGTATCATTTCTATAGTTATTTCTATATTTTCTTTTAGCTTATCATTTTGTATGATCGTATGGTCTTTTACTTGCTCCATATGAGCTCTTAGACTTGATTGGCTTTCAGTTATCTTAATGATCATCCTGATATTCATCAACTCATCAAGCTTGTTTTGTATCATCTCTATCTGAGAAACATCTGGATTACTTTCTATAATTTTTAGGCTCCTTCAAGATCTTCTGAAGTTTTTTTTACTTCTCTTCTCATTTTTCATAATCGATGGTTTCCACAAACTCCTTAATCTTTTATTTTATGTTTTATTGAAGTTCTTGATTCAATTCAGTCAGCTCATATTTATTAGCATATATTTTAAATCTTATTTATAATTATTAGTCACTTTTTATTAGATTGGAAATTAGTGTATTTTTATTAACCTTAGATATAAAATTTAAAATTGTTAAAAATCAAATGTATCTATAACTTTTTAGTGCATGACAATCTCTTCAACCTAACTAAAGAAATCTGTTGAATCATAATGCATATTAGGAGTTATTAGTATTTGTTTTTTCAATACCTAAAATCATATGCTTAAAATGCAAGAGTGTTAATTATATTTTTTATAAATATAATACCATATGCATGAATAGAAGGGGGTGAACAATTAATATAAAAGGAAGATTGACATTGTAAATATTATAGACAGCTCTGTTTTAATAAATTTATTCTATAACTAACATTAAAAAGTATATAATAATTTTTAACTAATAGAAAGCAATTAATCATCATGTATGTATTTATTAAAAAGAATAGTTATTGTAAATAAATGCTCATGAAAAATATGGTACTTACAAGATAGATTTGAGTAATGTTATTCAAATAAATACATATAAATGGTAAATAATATTTGGAGAATTATGTTTGACTTAGTCTAAATGAAGAGAACTGCTTGGATGAAAATGCAAATTAGAAGCCATTAGCATATTTTTTTTAATATCTAGAACCATATTTGAATTATAAAAGCATTAATTATAGGTTTTAAGACACTATTCTTTTTTTTTAAAACAAAATTAGTGCTTCATTAAATTAATTATTTAAGAAAGAGTTACAAAATTTTTAACGGTTCATGCATATGTAATTTGTTTCCAGCAATTGATTAGCTTGCAAATTTTTGGGCTTTAATATCGAGTGAGGGATTAATTCAGACAATTACAAGCAATGCAGAATTCATAACATGTTGGAAATTCTAAATTTAGAAATGGAATTGTTGGCTATTTAATGAGTTTTGTGATGAATGAACTCAATTAATAACTGTTTACTATGTAATATTAACATATTTTTTTTATTTTAAAAATCAATTTTGAGTTTTGAATTGTTTATTTTATTTTTATTCATTCTCTAGATTACAAATATGATGAGAGAAGTTTATATATATGTAAAGTTATTTTTCATTATAATTATTTATGCTTTTTCGGATTACAATATTTTGATTATTTATTCTGTTTTATGTATTTAAAGAATAGATAAATTATTTTTCAATTACAGATAAAAGAGAAATCAGCAAACACTATAGGGGAACAGTGAAGGATATAGCATTATTCATCAGTTTGCTAATTGCTTTTGTATGTGCATACATTTGTAACTTTTTTTTGTAATTAATACTGTATTTATATATATATATAGGGAAGTAGGCAACAGTGGTTATACACAACAACTGCTGCTCGCCGAAAAAGAATGCATCTTCATTTTGAAGATTTAGAACAATGCTATTTTACAACAAGGGCAAAAGAACTTAGTTCAGGTAATTTTAAACTTTGTAATATTTGATTACTTTATAATAAAATAGAAAACAAGTCACAGACACATATATGTATATGTACGTGTACATTGTTTACATATATGCATTTGTCACTGAATACTCTTCATAGCAATTTGGTTTCATGTACAGCTGTAACAATTTTTAATAATTTTGGTATACTATTTGTTTTTTGTTTTTTCCAATTTGTGATTTATATTTTGAATTTTATTGCGAGTGTAGTTTATTTTGTATGGATTTTTATTTTTAAAAAGTTGTTTTAACACATGATTTTGAGCCAGATTGAACTTTGCCACAAGGAGAATTATATAAATTATTGTAATAAAAAATAAATTTAAACATATTTTAGATAACTCTTCAATCATATCCTAACTGATTAAAAATATTTATAAATTAAATGAAAAAGTTCTTGGATATCACATGGTAATTTGTGTATTGATTAAATGTGTTATTTTGTTGTAATAAATCTTATATTTCAAAAATAGGTCAGACTTCTAAATTCTGTTTTTAATTAAAAAATTGAAATTAGTTTTTATGTAATAAATTCTATTTTATGAACATATATAAATATATAAAACTTTTAATATTGATTTATATATGTAAAGCAGAATGATTCAAAACTTGATACATGGTAACAACAACTCTTATGAAGAGACCAGAACATATTCAGATTTATTTTAACACTCATTCCTAAATAATATTATCAACCAGTGGTTCATAGAAAAATTTTAATGGTCTGCAAAAAACTTATAAATTTGTTCATATTTATTATATATTTTTTTTACACTCTTTTAAGTTATGACTATTTATCTTGAATTCAGTTCTAAGGTTTTCTTTTGTTTATTAATTGTTTTATTTCTAGAATTCCCAGAAAATAAGCTAAGAAACAAAATACTACAAGAAATAGAAAAAAGTTTCTATTTTCTAATATCAGTCATCTCACAGTAAAAATACTGCTCCATTAACAATTGTGCATGTGCACTTCATGCACTGAAGCAAACTTTGGTATATACAAAAATAACCTAATAATTGTCAGTCATATGTATTATGTAATTTGCCATAGTCAGCCATTTGGAATTGCACTGGTACGCAGTAGTAGGAATTACTATATAATAGATGTTTACTACAAATTTAATTAAAGTATAATTGACTACTTGATATTTATATTTTTGATACATTTTTCCCATTTAAAACTGAATCATAATAAGACAACATCAAAAACTGTAATGATTTGCCTCAGGCAAAATGAAAATGTACTGTTCGCCAATTTAATCCTGATTATTTCAAATTTGGTTTCATTTCTTGGCCTTAATTGGAAGAAAGTTTACCCAGACCTCAATGTATTATTTGCAGAGAAATTTTATCCAATGAATGTATAAAGCCAGCAAAATTAATGTGTCATTTACAGACAAATATTCAAATCTACAAAATAAGCCACTGGACATTTTTGAACATAAAAGTGCCGGATTGAAAAACAAATATTACCTTTAAAAAAATTTTTTTTAGACTACAAGTCTTTTGCAAATGCATCATATTTAGTTGCTTTAAGGATTGCTATATGCAAAACCTCTGTTACTGAAAACTTAATTAAACCATGTTTAATAGACGTGGATGTGTGTTCTGAAATCCTAGGTATGGTTGTTGGATACAAAATGAAAACTTTGCTACTTCCTAATATTATTGTTCAATGCAGATTTAATGAATTAGTGATTGATGTTTGATGATCAATTAATTCAAAAAGTAAACAAATCATTGTTCGCAATTCAAATAAATGAATCTACAGATGTTACCAATAAAGCCACACTTTTGTGTTATATTTGTAACATTGATTACAAAATCAGAATTTTTTTGTTGTTTTGAACTTCCTAATCATACAACTAGTTTGTATATATTTAAAGCAATTGATAATTACATCGAAAGTTACTTGCTCAATTGAAAAAATTGTGTTGGGTTATGTACTAATGGAGTAGAAGGTATGACTGGAAAACAATCAGGAGTTGCAAAAAAATTAAAGAAGTAGCAGAAGGCAAAATTATTTTTACTCATTGTGTTATATGCCATGAGCATTTAACTGCTAAAAAATTATCTTCTGATTTGAAAAATGTTCTTACTCAGTCGATAAAAGCAATAAATTATATTAAATGCAATAGCCCTAAATTCAAGTCTATTTTCAAGTTTATGCAATGAAATGGTATCTGGACATGAAAATTTATTACTTCATGGTTGTCGAGAGGGAAAATATTAACTGTTCTTTATGAATTAAGAAAAGAAGTTAGCCATTTCTAGAAACAAAAAATTCAGAATTGAGAAATATTTTTCGTGACAACAGTTGGATTGCTAAACTGGCTTACTTGTTGAACATACTTTCATTAATAAATAAACTAAATTTAAGCCTACAAGGAAATAGTACTGTTTTTGATTTATGGAATAAAATTGAGATATTGAAGAAAAAGTCAAAACTATGGTGTAAGCATGTAGAAAGAAAAAACTGATGTTTCATTCATTTTTAGAATTAATAAATGAAGTTGATATAAATATTGGCAAAATGAAAAATACTATTTATGGACATTTAATAGGACTTTGTTTTGTGTTTGATCAATATTTTCCATAGGAAGAAGACACACAGAAAGGCAATATGTGGATTTTAAATCTGTTTATTGAATAAGAAAATAACCTGATTTGGATCAAGAAAAATTAATAGACTTGAGTTGCAATGCTATATTAAAGTTTTTATTTAATTTGACAAATGGTTAAAATTAATACAATATCCGGAATTACACAAAAAAGTCTTAAGAGTGTTATTGCCACTTTTGACCACATACTTATGTGAATCGACATTTTCAGCAATGACACTCATAAAATCAAAAGAGAGAAATTGTTTATTAATAAATCCAGCTTTGCACTCAGCAATCACAAATATATTTTCAAGACTTGATAACTGCTGAAAAGAATCAGCAACAATCACATTAGTTTTTGGTTTTATAATTATAATTATGTTTTGCTCAGTTATTTAAATATTATTCTTTGTTGTTTTTTTTTTTCAGATTTTGTTTATTATTAATTTAATATTTTGTTAGTTTATTTACTTTCATATAGTTTTGTCAATTATTCTATGTTTTTTTTATTATCATACTTTGAAAATATATATATATATTGAATTTGTTAAATGCTTCAATAATTATATTTTAACTTTATCTTTCTTATTGCATTGCCAAATCCATATAATATTAATATCATTTACCTTCTTTATTAATTTTACAATGCTTTTTACAATCCACTATTGAAAATATAAGTAGAAGTTGTGAAAAGGATTGCTGGAGCAATCGGAACTGTCAATAGTGGGTTGTAAAAAGCATTATAAAAGTAATAAAAAACAAATAATATTAATATATAATTATATTTTACTATAAAAACACCTGTTCTTATTTTCATTTTCTTTGTTCAATATTTCATTTGGTCTGTACTAAAAAAATTTAAAAATTTATTGGTCTGCAGCATGGAATCAGTTGAGAGACACTGATATAGATTATCATTAACTATTTTCTGGTTAAGATTTCTCAATTTTTTACTTTACAAACATTTTTCTCATGTCTTTTTTAATAATGATTTAGAAAACTTTTAATTCATTATTCCAACTCAAAATATTTTTTCCCCAAACATACTTTTTATTTGTATCTAATCAAGAATTGACTTACCTATTAGCTCTTATATATTATTTAAAATCAGGGATATTCATATTTCATGTTCATTCACTTTTTCTTCTTTTCCTTTTTATTACTCTCATTATTCTATTTTTATCATTTTCTGTTGTTGCTATATTTTAGAATGACTTCCATGCCATTTTCATTCTTCTCTTTATTTTATATGCTTTACTTATTTTATTTATGTTTACCCAAATAAATATAGTTTTTATTTTTTACATTTAATTATAATGCCATTGTGTGTAAGTTTGTTTCATAAACATATGACAAGACACATTGACTGAGAGTTTACTTTTTTAAGCATAAAGTCATGAAATATAATATATTAACTCCCATCATTTCTTTTATCCATTTTACTTATTTACTTGGTACTAACTAATCTAAGTAAACATAATCATCTATCTCTTAATTTTTTCCCCATAAGTATAGTGTTTTTAGGCATTGCAAATTTATTAAATATTATTTTAGTTTTGTCAAAATTTATTTTCAAGTTTGTCTTCAAATTGAGAATATGTACTTCGCAAATTCCTAACTGTAAAATTAACTATTGTTGTAAGATTACTCTATCCAATCCAAATTTAAAATTTAGATAATTATAGTATATAATGTTATTATTTGTTAATCCCAAAATTCTTAGATATTTATTATATATCCCTGATTTTTTTTTTTTTTTAAACCCTTTAAAACTTTTTCTAAAGTCACTGAAAATAATTCTAAAGGAATTAAATCATCATCTCTCACTCTTTGAGATTTATAAAATCTTAACAAATGATGCCTATAGCATTTCATCAATACATCCATAATACCATGCAATTTTGAGACAAATAAATATTGAATGGTCTCAGATTTTTTAAGACACTATTATAGGTCATCATTACTTTATACCAGATCATATTTGGTTACATTATATATCATGGTTATTGAACAAGATATTGATTTTCTTCGTCTCCTCATCTTTCTTTAACTTAGGTACTTGCTATGTGGAGCACAGACCACATGTGGACCTAATTAAAAGTTTTTATAACATGTGTAGATGCTGAAAAACTTTCAAATAAATAAAATTCATTTTGTTCTTATTAAATAATATTTTTTTACTTATTAACCCCATAATAAAATACTATTATTAAAACTATAGCCTTTCAAACAAGTTAATTAAATATTTATCTCAGTAAACAAATTTTAATATATACATTCTTTCCTTAGCTAATAAATGATACTTGATGCTTCAGAACTGTATGTTTCAGTGTATAGCATTAAAATAAAAATAATTAAATATATTTCTGACATGGTTAAACATTAAAATAAAATAACTAAATATATTTCTGACATTATTAAATGATGAATTTTTATTTATTCAGTAATAAATAAATGCCATTGTTAAAAAAAAATCATAACAATTTAAATAAATGAAATAATTTTACTACACATTTTATTCCAGTAAGCAAATTAATAAGATTGTATAATGTTTTAAACTTGCGTTTTTATAATGCAGAAAAAAATGTTTGGTGTTTAGCAGCAGTGCAGTGTGATTTATTGTGTCCCAAATAAATATGTATCATTTTGGAATTGCTAAAATAAATAAATTTCTGCTGTATTTAACAAAGTGCCTGATATATATGAATCCATTATTAGGGAAAAATATCCTGACAATAGTGTGACTTTGTATATATCCTACTCAATTTTTTAGCAAATAGATATCTTTCAGAATGGAATCTGGTTGTCTGGATTAATTGAATTACATTTCTTATAATTTAGTACTCTTTTTAACTGGATGAAAAAAATCAATGTTTTAATGAATTATTTCATTTTTGTATCAAACAAATAATCATTTTAAGGTAGTTAAGTTGTAAATGAAAAATGATATGCCTGAAATAATTTTAAAGGTTAATTAGGGGATGAAAATTGAATTTTTTGAAAGCTCAGTTTTCATTCTCTGTTTTACGAGTTCTTCTTTGCAAAAGATGGAAAAATTGAATCATCAATATGTTTATTATATTTAAAGTTTTGATAAAATTCTTAAAGCTAGATTATAATCCTGATAGCTCTTTCAAGGTAGTTGCATTCGCATTCGAAATTGTAAACGTGCTACTCTCTTTGTTACTGCTGGTTGAAAATAAATGTTTAGATTTTCCAGTAATTCATTATAGGATATATCTTCTGAAATCCTCAGATTGCAGAATTACCTATCTGTTCCAGCAAAAAACAGCAATATAGAAACTTTCACCTTTTCATCATCTATCTTCAACAATCTCATATGGCAATCTATATGTTCCATATAAATGTTTCATAATGAGGGGTTAAAAATATCAAACTCCTTTAAATTTTGACTGGATAGTGCCATCTTCTGTTTCTTTGATCAAATTATTTCACAACTTCAAGCTAATAATTATGCCATCTGTTGTTGATTGCACCAACTCTTGTAAAACTTTGAGAGAGAATTTTTTTTTAATAGCTCATTTGCATTGCTATTATTCATACTTTTAATTACATGTTTTCTAGAGTGACTTATTTCCGGAGGAAAATTGTCTAAATTTCTGGTATTAATTACACAAATAAAAATAATATCTTATTTACAATAATATCAGTGCCGACCACTGCAGCCAATAACTAATGTATTTTTTTGGAAATGTAAATTAGGGGTTTTTCTTTGTAACTGCTAAGCTTTGCATCATTTTTTCTAGGTTAGACTCAATAAATGCCAGAAAATTTGTCTATTTCATATTTCTGGCAGACAAGTTTGTTTTGAAGTTAATATTATTTGTAATTTTAATAACAAGGTATCACATCTCATTTTTTAAAATTTTTTTATTTAAATCTAGGAAAAATCTGTTCTCTTTAATTGAATCTAATTTCTAATAAATTGTTTGCATTTATAATAATATTTGTAAAGAAATATTATATTATATATATATTTTATGTAGGTGAATGTGGCTCCCGTAATGGTTTAGAAGAATTTCAAGAAAGTCTTTCAAAATTTACAAGGTTTAGCAGTATGAGGCCTTTGGCAACTCTTAGTTATGCTAGTGATATTTTCAATGGCTCAAGTATAGTTTCTAGGTAATATTGACTAATTATATAATAATGTAAAATAAAAATTGTAGGTGCAATATTATTAACATGTGAATCTCACTTCCTCAATTTTACCAGATTAAGAATAATTCAATAATACATATCTTATATCATGTTGGTGGATTTTTTTCATTATCTAATTTAATTGTTAAATGTTTTTATATGTGTCTAAAGTAGCAGACTATGCATGTACTAATAAACATATGTTCATTTGGGAAAATGTATGAATATTGGATAAAGAGAAAAAACTAATTAAATTAAATAAAATTTTAAAAAGCTGATCACTTAACAATGATAAATGATTCTTATAAGTCAACCTAAGATGATAATTCACATTGTTTGGATATCATTCATTAATCATTTTCTTAAAGAAAAAATGGAGAAATAAAGAAGGGATTCTCATAAATAAGAATATAAAAATTGTATTGACTTTTTTTTTGACAGAATTGCCTAAATTCAATATTCATGAAGCCAAAGATTATCAATTCAGTTTCTATGCAAGTATTGTTACTAGTTAAATTAACTATACTGAAAGGAGATTACTACTGCTTGAAATGTTGTGTTATATACTAACTTCTGTGTTATTATTTGAAAAAATATAAAGCTTGAATTTTTCTAAAAAATTAATAATTAAATTAAATGATAGAAATAATCCAATATATAATTAAAGTAAGATGTCATTATTATGAAGATAAACATTAACTATTTATTATGAACCTGATACTATATTTAACTTTAGACATTATGAAAAATTATATTTAAAATTGGCTAAAAGAGAATATTAACTTTCTCTGTAAATTTAAAGAGATTACTCAATTAAAGCTTGCAACTAAAATTTCCAATTTATTCCCAAAGAACCGAAAAAATTACTCAGAGAGCGAGATCCTGATAAGTAAAATAAATAAATGCTCAGACTTTTTTAAGTATCAAATTTTGCTTTCTATTAGTAATATAGAATATTTGCTAAAAAATAAACTTACTAATAAAGACTTTATAAGAGTTTTTCAATCAGTAAGAAAATCATATTCTAAATTACATGAAAAAATGAAAGAATATCAAATGAAGAAATTTATAAATCAACAAGAGCACACTAAAACTTATATTATCAATTAAAAATCTTAGTTCTAAACATCTGACAAATGCTGAAATTTTTCTTCTGGAAAAAGAATTAAATTTTACCATCAAACCATCCACACAATTCCCATACTAAATATAATGGCAGCTACTGAGGAAGTCATTCAAAAATGTCCTCTAGAATAAGCAATGGAATTAAACTGAAGAATAAAAAAGAAAGTGATCATTTGAGAGACTTAGCAAACCAGTTTCACCTTACCTATATTGAGAAAAAAAGCTTCTTTCCGATAAAAATGATACTACAGTTGTAATAGTTTCTACCGATTATGATAACAAAATAAGAAAGCTCCTTGCAGTACTCAGTATAAAGATATGGAAAAAATCTATACCAACTGCAGATATAATAACATTACTCACAAAATATCAGATAAAAGTAAATTGACAACATATTTCAGCAAAATCCCACATCTCTGTAATCTACCTAAAATCCATAAATTCCATATTCCATTAAGATGTATTGTTGTTCTAGAAATTTGCCATATCACAATTTGTCAAGATTTCTTCTTAGGTTATTTAGTCCTTTGGCATATAGATCATAATCTTTTGTCAAGAATTCTAAGCACTTTTAAGAACATGAGAAAATGGAAAAAACTTAGTAAGTTTTGTTGTAGAAAATTTATTTATAAATTATAACCTGTGAAGAAGCATTATCTTTTATAAGAAGATAGCTTAAAAATTAGAACCAATCTTCCTATTGCTGCTTTGCAGTCATTGAAGTGGTTCTATGATACAGTATTTATACATGACTGATATGTCAGTTGAAAAAAAGGCAAACAATAAAATATTTATAATCTATTGAATTTAAAAAAAAAAACAACAAAGAAATTGATTAAATTTTTTTTGAAAATTTGTTATAATATTTATTTACCATATATTTACAAGAAGAATCAATTCATTAAAAGATAGATAGAACATAAATATAAGACTGCAATTCAGTATTTATAAATTTTAATATTCTCAGTTCAATCCTCATGGTACTATTATCACTATTCTGGTCAGCAAAACATGAAGGAGACAGGAGAATATTATCACTCAAAATATTGTGTATTATTATTAATTGTTGAATGATGAATTTTTCTAAAAACATTAACAAACTAGATGGCCAAAACAGTCCAACATATAATTAACGACTAAAATGTCATCATCACAAACTTTCAGACAAATACTTTTTATCATTAAAAATCTCCATTTTTTAAAGCACGTATATATTTCAAGAATTTAAATATTAAGTATAAATAATGGCTTCTTTTTATATATATTATGCATTTCTTCTTTTGTTTAATTCTTCACTAAAATTTATTCTTTAAAACTTTGTTAATTGATTTTTTGCTAAGTAAAAAAAATAAAATTGTTTAAAAGATAAAAAATGAACATTATACTATTATCAAATTAGGCTTGACATTTAAATAACCTCTCCCAATTGGCTTATTAATAGAGCATTCAGCATTAATCTGATTCTCCAAATCAAATGATATGAAATTTGCAACGTTTAACATTTTTTACAAATTGATTTTGGTTGAAAAAGGAAAGAGCGGAGAACTAATAAATAATTACATTTCTATTTATTTGATTATATTAAAATAAATAAACAGAACATATATATATATACACACACACACTGCATATTTAAAATGTTAGTTATTATTTACATTTTAAGTTTCCAGTGATATATGAATTCTTTAAAGACATGAAATAATTGTAATAGGGAAGGGTAAAAAGTTTTTATTATGTTTAATATTTGTTGGTTACTGTATGACAAAATCCACAATTAATGAATTGTTGGACGTAGAAATGAACTTCAGATGTGAAGGTTAATTGTGAATTAAACAGTGCCAACTAAATGTGCCTTCTGCTACCTTGTAGATATTATTTTGGCTTATCAAAAACTAGATGCCATTTCCAATATTGTTTTTCTTTCTCATTTCTTTACTCTTCTTTTTATTGCCTCTCTCTTAAATGTTTTTTTTTTTTTGTCATTTACATTGGTATAGTAGTTGGTCACCATGAATCATTAATCTTATTAGTTTTTTTTGTTTTTAATTTAACAATTGGATTGTATATGTATATTTATGCAAGCACATTTTCATTTTTAATTATACATGCAGAAGATCTGATTCCAGTATATATATATGTATATATAGTAGCATTATATTTTGGTACCAATGCTATCATGATCTAAAGGTATGAATTGTTCCAAATTTTTCTTGATTATATATCTCATAATAGCTAGGTCGATTAAGTGATAGGTGTTAAACCAAAGGCCAACTTCCATAAAGGCAATGTGCAAGGGGATAATCTTTTATTTTTTTATTAGACTTCAAATATTAGTCTTGAATATTTTCAAATATGAAATATTGCATTTTTTTATAACAATTTAAAAAAAAAAAACAATTAATGAATTGGTATAGTGATGGTTATAAATCCAGGTACACTTAGAATAGTGTTTGTGAATAAACAGTGAGATCATGAGTAGTCAAACTTTGCTAAATTGGAATATTTACAACGAATTCAAAATGAATAAATTGTTGATTAAATCAGAAGTGCTAGTATTTTAAAATATATAAAATTTTGTTACATTTACATATAAATGTGCGGGCACATGTGTAAATAATATTCACAAAATTAGAAAAATGTGCTAGAAAGATTAACAAAACAATTACTGAAATCTTAAATAATTAAATGTTTAGATTTATTAAATATTTATAAAATAAAAGAATATAAAACCTAATTAAATTATTGATGTTAAAATATTAATAAATTTTTTTAAATCTAATAATGGTTATTGAAAAATATTTATTGCTCTAATAAGGTTTGTTAATAAATGAATAAATGCATTTTCATTTATTTGTTTATAAGAAATTGATATTAAACATTTATTATTATTATTATTATTTTATTGTTTTATATTTCAAAAGTGAAAACATCTTCGCACAAATTGAGAGAAAAACTATAGGACCTCATCTGATTATTTACAGTACTATGGAGACACTCTGAAAATCAACTACTAGGAGAGATGCATTGTGGAAAATTTTGATGTCATAGGAGAAAACCTATAAATACCAGTAAATCAAAATGAGAGGTCAATCTATAAAATTTTCAGTGTAAGATCAATCTTGTTTTTAATCCAAAATCACCATTTTTGTATCTACCAAACATTACCTAATAGTCTGCCCCAGACAGGGTCAGGTCTACTCCATTTCAATAGCAGTGATGGGTATATGTTAAATAAAATATAAAATGAAAAACAACGCATTATTTAAAAATTTTAAGTTAACAAAATTTGAAATTGGCATATTGAAATTCTAGAATATACGACTAAAAATTTGTTTAAAGGATTTAAATTGCATTTCTACAATTTCAAAGGGATATGCTTTTAATATGTGTTCCAATAAAATTTTGAATGATTTGCCCAGAATCTTATCCAGTAAAGGAAGTTTTTTGGCTAAGGATATTGGAAGTACCTAATGTATAAAGGAATAAATAATATATCGTTATTGAATAGATACGATTGAAATAATTTTTTTTAAAACATCATAAACATGAAAGCGGTATAGTGACCAAAGTATTTAACTTGACAAAGAGTTACTTAGAGATTTTATGTGTTTGTACATGCGACTACCAAAAGAATTAAGGGAATTCAAAATATACCTTTAATATTTGAGATAAATATTTTCCAAAATGGATTAATTTGATAGTGAGAATTTTAATCTTCAGTAAACTTGAATAATAGTGCTACAAATCATTAAATGTATTGTCATTTGCGAGTACCTATCATTGATAAATTTGTGAATGTTCGGTATTGGATTGCCATACAAACTGAATATTTAATAAATTGTTAGAGTAGTAAATATACCAAATCTAATAATAAAGCTCCATTGGAAATCCCAGATAGTATATTTTATATTCAATATTTAAGGGTATAGTGTGATAGATAAGTGTGAATGAATATAGATTAAATCTTTGTTAGAGGAGAGGAATTTCATTTTTTTTAATCATCATTTTAATTTTATTTAAAATATAAATATTAAGTTATATTTCATCACTTGTGATTTTTCTTTTAAAGTTCCTTTCTCGATCCATGTTAGAGTAAAACTATCTAGAAGAAATAGTACATTTTTCAGGATAAAGGTTATTTATATTTGGTTCACCAAATACTATGTGTTAAAATATAGGCTCTAATTAATTTAAAACTACAAATTGAGATTTGCTGCTGTGATACAATTTATATACCAGTTCTACTAGCATGGTGAAGAAGTATTATAATACCTATCGCATAAGTGTTTGTAAAATAAGCCTTACAGTAATAAAATTTGAATTCAAACTCGATTGGATAAAGAAGGTGACAAATGTGTATGTATCAAATTTACAGTTTTGGGATACTTAATTTGATTATATGTTTAAAGTAAAAGTCTGGATGAAATGTTGCAATCCATCTCCTATAACATGTATATTGTATTGCCACACATACCGTGAGTTTATACATCAAATGTAGATATAATCAATACACCACATACACTTTTAAAAGGAGCTGAAAACATTTATCTTTAGTATTTGCTGTCATATGGAGATAGTTCACTTTATAAATATTTATCTTTGATATTTGCTATCACGTAGTACTGATTGGTATTTATTATTATATATTGTTTTGTTATAACACTGTTTAAGTTCAGGTCAAGACATCACACTGCTAATTCATTTAAGGTTAATTAAATATTTTATTATATTTGAATATTTTAATCCAATAAGTTAAAAGTAGAATGCATACATAAAAATCTCTGATACACATACATCTTGATAGTAGCAAATGTTTATTTAAAAAAAAGCCCTGAGATAATTATTATGATAAGTCTTAATCTGTATATATATATATATATATTAATAGAAATCCTGCGAATATGTAGTTAATGAAGAGATAAAACAAAATTATATAAATATGAACTCATTTAGTAGTAAACCAATGATTGTTGAAATATAAAAAATTATATATTATATTTTAAAAGTTTAGTAGTCAATATTTAAATCCCTGAGCAATTATATATTTTACAATGATTATTTATTTTGCTTGGGAAATCTGGAATGAATGATTTCGTGTGGATTAGAGTCTTATAAAAGCTGAACCATAGACAAATGTGTTTTTAGTACTACAAACACAACTGGAAGTGCATTTTTAGTTTCTCTCATTCTGATTTTCATTTTAGGACAGCTAACATCTTACTTACCAAGTCTCTTCCAAACAAGAATTGGTTGATATGTTACTATATATATATAAAACCAAAACTGCCTAACACTATACTAGTAATAAATAAAATGAAAAACCATAAAACAATACAATACTAGATAAAATCCAAAATTTTACCAAAATCCTTACATGTCCATGGTTTCATCTACTACAAATAGACTTTCTCCAAGTGAAAATTAAACTAAAGGAACAAAAATATATATACAAACAAACAAACCTTTCCATAATTCATTTCAAACACCATCTCCCCTTAATATTAAAAGATGTCTTCATAAGATTGATAGCCTCAGATTCAAGAAAAGTCTCCTTTATTCTTCTTTTTAATTCATTCTTTTCATAAAAAATAACTGATGCATTATTAAACAATATTGTATGACATGTTTAAATCATGAATATATATATAGCTCAGTTCAGATACCTATATTTAACTCTACTTAATGAAAAGATTAAGGTTCATATAAGTAGAGTTAAACATAGGTATTTTAACTCAGCTTTGTATATTCATGAATTGAATACAGGTCGTAGAATATTGTTTAACAATATATCGATTATTTTTTATGAAAAGAATGAATTAAAAAGAAAAATAAAGGAGACTTTGATCATAAAACTTCTTGAATCTGAGGCTATCAATCTTATGAAGATATCTTTTGATATTAAAGGAAGGTGGTGTTTGAAATGAATTATGGGAAGGTTTGTTTATTTATATATATATATGTTTGTTTCTTTAGTTTGTTTTTTACTTGAGAAGGTCTATTTGTAGTAGATGAAACCATGGTCATGTAAGGATTTTGGTAAAATTTTGGATTTTATCTGGTATTATATTGTTTTATGGTTTTGCATTATATATATAAGTATAGAAATATTCAAAGCTTCTGAATTGAGAAAGTAATTATGGGAAGTGATTTAACAGACTGATAATTCACAATTATAAGCTTGCATAAAGCAGATTTTGGAACTGGATCTAGCTCAAGTTTAATTTTGTAAATGATCATATGTTTGCATTATTAAGGGATATCCTGCTGTCTACAAATAGTGAAAGACTTTAATTAAAGATAATTTGAAAAAAAAATTAACTTGCAAAATCTGGTCAGTCTGGTTGATTAATCATTAAAGTAATTAGAATAATAATATTAATAGTAATAATGGAGGCAAAGCAGAAGATCCTTGTATGAATAATTATGATAAGTATTTCATTCTTTTCCCCCCTAAATATAAGTATGTAGAATGTGTGAAATTTGATATAATCTTTTCAAAATCTGACAATAAGATAGGATTTTTAAATAAGAAACTATCAAGATAGTTGTGTTCAGTGACACTCATCTTTAAAAGATAAGAATAATTGTTTTAATGTTATTTTTTTTTGAAAGATACTGCATGGTATTTGATAACCTCTGTGAAGTTTAAATTGTTACTTTTTATTTTTGTATGAGTGAAAGGCTAAGGATCTTAAAATTATTTTGCACATTATTGTCTTTGACCATTTTATCTGTGCCTATGGCCTAACATTAGATTCATAAAATTTAGAGAACGAAAACTTCTGTTTTTCATTTTAATACTATCTTGTATCAATATAAATAAAAGCCAAATTGTTTTTTTTTTTTTTGGAGAATTTAATATACATCTTGTTACATTCAGTCAATAATAGCTCAAATTAATGAAAATAATGGTATTAGTTTGTGAAGTCAATGTAGCCTATTTTAGCTAAAAAATTTACTCTAAAGATAGTGGATTATCATTTAAAAACAATACTATCTTATGAATTATGTGTGTTATAGAAAAGTCATAATGTAAAAGAAGTCAATATTACCTTGAAGAGTTTTATGCACAGATTATTAGAAATATTATAGTCTAATATCTTCAAAGCGAAAATGATAATTCTATTAAAAAATAAAGTTTATTCTAAACATATTGATAAGAAATTTTATCTTACTATAGATATTTGGTTCAGTAAAATAAAAAAAAAGAATCCTGTTTGTTTCTGATAATGGTTTTATTATTAGAAGATTGATTAAAACAAAATAATAGCATTTTCTATGTGGCTAATTAATCATTTTTAGATAGAACTTCAATTATTGATAAGAAGTCTTAAAAATCTTTTGTGGATTAAATCTCCAAAGGTGATAATCATTTGCTAATCATGATCATTTTAGATTTTTTTGAGCTATTAAAGTGTTTTGATTATTTTTAAAATAATAATATAATAATTCTGAAGACAAATTTTGAATGAAATATCTATCATACAGACTTACTTTATATTCATCTTACTGAATTTAAAATATTTTTTTTTGTTAACTCCTCATGAAATATTTGGAGAAACTTTAAAATATAATAATAGTGTTAGTTTCAAAACTGTTGGAATTGGTTTTATTGAAATAGTTTATAAAAATAAAGAGAATAAAAAAGATTCTATTAATTATTGTGGAATATTATTGTTATCCATTACTGCAAAAAGAATTGTAAAGATTTTATTGAATAGATATTTTTCAATCATGTATTCTTGTGTAAGATATTCTTGGAAATTTATGTATATTATACAAGTTATGCATGATAATATGAAAGAAAGAATTATAACTTCTGATGGAAAATCTGAGGCATATTGAAATGAAAACAGTTAAACAAAGTTGTGATATAGTTATAATTTTGTTTTACATTTTTATAATTATGGATGCACAAATATTAAAATCAAATATAAGTATAATGATGGAATTATTAATTGGAATCTATTGAAAACAAAAACAAAATCATCTTAGCTTCTAGATTTATAGTATGCTGCTGAATGTGCTGGTTTTGCTTATTTAAAGGATAATTATGTTGTTGTTTTTTTTAAAAAAAAACCAAGGTTTGTGTTAGCCAATTACAGAAAAAAACTTCAGCATCTTTTTTTGGTTAGAAATGTATCAACTTCAAATCCTTTTAAATATCTGTAGCTTTTTATATAGAAAAATGGACTTAGACATTAAAATATATCACAAATTTGCTGTATTTAATAAGTTAAATGGTAGAGTATTTTATCATAAAGATGTAATTATTTCAACTAAATCTGTTAAATGTAGGACAATTATTTTGACAAATTTATTATATGGAAGTGAGACATGGATAAAAACATTGGAAAAATTCCTTTTAGTGAACCTTTATAACATTTTGAAAATACATTGACATAATCTTAAGATCTATCAGTATATCTATTTGTTTTGGAGTAATAGTGTTCAATCTATTATAGTATTGAAAGGCATTCTTTTATTGGATTGAACATATGATATAAATAAAGAATAACAAACTTTGTCTAAAAAAGTATTTTATGGTGATCTCAAGAATAGTTTTTGAGAGTAGATCTTATTTATATTATAGATTATGTCAAAGAAGTACAGTAGTGATTGCTTCCCTTGATAGGATATACTTGAGAATAGAATATATTGCAACAGTTAGGAATAAAGTGTTAAAATCTTTTAAGGCAAAAAGTTTGTTGTAGAAATAGTTTTTAAAAAAAATTTTCAAAATTAATAAGAAAGTTGAAGGACTAACAGTGATATATGTAACCATATTTATGATTCATGAGTGAGTGTTTAAGGCAATTGTAGAGCTTACCTTTGGTTTTCTGTTTTTATTTTCTTTTAATTCTTTTTATTTTGAAGTTAGAATCCAGAGATATTCAGGGAGTCTATTTAGAGTGAAATAATTGTATATCGGAATTAATGAACCAAATGCATTGACTTGTAAGATGTAAAAATAAAGATTTATATATATGCAAGGGGACTGCCATTTTTATGCATTTGATTCATCTGTCTATTATTGGGGGAGGGGGGGGACAAAAGTAAGAAAATTAGAAATATATATATGAAAAATTATTATTCCAATTTAGAATTGTAACTGCTTTATAATGCCACGATTATTCCCTAAACATTACATTGTATTGTAAATGGTTATTCCACGGACGAAAAATATTCAATTACTGATTATAATATCATTTGGATATTGCATCTTTTTCATTTTATGAAGATTAATTTTCATTACAAGAAGAAACAAAGAGTAGTAGCTTTTATTTTTGTTTGTTTCTTAATGTGTTATTTATTTTTAAATCTCCCCTACATTAATATTAATTTTGGATTTTTTTATTTTCTTTTAAAATTTATTTTAATTCTAAATAGTCTATTTATTGTCTATTGTCGTTTTTTTTTTTTGTTAATTATTTTTCTTTGTGTCATAATTTGTAAGTCTAATTTTTAAAAATATTTCTATCATTAATAAATAAATATATTTTTAAAAATATTTCTATCATTAATAAATAAACATATATCTATGTTAAAAACTATGCAGTACTATATAGCAATTATTTTTTCATTAATTATTTTATTAGAGGCTTAATAAATATAGTGTTTCCCTGAAAATAAGATCAGGTCTAATATTAGTTTTTGTTCCAAAAGATGGCTTAGAGCTTATTTTCAGGGGATGTATTATTTTTTCACGTACAAAAATATCCATTTATTCAAGTACAAAAATCTACATTTATTCAATATTAGTAATTCCCAACAACATGTAAATAACATTTACTACTATTTAAAGATGTAATGGTTAGGATTATAATCTTATCAGAACATTTCATTCAATATGAGAATATTAAAAGTTATTTACATTCTGTTAAATTAGTAATATTTAATTCAAAATAATATATGGAACGTTAAGCTGGCTTGATTAATGTGTGAACAAAGATCACTGTTAATAATAAGTTTTAGCTTTTTCTGGTATCAATGTTGATTTATTTACAACATATATGGTTAGAGGTCAGATGAAAGAGGAATTCTTATATCTAACTGAATGAATGGGCATTGATAAATGAAATGTAAAATTGTATTTGCAAGTTTATTAAAATAATTCTGAATAACATTTTTTCAAGTACAAAAATCTAAATTTTTATCTATTTATATATCCATTACTTTATAATTCAATAAGTCCATTGTGCGTTTCAATGAGTTGACAATCTTAACTAGGGTTTTTATTTGGGGTAGGGCTTCTATTATCAACATCCTGAAAAATCATACTAGGGCTTATTTTCTGATTAGGTCTTATTTTGGGTGGAACACAGTATTTTAAAATATAGGTATATTCACATGATGCAATGGTGATGAACCTTTTTTATGTGTGCATGCCAAAAATTTCCAAAAAATATTTATTGAATAATTGGCACGTTACACGGTTATTAAATCAAAATATAAAGAACTTAATTATTGCAAATTTTTAAAAGTTTATACAACAAAATAATAATAACAATAATAATTCATTTATTTCTAAATTTCATAGTTTTACAAAATTCTTAATAATAATAATAGTAAAACAAAATTTCTTAATAAACTAAATACAAGTGAATGATATTTATTTAGAAGAGTGAGATGATTGATTACAGGTGATAATGATATTGATTTTTACACTGGTATTTGTAATAAAAAAATATTTATACCAATGAGTTTATTAATATAGTTCATCTTTTTTCTAAAGACTATCAAATATAAATGTCATTGCGATTTATGATTGTTTTGCCTTTTTTTTTTTGGAAATAGCTAGAATAAATTAAACAAACTTCTAAAATCTTTAGAATTATCTTTAAAAAAAAAAGTAATTTTTATTATTAATACATGACATGTTTTATTATTTTAAAGAAAACTAATAAATGGTGCTGTTGTTTATTATTAATCAAATAATCATGGGCGACTTGTGGGCCATATGTGACTCTTTGTGATTTTTTTTATGGCACATTTAATGTTAAAAATAATTTTAAATACTTTCTAAATCATATAAATTTAAATTCGTTTATTTTATCAAATTACTTATAAGTATATTTAATATTAGTCAATTTGCATATTTGTGTGTATAACTATAGAAAAATGTACTTTTCAATCTATATTTAATGTTTTTTGTTTGCTTGTTTTTTTGTGATTTTTATGGTCGTTTTTGGGTCAAAAGTTTAAATTGTATTTTTGTAAATATTGAGATCAGTTTATTAATATAAAATCTAAAATAAAATTATATATGTTATAATATATAAAAGGAGAGAATGTTAATAAAAAAAAATAAACAATTTTCATATTTTAAAATGTTGTGGTCCAATACAATATATGATGAACAATATCTTGTGAGGCTTATTACACAAAAAATAATTTCCTGTTCTAGAGTAGAAATATGATTTTTTTGTCATTTGTATTTGGCAAAAAAATCTATATACATGGTTTTGTTGAAATTACTTTTATTTTCTGACTTTTGTTAAACACTTATATGCAAATTTTTTTTATATCATTTGTATTTTAAATACACTTTATTTATTTTTATAGTATTGAATTTGATAAAGACAGTGAATTCTTTGCAATTGCTGGAGTCACAAAAAAAATCAAGGTATGTTTGAAATAGATACATTAAAATTATTTAATATTAGGAATTGTTACAAGATATTCTATGAGAAAATCTTTTAAATTATCAATTGAAATAGATATTTTTCATCACATGATCACCATTTCTTATGCTTGCTCTTAACTGTTATTAAAACAAGCAAAAACTCTCTATATGTATTATTATTCAGTGCAAGCCAGAGTAATCAATGGATGCCAGAAGTCTTGTGCATAAAATCCCCATCTAATGTCTACTCATCCAATATCCTCAGACTAGTTTTTGGCTTGTGGCCTTTGTCAGTGAGGAGCCTTGGATCTGAGAGCACTTCTGGCTTGCACTGAATGGCAATATGTATAGAGAGCTTTGCCTGTTTTAATATTAGATATTTTTATGAGAAATTAACAGATCATGCTTCTTAAGTTTTATTTGTCCTGGTAAAGTTAATAGTATCCTTTTAGTGCTGAATATAAAATTTTTCCAAGAATATAAATTACAACCCAGACAGAGGATACTTCCAATAATTTTAATTTTTCAACTAATTTGAATCATGAAATAAAAAATCTGAATGCTTTCTTACTAAAATAATTCCTAAGTAAGATTCCTAAAGAATTATTTAAATGTATTTGCAAACAATGCTTTTTGTTTATTAATACCAATATATTTTATCAGATGGTTTAAAAGATAGGCATTGTTTTGAAGAATCATTTAAATGATTTTTTAATGTTGTTAATTATATTATTAATGTATTCAGAGTTCTTTGTTGCATGAATGGATTTATAATCTTAGCATGGCATATTTGATAAACCATAAAATTAATTACATGCTCATTAAAGGTCATTAGAATATGTTAATAAGAGTAGATAGTGACTAAAAGAAAATTTAGTGAATATTATTGTCAAGATTTTGAATCCTAAAAACTATATCCTAATAAAGTTCATATAAAGATAATAGTGGATCAAGTTAGAATTAATCATTTTTAATTTCAGAGATCTTAATTTAAAAGAATCTTATTTGTGAATTAACTTAATATATTTGGACTTGTTTGTTCCATGAATAGGTTTTATTCTTAGTGTTACCTATTTGATAAGTCATAAAATTATTTATGTGCTCATTAAAAATCATTAGAATATGTAAATAAAGACAGTCAAAGAAAGTTTAATAAATATTATTGTCAAGATTTTAAATCCTAAAAACTGCATTCTAATAATGTTCATCTATAAAAAAATAATAATAATAGTAGATGAAGTTAGAATTAATCATTTTTCATTTCAGAAATTTTATTGAGGAATATTGATTTAAAGTAGTAGTTCTAACACACACACAAGAACATGAAACTGAAAAAGTCTTCTTCACAAATAGATTGTCATAGTACAGGTGTGGCCAACCTTTTAGAACCTAAGAACTACTTTTTATTTTCCAGATAAATGAAGATTGATTAAATGGGAAAAAAAAAGCAAAATGAGTCAATTTATAAATGAAATAAACAAATATTGTTAAAATTTTAAACACATTTATTTAATGTGATGATTGACATTGAATATTATTAGCTTTGGAATAATTTGGTTTGTAATTAGAAATTAGATAGTTTGGTGAGTGAAGTATGAATGATGTTTAATAAATTTGAGACCAGAGAAACAAAGATTTTCTAACTTCAAATAACAAATACTTTATTAACAATATCTGGGTTCAAACTTGTAACAAATATGACAGTAATAATAATAACATATATATAAATATTATGTTGGATACACGCCTACTGTCATTGCTCTGAACCTACCATAATATGATCACATATCTCAACCTAAGCAATTCAATAATATATTAAATACACCAAGAAAAAGAAATTATGATAAACTACAGCATAGAATAAAATAATTATTAATTCAACAATTATCTTATAAAAGGTATTTAAGTATAGTTATTTTATCTCAACTGGATGCATTTTAAGTTCATGACTATAGATTGCTTATTTAATGAATTATGGGAAGAAATCATCCATAGGATGGTTAGTCATGCAAACAAGAAAGTTAATTATCTAGAATAAATTATTAGTAAACAAAAATGAATATCTAACTTTATGCAGTATCTTTCTATAATTTAAATGTGTAGATCCAAAAAGTCTTACCTTAATCTTTTAAATTATAACGACCTGATGTCAAGTCTCAGTACATCAAAATAGGACTAGTTTTTATTTATATAATAAAATAATTATATTTATACTTTATGTTGTGTAGTTATATTTTTTCCCTTTATCATAGCTTAAACATAATGAGTTCTTTAGATCTCAAAATCCAAGAAGAAAATATATTCACCAAGTGTATAGAAAAGTGATAAAAATATTAACACAACTATAGTATAAAAAAAAATAAAATAAAAATAATACATACAAAATATTTTAGACCATCAAAATTAAGTGAAAACTTAGATTTCCTTTAAAGAAATGAACTAGAATTAGAAAGAGTGGCATTAGTGTTTTAGGCAAATGGAGTTTTTCACTTCATTCATGTATGTTGGACGATCCTAGCTCTAACCACTTAGAACATTTCCCATGATGAAGTTAAACTGACAAGGCACTTGATTTTGCAGCAACTTTCCTTTGGATCCATGTAAGCTTTCATTTAGATCGTTCCATGCATACTTGGGCATCAGGCACACTAATGGTTAGGCAAACATCACTATTCGATGGTTAGAAGAAGGCACTCAGATCCTATGACAGTGGATTTAGCAAGAATGCATTACTAGGTTTTATATATATAAATAAATGATTCTGTTTCGGTTATTTTCAAAGTTCGCAATAGAAATACAGAAACGCTCTTATTTGCAGCTTGTATATATATAAATATACACTGTGTTTTAAACAAACTTTACTTTATAAAAACGCAGTCTGTTGTTTTCCAAATTTTATCTTATAATTTAGTTAATTGGCATTTAAAAGAGCTTTGTTTAAATTGTGCGATCTTTACAGTTTGTGAATGATTATAATCTTAATTTCTGTTATAACGAAAGTTTATAAATCCTTAAATAAATAATGCATTTTTTTCTACATCTTATCAAATACATTAATAAATTGTGATTTATTACCTCTTTCACATCATCAGTTTTAGAATAGGTAAATTAGAATAATAATATAAAAATAAAATAAAAATAGTGTTCTTATTTAAAATTTTACTTTTCTGCTGAATTCCATTTTCAACAATAATCACTGTTGTCTAGCTTTTATATAAACAAATTAGTACTCTTTCCTTACTCTTTTTTTAAACACTTGGTTACTAACAGGTGACTTGATTTGACGTCAGCTCATCATTGTATTTGTCAAGTTCCAGTCGTAAATTGGTAAATTCTCATGTACTAGAAAAGTTTAAGTGTTTGTTTCAAGTATATATATGTGTGTATAAAGATATTTTATTTCACATATGGTTCATTGAAACGATTTTTATTTTTTTTTAAAAATAAATAAATTCCCTTTTGTATGTGTGGTTACTTATATATATGTGCCTCTAAAGATACTTAAAATTGACTGATATGTTTTAAATGCTGGCTGCCTAACTAAAGTTTATATAGTTCTAACTTGTTGTTCTAAAACATCTATTAATTAAATTTACAAGGATTGTGCATCACCTTACAATATGTTTAGTTGAATTTCACTTGAAAAGGCATATTTGTTAATAGATGAAACCATGGTTGTGGGAGGGTTTTAACGAAAAAAATTTTGGCTAGTATTGTAATGTTATATGAATTTCTATTTTATTATTATTTTAGTATTTTATACAAAAAAAATTATTAACTTTTGATTACACTATTTTTTAATCATAATTCATAATTTTTTATATTATATATATGATATCCAAATGAAAATTAATAAAGCAGCAGTTGTTTAGATTAAATCAGACAAAATATATGGAATAGATTAAATTTCTGTTTTGGAATATTGAGTTTTTAGGAAAGTAGGGACGATTTAATTAAAGATTTAATGCAGTAAATTTAGTAATTTTAGAACAATAAATTTGATTCCACATATTGTTGTAAGGTATTTGTGACAGTATTAAATAAATATATTTATAGTAGGTTAATGTTTATATTGAAGGGCAATTTTGGATTTTGAAAGTTAAAGACACAAAAAAAAATGCATCAAGAGTTATGAAGATTATTGTTGAGAGAGTTGTGCAGACACTGGAGGGAATTTAATATTTGTTTAATTGATATTGAAAAAGCTTTTGGTAGAATGAATTGATTTATTTTATTGGATATTTTGAAAATATAGATTGAAGAACAGATGACTATTGGAAAATTTGTACAAAAAAAAAAAAAGAAATTAAAATTAGATCACATAAATATGTATAGAGGTCTTATCTCCTGCTTGTTTAATATTTATTTAAATGAATTTCCTAACTGAATGTAGTTTAGTAAAGAATGAGTTACATTGGAATAGGAATGTTCTTTGAACAATTGTTTATAAGGCTTGCAAATATGAAGGATGAGTTTAATAGAATGTTAATTAGATTTGTTGAAATTTGTAAAAAAAAACTAAGATGTAAATCATTAAAACTAAATCTAAAGGAGTAATTATAAATGAAGTGTTAAAATATTTTAATAATCTGTAGTTGGTTAGCAAGTATTAGGACAGGTTTATACTTGCAAACAATCAGAAAATTGAAGGAAATAATAAAAATGTTAGAGTGAAAATTACATTACCTAAATAGATCTTTCAATAAAAAGCAGGAGGTAAACTGTTAAAAATGTAATTAAGAAAAAGGTTTGTTAAATATTTTGTTTGTAATAAATTCAGACAATTTTTTTTTAAAAAAAAAATGGAAATATTGGATACTTTTTGATTTATGAATTTGGAGATGAATGGAAAAAATAAATTGAATGGAACAGATGTCAGTGAAAAATATTAATCTTAGGAAAACATTTTATTTAAATCAATTTTATTAACTCATTATTATTTAAAATGTTAGACAAGTTGCAGAATATATATATTTGTGTGTGAGGGTATGTATATGGCCATTTTCAACTATTATCGATTTACTGCAGGATGACAGTTTTTCTAAGTTTAATGTAATTTTGTAATGTATATGCTTGCGCACACAGAGACATACAAAAAATTTAAAATAATTAATATATGCATTTTTTTTAAATTAGGTATTTGAGTATAGTACAGTTATAAGAGATACTATAGACATGCATTATCCGGTGAATGAAATGGTGTGTCATTCAAAAATCAGGTAACTTATTTTTTGTTATTATCATTGTAAGTTTTAAGAATTATAAATGTTAAATTAAAATTTTTTTAGTATAGTATGTTAAATTATAAATTTTTTTAGAGGTAATATTATTAGAATTCAGTTTTTATAACTTCCAAGAGCAAAAGAATACTTTAATAGCAAAAACATATGATAATTATAAATGGAAACTTGTCATTATTTTTCACCAATTTTTAATAAATTTTTTATAGCATCTTATATTCAAGATTTTTACAGTATTTACATATTGTTTAAGATTATAGCATTAATTGACATCTACTAATAAGTTAATTATATAGTTATAATTATAACTATCTTTCACTTTATAGATAGTAGCCATTTTTAAAAAACTAAAACTGAAATAAGAGATAAAAAACAATCTCAACTGCCTATATATTACTATTGTTGACATATGTATTCTGAAAGTTTATAAATTTGTTTTTGGAATTTAATATGTATAGATTCCTCTTTTTTTTTTTTTTTCCATGGCTCAGTATTTTAAAATTATTAAAATCAAAGTAACCATCACATTTTTATTAAGGTCACTAAACATGAAACAAATAGTGCATTATGTCTATGTATAGGCTTTTATATTGAACATTTTGTTTTACCAATTTATATAATAGTAATATTAGTGATTAAGCCAGTGCAAGTGTCATTCGTTCAAACATAACAAATGTAATTTAAAGTGATTGTGTAACACCTTCACGCTCTTATTTCCACACACTTAAGATTTGCCCATACATAAACGTTTGGGTTGAAAGAATGGGTGGATTCATTCTATTCTTTCTAAAATACTATATCTCGTGACTGGATAAATTGAGTATTGATTTATAATTTATCTTTAAAGCGCATGTGCATTGGTTTAATCGCTAATATTACTATTACATAAAAAAACATAGTGCTATATAAAATAATATTCATTATTTACCAATTTATGAAAATTTGAAATTTAAAAAAAAAAAAATTTTTATAAGTAACATAACTTTATTTTTTTAATTCAAAAGATTCTTTTTATTATCAATAAAATGATTCATTTTTTTGTAAAACTGAAGTTATTTTGCAGTATTTTGCATTAGATAGTATTGATAATTAGACTTTATCAATGGGATTTTTATTTTTTGACTTTGTTTACACTTATGCAAGAAAAACCTAAAATTATTTTATTATTATTATTATTTTCATGTGTCAAAGCATCAGCCGGGAAGCAAACCTGCAAACCCGGGACAACTGCTTGTAAGGCAGCTGCCTACTCAGCCACCAATGCTTTTATTGGTTAAAAATTCTTGAGATTTTGGATTTACATAATTTCGTAACAGAAATAAATTTTACATATACTATAATTTAAATAGTGGTTATTACTATATAAAATTAAAAGTTGAGACTTTAATTTTTATTTATTATCAACATTTTTCATATACTTAAAATCTTTAATAATGTTTTCTTAATGAAATAATTCTTCTACCTATTTGTAACAATAAAATATTAAGATACATTTGTAAATTTTAATACAAATGTGATTAACATTTTAATGTAAAAAAACAAATGTGTTTTCAACATAAAATTTAATTTGAGTGATATAATCAAATTATTATTAATAAAATGTAAACCTGTTTTGATGAATTAATTATCTTTTATGTTTGCCAGTATTACATTTATATAATTCTCCATATATATTGTTAATGGAAATGTTTCTAGGATTTGATAAAATAAATCTAGCATAAAGGAATTAATGAATATAAATGCAGCACATTAAATGTATTTAGAATATCATATGTATTCATACAAATTTCTTTGACAAAGTTAGAAAAGTCAAAAGATTATTCAAATAGTATGACATCTATAAAGAACTCTTTAAATAATGGCTGATGTGTTTGGTATTGTAAAAAAAATTCTTAAATTCATTATTAATCATAAAGGTAACCGTTATTTGTGTGATGCTGATGCTTTAGGTACAACAATTATAGATCGTATTATTTTTAATACAGTGTTTCTTCCTGTCAAAAACTTTGTTTTCAAATGTTCAAAATTTTGTTTATAAAAAAATAAGGCGTGGCAAATTCACATTGTACAAAGTAGTGTTGTAAAATCTCAAATTATCTAACTGCTACATCATTTTAAAACTTATTTAAATTTATGCATAATATGCCATTTTAGTGTGTGTAGTAATTTTGTCATGAAATTGGCATTTTAAAGATTAACAATCTGTACTATTGGTGATTGATGTAAAAACTTCGGATATCCATTCCAGTATGCATAATAATTGAATTATATTGATCATAATGTTCAAATACACTTATCTGATGAAATAAAGTCTATGTTATGGTCATTCATGATTCACTTAAATTTTTTTGTCCCAGATTGAGAAGTTTTTTCTCAAGATAACAATTAATTACTTTCTCATTAGAATATTTATTTGTGCTTAACTTATATTGTTTCAACCATTTTTTATTAACATAATATATAGGCATGATATCAGATTATTCATTGATATTTATGATTTTCAAAATAACTCCCCATGTATTTTTATAAATGATTGTACTGTTAAATTGGGTCTATTATTAGACTATCAACAGACTCTAGAGGTAATCAATAATGGGCTGATCTTCAAATATGAAGGTCAGCCGTGAATAACAATCCAGGTTTAGTCAAAAGCTCCTGCTGCTTTGGAATATAGGATATTGATTCATCAGTATCTAGATACTCTTTCCACTTTTCCTTTTTCAGTCACTTAAGTTACTGTAGGCCTAATTGTCATTAGTCTCTATGCCATTTGTTATTTTTTATACTAATTGTGAATAGAATTATGTGTTTCTGCAACCATATTTCCATTCTTTAACTACATCCATAGCAGTTATAATTCCCGATTACCTTTCTCAATTTTTTTTTTAAATTCCAAATCTTCAATAATTAAGAAGGCAATGATAGTATAGTCTTAGTAGGCTGATAGTCTTTAGTTATGATCTTTGTTCAAAGCAATACAGTCATTAATAGGTCTATTTGGAAAGGATTTGGGACAGTTTCAGCTGTCAAAGGTTGTATGTTTAAGCAGCCTATTAAGGGATTTTCTCTGCCTATCGTGGAAGCTGAAAGGGTGTTGAAAATCTCTAGATTATCATGCTAGTAGATTATAATACTAAAAGTATGTATTCTAATTTTTTTGTAAATATAGGTACATGGAAAGAGTTAACCTTACTTGATATAACTCTTTAAGACCAGAACAGAGAACTGCACTTGTGGGTAATGACTATAATTTTTTGGAAGAGCATTGAAAGAAGAATACTTGATGCTGGATTTGCTATAAAGTCAAATTTAATATCTTATATTGTAATTCCTCATTGTGTCAATGAAAGGTCAATGGTGTTAAAATTTGTCTTGAACAAATTTGTACTAATGCTTATTTTATAATTTACTGCACATTATTTATTAACATATAGTGAATGGAATTAAAAGTGATTGATTAAGATCTTCACACTTTCATTTCTCAATGCTTTAGATTGGCATATATATTATAACCTACACTCCCAACACCGCTCATATACATTACATGAGCAAAATGCCCAGGCACCAGTTCTATTAATGAATAGAACAATATAACAAGATATATGATACAAAATTATTACTGAGACTCTTCACTTAAGTCTATGTTCAGCTCAGCTCAATGGGAGGCTATAGGAAGTTCATAAGATATATGATTATAAGTAAATGAAAGAAGAAATATTACAAAACATTAAATATAATGTAAATCCTTTTTATTAATTAATTGCGTGATAAAGAATCACAATGTTTATTTGTACAATCTATTAAAATATTCTTTCAACTTAATTTCTTCCTTTATCCAAGTACAACATATATCAGCTTGCTATAATTATATTACTAAACAATTCTATGACTTGGCATATCATAATCTAAACATCTACTTTAATGCCAATCAAGAAATAAACAATAAGATCTCAGGGAATTTAACAAACACAGTTAAATTAAATAAAATACATTGGCTCATAAGTTATAATTCTAAAGTATGATAAAATGTAGTGAAACAAATTGACCAAAATATTTTACTGTGTTTCAATAATAAGATAATGACAGAAATAGGGTATTTTAATCTCATATCATCATCTAACAAATATACCGACTTGGCAACCTTTCTAATACGTTTATCCAGTGGCAAATGTTCCTTATAATGTTTGGATTAAGAAAACAGTATTGTCAGGCACCAGCAAATTTGATATCATAACTATAAAATAATATATCTACTCTATAATAGATTTATGAAATGTGGAGATGTGGAAATTGAAACACGAATGTACACAAGAATAATTTAAGACACAGTTTTTAATAAATAAACAAATCATTTATTACACTGAAAAAAATTTAGTTTAACATGATATTTTTTACAATAGGACTACTTGTCTTATAGATTTCAAATTATCCAATAAACTTTGAGCATCAGTTTGGGATTATCCCCATCATATAACATTATTTATACCCTTTTGAAATCAGAAATTAACAACAAAACTTGAATCTTCTAACTTTGCATACTTGCTTTGCTTAAGGGTTTCACTTAAACGTAATTAAACATAACACTGACTAAATAATATATTATATTATTGGCACAAGAAATATTTATGAGAGGATTTTCTATTGATTAATAAAATAAATCAAACTAAAATATTTGGCCATCAACAAAGCAACTTTTTCTAACTAATGAAACAATCATTTTTAAATACATATACCTTTTCACGCATAACAATGAAATCATATTTATTCTGATGGTTTGATGATTTATAATTCTGTATTAAATAAATATACTGTGTTTTAAAATATTTATTTCCCGTTTTAATTTCAATAACTCTATACTTCTGTTTAAATGAATATAATGTGTTTCAAAGCATTTATTTCCCATTTTAGTTTCAATAACTTATACCTTTATATTCGCGACATTATTCATATTACGCATATGTGTGTGTGTGTCAAGCAACAATAATAGAAAACAATCTTTTCTACAAACTCTCCATTCATCAAGAAAATATTAAATAATTACTTCATTTCGGACAATGTCGTAAACCATCAATAAAATAAGACACTAATATTACATCAAGAATTTGACTTAGCTATTTATCTGGCCACATTTTAAATAACACGGAGCTATATTTTTATGATTATACAGAATACACGTTCCAAGGGAAATTCACATGAGAAGTAAATAAACTCTTTACTTAATACTTCTACAATAATTCAACTAATTCTAAATACATGGTTGGTGGGGACTTTCCTCATCACCAAGACTCTAAGAAAAACATCACTTAACTTCCTAAATATCATTTCATAATATGCGTATAATATAAACTAGGCTCTACTCATGGAAATTATTAAAACATACTAAATAAGCAAAATCTTTTATCCCTACAAAAATATTAGAACGCATCCAGATTATTTTTCATTTACAAAGCTCTTCTACATGTCTAACATTATATTTACACGCTGGCAGATAAACACACACAGATAACATACTAATCCGTTCAATTCTATAGAATATGACAACATCCGAAATTTATACATAAAATATTCACAAACTGAACTTTATTAAACAAATGTCATAATTGTGCAAAATAGACACACACACGCACACAAGAATACAAAAAAAATAAATTAACTCCAAGTTATATACTATGCAGGCAATATGGTAATTCTATAACTTTTAATTCATAATAGACTTTAAATTATTTCTAAAATTTAATAATTACAATTCTTAGGAACGAACTTTCTTTATCATATCTAGCAAACTATTTCAATTATACGTTCGTTGATTTTAAAGCCAAAATTCTCACTTTGAGATGATAAAATATATAAAATAAATGTAAACCTTTCTCTAACGATATAATAAAAATATATATATATTTCTTTTCTTTACCTTCGTAAAAGAAAAATAAGACATATTTGTATAAGGTCAATTTTTTACCAACGTATCCACTGCTTGTGAATACGCATTCCGAGATGATCTAGGAGATCATAACCCAAATTATAAATAAAACATAATAATAAGTATGCCTATCTACCTATAATATACATTAATAATGACAAGCAATAAAAAAAACATAAAGAAACAAAAGTTATTTGTTCTGTCACTTAAAATACAAAGTTCTCTTGCAAAGTTCTAATCCGGGTTTATGAAACGATATGGGGATGGATTCCAAACTGAATTTGAACATAAAATGAATTTCTGTAGGATAAAAAAAAAATATAATCATAACTTAAATATGATTCAGCACCTCCAAGGTTCATAGCAGAGCTATTTTGAGTTTACTATATCACATACACGTAATCAATTTCTCTTTTATTATGACGAAAATATGACATTTTTAGCTACAGTTGAACAGGAATTATTTCATTCATTCTGTAGTAATTTTAAATTAAGTACGCAATTATTCTTAATAGTTTTTTTGAATAGCATTTGACACTTTATAATCTAATATACGCACAGTTTATTTTTAAATATTTCCAATTAAGATACCATGATTCATTAGTAATTCCACAATTAATACTTTATTATTATAGTGCATTTTTATCGAAGAGAACAGAAATTACACCGTATTTTCATACTTCCATCGGATTTAAGTAAATATTTAATGAGGAGTTTCCTTTGGTTATTTGAAATAATTCACATTTTATTTCTTTTATTAAATACATATTATTTTTAGAAATACCAGATAAATAAATACTGTCACTTTTTTGTAATTAATTTAAGCATGGCATGATATATCAAAATACACATATCCTTAATTTTACATTTAACTTTCATAAAAACATGACGCAGAAGATGATGAAAAATCAAAATAAATTCTGAAAAACAGTCCTGCATACGTTTCCAAGATAAATTAGAATACACATGTGGATTAGTTATATAACAATAATGTTCATGCACTCTATATTCTTTCTTAATTATATATAAATAAAGTAATGCCATCTTAACACCAATGATATACATTTTTAAATATTAATAAGTATGAGGTGGTTAATTCATATGTTTAAATTAAGGAGAATAATGAAAAACTAATGTATCTTCTTAAAATTTATTCTTGTATCCCAATTAAAGACATTCTTCCGTAATGAATTTCCTAAGATTTTTTAGAAGTTTACTCCAAAGCTTTTTAAATCAATTTGACTTCAGCAACTGGCTGCAATTACAATTATAATGAGCGTTGGCTGTAATTATCACAATAATGAGCAATTTTTACTGGAATCTATCTGTTAAATAGATATCTCCTTTCTCCTAGCAAAAGGTTATTTCCCTTCCCAAGGTTAACTCCCATGTTGTTGCACCCAAGCTATTTACATATTCAAAAAAAATATTTTCTTTAAAAAAAAAAATCATTCTGATTTTTTATAATTAAATCAAGACAAACAAAAAAAAAAATAATAATAATAAAATAAATAGCTTTTACAAACTTGAAATGAAATGAATATTAATTAACTGTTAAACAAAATGATGAATAATTTATTTAATTTATAAAATAATTCACCTATCCAAATATCCATTAATCATTGAAAAGAAATAGATTTGTTAAATTATTAAAGATAATTTTTGTACCTTAAATGTCTTCATGTTAAATGTACTATTGCTTAATGTTATTAAAAGATGAAAATGAAATGAAACATAATACAGACATACATGCATGCACATGTACTGCAACCTAAATATTAAACTATCTTGACTAAATATAATTGCAATGGCTATTAATGTTGACAAAAGGATAAGTATCAATGAATAAAGGATTTTGAAACCATTCAACCAATATTACACTAACATAAAATAACTTTGCATCTTTCTGATAAAATATATCAATTCCATTAATAAACAACCCCTCTTCCTTGCATTAAATACTTCATTAACCACAATAATAATAATGAATACTTATAAAGTGGTCAATCAACTGCATAAGCAATCCATATCTAAGCTTTAAACAATTTCCAGCAAAAAATTTTAAAATTCTAAGGCTATTTCATTTTTTTTTAAATACAATATAACTATTTAATGCAGATACAAAGTATCTCAATTCCTTGTGCCCATTCAGATGATCACAATATATATATATGTGAATTTAGGTAAAAAAGATAAGATGGACTTATTCTTATCTTTTCAAAGATTTTATCTTGTGTTTAGAAAGTGAGAGTATTCCTCAGCCTTATGAATTCATACAGGGCATGTGGCAGGGTGATTCCCTTATGACTATTAGAAATTTATTAGATGTAATCACTAGATTTTTTTTTTTGATGCACTGAAAGCAACATATAGACCTGAGAAATGATATAACAATCCTATTAAATCCAGCTATAGCACTTTCTTATAAGGTGTAAATAATATTTTGTACTGGTGGAAGGGGTATTTTGATCACCTTTTGAATAATGGTGTAAGAATTGAAATGACAACTTTTATTGATATATCAATGTTATTTATTGATTTAGATTAAGATAAAAATAACTAGCTTAGTAAAGTCAAAACAGGACTTTGTAATATTAAAAATTTTGAAAGTTTCCTGATGAAATACCTGGGAAGATTTAAAATATGGTAGTGACATGTTTTTTTTTTTTTTAAATATTGGAATTTTTTTAGGAATATTTGGACTTATGAAGTTATGCTACCTGATCTTAAGGATTGTTTCAATTTATAAAAGTAAAGGGAATAGATAAGATTGCAATAATTATCATGGAATATTATCATTATCCACTACAGCAAAGATACTTTCAAGGATTTTATTGAATAGGTTGCTTTAAGTCATAGATGAATAATTATGAGAAACTCACTGTGGCTTTAGAGAATCAAGAAGACATGGATTTTGTTGTCAGGAAAATGCAAAATAGAATTGGGAACAAAGTGTGTTATTTATATGTCTTTTATTGATTTGGTCAAAGCATTTGATTTAATTAACTGAACAGGTTTATAGCATTGTTTGAGATTAGTTGATTGTCAATCAAAATTTATTTGTATTATACAACTTTTACATGATGGATTGAAATGAAATATTATTATTACAGCTGGAAAATCTGAAACAAAAGCTAGTGTTAAACAAGGATGTGTAAATTGCTCCAATATTGTTTTCAAATTTTTATGACAAATTGTCTTTGGAACTGTTTATTGGTGGCTTAATGAAACAGGAATCAAAATGAGATAGAAGAATTTCTACCCATTGAATTCTGGATTTACAGTGAGCTGACAATTTTGCTATTTGTGCTAGTTCAAATTGTAAATTACAGAATGTTTTTAATGTTTTAAATACAACTTATAAATATCTTTTTATTAATTAATGTTCAAAAAACTTACATTTCATAAGCTAATGATTGAACAAAAATCCTCAGCAACTTTTATTTTGGTTGGTTATCAAAAATATAAACCAAAAAGTCTTGGTAGTTTTGTAAATAGAAAGGTGGACTTAGATGTTGAGGTCCAACATAGACTCCAATGTGCTGCTGTTGCTTTTAACATGTTGAAAGATAAATTATTTCATTGCAGGCAAATACCTATTGCAACTAAGTTAGCCATAGTTTCATTTAAGAATGCTCCATAAAGTTTTAAAAATACATTCATTAAACTAATAAATATGTTTTTCCATTTGCTGATACTAAAGTTCATGATTGTAAAATCACATTATTTGATTAGATATGAAATAAATAAATAATGCAAGACTTTCTAAAAATGTGTTTTATGATGAATTTAAGAATGGTTTTCATGGGGGAGTTAGACTCTCTCCCCATCTCTATTATAAGGATTATTCTAAGGACATTTTAAAGAAATGTGATCTTGATTGTTTCCATTGGGAAGATACGGCAGAAAATAGATGATATTGAAGTTTTTCAGAAAGATATTTTTTCTGTCAAGAAATTAAAAGACAGTGTCACAAAATATCAAAAAGAAAAATGGATCAGTATAATCTATATGTGGATGTAATTATGATTCACAGATTGGTTTGTATAACTCATTCTAGAACAACTGCTCCTTTGGAGCTAGAATAACCATCTTCATTTATAAGTGGTTGTTATATATGTGCATGTGTATTGTTTAAATAGTTTCTGTATGTGTATATTGTTTAAAAGAATTTGACAGTTATTAATAATTTTATTGATAATAATAGAAGTTGTCTTTTTCAGCTAAGTTATTAGTTATTCTCAAACCTTTCTATCTGATATATTTAAATGTAAAAATTATTTTAAGATATCATATGGATTATGCACAAGGAATTAGATATGGAGAATTACATAAAGTAATTCATTTAATTTAAAATTTAAAAAAATATTGTTCAAGCCTATGATTTATTGGTCAGTCATCGAACATCACAAAAGGGAGTTCATATTCTCAGATGGAGATTAAATAAACCATAATTTTATTATATCAATCCCAAGCACATCTTTAAAACAAAGATTTCACAGTATGTGTGGAGATTTTGCTTTATACATAAATTTAAACCATATTTTAAAATGATGCAATATTCAGATAAGTTTATTTTTATGCAATGAATTAATAAATAATTTAGCAAAATGTTTTGCTAATATAAACAAAAAGGAAAAAGTAATATAATGAATTAATAAATAAAATGCTCATCATCAACCATTATCAATCCACTGCAAGATGAAGGTCTCTCCAAGTTCAATCCATCTTCTCCGATCTTTAGCTTCTCTTTTCCACATCACTCCTGCATACTTTCTTATTTCAACCATTCATCTAACATGTGGTATTTTTCTGGGTCTTTTACAATCTTTTGGAATCCCATTTAAGATTTCAATTGTCCATCTATTATCATCTCTTCTAGCAATATGTCCAGCCCAACTCCATTTCAATCTTTTAATTTTTTCAATGAGGTCAGTAACACCTGTTTGTTCTCTTATCCATACATTGCATTTTCGATCTCTTCTTGTTTCTCCCAACATGCATCTCTCCATACTTCTTTGTGTAGTCTGAAGTCTCTGTATTACTCTTCTATTAAGTGTCCAAGTGTCAGATCCATAAGTAAGAACTGGTAAAACACATTTATTAAAAATCTTCCTTTTCAAACACATTAGCATATTTCCTTTTAATATCAAGTTATTTTTACAAAAAACACTCTAACCAAGTTTAATTCTATGATTAATTTAATCCATTATGTTTCCATCTGTATTAATAATCTGACCAAGGTATTTGTAACTGTTAACTTCTTCTAACTCATCATAATCAATCTTTATTTTCATATTTTGAGAAATACGATTAAACATTACTTTAGTCTTTTTAACATTTATCTTTAGTCCTACTTTCCTACTTTCATCTGATAACTCTTGCAACATTTCCTGCAGCTCTAAAGCATTATTAAATTTATAAATTTTGAAAATAAAATGTTTGCATTTTATTTTAATTATAATAACTATTTCGAATAGGTACACATAACCCCATATTAAATATTCAAAACCATAAGTTTTATAGTTTATTCTATATATTACCAAAAAAACCAAACATTTTCTAAGAAAATTACCATAGTCAATCAAACAACTACAAAAAAATGAATTAAACTGTTGCTTTTAATATACTTTTAAATATAACTTTGTAAAAAGAAATTGATAATTAGAAGACTATGCTCTTAGACAATGTAAGATAGTCAATGAATCAGTTGCAGTGATAACTATTTGATATCCATAACTGTTGTTATTTTCAAAGTATTAAATTAATTTTTCTCTTTTTTTACTTAGCATGCTCTTTATAATATTTAGTCTTTTTTAAAATTTTTATTAGCTGTATCAGCTGGAGTATGTATCATAAGGGCACACTTGCAAGTAGTGATTATGAAGGTACAGTGACAATTTGGGATGCTTTCACTGGTGCAAAATCTAGAGTCTTCCAGGTAATGTAGTATTTGTAAAAAAAAATGTACATCTAATGAATATAAATAATATTAAATAATAAATAAATAATAATGTTTATATATAAGTTTTCAATTTATTTTTGAATATCAGATATTGATTAATTGTTTGAAATTTGTTTTATAAAGTCAGCATATTTTACATGCAAAATTTTAAAATAATGAATTACAAAGAGCACATTAAACATATAATTATTCCAGTATCTATTTACTGATTATTTACAGAGTTTATTATAAATAAAAAATATTAAATATTTTGTTTTCAGGCATTATAATTTATTTTGTGCATATTTGTATTTAATTGTATTAGGAACATGAAAAAAGATGCTGGAGTGTAGATTTCAATCATGTTGATCCTAAACTTGTAGCTTCAGGGTCTGATGATGCAAAAGGTAGAATTAAAATCTATACTATAAATTGAAAAATAAAAAATAATTTTTTTTTATTTTTGCTTTAGTTTGATTTTTTTTTTTTTTTAGTTAAATTATGGTCAATATATAATGAGCATTCTGTTACTAGTCTAGAAGCTAAAGCTAATGTTTGTTGCGTCAAATTTAATCCACATAGTCGTTATCATCTTGCCTTTGGCTCAGCAGGTGAGATCTAGTTTTTTTTTTTTCAGGTTTTATGTGTGTGATTGTGTAAATGAGTAATAAAATATAACGATATAATGCACTTTATGGCTGAAAATTTGAGAATGTAAATCAATTTAAATATTTTTTTGGCTTTTTAGCAGGAAAAAACAGATTCTATTGTGATGTTTGTTTCATTTAACCAGTTATGAATATTTCATTACAATTACTTTAACTGAATTAGTTATATGTAAAATCATTATTTTTGCAAATGTATTGAAACAAGAATCCTTATTGGTATATTATAAAAGGATTGTTATTAAGCACAGCTTAAAGTCCACCATGACCCAGCTCTGTCACTTAGGCTGTTTGAATTTCTTATGAACTCCTGAGCAATAATAAGCTGGTTTTTTTTTTTTTTTTTTAGGAGTGGGAGGGAATCATTTAGTTAAGGATGTTCTTTAAACTTTTTAAAATAGATTACAAAACACTTGATATGTTTTTCAGCTTATTGGATGTGTTGATATTTAATTTATTATATTAAGAGTTCATCTTTGTTAAATTGAGCATATAAAATGAACAGATTTGCGAAAAAAAAAAAAAAGTAGTTAATGGTAAACTTGATTTCATGGAGAAATGGTATAATATTAATCAATAAAAATTGTCAGGATGTGACTAAGAATAGAATTTATGGAAGAGATATTGTTTAAAAAGTGTTGACGTCTCAGAAAAAAAAAGATTGCTGTAGAAGAAACTAAATGACAGCATTGCATGATGTCAAATAAATTGATTAAAGGACCAGTATGTGTTAGAGGCAAATGTATTTTTTTTTCAGGATTAGTTTGTATAGTCATTATTAAATTCATATTTATATTTTATTCCTTGATTTTTTTTTTTACCATTTATTCTGTAATTAGTATTGCCATACTCATTTATGGGTGACTGCTAGTAAATGAATAGGAGTGCAGCTTTAAATAAGTTTTTATATTATGCATTTGTTTTAAGTCATTAACTTTATTTAAATTTATTCAGAACTGTGAGGTTTTTTTTTTATATGCATATACAAAGAAAAAAAAATTAAATAACTATTAAACTAGAAAAGTATTTCTTATTTATAAATTATAACATATGAGAATGAAGGCTTTAAACTAAAGAAACAAAGTATTTTGGTCTAGAAAACAATGGTTAATTATATCTCATGTTGGGCAACTAATTTATGTAATGGAATGTGTGTGAATAAGTAACTAATGAATTACAATTTTATGTAACAATGCATTCTGATCTAACCTTTTGAATAGCATGATACTAATGGTCTATCATTGTTTCCCAAGAATATTATTATCACATTTTATTTTTATTATAAAATGAAAAATTAATATCTAATTCATTTTATCAAAGAAATGTTAATTTTGTTCATAATAATTTTTTGTTTCTATTTTCAGATCATTGTGTTCATTATTATGATCTCCGGAATACCAAACAAGTATTGTCCATCTTTAAAGGTCACCGCAAAGCCGTTTCTTATGCTAAATTTGTTAGTGCTGAAGAAATTGTCTCAGCGTAAGCATTATCATATTAAATTATTTGTTTTTAAAATTTTAATGGGATTCATAGATACTGTATATCTAAATTTCTTTTTGTTATTGTTGTAATGTGATATTTTGCAATTAATATTATTAGAAATCTCATTGAAAAGATTTATTAAACAGCATTACTCCTCTGTCCTACTTGCGTATTTAAAGTTATATTGTCAAAATTTTCTGAAAATTTGAATTTATTAAATTGAATATTTTGAGTTTTTTTTAATCATAATTTAAAAGAAATTTGTTATTAAGTTTTTGATATTATTTTTGTTTTTTTAAAATATGGTTTCTACAAACCGCACACACACACACACTATTTATTTTATCTATTTAAATTTTTATTTTAAAACTTACACTTATGATAAATATATAGTAAATGTAAAATGTAATGGTAGAATAGGCTTATATAGCCACCATAGATAATAATCTTATCCACATGTTTCCATAGAGGAATAGAAAAGACTATATTACTCCCAGGCAAATAATCTGCCAGTTGTTAGAGAGATTTTTATGGTTTTTCTTTCCTTTTTTTGTATTACCCTTAATTAAGAATAATTAGATGCTCATTTATGAATCAAAAATTTTATGACTAGTCAGGTGACTATAGACTGACTACTTGAAAAAAGTAATTTTGAAAAATTTGGATCATAGCTCTGACTAATGGGTGTTCTAACCAGTATATAAAATGATTTTTAATTGTATCTATGTTTGCATAATTTGCTGCAAATATTATATTAGAATCAATATATAACAAACATTTTTGAACTAAATATGAAATTATATTATGAATTATATTTTGAAAGCTTAGTTGTGCTACTAAAAAGTCAAAAATAAGATATGCAAACACATAATCATGGATTCTAGAGTTCTTTATCTTGTTTTATTAAGGGTATTAGGCATCAAATCATATTTTTCAATTAGCAATTCAATAACAAACAGATTTATATATGTGCATAAATAAATTTTTTCCAATATGTGAAAGGTTTGAGTCACATATAATTATTTAAGATAATGCCAACAGATCTTCAAATATGCAATAAGGTATTTAAATTCTTCTTTCACATCTGATTATCTGTTTAAATTATATTTGTGTGAATTACAATTTTCTTTATTGCTATTAGCCATATAATTTCAAATTTTAAAAATGTATATATAATACATATTTAATGGTAATAATTTTTTTGTAATACTAATGAAACTTTATTTTAAAAAATCTAATTATGTTTGTCTAATTAATATAAAAAAAAAATTCAATAAATTTGATAAAAATAAAACTCTTTAGTTCAATTTCAGTTTTTTGAATGCAGCATCATTCTGCAGAGTTAGTTAGAAAAATTAAATCTGATATTTTAATGGTTTATACTAAAGGTAAGAAATGAATGAAACAAATAAAGGTGGTTATTTAGCAAATTAAAACTATTTTATAAGAAGAGTCATTTCTCTTTATTGGAATTGAGAGGATGAATGAAAATGGAAAGAAAAATAGCCCAACTTTATTAAACATATATATTATTTTCTATGTAAATTATTGTGCCAAAATTTTACTTTTATTATTGTATAAGTTTTCAAATATCAAAATTGAAATGCTATGCTAAGAAAAAACATATATATATATTATTATTTTTCATATGCTTCTTTTTATAGCATTCCAGCAAACTTTATTTTATTCATCCATATTACTGAGTCTCTTATAATGTTTTAGGGTTTATTCAACGATTTTGGTTGTCCATTTATTATCGTTTAGTAACTGCCCGCTTCATTTATTATTCTTAATTCTATTAATAATATCAGTGATAAGTGTTGGTTCGATAATCCATGTATTTAATAAGTCTCAGATTTATAAATAAAAATGGTAAAACACATTCATCAAAAACCTTCGTTCTCAAAATTTGTAGATATATTTCAATATTGTCATTTCTATCAAAAATATTCCAGCCATTATGTTTACTTCTATACCAATAATCTATCTAGTTTTTATTTTTTATTTTTTTGAAAACTCTTAAGAACATTACTTTTATCTTTTTAGCATTATTCACCATTTTAAATTATCTCCAATTATTTTTATTTTTTTAGTATTTCATTTTAATCTACAAAATACTTCATTTAAAACTGTAGTAAAATATTTTAGAGAGATAGAATCATCATATTTGTTGAATATCCTTATTAGTTTTAATCTTTTTAGTATCAATCACTAAAAAATTTAATCACTGCTTTTACATTTTGATAAATATTCTTGTGATTTGATATCTTAGATCTATATCTGAATGTTTTAAACATTAGTTACTGCATAAACACTTATAGAATCTGATGCTTTTTTATAATAATATATCCATTATTACACATCCATTACCAAATAGTCATGTTCATTGGTCCTTTCTATAATTTTTTTAAAATATTTAAATGTGTTGTATATTATTATGACTGTTTTTAAATCAAGTTTGTTTTTTTGAGATTGAAGTTAACTTAATAGTAAAGTATCCTAGTTATGATCAAAAATGAAATTCTAAACAATAGTTAATTGTAGCAGTATCTTCATTCATTTTTTTTTTTTTTGTTTTAAAATTGTACTTTTATAAATAAACTGAACATTTTGATATTATTGTTATGAATCCATATAATATAATACCGCCTTAAGTTTTCTTAGTGACTTATCCATATTGTGAATATGATCATTGGCTGATTTATTGTCTTTTGTTATTGTATATGAATTTTTTTTTTTTAACTCTTATTGTAATCTATCTTGATTAAAATTTCTTTTCGGTAATAATATGAATACTGAACCTACCATCTGATGGTGCTGTTTTTCTCAAAATGCACATCAATATACTGTTTTAGCAGCCTTAACTTATGGCTGACAGTACAATAGGTGTTTTTTGAGCCGTAACAGGCCACCTGAGGGCGATGTATTCTACGATTACATAACAAAATACTACGCCCATTGCTTTGTGACAGTATTCGACAAGTGAGTGCTCTTGAACTTTTGCTATGGTCTGATTTGATGGTGGCCATATTTGAAAGAGACAAAACTTTGCAAAAATTGATTGTCGGAAATTTTTTAGAAAGCATAGTGGAATTAGTATTCCATATTGAGAATTGTCGGCTGCAGAAAGGAGTTTGCTATTAACTGAAAGGAGACCCTTTGATTCCTCTTGGAGGCCTTAAAGGAACCGAGCAGGGCAAATTCCTAAATGTCCACTCCATACGTTATTTAGGTGGTGAAATGCAAAAAAATATATATATATAAACATTACAAATTTGCATTTATTATATTTATATAATAAAATACATTTTTTTAAAAAAACTTATTTTCACATAAAATCTACCTCTGAGTTTAAGATCAAGAAACACCATGGTCTTTCTTCTCAGTGCCTGATAAGGCAGAATGAATGTTTGTGTAAATGATGAATATCTTTCCAATACATATATACAATTATGACAGACAAAAATAAAGCATGGCCCTTATTCCCAGGAGGCTGTAAAGTCACCAACCAAGGGCGGTTGGTGGCCAAAGGCGGAGGGTGCTAAGAATCCCCTGATTGCGGACCCAGGATGCCATTTGATGACGACTTTTTATTTAGATACTTACAACTGCAGATCACTTTCAAGTGAAGGAAGATTGCAAGAATTAGAAGAAGAACTGTCTTATATTAAATGGGACATTATTGGACTTTGTGAAGTTAGAAGAAAAGGAGAAGAAACAATTGATTTAAAAAGTGGACATATACTCTATTATAAAGGCACACATATTGGAAATACAAGTGGAGTAGGATTCATTATAAATAAAAAGTGGAAGAACAATATTGTGGAGATTGATGGTGTATCGGACAGAATGGCAAGATTAGTTATACAACTTAATAGCAGATACCAAATGCAGATAATTCAGGTTTATGCCCCAACAAGTTCTCATAGTGATGAAGTAGTAGAAGATTTTTATATGGATGTACAAAAGGCTTTTGATCAGAGTAAACAACATTTTAAAATTGTTATGGGAGACTTTAATGCTAGAATTGGTAGACAAATGAAAGATGAAATTGCTGTAGGTAATTTTGGTTATGGTAATAGAAATGAGAGAGGACATAGACTTGTGGAGTTTGCAGAAAAAGAAAAACTTTATATTATGAATTCATTTTTTGAGAAAAATGTTAAAAGGAAATGGACATGGAAGCATCCAAATGAAGGTACAGCAGAATTGGATTATATTTTGACTAACAAGAAATACATATTTCAAGATTGTAATGTTCTTAATAAATTTAACACAGGAATGATCATCGATTAGTAAGGTGTAAGTTACGTGTTAATGTAAAACTAGAGAGACAAAAATTATTGAGAAAAACAAAATTTACAGTTGATATTCCTAATCTTCAGAAACATTCTAATGAATTTAAATTAGAACTTACAAATAGGTTTCAAGTGTTAGGAGATTTTGAACATGATACAGATTTGAATGAAATTAATACAAAAATAACTGATACACTTTTAAAAACTGCAACAAACATAGCTGGTAGAAAAAAGCAGCAATTGACTAATAAAATTTCTACTGAGACTAGAGAATTTATCAAGAAAAGAAGGAATATGAAGATATACAAAAATGATGTATTAAAAAGAATTGAATATCTCGAATTTTGTAAAATGGTTCGGAAAAGAGTTGAAAATGATAACTGTGAAATAGCAAGGAAAGCTGTAGAAGAAAATAAAACTCTCAAAAATGTTAAACAACATTTTGGTATTGGTAGGAAATTTATATCTGCAATAAGAAAAAAAGATGGAATTATTACTAAAAAGAGAGATGACATCATGAAATTGGTAGAAGATTTTTATCAAGAATTATATAGTAATAAAGAACAAGTACCTCCTATATCTATTGCATCTTCCGAATTGCCCAGAATTTTAAATGAAGAAGTGAGACATGCAATTAAGTGTATGAAGAAAGGAAAGGCTCCAGGAAATGATGGAATTATAATTGATATATTAAAAGAAGCAGGTGAAGAAATAGAAACAATTTTAGCAAAGTTATATACCAAATGTCTAAATGATAAAGATGTACCGGAAGATTGGAAGAATGCAGTAATAATATTAATATTTAAAAAAGGTGATAAAGAAGATATTAGAAATTACAGACCTATCAGCCTTTTATCAGTTTTATATAAAATTTTTACCAAGATAATTACAACTCGTCTACAGAGAACTTTGGATTTCCACCAACCAAGAGAACAAGCTGGATTTAAAAGTGGTTTTAGTACAATAGATCATATCTAGGTATTGAGAGAAGTCATAGAAAGGACAAACGAATATGAGTTGTCTTTATGTTTTGGATTTGTAGATTATGAAAAGGCATTTGATTCTATACACATTTCTTCAGTGATTAAAGCATTGGATCATCAAGGTATAGATCCAGGATATTGTCATATTTTAAAGAATATTTATAAAAATGCAACAGCAACAATTAGATTACATAATGATACTGGAAAAATCAACATTGAGAAAGGTGTAAGACAAGGTGACTCCATATCTCCAAAACTCTTTACAGCAGTGCTGCAAGAAGTATTTTGTGGATTAAAATGGGAAACTAAAGGAGTGAAAGTAAATGGAGAGTTTTTAAGTCATTTAGATTTTGCAGATGATGTAGTTGTTTTTGCAAATAATGCTTCAGAGCTGCAGGAAATGTTGCAGGAGTTAGCAGATGAAAGTAGAAAAGGACTAAAGATAAATGTTAAAAAGACTAAAGTAATGTTTAATCGATTTGCTCAAAATATGAAAATAAAGATTGATTATGAAGAATTAGAAGAAGTTAACAGTTACAAATACCTTGGTCAGATTATTAATACAGATGGAAACATAATGGAGGAAATTAATCATAGAATTAAACTTGGTTGGAGTGCTTTTGATAGAAATAACTTGATACTAAAAGGAAATATGCCTATGTGTTTGAAAAGGATGGTTTTTAACAAATGTGTTTTACCAGTTCTTACTTATGGATCTGAGACTTGGACACTTAATAGAAGAGCAATACAGAGACTCAGACCACTCAAAGGAGTATGGAGAGGTATATGTTGGGAGTAACAAGAAGAGATCGAAAACGCAAGGTATGGGTAAGACAACAAATAGGTGTTAATGACCTTATTGAAAAAATTAAAAGATTGAAATGGAGTTGGGCTGGACATATTGCTAGAAGAGATGATAATAGATGGACAATTGAAATTTTCAACTGGATTCCAAGAGATTGTAAAAGACCCAGAAAGAGACCACATGTGAGATGGATGGATGAAATAAGAACATGTGCAGGGGTGTTGTGGAGAAGAGAAGCTAAAGATCGGAGAAGATGGATTAAACTTGGAGAGACCTTCATCCTGCAGTGGATTGATAATAGTTGATGATGATGATGATGATTGAGAATTGTCAATGTTGTCACATGCTTCCCTATGCTTTTGAACTGCACACAACTTGAAAAGGTTCTTCTTTTCAGCAGAGTTTTTTCTGATTTTGCATGCAAATGCCCGTTTATGCGCAAATCCATGCGAGAAACTGTCAAATGTTGTCTGAATTGGTCCAAGCTGAGTGAATTACCAGCCGACCACACAAGTGGATGCACAATATTGTGTTTTCCAGAAAGACAAACTTCTGCAAGCGTACCTATATAGGTCTGCGTAAGGGAAGTTTTTGGTTTGAAGGCAAATTGAAGTGTGCATGATGAAATAAAAATTTTAAGTATAACTTTAAATAAAGTTAGCATAGTGCTATTTCATAAGCTGATGATTCATGACATTTATAGTTTTTAATTCATGGATTATTAATATTTTAAATTGTGTACTACTTAAATATTTATGCTGATGGGAATATAGACAGTCATTTAGTGAAGTTTAAAACAAATCTTCTATGATAATTAATTTTTCACTGATAATTAATTTTTCACTTTATATTTTTTGATGATATTATATATAAAGTATTAATACATTTACTTTTTCTAGTTTTTCTGAACTTATAAAATAAGAAATTAGTGTTAATTAAAGGATTATTAGTATTCTATTCATCTTTTTTTTATTTAGTCTGTTTGTAGGCTTTTATTGTATAGTAGCCTATAATTATTTAGTAGATTTAAATTATAATAACAGTGAAAAATAAACAGTAATAATACAAAACTCATATGGAGATACTTTTGATTATTTAAATTGTAATAATTATATAATAAATAAATAGGCAATTTGCTAATACTAATGTATACAGAACCTGGAAAATAGTCGACATCTGCTTTTTGTTCACATAAGTTCATTTGATTATAATTACAATTTAAATAATCCAAAATACTTTTGTATAAATTCTATGATTATTATTGTTTATACTCTTACATATATATATATATTTACATGCACACATATTTTATAATTTTGGCTTAGCCCCAATACTGCTATAAATTAATTGCTTATAGAGAAAATGGACACAGTCGATCTTTTTTTTAATTTTTAATTTGTGAGCAAAACATATTTGTATGATCAAATATACCTTGTTATAGTTTTACAGAAATGCTAACCCAACTTATTTATAAAATTGTTATCTTAATCACTTAAAATTCAAAATATTTTCTTGTTTAGTAATCACATGAACATCACACCCACACCCATGTAAATGCAGCATCTGAAGCTGGAATTAATGCTACAGTTTATATTTTAATCATGATATAGAATTTTGCATTTTCTGTGAATCTATATTACATTATTTGATTTAAATTTTATGTATTGATCTAACTTGAATTCATGATCTTAACAACTGTTGCATTATTTTTTTTATTATTTATGTATGTTTAATATTCAAAATGTGAATTATATTAGTTGCAGTTTTAATCACTACATTTTTGTTGGTATATTTTCAAAACAATCAGAAAGCTTTCTGTATATATTTTTTATTATTAGTATTATAAATATTTTTATTTTTATTTTAGATCAACAGACAGTCAACTGAAACTTTGGAACATCAATAAGTTACACTGTTTACGTTCTTTTAAAGGTCACACTAATGAAAAGAACTTTGTAGGATTAGCCACCGATGGAGATTATATTGCATGTGGTAAGTAATTTTTGTGTAATTTTTAATATTGGTTATATTAGCTTAAATATTTTCTTTAATACCAAAAGGCATTTATTACATAATTTAAAAAAATTAAAATGAATACTTTCATTCTGCACCTGGAGCAGTAATTCACTTTATTCCAGAGTCATAACTATAAGCTTGAATAATCAATGGACATGCTAGTATTGTGGAATAATTTCTGATTATTGTACTTCTATAGTGAAAAGCATTGGGTTTAAACCCACATATTCTACAGCCACTTTTACTTTTTTTAACTTTCCAAGTTAACAAATTGAGATTGAAAAATATTCTGAGAATTTTATACTTACTGTACATTTAATTAACTGAACATAATAACAATGTACATATTTATTTTCAATATACACCGTCTTGTTTTAAAGTAAAAGTTCATTTATTCTCAAGCTTTTTAAATCAAAAAAATTTTAATTGAGTATGTTGAGTTCATACTGAAAAAGAATTTTTAGACATCCCAAAATCTCAGCTATTTTGGAAATTGTGTTATGTAGGAATGTAATTATTTTAATTAAACATATATAACTTTATTTAGTTGGATGTAAAGATGGATATTTTTGACAAATTCTCTTGTTATTTTCTAGAATTTTACTCTCCCAAAATATCAAGTTTTTAGATAGTCTGTTTTTGAATTTGTTCGTGATGTATAAAAAAGAATATTTTTATTCTGTGCTTTTTTGAGAACTAATAATGCAGCATTCCAGTTTCCTTTTTGTTTACAATAGAGAAAAGAAAATCAAAGTTAAGTTATTGGGATACATTTATCTTATTTTTTTTTTAGTGAGACTTGTAGAACCTATCTGAATTGGACTTTTTGTAACCAATTCAATCATGATTAGCTTGAAACATTATGCTATATATCAGTAGTAATTTTTTTTTTATAATGGATGCAGAGGATATTTCACTCATTGTCATCTTATATAATCATTGTGTCACAGTGAAATGTCTGAGGAAAAATAATGGTGTTTATGTTATGTAAAATAGTTTATGAGAATTTGACCACTTGGTGTTTTTTTTTCGTATTTGACTATCCTCTTTATTCAGTAATTATTTATGCTTATGAATGATTATAAGTTTTTAACATTAATTTTAATTTTAGTAACTTTGAAGATAAATGTTTATGTGATAGTCTAAATAGAAAAAAATATTTGAGGAATAAAATTGGTAAGATAAAAATTATTTTAGAAAGATTTTAACAATTGTAAGAATAAAATAAAAAAGTAAATCAGTTATTTAATATTTTTTTTAAATGTGCAGATATTATTTGAAGTTTTTAAGAATTCCATCAATAGCAAAAAAAATGAACAAGTGAATATTTAATCAGATCTGAACTCTCACTTGAAGCACAAATAATTAGATTGAAATTGTCCTTATTTGACTATTTCATGAGATGATCTAATTCGTTAAAAAAGTGTATAATACACTGTACTTGAAAGGATTAGTGAGAAAAGAAGAAGAGAAAAATCAGAAATGAATTGGATGATGTCATTATCACAATTATGAATGTGTTTTTATAAAAGCATGATATTATTTTTATTATGGAGAAATGCTATTCATATAATTTCCAAGAATCAGTATTGACTTAACATTGATTAATAATAGAAATACATATGTTGTATACATTTTTATAATTTATATCTTGTATATATTTATATGCATTTGTTAGTTTGAGGGTTGCTAGATAAATAAATTATATGTATAATGATTTTTGTTAATTTACTAAGGTCTAAATCTGGTTTTCTAGTAGTGTATCTCTTAAACATTATTTTGTTTTCATATAGACTTAAGTACATTAATTATTGCAATTGATTAATGACAAAATAGTTTCCTTAATCAAGCTACTTAATTGTGTAGTTTTCCTTTTTTTTTTCATTTTACACTTTAATAATGGATTGTTTTTTCAACTGCTGCATATTATATTATATATTAAATTATATCATCTTGTTAAAAAACTCTCTTCACTTGTTAACAGACATTATTTTTATATGACATTTCTTTTATAATACTAAGTACTTATAACTCCCATATCCATAAATCAAAATAGAATCATATGACATGCTGAAAATGCCAAAAGCCAGAAACTAGTTCAAGAAATATGGTTGGCTTTACTATTTAGTATGCATTGAATATTCATGTTTATATAGATCCTCTAGAATAAGGCTGTATAGAGCTGATTTTTGCTGTTAATGCAGTTGTTAAAAATGTAAGCTAGGAAAGTCACGCGATGCTGTTTTAGTTTATACACCACCTTTTGCCAAATAGTCAAAATCACTAAAATATATAATTGCTGACTTAGTTTGGGTTCAAAGTCATAGGTCATTTGGAATATCATATCATAAGCTTGGTTATTACAAAACAAGCATCAGTTGTTGCTAAATGAATATATATTATCTAGTATACTTTTTGCATTGCCATCTGCAGTCCTTGGATTTTTCTTTTGGTAATGTATGGAGTGAACTAATGCTGATGGCATATATCCATATACCATGATTAACTTATATAGTATCTAATTACTAAAATCTTTTATATATTCCCAATAATTACACCTGACATGTTATCAATTTACAAATATAGGAATTTGATAATTTATTTTGTACTGAAATAAATGTTATTACTTATATTGAAATTGTTTGTGTACTAATTATTATAATCTTATAAAAATGTAGCTTTCCGACACTATTTTGCTATTAAAAAAATCAATGGGAAATATGATGGTATGTTGTCATTTTATTCTTTCCTCTTTTTATATACTTTCTATATCCATTCTTTATAAAGATAAATAGATAGAAAGGGGAGATTGTTTTCCAATATTATTTGCTCTTATTATGATTTTTAACCAGTTAGATCTAGCTTTTATTTTAACATACATTTTGCAACCACAGACATTTTTGTTTATTAAATATAAAAATCTAAACTATTTCATTTCATTGTAATAATGCTTCAGTACTAGTTTAAATAATAATTATAATATAGACATCATGAAATAATGGGGGAAAAATAACTCTTCACACATGCGCTAAAAGGAGTAGTTTACCTGCCACAGTATTTTTTTTATGTATATATATTGCTATATTATCAGTTATTAAATATAGATGTCATATATATCATACTGTATGTACAAAAAAACTAGAATGTATGAATTACATTTTTTTATTTTTAAAAAATACATATAGTGTAGGTTTAAGAATCCAAAGTTTAAATCAATTGTTATTTCTCCTGTACAGAAATAGCTGTTATATATCACTTTGTACGAGTGTTTATGAAATTAATATTCTTTTGTAGGGATATTTTTTTAAAAATAAATATTTGTTCAATAACATTTAGTTCTAGAAAGTTTCATTCATCTGTCTTTCATGAATACTATCATAACTTACAAGAATACATCTAAGCGAAATGTAAAAAATGAGCTATTAGTTATTAGTATAAAAGGAACAAGAGATAAAAGTAGTGTTTTTGTTTCTCTCATTTCTCTAGAAATGTATTTATTGAGAATCGGTTTTGAAATTATTATTGTTTTTAATAGCAATTTGTAATGGAGCATTTTGATTATTTTTACTACAATATCTGGAAAATTTATAAATATAATCTTATTTATAACTTCTTAAGTAATTGCTGTGTCCTGTGACCAGCAAGTAAATAATTGACAAAGGCAGAATTGATATGGTAAGCTAATAGTTTGATTTAAATGCATATGATTATTTTTACTTATACACATAGCCTATTTAAGGCATATGAAAATAATAAAAGGTCATGGTGACCTGCGCATAATAAACCCTAGTCCTGCTTTTGGGCTTACAGAAGCAGGAGTCTCTGACTTACCAGAACATATAAACCAGACTCTGGGGGTTTATATACCCCTCAAGATTTATACACATAGTATTTTTTACATTCCTTATCATATATGGAGTTTTTTGACCTTATAAGGCCAGCTGTGCAACTCTAAGGCCTAACAATATTGCTATACAATGATAGTTTCATTGCTACATTTTATTATATATGTAATTATTTGTATGCAATTATTATACATAATTATTGTACAAAGTTATTATTTTTATTCTACACTGAGCACTGCAGTGATAACGTGCTTTTTATGTACCATTTAAGAGTAATATTTATTGAAAATTGTTTCATTATTTCTAAATTTTATTGAATAAAAATATATAATTAAAATCTGTAACCATATAATTCTATAATTAAAAAATTTCTTGTCAAAAACTTTATTTGATGTATATATATATATCCACTTATTTCCAACGTTTCGACTATCTTTACTCTATAGTCATTTTCAAGGATTTGACTCCCTTCTCAAATCCTTGAAAATGACTATAGAGTAAAGATAGTCGAAACGTTGGAAATAAGTGGATATATATATATACATCAAATAAAGTTTTTGACAAGAAAAGAAGTGATTTTTAATTATAGAATTATATGGCTATATGTACTGTATATTTTTGAAAAGAAAAAAGGATTGAGTCGTGATTAGAAACAGAAGTAAATGGATTTGTTAAAATCTGTAACTGTTGATTTTTCCAATGAAATGTGAAACATGAAATATCACAAATTATTTTTATCACATATCTTTATGCCTTACACAGAACAAATTTTATATATTAACATTGCAAGATATGATAGCATAAGATGAAGGAAGAGAAGTGTCCCCAAACTCCACCAAGACAGCTGCACAATCAGCATATGGTTGATTTTGCTTTCAAAATATGTATTCAGAAAATGATACTGATAATACAGTACACAAGCATGCTAATCACATACATTTTAAATTTGTAAAATTGCAGAAAATTTGTCAGTGTTTTACAATATTATTGTGTAAATAAAGTTTTATTTAGTGGGTTATTGTGTAATTAAAATTTTTCAGGATTTCTGATTTCAGGAATATTGCAATTTGTATTATACTTTTTTCTATATGTTTAATTAAATTCCACTTTTGTTTTACATTTTGGTGTGGCAAAAATAGAGAAACATTATGTGTTAATATTGCTTTTGTTCTGTAATCCTTTTTTAAATATTTAAATTCAATTCATTTTGTTTTATGTTTTTAGTTTATGAAAATTTACAAATTTTGTAAGAATTGCTGATCGCATTTCAAGAATAATTCAAAGACATGATAACTTTTAATCTTTGCAATAAAACTTTATTTTATAAAAGTTCAAAAGGTGAATTAATCTTCACAGATATCTCAAAAGTGTAACCAGCTATAAGCCGGAAGAATCAAATGTCAATGATTTGAAGACCCCTGTAGCAATATTCAAGCATTATTAACATTTATAAAACATCTATCTGAGGTGGAATTAATATCTAAATTAGTACCAAGCGATGGATTCTCATTTAATAAAATTACTGAAAGCAAATTTATGAGACAGCATTATCCCAGAGGGATTCTATATGTTAAATAATCCTACAGAAGAGGCAACTGATAATGGAATTTTATTGATTTAAAAAAAAGTTAATTCAGACCATAAGAAAACTTGAAAGATGAAGAAAAAATATTAAATGTATCTATTAAAGAACAGATTAGTGTTAAAAATAAAAAATACATGGACATTCATATATAAAAATTCTAAAGATTTATTCAATCGTAAGTTGGTTTCAATTAATGATAGTTGTTCTACAAAAAAAAAAACTTTAGTATTATTAACACAAACATTAAATAGTTTTGTTATTTCTCTTGAAAAAGATGTACCTATAACGAGTGATATCGCAATTATGCAAAAATTGAGTGTTGTCTCCTATGCATCAGCAACTATATTATAATCATGGTTTGTATTTAAATATTTTGAAAACTTTTTATATTAAGAAGAAGAAAATGGGAAATTTAGAAAAAAAGAAAAATAGAAATAGTGAAGTTCGTTTTTTACAATGTGATTCCGATTTTGAATTTGAACCAGTGAAAAATAGCTGCAAGTGCAAAATGTTATAGAAGATACAATTATAGATATACAAAAAATTGTATAAACATTCAAAAATTCTCTTACCAAAAATAGCACTTTGCAAAAATATGTATAAAAATATGAATAAAAGAAACTATCACTAAAGTTGGATCTTATGGAGATTATGGTCAATCTCTTTTTACAAATTAAAAGTCTGAAAAAATGATAGTAATTGAACTAAATATGGACACTGTGTGGACAGAATATGAATTATTAACTATATTAGAGCTCAGTTCAAATAAACATTGAGTGTTTGAGTTGATAAGATTTTACATTTAACTGCAGAAAAAGCCTCACAATTTTTGTTTCTTGAAATTAGAGATGGTTGACAGTGAATTAAGTAAGGAGCTCTGTTTTATTGCAATTAAAGACTAAATAAGTAAAAGAAAATAATATCATCATATTTGATTGCAAAGAAAATATATGTTTTTAGATTAATCTTGACTTTGCTAAAGAAGTATTAAATAGATTATTTGCTAGTTGTCAACAGTTTGATGTTGATGAAAAAGATGTTAATGAAGTTCCACTCAATGGAAATAAAGAATTACCTCTTCAAGAATAATTAAATCTATCTATAACAGAAAGTACGAGTTGGTGTTCCTGACACATATATCAGACTATTACACAAGAATTTTATATATTTCAGACAGCAGATAAAAGAATAACAAAATTGAGTCATCTACACAAAATAAATTTAATTTTTCTATTACTATCAATTCTGTTATAAAGAAGAGAAATTAATTGACAATAAACACATTAATTTTGTTTTGCAATCATTTTTTTAATTTTTTTATCTACATATTGTATTTGTGTTTAAATAATAAATAAAATATATGAATTCAATATTAAAGAGTGATATTTCATTGTAATATAACCTTTTAAACTGATTTTTGAAAGCAGGCGAATGTTATTTATATATTATGTGAGAATTCACAAGATTGAGATTTCTCAGAAATGAAAATTATTGATATATATTAGCTGTAAACAGTAAAAAAAAAAAGTTTATCATGAATTTTTCAAAGAGTATTATATATATATTTGTATTTATTAAACTTAAAAACTCTATTTAAAGTTAACTGAAATGTAATACTTTAAAAAATGATTAATAATTTTATTAAAAGGTGATCAAATAAAGAAGTACTTTATAAAAAATAGTCACCGTACTGAAATAAATTTGTATATTGTTTTTTTTCCCCCTAAAAAACATATATTTTAAAATAATAACCAAAATTTTATATATAAATGTATTTTTATTTTTATAATAATGATGAAATGTGTTGATTATGTTAAACAGTCATCATAATTGTTGTTATTTTAGTTATATCTTTTCTGAAAAATATTATGTTCAAATTTAAGCTAAAATAATTCTCATCAACAAATGTAGTACAAAATATATCTTATCAGTATCAGTGAAACATTTTTTTCTCTGGAACAAAGTGTTTACTTATTTTTATTATGTAAAAAGTATTTATTAACCTTAAAATATTTTATATACCGTTAAAACACAAATAGAAATAGTTGAATCTTAAATTTTCAAGCATTTTTGGGTTATTTAACTTGGTTAGATGTAGGCAATATACAGGCATGCGACCGTTTATGACTTTCTTTATGATATACTTAATGTAAGAGTTATGAATAATTTAAAGTGCTTATTATATTATATATTAAAACTAATTTTCTCATGTGAAGTTATTTATAAAAAATATAATCATTATTTGTATGTTTGCATATTTGTGTATATAGTGATAAATATAATTTTTGATTTGTGTGCAGTATTTTTTAATTATTCATTTTTATATTAAAAGTTTAACATGTGTGTATTTGCTCACAGATTAAAGATATAGTTTATTAAATGAAACCTAAAATAAAATTATTTACTAATGATAAAAGAGAGAGAGAGAGAAAGAAAAGGATAATATTTTGCATAATTTACAATTTCATGGCCCAATTTATGTTGAACAATAACTCATGAGGCTTATTACTTGATAAAAATTACCTATGTCTGAATTAGACATAGTTTAAATAAAATAGGATATTTATGGAAAAATGAAATATATAATTTTACAAAATATTAATTATTATGTCACTTAAGATCATTGATATTATGATATGTAATTTTTATTTTCTAAGTTTTATTGTAATCACTTATTTATTCTCACAGTTGTCATATTGATTATTAGTGAAAGCAAAATGTTAAAAATTAGAAAAATATATATTCATACTTTTGATAAAGGATAATAATTTGTAATATTGTAAACTTTTTAAAAATTTGAATATTATGACTTTGATTGATATATTTAAAATGTGTATGAATTAGTGATACTAAGGAAAATTATAGGAAAATATAAATATTATTTGGATATTAAAGTAAGAGGTTAAAATTTTACTAAATCTTAAAAAATGACAAGTATAAAGAATGTGCTCTCGAATAAATGATTAATGAATTTAATTAATGTCTGATCTTCCTTTTCAGGTAGTGAAAATAATTCTCTATACGTATATTACAAGGGCTTATCAAAACAACTTCTCACCTTCAAGTTTGACACAGTTAGAAGTGTTCTGGTTAGTATATTTTTTTATTGTTAGATGAATTTAAAAAAAAAAAAGATATATATATGAATTTTATTTTGTTTGTTTTTTTTAGGAAAAAGATAAAAAAGAAGATGATGCTAATGAATTTGTCAGTGCAGTTTCTTGGAGACAGGTTCATATATTTATGAATATTTTTTTATTAAGTACTTATTTTCAAATAAATCTTTAAAAAATATAATAATAAACAAATGTGACATTAGTGTATATATTTTATTCTGTCAATGTCAATCTTTATTTCGCTTTTATAAAACTGATAATATAGTTCAGTTTGATAATAACTTAATTTGAGAAAGATAAAGAAAATAAACTATTAACGCCATTTTTTTAAAAAAAAAAAAAAATTATATAACTGCTATTTATAAATTGTTTCTGAATTCATTAATATTAGTCATTTATTATTATTCACTTTGCATAATTAATAAACAAATACTTAATTATTGATATTTACTATTATCAACATTTTATATTATCAATGATCACCATAGATCTGAATTAGTAGTTCAAGTGAAAGATATAGAGATGTCTCAAAAGACACAAATAAGAATCATTTACTCATTCATTTTCCCTATGTTAATAAATATTTTGTATTATTGAAAGAAAAAAAAAAAATCTTTTGAATGATGGTGTTGGAAAAGGCTTCATAGAATAATCTGCACAGCAAAAAGAGATCATTGAATCAAATATTGAATAAAAACAAAATATTAAAAAGAAATTAACATATTTGATTATTAGTGTGAGAGTTGATGTTTCAGTAGAAATAAATGTTAATGCTTAGAAAGTTTGAAGGAAAGAGTAAAGAAAGATGTCAAGAAGAGCACGGAACAACTAAAAATCAGTATTCTCATTGATATCCAACTACTACCCATCATGTAATTTTATGAAGGAAAATGACAAGTATTGTCAGTGATATAAAGTGAAAATTGATGGTATATATCAGAGATACTTTATTTCATTTCCAGCCAAATATACTTGACTTAAAATTATTCTATAAACATGCTGATTTTATGATTTACAGTGCTACATTTTAAAGTACTGACCAACTGTCTGCCACATTATTAAAAACTATATAGATTAAAAATATACTGTTAAATTATGCATTAAATTAAAATATTATTTATTTATATATATCATGCCTCTAATTTTTTTTATGTAATGTATACATTTGTTTATGTAGTATACTTACTAAAGATTTTCTTAAAGTATAAGGATGAAAAAGCTTAATATATTATATAAGAATTCAATCATAAAATTAATTACTTAACTGAATTAGAATTTAAAGCAATAGTGAATAAGTATGTAATCACTTAACAATATAAAATGTATATGCTTTAAGCATGTTTTTAATTAATTAAGTCTTAAATGCCAGCCATTTTTGTTTGCATTTATGTTTATTAGCTTAAGATATTTTTTAAAAAGTAATATATATATATATCCCAACATATAATCTATACACATACTTAAAAAAGTTTTATCAGTTAATTAATAGTGTGTTTTAATATATATACATAAATAAAAAAACAAAACAATTACTTGATTACACCGCTGCTTTTAATATTTGAACCAGAGAACTGGTTTTCATCAGAAAATACAGCCAAATGATGTCTTTTTAAAATTAAAGATTACAAATCATTAGCATATTAGATAAAATAAAATAAAATTCCTGGAAATTAATAATTTTTTTCAGGGAGTTTAATTGGAAATTAATAATTTTTTTCAGGGAGTTTAATAAGTCAACTGCTAATCTATCATAATAAATATCAAGTTGTTTTTTTTTCAAAAAGATTAAAAATACATACATATATTGGACATTGAACTCATGCTATTGATGGGATCACCAATTGACTAATAATGAAATGATTTTAGTTGATACAAAGATTAACTTTGAATAACTACTAAATAGTGCTTGATCAAGAGTATCTCTTGCTTATGTTAATTCATAAGAAAGTCTTCTGAAGGAATCTTTTGATTTCCTCTGTGTTTTTTTCCTCATTGTTTTTTTTTCCTTTACTGTCTTCAATCACTTGGATTGATTTATAATGCGGTCATCATGAACTCTTATGTCAATGGTTATCTTTTTTCAGTAACTATAACTCTAAAATTGTGTATTTGTATGATCACAGTTTTATTTTATAATTTTATGCTCAATAATTCTTTTTTTTTTTTAATGCAAACATGTAAAGAAAAAATAAAATAGATTTTAAATGTAAACATGACTTTTAGCATTGAGAAAGAAATGATGTACACAGATTTAGTAAACTAAGATTATGCATTAAGATAGTACAATCACTAAAGAATCATGCTGTGATTGAAGCTGAGACTGAAATTTCATAAATATTTGTTTGCACAGCCTTATTTAGAAATCTCCATGTCCTTTGGGAAAACATAGAAGGATTTAGAGAAAATAGTCTAAACACATTCCATCTAACAAAATTTAACTATGTTACACTCTCTGTTGAATTCATAAATTAAATGATAGAAATAGTCATAATTTAAGTAATAGTAATGGTAAAAAAATTGGAAAAAGAGAGTTATAATAAATTTTAACAATTTTTTTTTCTCATGTGTCATAGCATCAGCTGGGAAGCTAACCTGGGACAACTGCTTAGTAAAGCAGCTGTTGTATTGTTCTAAATGTAGTTGCATGAAACATACAAACTTTGTTAAATATTTCAAGAACTGAATATTGCATATTTCTTATAGCTAAGTAGTTGTTAATTGTTGATGTAGTTATTCTTACTAAAATTCATTTTGCCAAGAGAAAGAAATTTAATTGAACAAATAGAGGCTTTTTTAAGCAGCTGATAATCAACTGAAATAAGGTGGTGTGATGTTGTATTCTTTTTATCTTATATATTGGAAATTCATAGATGTATCACTGAAAAGCTAATGATATTCATTTTATTATTGCTTATGTTTTAACATTAGATTTAATTTTTTGTTGAATAATATTATATGTATCAATAACAATAAAAACTGTTTTTTTTTTTTTTGAGACTTTATTCCATATGTTAATAGGAATAGAAAATTATGATCCAAAATGATTGAAAATAATGATACTTGCTCTGGAATTGAATAGTTTGTTTTTATTGAAAGTTTCCCAATATATTGATTAAATATCATGAACATTTTGTTTTAGGCAAAAAAAAAAAAAAACCCTATGAAGAACTTACATGCTCATAATAAAAGTATCCATTACTCTAGAATCACATTGTAAAAATCACTGTTATATAATTACTTAGATGTTCAGATTATTGTATCCTGTTATACATTACTATACTCCTTGTTAAAATGACATATTAAAAAAGTAAGTCTTATCCCAGACATATTGACAGGAAATTTATTGTTTATTTTTGGGAAGCATTTGCTATTTATGTTAAATTTTAAATGCTGTTAAATCCTAAAATTACTAATTTGAATTTTAAAGCTTGTCATGTTATTGAACAATATTTGTGGCTATAAAAAATTGATTCTTAAGTTCAGTAAAAATAATTCTGACTAATTCTCTGACAGTGATTGAATTATTAATGATTTTATTGAAAGTATAAAACTTCAGAAGCAATATAGGGATTTAAAGGCAGAAATTCACAGATTAACAAAAAAATTTATAAATAATTGGTAGTTTAAGACATTTTAAATTCTTTTTTTTTTTTTAAGCATTAAAACTAAAATATGGACCTAAAAAATAATCCTGTCATTATTAGTGGATTGAATTTATATATATATTAGAATGGTGATAATTTGAATTTATGGCGAAAGTATTTTGACCATAATTTGAATAATAACATTTCAAATAGTAGCTTTTAATAATATATATCTATCTTATAGATTCATTTAAATTTGAGCAGAGATATCTTTCCCAATGAAATTAAAACAGTTTTTTTGTAATTTTAAAAGTGGGAAGGTTGATGGCTGTGACATATTTTGAAAATTTAAAATGTAATTATATGTTAGCTTTAAAACGGTTGAACCTTTTTTTTTATATGATTCGTAAAGTTGTGCCATCTGATTATAAGGATGCTTCTATTGTTCAAGTTTAAGACTGTAGTACTTATAAGAATTTCACTGTTATTGTCTATAGCACAGGTATTTTCAAGGATTAAAATAAATACAAAAGTTAAAGTTGTACATGAAAATATAATAGTAATAGTATTAAAGTCAAATTAGGAATTAATAATTAAATATAATTTTGCCTTTTCTACCCCTTAATTTTACTGTTAGCACTTTTTCTTTCAATATGAAAACATCCTTAGAAACGATTTTTTTTTCTTTTAACATAATAAAGATCATTTTTAAAAATTAAGTTTCCAAATAATTAGTAACAAAGATTTGGAATTATGTTTTAGAATTTTTACTTTTATAACTTAAAATGGCTTCTATTTTTTTTTCAGTTTTCATTTCATGTCCAAATTAAAAATTCATTTTGAAATATAATCATTATCAACAACCAGAAATTTATTTCATTAAAAGTTTTGTTAAATTTTTATATACACTATGATTTTTGTAGAATTTTTAGCAATTTAAAATATCACCTTTATTTTCAGTTGATTATTATTATTTCTTACAGAAATTTTATAAGCTCAGATATTATACTGTATTTTCTATTGATAAGAATCTACATTTTGTTCATTCTGATAACTTCTATTTTCACACTTAATCTATAAATATTGTGGGGTTTTTTTAATTTATGTCATTGATGTTATGCTATGATTATACAAAGTGTGCTATGATAACTATATAAATATTTAAAATAATACTAGTGTAAATGCCTATTCTATTTTTAAATCACTTTATTCTTTTTTTTGAGATGGATTTTATTTGACCAATTTCTGATCCTCAAGCAGAGAAATCTTTTAGCAATTGTTCTATTATTACCCATACAAGCTTGTGCAAATCATGTTGAATGAAGTATGGTGAATGAAAACATAAGCATAATGTTTTATTTTTACCATTTTTATGCCATCTAGTATAAGTTGTAGTAATCAGTAGATGCCAGATAGTAATGCTTAATAATTTCTTTTCCTATGCTGTCCTATCCAAATATTCCTGATTAGTTTCTTACTTATGGTTTTCATCAATGAGAAGCTTTTGGGATTTTTTTTGAACAGTGCATTTAGATCTTTGGATTAAATGTACTTTTTCTATAGCAGTCATTTTAAATCTTTTTGTTATAGTATCAAGCTACTAATCCAAACCAAAAAACTTAATTATTTTTTTCACTCAAAGTTTATTTGTCTGCTTAGTTAGTTTCAGATCTATATAACTGCAGGCAAATAAGCTTGGACCAAAAAAATTAACAAGTTTTTCAGTTTGGGTTCTTAGGTTGATAATATAACATTGTTAAAAAAAATAATCCAAGAAGCTTTTCATTGATGAAAATCAGATATTTGGATAGGACAGCATTGGATAAAGATTTATTAAGCTTTACTAATTGGCATCTATTGACTAAATCTTTCACTAGATGGCACAAAATAGTGAGAATAGATTATATTTATGATTGGAAAAATGTAATCAGAGATAATATGGTGACTAGTTGGTCATATGATGTCTTAATGAATGAAGATACATGTATTAAACAGTAGAATATTTATTAAAATCTATAATTTCAGCTAGCTAATTCAGTTTACATATTTACCATATTAATACTTATATTTTATAACTCTCACATTATCCATTATGGTAATTCCTTTTCATAAATTGAATGGATCTAAAAAATATATATTGTAACTGTAGGGATTTCCTGAGGAAATCTTAAGGTAGTCACATCTCTTTATAATCAGACCTGAGCCTTTAAATAGGATGCTGTGAATAAAATGATCTCAATTTAATGTAAAATTTAATCTAATTCAATTTTAATAACTTAATATTGAATATCTAGTATAGATACAATTTATAATAAGTCATTCACCTTCACCTTTATCAATTTTCCAGTTATTCTCGAATTTCAAACTCAGGGAGAAGTTGCGATTAACTCTCTTCAGGGGTTTCCATAAATGCTAAGGCAATGACTATATTCTAAATAATCTCAATATATTTTATAATATATTTCAATTCAATAGTTAGGATATTAAATCATTTAATATATGTGTGTGGGTATATGGGTTTGAATATAGTTTGATTTCGTAAAATGAATAAATAAACCAAATGAATTAGAGACTTTTTTCATTTTAAAATAAACATTAACAATATTTATTTAAAAGAAAATAAATAACCAACCTACTTAATATAATACAAATAATTATAAAGATTTATTTACATTTTTACTATTTTAGAAGTTTAAATATAAAATAACTTTCTATATTTACTTAGTAGATGCATATTTTATAATATTAACAAACACCAATAATTTATAGTAAATTAAATGGATTTTTATAATTTACAAAATAAATTATAAAAATATTCAAATAACTAATGTGAATATAATAAATATACAAATGATTAATAATATTACGTTCTAGCTTCCATATGATAGAATTATGTCTTTTTGAAATTATTCCTATGTTAAGTCATAGTAAATATAAATTCTCTATACAAACTATTAGTCAATCACACAACTAAGAACAAATATATTAATTTAATTAAATTAGTATTAACAATGTCTAAATGTTCATTCAAAAATATATATATAATATGAAAAGTGATAAACTCTTACCTTCATATTAACTTTACTTAAACCTTAATTTAAAAACCTTTTAAAATCTTTTATCAAGTCGCGTTCATTTGGAGATCTAGACTTTAATAAATATAATAAAAAAATAATAATTAAGTTCATAATTTTCTTTTTATCTACATTTAGTCTCTCATGATGGGATTATTCCAAATGTAAAAGTATTTCAGTAACGAAGGAAATAAAATTAAATGTTTTACAATGAAAATTCACGAAGACGATGTAAAATAATGAAAAGTTCATGTTACTATCCAATTCATTTCCATGTTGGAGAAACAATGTTCATTCAGGATAAAGTTCTTTATTCCTCTGATAGCAATCATTATAAAGATATCCAGGTATTCAGTTTTTTTTAACCATTCTTTTTACATGATATTGACATCTTCCATAAACGATTTTATTAGCAATTGGAATTTCAAAAAGAATTATGGAGATGAGATTTATATAACTCCTAGGCATTTAAGTAGGATAAGCAATTACATTTATTTGTGGTCAAAACTATAGCATTATCTATCCTATGACGATTGGAATTTACTGAAAAGACATTTCTTTATATATTTAATCTTCTTAAATTAATATTGATCTTAATATATAATAATTTCTGGGAAAGTTTATATGCTTCAGAATTCCAATTTAAAACGATCTTATTAAGATTTTATGTAATAAAAATATATATAATTTCGTTTTAAATTACGAATTATATTAATAAAGAATAATTTATTTATTTTTCTATTTGGCTAATATTAAAGTTTGTTTCTTGATAAAACTTTTCTTTAATAAATGAACCGTATATTTTGTTAATCTGTCTTTTTATATGTATTCCATATTCGAACACATTAAAATCAATATGCAAAGTTTCCAGTACATTGACAAAAGATAGAATATAATAAAAATTTTGATTCAGTATTTATAATAAAATCACTTCAAACATCATGTACTGCATGTATCATCTGTTTTTATGAATTTACATTCTATAATGAATGTGATTGATATTTTAATTTTATTTCCTTTATGTGATTTGATAGGCTGCAAACTTGATTTCAAAGATTACCTTTATTTTTCATTAATGAACTTTGTTAGTTTAAACAATGTTACATATTTATGAATGAAAAATAGTATTCTTAATTGTTTTTAGTTTTATTAAAAACAATTACTAAAATAAATAATAGTAAAATATATATATTAATTATATATTTATGTGATAGCATTGTGTACTCTCACAATATATATATATATGTGTATTTCATTTTTAAATATAGTAATTTAGATCTTATAGCAATTTTTTTTGTTTTCTGGAAACTCCTCTTTTACATTTAGTTATATATGTTGAGCTGAGAGATTTTTTTTTTGTTTTTTTGTTATAAATTTAGAGATTTAGGTGGTCTTTAAATTTGTCTGCAGCAAACTTCTTTGTATTCTGTTCTCTGCCATGTCTTCTGAATGAAAACAACAACATTACATTTTCTTTTTAGAAAATCTTGTCTTGTTCATTCACGTGACTTGTCCAATGCAACAAAGATATAGTTTTACAATAATGGGTCTAAAACGTCACATTCAGCAAGTTAAAGAACACGATAATTGATTTTATGATCTTGCCATTATATTTTAAAAATTTTATGGAATATTTTCAAATGAAACTTTTCTAATGTCTTTATGCTGCATCAATAGGACATCTGTTTCTCATTTCCATATAATAAATCAAGTAAAATAATAGCTCTAAATATAGCTAATTTGGTTGCAGTAGTTATTTCATTATGATGAAATATCCTATCTTTTATGTTGTTAAAAGTGGCCGTATGTTAGAGTCTATGTTACATCTTAACACTTTTGCACTTATAAAACTATCAAGATATTTAAATTGTTTTTCATGTTGATAAACCATCAAACTAAAAATTGTTGAGAATTTTCCTTTCATCATTAGCTGATAAAGAATTTGAATTTTTTGAATATTAATTACTAATCCCAAAATCTTTAAATGTTGCTTTCAAAACATTAAGATCATTTTTTAAACTGGCAAATATAGTGCCATCATCAGCATATTACAAACCCAGAATTTAAGAAGATGAAATTCTTATTTTTATTTTTAATCATTTCAAATTAAAAATTCCACCATTAAGTTTGCATCGCATGTTGATCTCTGTATCATCAGCAGACCATTACCATAAAAATCAGAAACACAGTTGAATTAAGTATATATCTTTGTTTATCACCTGTTTTCATTTCAAATGCTTCAGATTTTTTTTTGTGCAATAATAAACACTTCCTCTCATTTTGTCATGTTATAGCTGTATAATGTGATTAAACTTTGGTGGGTTACCAATTAATTTTAACAATATTATAGACCTGTTCAATTAATAAGCAAAATGTCTTGACACATCAATAAAACAATGATTGAGTTACTGTTTGTTATGTTTATAATGCTTTTTGATTTTCTAAAATCTCAGTAAGTCTAGTTATGACTGGAAAGAAATTCATTCAAGAAAATACTTGAAAGATTCCTTGTAGTGGATAATAATGATATTTCATAGTAATTACTATAATCATAAATTTTTTAATGCTTAAAAATGAGAATAAGAAAATATTGTTAAGGTTAGATAGCATAACTTTTTGAGTCCATATATTCCTAAAAAACTTCCACAATTTTGAAACTAACATATCACCATCATGTTTTAAAACTTCTCCAGGTATCTCATCAGGTCCTGTAGTCTTTCCATTTTTATGATTACTATCTTGACATTATTTACACTGAATATTATTGTTTAATTATATTAAAAGTCGTCATCTCACTTCTTGTATCATCATTCAAAAGATGATCAAAGTATTTCTTCCACAAGTTAAAAATATCATTTTCATCATATAAAAATAAAAAGGGCCATAGCTGGATTTAATAGGATTGTGATATCATTTCTCAAGTCCATATCTTACTTTCAGTGCATAAAAAAAAATAGTCCATATCTTACTTTCAGTGCATAAAAAAAGATATAGAGTGATAAATGATCAGTGATTGTAGTTTTAATCCACCTGTCATTTTTAAATCTTTTTGTCAGTTGTTGCATTTCTTTAAATCTATATACTTATTATGAAACCTCCATTTAATTTATTATTTTGCCAAGCAGAGAATGCCACATGTTTTCTTTTAATTATTTCACTATTAATAAAATTATTGTCAGAAATCAGTCATGATTTTTTTTCTTAATGAGCCTAAGAAATTTACTTGCATCCATAACACGTTCCATAAGAGAATTACTTGCCTCAGTAATACGACAGTCCTTAAAAGTCCAAATTATTAATTTTGGTGTTTAATACCCATTGAAATTTAGTATGAATAATAAATATTTCCAAAACATCATTTTTTTTGTGTGTGTGAATATGACTGGTATAAGACCATTGCTTTAATGCAACTGTCATTTTAATCTTAGAATTTACTAATCTACATTCTCTGTTTGTAAGTGTTCACATAATATAAATTCTTATATTCTAACTATAATGTAATCTATTAAATACTATTGTTTTTGAACATGGATGGATCTATGTTTATTTATATTGATTTTTCTTTCTAAACATATTATTTATGATAGTTAATCTATGTGTTGTGCATAAATTCAATAACAGCAAATCATTATCATTATTTCCAATAACTCTTGATCAAAATCTATTATTTGTATTAATATATGCATTTTATGTTTTCAAGAAGAAAAATGTGATTTTATAATAATAATATTGCTGTAATGATATCCAGAAAGGAATAAAAGCTCTCTCTGCTTGAATTCTCTGAAACTAAGATGGGAGTACAGGCATTACACAAGACAAATTTTAAGACTGTTGGTCTTTGAATGGTACAAAGAGGAATTCCAAGACTATAAGATAATAAATTAGACTTTACAGAAAATCCAACACTATGCATTATCATTTCACCAGTTGATTTGCCCTTTAAAAACTTGTAGCCATCCACCTATTCAACTTCTTTTTCTGGAAGACAATTTACACTATGAGCAGTTATTTTGATTTTAAATCTTAACAGCATCTTAGCTACCAATGTAATCCTCCATTTGATCTTAAATTTGTATCAAGTGAAATTAGAACATTCAATGTATCTCAATATCAGGAAAAAAAAATTAATGATAATATTTGGTCTTAGTACCATCATTGCCTCCTGTTTTTATTATTTTAATGAGTAATTGGCTACACACAAAAACCTTACCAACAGATAAATCATTTTAGACCAGAGTTTCTAAATCCCTTCCAATTCCATGATAAGTAGCGGGATCCCTAAATAGTGCTTTCTAAACATATTATCTTTGCCCAGCAGAAGTTTCTTGTCTCAAGAATACAACTGAATTTGAGAAAAGGTTATGATTAAAGATTACTAGCCTATTATGTTTGTTTTTGTCTTTGCTTTTTTAATTCTCAAGGGCTTGAAATAAAAAAAGAAAATGAAAAAATGAATTTGAGTCACAAACGATGCGTGTAAAGGATGGGAATGTGGTTGCTCAAACACGCAATTCCATTGTTATACTTAATAGTGGGAGATGACTGATGGCATGAGAGGCTCGTGATGACAGAAGTCTATAGTAAGTTAAGTGACTAAAGAACAAAAGAGGGAAATCGAAAAAAATGGAGTTTTCTATTCTTTAACCAGAAAAAGGTATTCTTGATTGGCACTGGCCCTCATATCTGAATGTCCTTCTATTATCCGCCACCTGTAAAGCTTACCAATATTCTGAGCACATCATCCGACATATTTTATATATATTGATAATTGTCTCCTAATACTGGTATATATTCTAAGAAATTATTTAAAACCTAAATATAAAAAATTTGAATATGTCTGAATTGAATATTTTTTATCTAAAGTATGCTTTCTTTAAAAATAAACATCATTTTTTAAAACTCTAATTTTTTTTTTTTTTTAAGGGTTCAAATGTTGTTGTGGCAGCAAATAGTCAGGGAACAATAAAGGTATTTATCTTTTAATAATTGATTAATGTCCTATACTTATAGTTTATTACATGTGTAAGATGATTTTTTTTGTCAGTTTTTTTATATGTAAAGACAAGCAGACCATTATGTAGGAAAAGATTTACAAATGAGTGATTGAAAATGATACTGATCACTAGTGTAGCAATGAATTATTGTTAGCCAGCATCTTAAAATGAGCAGGATATTGCTGAAACATTGACCAATTATATATATATATACCATAGTCATTATCAAAATCGAATTCAAGATAGTCCATCTATTAGATCTTTTTTTGCATAAATAGTCTAACAAGAATTAGCTAATAAATATCCACATAAAATATCAACTTATTTTAATAATAAAAGAAAATAATCAGAAAAAAAAAAAAATTCACAGCATCATGTAAAAGCCAACCATTCAAAGTCATATTTATTTTAAACATATTTCAAGACAAATGTTAAATAATTATTCATACTATTTTAAGGAAATTTTAATTTCATATTATTGTGTCTGGTTTGATATGCTGTTTGCATTATAAAAAAATTTATTTAGCACTAAATTTTCTTACAATTAATATAAATACTTGTTTTATAATAAGAGGTTTTAAATTATTGTCAGAACAACCAAATGAAATGATGATTCAATCTTATCCTATTCATTAATATTGATTGCTGCCATCTCATGTGAAAAAATAATTTAAATGGAAATATTTTAATGATACAAGCACGGCATTGGAAAATGAATTTTAATTTTGCAACATTTATGGATATCTTATTTAAATTTCTTTCCTTAGGAAAAGAAATAAAAAAGTTATTTTTTTTTCTTTTTGCAGAAAATATATTCAAAATATTTTCACTGCATTTCAAAATTTATTAACTGCTTTGATCTGGGTGTATAATTTATATTATTGTTAAAAGCGATACAATATTATGATTTGTCAATAATAATAAAATAAATTAATTTTATTGTATTTTGATAGAAAGTTCCCAAAGATTTGAAAGAAAAAAGTAATATATTTTTAATATAGATTACTTTATATATTTATTGATTAGCATTATAATTGAAATTTTTTTAATATGCCAATGCAAATTTATTTTTTATTATTGAATGGATAATCATTGTGATGTGCAATTTTTATATCCAAGACACTGAATACTAGGAACAATGTAAATATGAATTAATAGTTGATTGCAATCATATTTTCATTAAGAGAATAAATATTAAGAGTAGATATTTCTAAGATTTGTTGAAAGTTAATAAAGAAAAATATAGAGTTTTCTGTTACACCAAATGTTTTAAGATTAATGCAAATTGTGAAAATGAGAGATTATACTCTGCAATTTGAGGCTAAATTAGTGGAATAGCCTCAAATTGCAATACTTCATGAGAGAAAAAGATATTTAAATATATGCATTCCATATCATTAGTAAAATGGAAATATTGAATGATTTATTATGAAAAAGATATTTCATGGAAAAAGAAAAATTCACAGGTTTATTAGTGAATTGTATGAAATACAACCTTCATCAAGCAAGATTTAAAGCAAAGTTATTTTTGAGATATGATTTATTAATCTAGAGAATGGGTTGATCAAATAAAAATGAGTTTAATGTAATACTTTTTCTTTAATGAATAATCTGGAAAGTATGATATTGCCATATGATGTGTAACCACAGCGAGACTGTCATAAGCTAACTCCCTTCAATTTTCATTTAATGATGGGTGTCACACTGTGATCATAGTTCAGATTTTAATATACAAAATCCAAGGAAGGGTTTTATATTTTTTCGTCTTAATGATCTGCTGATCCTTGTTACATTGTCATCTGAAAACTGGTAAAATCAAAATTAGTGTACTGTTATGAATTCTCTGAATCAAACAGTAATTAGAATATTATTGCATAATCAAATTGATCTTGAATATCGAAAAGATGTTTTTTCATAGAAATTAGGCCAAGAAAATCTTCACTATTTGAACTGTTAAAACAATATGATTGCTATTATATGTGAAATATATAACATGTAATGTCAGTCATTATGTCACTAGTAAATGTTAATCTTGATATCCTGCAAATATATGATACATTTAGTATATTAATACATTTTATAGTATTTGTAAATGTGAATAAACAATTAAAATATCCAATAATATTAATAAATTATTTCTGATTTTTTTACAAATATCACAGCTATTAATTTTAATAGATTGAAAGCAAAACAATAAATAAATAAATTGTAGTTTATATATATATTAATTCTAATATTTTCATGGATAAATGATGATTTCATATTAAACAGAGCAAAACTCTCCATACAGTATTGCCACCTGTGCTAAACAGAGTAATCAATGGATGCCAGAAGGCCTGTGCATAAAATCCCTATCTAATGCCTACTCCTCCAATATCCCCAGACTAGTTTCTGGCTTGTGGCCTTCGTCAGCGAGGAGCTTTGGATCTGAGAGCACTGCATCTAGATCTTAGGATCTAATGCAACCCTCTAGCAACCATTTTTTATCTCTACTTAACTTCAAAACTATGAGAATGAAATTGAAAACACAAAAAATATTTTCAATCTAAGCTCAATAGCTTATATAGTCATATGGGTCTGAACTCAGTTCAGCACCCATACATTTTGGTGTCTTTGACTCTTTTACAACCATAGCCGCCACTATCCTATTAGGCAGGATTGGTATTAAACCATTAAGCATCACATGATCACATTTCCTATACTAGCACATTAATTGTTGATAAACAGAGCAATTTTCTCCATACAGTATTGCCACCTGTGCTAAACAGAGTAATCAATGGATGCCAGAAGGCCTGTGCATAAAATCCCTATCTAATGCCTACTCCTCCAATATCCCCAGACTGGCATCATTGATTACTCTGTTTAGCACAGGTCGCAATACTGTATGGAGAGTTTTGCTCTGTTTATCAACAATTAATGTGCTAGTATAGGAAATGTGATCATGTGATGCTTAATGGTTTAATACCAATCCTGCCTAATAGGATAGTGGTGGCTATGGTTGTAAAAGAGCCAAAGACACCAAAATGTATGGGGCTGAACTGAGTTCAGACCCATATGACTATATAAGCTATTGAGCTTAGATTGAAAATATTTTTTGTGTTTTCAATTTCATTCTCATAGTTTTGTAGTTAAGTAGAGATAAAAGGTGGTTGCTAGAGGGTTGCATTAGATCCTAAGATCTAGATGCAGTGCTCTCAGATCCAAAGCTCCTCACTGACGAAGGCCACAAGCCAGAAACTAGTCTGGGGATATTGGAGGAGTAGGCATTAGATAGGGATTTTATGCACAGGCCTTCTGGCATCCATTGATTACTCTGTTTGGCACAGGTGGCAATACTGTATGGAGAGTTTTGCTCTGTTTATCAACAATTAATGTGCTAGTATAGGAAATGTGATCATGTGATGCTTAATGGTTTAATACCAATCCTGCCTAATAGGATAGTGGTGGCTATGGTTGTAAAAGAGCTAAAGACACTAAAATGTATGGGTGCTGAACTGAGTTCAGACCCATATGACTATATAAGCTATTGAGCTTAGATTGAAAATATTTTTTGTGTTTTCAATTTCATTCTCATAGTTTTGTAGTTAAGTAGAGATAAAAAATGGTTGCTAGAGGGTTGCATTAGCTCCTAAGATCTAGATGCAGTGCTCTCAGATCCAAAGCTCCTCGCTGACGAAGGCCACAAGCCAGAAACTAGTCTGGGGATATTGGAGGAGTAGGCATTAGATAGGGATTTTATGTACAGGCCTTCTGGCATCCATTGATTACTCTGTTTAGCACAGGTGGCAATACTGTATGGAGAGTTTTGTTCTGTTTATCAACAATTAATGTGCTAGTATAGGAAATGTGATCACGTGATGCGTAATGATTTCATATTATTATTATTTTCGGGATATATATATATTAAATTACAAATAATCTTAAATATAACACATATTTACATAGACATGTGTGACTAGTAAGACAGAAATATTTCAAATATTAATTATTACTTACTAAATCTTTAGGTAGACTTATTCTATTTTAACAGAATTTAAACAATATGTGGATCTAGATATAATACGTATGTATATGCACGCATATATATGCAAATATCTGTGGATTTTGTCATTTAAATTATTTTCACAATACAAATAATTTTTTTAAGATTTGGATTTCATTTAGCAATAAAAAAAATAAAAAGAAACCTGAGGCAATAAAATAAATTTTGAGAACTCTTAAATAAGTCAAATATATAAAGAAATAAAATTTAGTGAAACATTTTAAAAAGTAAGTAATGCATTTAACTTTTGCGTTTTTTCCCCCTGAGACTTCATTGGTCAATTGCTTTTATTTTCCAAGATTGAAGTTTTATTTTTATTTTTTTTTCAAATTTATTTTCATTAGCATTTGTTAAGTAATTTTTTTAAAGATGTCAATTTCGTATTTTTTTTTAAAAAAAACAAACAAACAAACAAGTAAAAGTTGAAGAAAAATGTTATTTTTACGCTATAGATTTTCTTTAATAGCACTTGAATTATTTTCTCAACAATATTTTTCAATCTGTATTTGTGAATCTCTATATAAATAATATATATACTTTAGTGAATCCTTCTGTCAGTAGTTTTTTTTTTGTCTGTGCTTCTATGCATATATAGATTAGCTCTGGATATAAATATGTATTTGTTCTAATTAACAGACAGACAGCATAAATACTAATTGCCTTCAATTCAGATTTAGATTTTATATATAGCAAGTAGTGATCATATTCGTGAGTTATGAATCATCTTAAAGAGCATTGATACATCATCTGGTAACTCCCTGGAATTAGAACTCTTTACAACTGGCTATTTTCTAGACGGTTTCCTCCACCCTCAGTTTCCCAAACTCTTTGCTCATAACACATTTTCACTCTAGAGCTCTGCACATTCACTTAAACTTCTTTCAGCTACACACACTTTCTTCTCTCTACACCATCGACTTGGTGATTCACTGTAAAATAGCACACACACTTTGTTGCTCAAACTATTTATAGTCCCCTCAGTTGGCTTCCAGCAATCCAAACTTCATCCATGATGTTATTCATCTTGAATTCCTCTTTACACATACAATTAATCTTGTAGGAATTTATTTCCATATAAGTAAGTTTCAAGGTCTATACAATTAATTAATATTGTATCAAGAAATATTTGTAATTAGCAAATATTTCTTGGCATTTTATCAAATGCAATGTTCTTATTACAAATAAGTAAATTTAATCATTAGTTAAATTTAACACTTATCACTTAGCGGTCTAATGAAGAATAAATATATTTCTCTAATATTTTCTTTAATTTTTATGGGGTACAAAACTTATACTTGGATGTCAATGTAAATATTTCCACAAAACACTGCACACTCTATAAACCTTTTTTGTTAAAGTCAATCTTAGTCTTTATGATCTGTGTAAGAAATTGTATAGATTGATAAGCAAAAGTATTTTTCTTCTTAATAAATAAAACAAGATTGTAACTGTAATAGAGTGCTTGTTATCTTATTTTTCATCAAAACAACATAAATTCAAAAATAATTCCTCAATTAAAATTTTTTTTAATCTTTTTAAATTCATCATATACTGAGACCAGCTTTTACAGTACCTTTTTCTTAAAATAAATATCTTTATTTATATCAAAAGTTATTTTTGTCACATTAAAAATTTAGATTTTGTCTAGTATCAGAAATAAATAATATGATTGTATCAGAGAAACCTTTTTATTTAATTTTAAATAATTTAATTTAAAATGTATTATTACCCATCTAATTAATATTTAATTTATTTCAACATATATTGTCTGTATTCATTTTTTTCTTTTTCTTTTTTAATTTTATATATACAATCATACTAATATGGTTACATGTCTGCAATTCTGTGGTTATAAGACCAGTCTGTCTCAGTATACTATCATGATAAGTACATGTAAATATAAGTTGAAAATCGATCCAACCAGCTTTTACTTGCCAATAAAGTTACAGTATCCACTGATTTTACTAATTAATAAACTAAGAATATTAATTTATTAGTACACTGATATATAAACATAATGTATAATATTATTACATATTTATTTATTGTATTAATGGATTCATTTCATAAAAAAAAGATAAAAACAGCTTGGCTTCTTATTCTTCAAGATTAGCACTATATTAACACTTGTTTATTTTAGTTTCTAAAGGCAAAAAGTACTTATTGGTTTAAAACGTTTAATGATGTAATTAAACCAAAATATTTTAATTATTTTTTCAATGTTTTGATTTGCATTTAAATACCTGAGAATGCTACTCTAACTTATCTTAAAAAAAAACTTGAATTTTATCTGGTCTCAAATAAAAATATTTGGAATAAATATTCATTATTATTAATTTTTTTACTTATAAAATACAAATGAGATTTAAAATATGCATTATATACATTTTTTAAAATAAATATTTTAATTCATTAATGCTTTATTCAATATGACATAAATAAACTGCATGACATATTGTAAACAATACTCTTAACAAATCTGACATTATTGTAATGTCTGTTGAGAATTATGACAATTGTGTTACTTTTATAAAATATCTTATAATTAGATCTAAATTGTAATCAATCATATCTTTAATTATTAAAATAACACATCTTTCTTTTTGATCAATTTCTCTCATTAAATATTTTTGTCTGTATTTGAAATATTGTAATACCATGCACAATTCACGCAAAAATATAACTGCAGATATGATAAATAATTAACATATTTAACTTATTTCTCTATAGTAGACAAAAGTTTATAAATATCCAAATATATTATTAATGAACACCATTTTCTTTGATTCTTTCTTAATTTTTAATCTTTAAGATGTTTGTTGTAGATTATTTTGATATTAAAAACTTAACTAAAGCAAGTCAACATTAAGTTTAATCCTACCAACTTCTTATTATAGAAGATATTTGCAATTTTATTCTTAATATTAATAAAGTATCATAACTAAATATAATTTTTTTCTATTAATCATTTTTGTCATATATTGCCACTTTTCTCAGATAAATGTTTTATATGGAGTTTCTGTATTTCCTTTTTTTTCCTTCTATTTTGTATAGCCTTCTTTTTTTTTTTTTTTTTAATATTTTGCTTACTAATTGTACAACATCCAAATATATTATTAATGAACACCATTTTCTTTGATTCTTTCTTAATTTTTAGTCTTTAAGATGTTTGTTGTAGATTATTTTGATATTAAAAACTTAACTAAAGCAAGTCAACATTAAGTTTAATCCTACCAATTTCTTATTATAGAAGATATTTGCAATTTTATTCTTAATATTAATAAAGTATCATAACTAAATATAATTTTTTCTATTAATCATTTTTGTCATATATTGCCACTTTTCTCAGATAAATGTTTTATATTTCCTTTTTTTTTCCTTCAATTTTGTATAGCCTTCTTCTTTTTTTTTTTTTTTAATATTTTGCTTACTAATTGTACAACAGCTGTTTACATTTTAAATTGCATGCCAGTAAGCAATCATAAATTATTTCTTTACCATATATTGAAAATGATATAAACAAGCAAAATGTCATTTATATAGTATGCAGGATTTGACATGAATTGATAGCATATATTGATAATTATTATAAAATGTTTTACAGATAATTGGAAGTGATTAAGTAATTTTCTATACATTGTAAGATTAATTTTCTAAAATCCACTTAATTATTTTCTTCTTTGTTTTTGCTTAGTAGCATAATAATTTATTGTCATTATTTATTTATTTTATTGTTTGTAAATTTTAAATAATACAAGCAGGTGGTAAGGCAAGTGGTAATAATCAAAAAATAAGCACAAAGTACTGTAGTTACATAAAAAAAAAAATGTAAAATACTGTTTATTTTAATTTTAGAAAGTTTAAATTTTAAAAGTAAAGGTTAAAAATCATTTTTCAATTTTATTTTCAACAAAAATATAAAACTTACACATATATTTATTTTTTATATATAGTATATATATTAAATAGTACTAATAAAATTTATGAGAATATTCTATTATAAAGAAAGTTATAAAGTCAGATTTTATATATATGAGTTATAATTCACTAAATATCAGCCTTTTACAGCTACTGTACATGCGCTTTAATGAGTGTTAAATAATAAATGAATACTTTTCAGTGCCCATACAAGATATAGCATTTAAGAAAGAATAAAATGAATCCACTTATTCTTTCTGAACCCAAATGTTTATATATGGGCAAATCTTAAGTACTGGCAAATAAAGCGTGAAGATAGATCATTCACTTTAAATTACGGTTCGCGTTGTCTGACTTAATGACATCGACGAAATTACTTAGAATTTACTTAAACGTCACTTTCAAACGAAACTCAAACATATGTAAACAAGCATCTATTAGATTTGCCCATATATAAACATTTGGGTTCGGAAAGAATAAGTGGATTCATTTTATTCTTTCTTAAATGCTATATCTTGTATGGGCACTGAAAAGTATTCATTTATTATTTAACACTCATTAAAGCGCATGTACAGTAGCTGTAAAAGGCTGATATTTACTGAATTACAATTATAAACATCGCGCTATAAAAATAGATGCTTGTTTATATATGAGTTATATAATTTTTCTAAAATTATTGTGAAAATTTTTTTTTGCTGTCTACATGTAATGCTTATTTTTCAAAAAACAAAACAAACTTCTTTATCATGTGTTGAATATTTTTAGAATATTGAGTTACAAAAAATATAGCCATGTTTGAAATAGGGCAGAGAATACATTTTATTTTAAACAAAAGTAATGTTTATTGGTTTATTTTGCTAAAGAAATAATAGGCAATGGCCAAGTCAAGAAATTATTTATCAAACTATGTTTAAGTATCTACTAAAGGAAAAAAAATAAAATACTTCATTACATGTTTGAACAGTTTAGAAAAAAAATATTTTAATTTATTTACCTATTTTAAAAGTGTAAATTTAGAATAAAAAAAAAATGCATTTCGGCAATAACATTTTCTTCAAAGAAAGATAGGAAATTAATTGAAATATTAAATAAATCCCATCTTTCTCATTTTTTTGTTTATATATATATATTTTTAGAGATTTTTTTTAAAAATAAGTTATTAATTATTATATTAAAAAACTGAAATCTGTGAATTATGAATTGGAACATTAAAAAACTGAAATCTGTGAATTATGAATTGAAACTTTAAAGTGTTCACCATGAAATAAGATGAAAAAAATAATTTTCTATATTTTTTCAAGAATTTCTATAATGATTTACTGTACTAATTTTATAGTCATTTATGACTACAAAAAAGGTAACTAGCAAACACTGTAATTAGGGACCATTTGATCTTTATCCTATATTTCAATCATTTAATTTTAAAATAATTTTTTAAAAAAAATATGCGATTATTAAGTTATTTTGAATGTTTTGCTCTGATATTGATAGGGGGGGGGGGGATCCCAAAATAACCGGAATTTTATAATAAAAATTGTTTATTTATCTTTAAATGTCATAAATCTAATCTCCTTCAAAATACTGTTTATTTAATACAATACACCAATCTAAATGTATTTTTCTAACTAGTATGGAAACACAGAGTGAATAAAATCTTTTAATACTTGTGTCGGTTTTTTTTTTTCACCACTTCTAAGTCAGCAAAAAAATATTAAGGCATTTTTTCAATTAAGAGAATAAAAAGAAGTCACACGGTTAGAGATCGAGCGAATATGACTTGTAGATTAACTGGATCATATTGAATTTAATTAAAAATTGCTTCATACTCAAGATGATTCATGGAGGAATTGTCATGGTGAAGCTTGCACTCCTTACTTTGCCACAAAACAGGATGTTTACATTTTATCTCATCATGCAAATGTTTCAGGACTTGTAAATAAAATGTCTGACTAGTTTTGAGAGAAAAATGCTGTTTGCGTCAATAAAAAAAAATATTAGCATTATCTTGACACCGAACTTTACTTGCCACACTTTTTTGGGGACATGGTCAATTTGACTCTTTCATTAAATCATTTGTAAACTTGTGTTTTTCTTAGAAAAGCTTTCTTATAATCTGTTTCAAGCATTACAACTGTTTTTCCTGCTGTTTTCCCTAAAAGAAAACAGAATTTCACATTATTCCAACTTTTCAGCCATTACAAAAAATGGATTGGAAATGCACTTTACAAAAAAATGTGCTATATGGCATCAGAATTTCACATTGTAATGTAATTTAGCATATTGATGCAAAAGTGTCCTTACAAGAGGTATGTAATAGCATAAGCATGTATGACAACCAGCACATTTACCAGAGAACAATTTCGGTTATTTTTGGACCCCCCCTCATATATTAGTATGACTGTTGTGTGCATGCTTATAGACACATGTATTTATAATTTTTTTTTTTGTTTTACAAAAGGACAAAATGCAATAGAATACTTATATATATATAGTAATATAAACCAGCAGATTTAGACTGACTGAAATTTCAGCTCATAATTTTGATTACTGTCACATAAGATGCATCCCATATTTTAGTTGTATTTTGAGTGGGAAAAAATGTGTCCTGGATGCCAGAAAATATGGTAATATTCAGATCTTGATACTACAAGCTACATTTTTTTTAGTGATTTCTCATTTATGAAGCCTTGAAGACTTTTATCATATTTTTTTTACAATTATTTAATTTATGAAATCTCAAATGAAAATATAATTAATGAAGAATGTTTTGTGTCAATATATTTGATAGATTCACCAATTTATTGAAAGCATCAACATTCAATTTGTAATTGAGACATAGTAATAAAAATGATCTACCAAAAACTGATAGTATTATCCAGTTATTGCATATGCATTTTAGTTTTATATAAAACTTAAGCAATTACTAATTTGTTCTAAGATATTTTAAAGTTATCATCACTTCAAACTATTTAATATATAAGATTGTAAAGTATTCTATAGTCACCTTTATTATATGATTTATACTTTTGAATATATATTTAATAATAAAAAAACAACAGATAATGCTATAGTTTTTATTATTGAGAGTGTAAATATTTTTTTTGATTAGTATTTACTTGCACCTGTTTTTTTTTATATATATATATCACTTCAGTTGCTGTGGTATTTGTAATTTATAATAAATATTAATTTTTTAAAAAAGTAACTACTTTATTTAAAATAATTAATTAAATAAAAAAGTTTATTGTATTTTAATGACTTTTTTTGTTTCTAAATCTAATAATAGGACTATTATTTAAATGAATCGTCTCAAAAGCAATATATTTTTCAATGCTTTATTATTTTTTCATTGATAGTCCATTGTATATTTTAATTGTTCATGCAGTCAATCAGAATCTGGATTATACAAATCTATATTGTGTTCAGGCTATTGAAGAGCTCCACAGATGGCAGATAATGGAATGACCTTAAATATGAAGGATAATTGTGAATAATAAATATGCAGTATCCAACCCTACTGTTTTATAGGATATGATAGTGGTTTGTCAAAGGTTAGATACTGTTTCCATTACAAACAATCTTTCCTGTCTTCCTCTTTTCCTTCTTCATATACAAAAATTATTGTAGGATTCAATTGCTTTGAGCCTCTCATGCCATTAGACATTTTTTATTAACTGTGATAGTGGAATTGTGTGTTTGTGTAAGAAAATTTCTATCCTTTTACTCCAACATAGCATTTCTGACTCATTCTTTTTCTTTTAGCTCAAGCTCTAGAGAATGACAGGGCAGGCTTAATTACTGGGCTGGCAGTCCTTAGTAGTTTTAATCCACCAATCATTATTGAACATTTTGCCTTAAATCTTGTATTGCTTATGAAACTCCAGATTCAGAATTAATTAGCTAATAATAGATCATCTTTGGAAAAGCATTCAGGATTCATTTAGCAAGCCCATTAATAGGTTTACATTCTTTAAATGAATTTCCGGCCATAGTAAACTTGAAAATCTGAATTTTTGTGTTTAAGTTTTTTTTTTGATACAACAAACCATGTATAAAAGTATTCATTTATTATTAAACTTTTACATTCTGACTTCTAACTATAACACAATTTATAAGATGCCTTAATTTTGACAAAACATCCACTTTTCTATAAGGGAATGCTTTTCCTTAAATAAAGTATTTGTGATAGTCAATCCATCTATTGTGCAAAAATTCAATAATAGCTGGTCATTTTAATATCCTTATTTTTCTATAATATTGGCCAAAATTTACTGATTTTGCCAAAATGTATATTAAACTCTCCAAAAAATTAAATTGTGTTGTTTTAACAGTATTGATTTAATATTATCAAACAGTATACAATTATAGAATAAGCACCGATAAAGTAGGCATAGATACCTTTGTACAAAACTGTAATATCATTAAGATTTTATTAATAAACCCAGAAATTTTAAGAACAAATGACCTATCAGTAAATCATGCAGTCATTCTTTATTCAATGATCTGCCAAGTTTTACTAAAATTAGCTATATTAATTTTAAATCATTCCTTTTTTTTTTTTTTGTTAATTATGAGCATATTCATTATATATAAATATAACTATGTCTGTATTTTTAAATCATATAATAATAATTCAAACAAATTTATTTAACACAGTATTCAAATTTTAAACAATATATTCTTTACTGGAAGTACTTTCGATTGTATCAATGACAATCTTTATCAACCATTAATACAAATGTACACAAAATAAACTTATATTACCCATCATTCAATCCATTCAAATTTCCCACAATTGTGTTGGTTTTATTAAACCTTCTCTATTCCTAGATATCATCATTGCCTCCTTAAGTTTTCGTTTTTCATTACATCTTTCAATTTGAATAATTTTTACATCTCTATTATCAAATTTAAAACCATAATTACATGCTCTATTGTGATTCAAAAATAATTGATGGAGTATTCATACTTACTGAAGATACATTTTCTTTCTGTACATGTTTATATAATATCTTATGATCATTATATCATTTTTGTAATGTACATTTTGATTCTCCCTATATATTTCATTCCACAACCACATACCAACATATATATAACAGAACTTAATTCAAACTTAGAAATCTTGGTTTTAGAATTATTTATATTATTTGAAGAGAAAAAAAAAATAGAGCATGCGATTGTGGTTTTAAAATTTGATAATAGAGATGTAAAAAGTTGTAATGAAAAACAAAAAAATTAAGGAGGCAATGATGATATCTAGGAATAGAGAGGGTTTAATGAATAGACAATCAGCTAATATAAAAACAACAGAATTGTGGGAAATTTGAATGATGGGTAATATAAGTTTATTTTGTGTACATTTGTATTAATAGTTGATAAAGATTGTCAGTAATACAATCGAAAGTACTTCCAGTAAAGAATATATTGTTTAAAATTTGAATACTGTGTTAAATAAATTTGTTTGAATTATTATATATATATATTCAGAAAGAAATTAAAATACTTTTATTACTACTCCTACTTTATCATTATTACAGATTTTACAAATAGTTTATGTATCATACATTAGGTATGTTGATTTATTCAGGTTATGCAAAGCCACTATTTTTAGACCAGCTTTTCTGGATCCATTTACATTCATGGAAGGCAAAAGAAACATGCAGTCATTTGCCAAGTGAATTTTTTGTCCAAATCCAATTTGATAATGAATCATTATTGATTGTGCTGGCTTATAAAGTCTCAAATAAAGATATCCAGTGTGCTAAACCTATCCCATAATTGTTTTTTTGTTATTAAAATTTTTTCAAGAAAGAAGGGTTCATGGTAGAATTACTTTTTATATAATTAAAGTATTATTGCATATAAAATTATTTCATTGTTAGAGTTCATGTTAATAGTAAAATAAAAGGATTTAGGAGACAGAAAAGACTTTTAGTATCAGTTTTTTGATGAACCAATATCTTATTTTACAATTTAGTAAGAGATACTTTTGTTTGGACCCTGTTTATTGGTTATTTGCAGTTATTCATCTGAAGATCATACTACTATTTACCACCTATGGATCTCTTGTTAGCTGGAGTTCAGTGCCTGATTGAGTAAGTTATATACAAAGCCTAAATAATGATATACCAAATTATTGGAGGAATGCAGTAATGATAGTTTAGAAAAATTTTATAAAGGAAATATTGAGAATTGTTGGATTATTAATGTTTACTAAGATTATTACACAACTATCTAAAGAGAACTTTTGGTTCTAAGCAAATCAAAGAAACATTCTAAATTTGAAAGTCATTATCATATAGTAGACTATCCAAGAATTGAGGGAAGAAATGGTGACTACTAATAGCTATTTTGGATTAAAATTATTCATTAAAAAGGTATCTAACTGTAAAATCTAAAATTAAAGTGTCGTAGTAATAACAAGACATAGATTGTCCTTATTTTGATGCAGTAGCAGAATGCAGATTCTGGAGCATAAAGTTCATGGATCATATCCAGCTCTGTCACTTTGGCACTCAAAATTCTTATGAAGATTCAAATAAGATTAGCATTAGATTTTTAAATAATTAAGAAAATTTAAATATTAGTAAAGGTGTACAGCAGAATAATTTCATCTTTTCATAAGTTTTTGGGATGTTTTTTTTATTTATTAGAATAAAGGGAATAATAAGTGGAAATTAAGTTATCCTTCAGAGCTACGTGAAATGTATTGTGAGTGCTTTTTATGGATGTGTAACTGGGAGACATAATAAAAGAACACATAGGAAACTATCTGCACTGGAATCAATAAGAACTCAAATGTGACATACATAGAGACTGAATCGGAGCTAAACTGGACATTTTAAAAAATAATATATCTAGATAGATACCCAAACATTTAAATTAGATTCTCAGAAATGTTAAGAGACTATATATAAGCTCTAAATAATAGATAGAAATTTTCTGGAATTATGAAAACAAGAGCAACTTTGAAAAAAAAAAAAAACTGAATTAAACCATAAAAGACTTTTTCATTCAGAAGCGGATTGATAATGTTTGAAAATGATCTTGATAATGAATTTCTAAATTTTGAAAAATACTACAATAACATTAGAAATATCAAATATAGGAATAAGTGTGTGTGTGGGGGAGGATAAGTCATTGAAAAATAGAGTGCTTTTGAGTTATATCATCTAATTATAATAACCTAAATTTGTTACACTATTACTGATATACTTAACATTTAAAGCTCTATAAAGATAGGTTTATTTTATATAATATTAATAATAATGTGTATTCTTATTTTTATTTCAGCTACTTGAACTTGTGTGATAGTCAAGGGAAGAGAATATAAATCTAAAATTCCACCGTATGATTGGTTCAAGCCAAGGTTCCCTAACACCCAGCTTCTGCGCCATATTATATCCATCCAACCATTCTCCATTCTTGAAATCTATCATTTGTTGATGGAACAATCTTTGGTGCTTGTGTTATAGATAAAATTCTATAATATTGGGACAGGAGGGAAAATTAATTTAAAACATTAATAAGAAAAGATTTTAAATAATCAGTGTTGCACAAGATTATAATAACAATCACTAAAATTATAAAATACAGGAAAAGAAGTTTTAAAGTAAAATGTGACTGTATTAACAAGTGGAATGATTCCTTAAAAATGAAAAAAAGAAGAAATGGTATTTGATTGCTCCTGGCCAATTGATACAACTTTATTTTAGAAAAGATTCATATCTAATATATTTGTTAACTATTTTATATATATATATTTTTAATGTTAACATTTAGAGTTCATTTTCCCCACCTCTGGATTGTTAGTCGTATATATTACAGATTCTATTTCTTGTTTAAAATGTGCCAAAACTTGTGTTTAGGTTAAAAATGTTTAATGGTCAGGGTACATCATGCAGTTGATTTTGGTTTTGGGGCAATCATGCCATTTTTTATTTTTATTTTTGGAGAGTGTGTGTTAATTTCCATCTGTTTATAAAGTTGGTTTTTAAAAAAAAAAAAATTTTTTTTTTCCATTAAGAGAAAAATGCCCTAATGGCAACTACAGTGGCAGAAATAAAAGATCTTTTACAATTATAATGTGTCTCTTTTCCCTTTACTTTAGTAGATTATTTGTTTTTTTTTGTATGAATTTATTTAACAAAAAGAAAAAAACTTTGATATATTTTTATAAGTTCTTTATGCTTGATAAATTATAAAATTTTAAATTAATATCTATTTTTAAAAAAACAAATTAAAATAATATTAATATTATGAGAAATATATCTGAAATGATTTGGTTTTGTAATTATACCTGCAATACAGTTTTATTTTTAATGTTGTATTCACTTTATATTTTAAAAAAACTTTATTCAGTTTTTTATGAAATATTTAGTGCTAAAAGCAAGTATCATTATATTTTGGCTATATTGATCTAAAGTGATGATAAAAATTAAAATCAGAATTTTGTTTTAAACAAAATTTATAAAGACATTATTTGTTTAATTATAATTTCTATAGGAAAGGAAAATTTATTGTCTAATAAAATTGATAATTTTTATATAAATAACTAGAGAAAAAAAAAACTGCATAAAATGTTATTTTAAATTGTATATATTCATGTGAAAAGATCGAAAAGAAATAATGCAATATTGAAACTATACATTAATGTGAACCACAAATTACTCTTGAATAAATTTAAAATGGCCAAAATAATGAGAATTAAAAAAAAAGATATGAGACAAATGCAGAAAAAGAAATCTTTATTTTAAAAACCTGCAAGTAATGTATTTTGAATGTGAAAAAGAAAAATTTTGGATTTTTTTTTTTTGAAGTGTTAGAACATTATATATATATATATTGTAAGAAAATAAATGAATAATGACAATATAATGTGATAATTATAACATGGAAATGAGGTGTGATATCAAGATTATATATATTCCAGCCTGCAAACATTTATAATTTGACAATGATGATGATGAGTGCCATGCAAGCTAGATATTTTATGTACAACCAGATGGATGTCACTTGTTAATCCAATTACAGTGACTTTACAGCCTGTAATCAGTGTGCATGTACAAGATATTAATGCTTTAAACTTTTATATTACAATATTAAAATAATAGTAACACAATGAATAGATATAAAAAGCCCAAACAAGTACCCATCATTGACAGATTTTTCATTAACTCCAAAATAAAATAGAGAACTAAATAAAATATATAGATCAAGGATAGTATGGTAAATGATAATAATTTTATTGTACAAAATATACATTATGATTATTATAATTAAAATACTAAATTAGACTAATAAAAACAATAAATCAATAATAATATTCCTTATCGATTTTCAAAAATAATTTTACAATCGTAAAAATATATTTCACTTCTGTTAAAATTAAATTGGTGTAATGGCATAAAATATTATTTCAAGTATTTTTATTATATGATAATTGAAATAAATATATCATTTATGATTTGGGTTGTGATTTTTGGGTTGGATATTATAATTGTGAAACTGATCAGAAGTATATTTCAGTAAGAGTGAACAATATTTAACTTTCCCTATATGATAAAGATTAAAAATGTATATATCTCTGCTTTGCCTCAAGTTATATCTTTAATTAAAGTATAGCACAAGTTACTACCTATAATCATATGCACATTAAGCATTAATTAATATTTGCTAAACCCAAGTGTTATTAAGATTATATGTAAAACACATCAGGAAATTATTTTTTATAGATTGAAAGCAATAATATTATTAGTTTTTTAAAATTTACCTTGGATAGTGTGATTCTGAATAAAAATTGCTAATTGTTCTTACGTATTTGTTTCTCTGGGGTCCACCAGTAACTCCTCGAAGCTGATGAAGTAATAATGAAGTGGAATTATTGTTAATAAATATTAACTCTCAATATCCAACTTTGTTTTTGAACAATATTTTTTTATCCGTTTGCTTTCTTGTTGATCAAAAATATTCTAAATTACGATATATCCATTAATTTTGAAGAAAAATTTATATTATACGATATTTATTCCATGTTCAATTTTTAATGCTATACTTTCCATGCTATGATTTTCATTAATTTCAAAGAGAGACTTGCATTGTACAATTATTATTTCACACTAAGCTGTTCTGTTAATTTTGAAGAGAGAGATTTGTGTTGTATAATTTAATTATTTCATGTTAATTTTTTCATCCGATCATATTATAGCAAATGAGGAGATAAGCTCCTTCCTCTAACTGATTAATTTAGTAATTCATGATTTTGATTTTTGATAACTTAAAATGTATGATTATTATCCAGTTCAGTTTTAAAAACATGAGATTTGAAAAAACATTTTATTCAGTTCAATGTATTTTTCGTACTCTATTTTTATCCAAAATCATGCTCTTTTAGAAGGCAGGCAATCATTTCAATAAATTTTTATTACTTTTCCCACTTTATGTCTAGTATTCTTATAAATCAACTCATTTACATAAATAAAAATAATACAAAGAAAAATATTTTTCTAAATTGTAATAATAATTATTTTATAATCTAGGACAACAAACAATTTTTTAATTAAGGTATCAAGTAACAACAATATGAATTTTTATAAAATATTTTAATATTTATGTGTATACACATCATACATTGATCAGGTTATTTATCCATAGCCATTATGAATTATCATTCATTATTAATTTTTAAATTTAAAAAATGGTACTTGTTAAAGAGCCGCTGCACATCGCTTGGTGGTGCTGTTTCTGTGCAAAAACACATATGCCGTTTACATGGCCGAACTTACAGTGTATAGAGCAGTTCTGTTTATATTAGCCATTAACAGGTCTAGATGGTGTTGCACACAAATATTACGGCCCATTGATGTGCTTCGCAACACTATGCAACTAGCGCCCACTTCACAGATCATTACCATATGATGTGAGGGTGTATATAATTCAACTGTCTATAACCTTTAATGTGCATTCAAAGTAATGATCTTAGACCCTAGCTGACATACTATTACATACTAATAATTGTTAAGCCCATCCCTGCACTTCCCTACGCAGCTTGGAAGATGTAAAGAGTTGCAAAAGGGTAGGACCAAATACCATTTCCCGGAACTCAAGCGAATAGGCACATTTTCGTGAGAAGAGTTACGAGACAAATCATACGCTTGGTTTGATCAGAGTAATGCATCTTTTGGATGATCCTTTGGATCAGCAAAACCTTTGTTGACCCAGTTTGTTAAACAAATGGGTTTTTTTTTTTTAATTTTGTTTAAAGGTTTAATTTAATATTTGAAGAATAACACACATTTTTAAATTAAAAGAAAAGTGTTTTGTTTTTGATGTTTAATATAGAATGCTAAGGATAACATAAACTTGTTTGAAGTTGCACATTGTTTTGGAAATCATAAGCTTGGTTTGATCAGAGTAATGCATCATTGCCGTTCCCCTTGCACATTCCAGTGCTATGTGCTGAAATTTAATTAAATGGAATTTCATTTAATTTGGGCTTATTAGTTTGTTAATCAAGTATTTATTTGTTTGTTTTTAAAATTTTTGTTTAAATGTTTCATTTATTATTAGAAGAATAACGTATATTTTTAAATAAAAAGAAAATGTTTTGTTAAGTCCTGGCCCAGAAACGTTATATTAAAACATTTTTGCACAGAAACAGCATCACCAAGCAATGCACAGTGGCTATTTAATAAGTACCAAAAAAAATTGCAATAATAATAATAATATAGCTTTTGTTTTTATTTTAAATACTTTCTAGCTTTCATATGACCCTCATAGTTTCAATTCCCTTTGTTTTGAAAAAAACAAAAGATACATTGTTTCTTCCAATGTTTCATTTAATTAAAATATATATATTTTTCTAAAAGAAAATTACAATATTTTAATTTTTATAGTAAGAATAATTTTAATATAATTTAACATCTAGGAAAATACTTCTTATATTATTCATAAATAACATATTAAGTAATTTAAACATAAACAATATACATCTTTAATTCTTAATAATATCAAAAATATTTATTTGAAATAGTCTCCTGTTTTTGAGGATTTTGACATATATACATATATTTTAAAATTAGTTGACCTTAACAAATAACCTTGTTATCATTATTCATCAATGTGGAAACGTTTCAAACTTCTGGCATTAAAAGAAGCTTTGATTTTCTTATGGTTTTCTACCAGAAAAGCATTTTTTTCCACATTCTGAGATGATTTTATAGGGCCCTTCATATAATGGGAATATTTTTTTATAGTCTTAACAGGTTTGCTAGCATGAGTTTTAATTAAAACATGATCTATATTAAAATAAGTATGAGTTATAATTTTTATTACTTTTTTTCTTCATTTTCATCAAAATTCTCCCTAGCTATATTTTGATTGAAAGTTGTATGGATTTCTCCTTCTAATACATGAAAACGAGTTTTAAAAAGAATTGGATTGTGTTCACCAAAATGCATTCGATAGGGAGTGAAACTGGTTTATTTATTTTGGGTCCAATTTATGTAATTAACCACTTGTTCCACACAATTTGTCCATTACTCTTTCACTTAGATTAGACAGAATTTTTTTATGGATAACACTATATGTACAATGGACAAACATTCAATATAAAAATTATTTGTCCACAATGTTGTTATAGATATATACTTAATGTAATAATCAATCCAAATAAGATTAAAACAAACAATTATATTTACAATTATTTAATTATCAATATCTTGAAAATGTTGCAATAAGAGATGAAAGCTGGATTGATAATTAAATAATTGTAAATATAATTAATTGTATCAATTTTATTTAGATAGATTTGCCAACTAGGCCGTCCAGCTGAAAGGAAAGGGGTTCCATGATTGGTAAGGATGGAATAGGGGTTTCCAAACATTGGGATTTGATGACTGTTTAACATATTTGTGGAGTTCTTGGAATCTGCTTTTCTGATAGAGTATGCTATGATGTATTTTTAAATGACATTACTATTAGATAGTGGAATAATAGATTGCATAATACCTGCATAATTTCTATTAGGGGGTTTGATACTATACGTACACAGCAAGATTTTAATGTAGACAATTCCTGGCCAGTGAGAAATTCTCCAAATAACCTGTTTTCCTTGGAACATTAGAATAGATTCTATAAGTTTATTTGTATAGATTGGTGTGAAGGATGATCATCTAATTTTCCATTTAAATTTTATAATAAAATAATATTTTAGGTCCTGCCTTTGAATTTGATCATTTTTTTAAAAATCTTCCACTGATTCATTCACACAACAGCAATATATGCATTTTTCAGTGGATAGATGTTGCTCATCTTGTATAGGATTTCTGTTTAATATATCAGCCACATTTTCCTTTCCTCAACAGTAAATAAAGGTATATTGGAATTTTTGGTACAAACTCCATATTATTAGAAAGTCATTTGTTAAATAATTGTGATTTAAAAATTGTAAGCATTTATGGTCAGTAAGACCACAATCTTTGACCCTAAATGAAAATGTTTCAGCTTATTGAATGCCTATAAAATCGCTAGTGCCTACTCTGTCACAGTATAATTAAATTATGCTTTTTTTAACTTACAGGTGAGGAAATATAATACTTTGTGCTGTCGGATTTCATTTCTAAGCCACAGCTATCTAACTGGAGATAAAATGGTTTTTTAAAAATATTTTCAAGAAATCTTAATGGATTGAAAATCTTGCCCTTGAGACTTTGGCCACAACCATTGTTGGTCCTTTTTCAATAACTGAAGGAGAAAAATCTTGAGTGAAATTCTTAAAGGAAGTTATAAATGTATAAGCCAGAAATGCCTTTGATTGTTTTTTATTACTTTACCTTGGGAATTCTTTTTTGACTTGTATATTCTCAGAATGATGTTTAATTCTTTGCTAATGACATGACATAGGAAACATTTTTCCAACTGAAGGTGAAGAATCTTATGTGAAATTCTTAAAGGAAGGTATAAATGTATAAGCCAGAAATGCCTTTGATTGTTTTTTATTACTTGGCCTTGGGAATTCTTTTTTTGACTTGGATATTCTCAGAATGAGGTTTAATTCTTTGCTAATGACATGATCTAGGAAACATTTTTCCTTTTTTATAAATGAATTTTTATTTAAATTTTTTTTCTGCTGGCATTCTTGTAAAAATGAATTTAAATGTTCCTGTAAGTTTGAAAATATAATAATATCATTAACATAAAGTGCATAACATCTTTTAATATAACAGATAAAACCATAAGATCAAAATGCATTCTTTTGAATGGATAAGAGTAACCATTGTATTGAAAGACGGTATACTTTTTATCCTCGGGATGTAATAAAATGTGTCAGTAGTTGGAGGTAAGATCAATTGTAAAGATTGATTTGTTTTGATTTTAATCAGCAAGTCTTGCACATGTGGTATCTCTTTCAGTGATTGTTATAGAATTAAGTTGTCTGGCATCTAAACAATTGAATTTTATCATTCTTTTTCTCTACTATTACCAAAGGATTGTTGTATGGTCATGAATTTTCCTATTATACTCCATTTATACCCCATTTTAACATCTGATCTATTTGTTTCATTCTCTATATTGACATGGGATTGTATAAGACCTTCCTTACCAATGGCAGTCCTCATTTATGTGATGAACATAACCATCAGTGATACCTAGTTTAGTAGAGAATATCTCAACATATTGGAATAATAACTTTATGACAAAAGTTTAATCCTGTAGATCTAATAAGGTTGATTTTTTAACTAGATCATTGATATCTTGATAAGGAATTACTTCCTCTATACAATTTCAGGAGATAAATATTTTTGCATGCCAACAAAGTTATACTCTCACCATTACAAGCAACTACTGAAGCAATAGATCTGTAGACCAGATCCATACTTCACAACTTTTTAGATTACTAGACTAGGATCACGTTATGATGTTTGTAAAACTTTCTGTCTCCCATTTATATACATTTAAATTTTAGGCCAGTAAATAAGTGATGTTTTTATTATAAATATTGTAGGGGCCCAGATAGATCAAATATATGTATATATAATTACAGACAGAAACTTTTATAAAAATCAATATATATAAATTTTTAAAATAATTTTTTTTAAGTATTTTATTCTGGAGATTTGCTTTTGTGATAAACCCTACTAAAATTCCATAGCGTCAAACAAAAGAAAATCCATTAACAAAATGGTAATGGATTTTCTAATTAAAGTAAAATTAAAATAGAAAAGATGTTTGAAATATAAATTCTTTAAATTTACATTTAATTAAAAATAGATTTGAAACACAGGGATACAAATATACTTTAGATTGATAATTGTGGTCATTGGAATTCCAACATAGCCTGGAGTGTATGAAAAAGAGAATTTCCCAAAAATAGTTAAAAAGGGTATAAATAGCCCAAGAGAACAATAGAGGTCAGCCAGTCATAGTTTTTGTCAGCGATTGCCTGGAAAATCCAGTTAAATTTTTGCTATGGCTTTAACCTACCTGTCTAAGTATGATTGCCAAAATACCATAAGCTGGAGAAACCTCGTCAAAGTGTGACTGCTGAACTGTGAACTTTTAAATTCAATTCATAGCTAGCTATGCCTATGTGGAAATTCGTATTTCATCATGGGATCAAAACTTCCACAAGGACTCAGAATAAATTAGGTAATATATTCCAATTTGTTATTTCTAACCACCTAATTTATTCTTTTAAAACTCCAGTGACCCAGTAATGTAAATCCTACTTTTAATGTCTTCTAAAATGTAATCCCCATAATGTAATCTAAATGTTTAACTTAATATCTTTAAATTATACTTGCTATCACTTAAATCTAATGTCTTTGCTCTCATTCTATCTGTCTAAAAATTATGCCTCTTATTGCTAAACTTCCTTCTAGTGTGGTTTAGAAAATATTAATTACTTAAATGAAATGAATATATGCCAATTTTGTTCCATCTCAACAAAAGTTATTTAAATAAATATTTGCTGCCTATTTCCCAACCAACATTTGTCGGTAAATAAAAATGAATAATTCTCTAGCTCTGAAAGATTAATACTTTGGAGCAACCTTTGTTTTGTCGAGATGAAATCATTTTATATTGTCATTTTTAAAAATATTTATAAGTTCACAGTTTAGTTGTGGGGAGATGCTAGATTCAAGTATGAGAGTTTATTTGTTTTAAAGAGTGAAGGGGGGTGTTAACAAATTAGATGTTAATTGAAGTGTTAGTGGAATTTTGTTGACGGGAGAGATGTATCGCTCATAAATGTATTCGTAATAATAATTAATGCTTGTTTATTCTTGTTGGTCTGATCTTGGTCAATCCGTATAACATTTGTGTAATCTTGATAGCTCAGCACAATTATACTGTATAGTTAAATTATACATATACTTTCCAGTACACGTATTTTGCCTTGTCAGCATTTTGCTTGATTACTTGTCTTTTGTTCTTTGTGAACGCTAGATCAGAACTAGACCATGTGATAATTTCACTGGCTATAATTTTCTTGAGGATATGAAAGACAAAATGGAAAGACCCGGGATAATCTGAGCTTAGCTAGCTTTGGCGATTCTCATACTTTCATCTGAAATATTTTAGGTTTGCCAATGGCGCAGACAATTCTTTATTTCTTGGCATCGCGAGAACGGGGCAGGTGAATTGATTGTATGCTGATAATGTAATATCGAATGCTGGGTTTTGTTCACTTTCTTTTGTTTTGAGCACATCATGGTGGATTAATTATGATCTGATTAATTTATGTTTTAAAATATTTATTTGCGAATATCACGATCCATTTATATTTTAAATGTGTCACTCTCTTCGACACCAATTTCTATAGTTTGAATTAACTTTCTCAAAAATAATTTCACTCATAATAAAGTTATGTTTAAAATAGGCTCTTTAAAATATTTATTCCATACATCTCAGACTTGGGTGAGCATCTTCCATAAATAACTAATCGTTTACATTTGTTAGATTGGCATATAAACTATTCCACTCTCTTGCCAAAGGCATAATAAATGACAGAATAGAAATTTAAGTTTAACTAATTTATGAAATAACAAACATTAGAGAAATTGTATAGTTTTATTAATTATATGTATGTGAATTTAAGCTACCTGTGGTTTGTCTCTATTTATTCATTTTAAAATTAGTCTAATAAATTATTGTGCTGCTATTTGATGACTCAAGGTTACACACATACCATTTTATATTTAAGTATTGGATAGGTCTAATTAAAGTTAATAGTTAGACATTCGAATTAGTGAGGCTCATGTTCCACCGTTGATACTAGTGGGCCAGAGTGTGGATTAATTGCTTGCCTCGAAAATATTAATTAGTTGGCAGATTTAGAGAGTGGGTAAACAGGGCAAAATATTCTTTATCTTTGATCTCTTGTACGGTTGGATTCGAGGTACTTTTACCCATGCTGTGAATCGTGTTGAGTTAACATACAATTTCTACTGGTACACTACTTGGGAAGCATATTCAAGTAAAACATAATGTTTATGAAGAAAATCTGAGCCGAGGATAATATGGATATGATCCAACATTAATAAAAATATATACTCTACAACTTGTGTAAGTATTTCATTCCTAATCCACACTTGTTTATTATCAATCTTGGCTTTCTTCGTATTGGCAAGGGTAACTTGGTTCTGATTTATTGGAAAAGTCAATATCCGGTTACTTAAATTTGCTATTTTATTAAAAATGCTTTGATTCAAAATGGAAATTTGGCTGTCTGTATTAATAAAAGCATACATATCATATCCTTCAGTGATTACAAGTATTCAAAAAGGCAAAACTCTATATGTATTGCCAATCAGTGCAAGCCAGAGTAATCAATGGATGCCAGAATGCTTATGCATAAAATCCCTATCTAGTGCCTACTCATCCAATATCCCCAGACTAGTTTCTGGCCTTCATCAGTGAGGATCTGAGAGCACTTCACCTAGATCTTAGGATCTAACGCCACCCCCCAGCAGCCACCTTTTATCTTTACTTAAATTGAAAACTATAATATTTTCAATCCAAGCCCATCAGCTTATATAGTCATAGGTCTGAACTCAGTTCAGTACCTATACATTTTGGTGTCTTTTTGCACTGAGTAGCAATATGTATAGAGAGTTTTGCCTGTTTGAAAAACAGTTAAGAGCAAACATAAGAAATAGTGATCACAAGTATATTTTCTTATTCTTTTACTTTTTTTTTGCATATCTTCATATATTCATATTTCTTATCATACTTCTTTCATATACACTTCAATGAAAATAAAGGAAGTTTTTTTTAAAGAAAATTTGTTTGCATTGAAATGGATAAAAAAAGAAGTATTATAAGAAATACATATAAATAGTGATCACATAATGTTTATTGGCTTAAAACCAATCCTGCCTAATAGGATGGTGGTGATTGTGGTTATTAAAGAACCAAAGACACCAAAATGTATATGCCATTTCTATCAATATTCATTTTGCTTAATTTTAAGCTGATGCTTAGTTAAATATGTCAACATATATATTCTATTTGAAGAAAGGCAACTTGAAAGGTAAGACGTCAAATATAATGTTTAAAAATGAAATGAATATTAAACAAGTGAGGCAATTCTAAAACTCAAATGTCTCAACACACATGATAGAATCATATATATAAATTTAATTGCATGCATATTAAATGAACTACTATTGGTGATGGTCAAATATTATTTCAATATCAAAATTCTATTGCCTACTTATTTATTTTCAGACAATAAAAGTACAAAATATATGATCTGAAATAGTAATTATCAATTATTAGTCCAAGAATCAGTTTCACTTTACATAAAAATTTAACTAGTTTACAGAAAATAATTTAACTTTTATAGATTTAGATAAGAAAAAAAAAAGCAGTACAATAAAATTATAGTATTTATTTTTATATATTGATATAAAATACTATGTATAAATATTAATATTGTTCTATACTGTATATATATATATATTTATTTAAAAGCATACATATATGGATTATATAGGCTAAATAAATAAAAAATTAAAAAATACAATGTTCATATTTACTTTCCCCCTTCATGTTAAACTTATGCTGAAATTGAGTTTACTTTTCTTCTTTTAACAATTCTTTGTAAAGAGACTTGCACTTTTTTTACCTTTGTTTCTCATTTTTCTTCCATTTGCCTTTCTTTTCGTATTTATTTTGTTAATTTTTAAAATTTTTTTTATTATATAGTAGAAATTAAGAATGTTTGACAGTTGAATCACAATATCATTTTAAACTGCATAGAAGAAAGCAAACAATTTAATATATCAAGGGTCAGCAACTTAGGGCATGCATGCCAAACAAGGCACTGATTGAATTGAAATAGTAAAAAATTATATTTTAATTACAGTGCTCACATTTGCAACATCACCTACATTTTGCATATGGAAACCATGATTCAGTTTAATTTACTAATTATTTTGTGCAATAAATGTACACTCAATTTTTGCTACTTTCAATAAAGATAAGAGCTAAGTGGCTTGAAAATTTTTTATTTTTTTTTTCCAGAGAGGATTAATTTTGCTTGTTTTTTTATTTTTGATGGTCAACTGATCTTTGATATTTTTGAATGCAACTGTGCGTTTAGAGTAAATTTATATTCAGGCAAAATATTATATTAATTCATTTGAAAATTTTTATTCATAATTATGTAATAATGCATTTTAAGTTTTGGCATGTTTACTTGAAAAAAAAGTCTAAATATGTGAGACTTGATAATCATTGTTTTTGGTTAATATTTATTGTGTAATTAAACCAAATTTATCATAGAAAAAAATTCCATATGTCCATAGTTTTAAAGAAAAGAAGAATACGCAAAAAACTTCCAATTTCAAATTGATTTTTTTATATCACAAAAGTGAGTTTCTTGGAAACATTTGATGAATGCTAGAAAAAAACTTGTTTATTTTGTTAGAGTTCGTTAATCAGCTTTTTAAACTAAATCATTGAAAGTTAAAGTTGCTTTGTCTATTCTGAATTACTATAAGTTAATCTACAATTTTGTAAACAATACACATTAAGCACCAACAGGATGAATTTTCTACATGCCAAAGGAAATTTGAAGCATACCTTTCGAATGCAATATAATTTAACAAAACATACTTTTCACATATGATCCTATATATTTTCAAATATTTACTGACCAATAATATAAGTTCTGGTTATAATGGAATTCAAAAATATATAATGTATAATTTTGAAACACATTATAACTGGACTAATTTGTATACTACGATTTATAAAATCATGTCGGCATGCGGAATAACATTATAACATAGATTCGGCATGACATCACTAAAAGGTTGCCAACTCTGTAATATACCATTAAAATAAATCAAAAATGAATAGAATAAAACAAAAGCAAAAAAAATATAGACAACTTTTCATGAAATAATGTTGAAAGACAAAAATATGAAACAATAGTCTCTATTTAGTGCTTTTGTCTAAAAAATTGACTTATAAATTAATAACTAATATTTTATGCAGTTCACACTGCAGTGGTAAACTCAGGAGTTATATTCCTTGATCAACCAGTCACTTTGGTGCTAGAAAGTCTCATAAACTGCTAAGTATCTGACCATACAATTAATTATTATTACTTTTCTAAAATGCATAATAACAAAAAAAAGTATTATAACTGCATTTTATTAAAAAAAAAAAAATCTTATCTGGCAGACAGCTAGTTGATGAAATGAAAAAGCTGATAAAAGATAAAATCTGGTAACTTAATAACAAATTACTATGATGAAAAAATATTTAAACATGGATATATATATTTAGTTCAGATATAAGCAAAAATCCAGACATATTTATATATATGGTATTTGCAAAATGAATATATATATCTAAAAAACCCATAAAATTAGAAGAACCTGATAAAATTTGATATTTAAAATATTTCAGTCATTATTGCAAAAATTAATCTAAATGAATTGTTAAAATAGTTACAATTGAAGTATTTCAAATTTATACAGACTCAACAAAATGACTATATAGTTGTTTTTTTTTTTCATGGCACTTCTATGAAATAGATTTGGATTAGAAAATTTGTGAAAAATCTTCAACTTTTGGTTAAATATTCAATACTTATTATAATTGTAGCAATTACCAAACAAAATTATATAACTTGAAATATATATAATTGATGCAGATATCAAAAAGCCTGTGTCATAATACTTAATAAATTTATATTATAATACAGACTGCATCAGTTTAACTTTAATGCCCATGCAAAGATGCTTGGATTTTTCTTCAATTAGAACAGAGCTAAGTTATAATTCAATTTAATCTATTTTACAATGCATGATTAGCAATTATTAGATATGTATTATAAACTTTTTGTTCTATTTATACAGTTTAATTGGGGGGGGGGGGAATCTTACTCATTATTGTATGTTCAGGAATTAATTAAATGAATAATGTATTGCTTTACTGGTAAAAATTTTATCTAAAGAACTATTATGGATGAAAATTATTTTTTGAGAATTTTTTATATATTTGTACAAAATATAAAAAACTTAGACATTTCCATATTAGTAATGTTAGTGGATATTTATTCTGCATTAGTAACAATGATAGGGAACAAACATCAGATAGTGATATCACATCTAAATTCACTATCTAATTTCTAGCTATTGATCTTCATCAATAAATATATAATAAAAACCAACAGCCAGCTACTAATCTATAATTATCATTTAATATCCATTGATCACTCTGACTTGCAGTAAATAGCTCTTAAATTCTCAGTCCTAAGACAGAGAGAATAATTGGTAATGGAGTAATACAATCAATCAATAAGCCTAAAAAGACTCAATTACTAGTACTAATATGGATATCTTTTATTGGATATTTTGCATTTATTAGCTAACATTAACATTTTATGATTCTTAATTTTACTTTGAGATAAATTCTCTTGAAATATAATGTAACAGAATTATAATATTTAAATTTTTTTTTCAAAATTTGAAATTTTGTTTCTATAAAGATTTACTACTCAATAAATGTAAAATTAGTAGTTATAAATTAAAATGAAATCAAAACCACTTTGTAAAATTCAGTCTAGAGCAAAATTTATCTGAATAAGCACATACTATAAAATAGAATGTTGCAATGGGGGCAGTAAGAGATCACTCTTCTACTAAAAATTTATATTTAAAAAGATAAATTTTTCCATAAAGTATAAAAATTTATAAAGGTTCTGATGAATTATTATTTTAAAATTATTTTTCATAAGGTAATATTATTTCATTATTATTATCTTGAACTTTCAAATTATAATTTATCAATATTATTTTTAATAAACATTTGAAAGCAAATTGTTGTTAAACAAGAAATGATATCCCTCACTTATCATTTGTGAATACATGAGTACAAAATAAAAAAGAAATACAGAAGCATTTTCAATTTTTGATTATAATTTTATGAGGAATATAATAAAATTGTTAAAAAAAGCCAGTTTTAAAACTCAAAATTCATAATTTATGTATAAGGATAAATATAATAATTTTAAAAACACATAACTTTTTATTTTATGACAATGTATAATATTTTGCCATCATATCATGTAAATTGAGGTTATGACAATTGTATCTTGAATCAAAACTACCACAGTAGTGAGAAAATTTTTTAAATTTGAATTTAACAGTTGAGGTTAGGAGATATAAAAGTACTGAAGAAGATTGCTAGGGCAATCGAAACTGTAAAAGAGAATGGTAAATAAAGCATTGTGTAACAGTAGTAAAGTGCATGGATGATTTATTATTATATGGTATTAATAGTGAGAATGCATAATTAAAACTGGTGCTATAATAGCAAATTGAAATTAAACAATACAATATTAAAAGTGGGCAAACAATAAAATAAAGTTTAAAATTAGAAATCATTTTTAAAAATTTTAAATTTATTTTGTTACAATAGCTTTACAAAAAATGTATTTTAAATTTTACCATACTTTAAAATTTTTGACATTGCTTTTACTCTTTTTTTTTCTTTTCAAATTTAAGTAAAAAATGTGAGACATAATATAAGTATTTTTGTTTTTTTAACAAAAAAAAATACATTTGACAACAGCAACAAATATTTTATACAAAGTTTTGTAAAAAAAAAATTATAGACTTAGAAAATACATTTCTTTTGCAAATATTAATTCTGTAAAATAATTTTTCTTATAAAAATTACATTATAAAAAAGTAACAGCATTTATTTACTTTTATTATAAATATAATTTTCTTCAATAATATTTCTAGCTATGTCTATTCCAAAAGATAATATGTATTTGCATTAAAAAAAATAGTATTTAGCAGTAATAACTTATTTTTAATAAGTAAAATATCAACAAAGATAAACTTACAAAATATATTTCTCTATTTCAAGAAACAAGCTTATCTAAAAAATATATGTATATGTAAAATTCACCAATTCCATAAGCCAGCGAAAAATATGCAGAAATTGTTTCATACAATAATGTGCAAATATATAGATCTTTAATTAAGTTTTTTAATATTTTCAGACTGTTAAAAAAAAAAAAACAAAGCCTGGCAAGATTCAAAAACAAAAAAAACTTTAAAAATATAACAGTTAGTGTTAATAATATATTGATCATAGCCTTAAATCCATACAATCTTCATATATTTCTCTTTCAGTGTCCATTTCACTATGCACTAAGATGAACTGAAACTCCAAGCAATAAAAAAAACAAAGCTTGGCAAGATTTAAAAAAAACTAAAAATATAACTTAGCGTGAATAATATATCGATCATAGCCTTAAAACCATACAATCTTCATATATTTCTCCTTCAGTGTCCATTCCACCATGCACTAAGATGAACTGAAACTCCAAGCAGTTAGAAATCTCTTTGGGGAGAGATGACTCTAAATAAAAATAATTTGTATAAGTGAAGCAATTAATAAAAAATGACTTTTTAATAAAAATGTTTATGATTATCTATTTAGTTAAAATATCATGTATGTGCGCATATTTATCAGAATGTGCAAGTAATTTTCATCATAAGAATGCTTATGTGAATACATGCTTACATAGATGATTAAAGAAAGTAAGTAAAAAACTATTCTAATGAAAATAAGGATTCCTAATACTAAATATATCAATTAGTTTTTTAAAAACTTTGCAAATAAAAAATATTATAAAAATAGGCATGAGAAATGTGTAGCACTGAGAATAAACCAGAAAAGATTAAAAATCTAATGACAAAGATATACTGCACAAGATGAATAAGAATAAAGATGAGGTAAGAGTATAGTAATTCTGGTAAATGGCAGTAGATCCAAAAGCAAAGTGATAATTATTGAATGTTAAATTTAAAGCAATTCTATAAAAAAATATAATCATTATTCAGATGTTATTGCCATCCAGAGACCATGATGATGAAGAGGTAAAAATTATATATGAATAAATTGAACACATAATTAATAAAAAATAAAAATAGTAATATATAACAATTTTAATAGTCATTTAATGGTAAATGCTGCAGTAGGTTAGGGAGGAGATTAATGATTTATGGATGGAAACATCTAAATATGTTGTTATCATTATTAAACAGCATATGTTCATCTAGGGCCTAAACAGATTATAAACATTATTTAGTGGTGGGAAAACTAAAATTATCTTTCCAAAACAATAATAAGTTTCTGAGTCAAAGTAGAAATAAATTCAAATGAAAGATAAAAATTATTAATTTTTAAAAAAAAAAAAATATTGCAAAAAGATACAAGAGAGCAAAAAAGTTCTAGGTTAGCAATAAAATGATGAAATAAAATATCAGTGATAAAGATGAAAAAATATGCATATTGTAGAAGTATGTATAAAAAGTTAATTGTGAAATGAGATGTGGAATTGATAATGTTAAAAAAGAATAGTTAGAAACTCAATATGAAAAAAGAATTAAAAAAAAAAAATGGTTTCATTAATTAATTTAATATGGTTTATGTTAAGTTCTCTGCTTGAATTAAGTAAATAGACAACAGAATATCATGATCAAGTAATAACACTTGATCATCAGTGATGGTAACTTGATTAGTAGAATAAAACAGCTTGAATTAAAAAGCAGCTTAATGGGAATTAAATATTTGAAGATAAAAAAAATTAATGTATTAAAAACATGAGAAAAAATATTTTAATGGATCCACAAAATAGAAAAAGTAAGCCTTCACCTAAGTTAATTGAAAAAAAAAAAATGAAGATAAGGGTGAAGAAGATATGCAATAATAAAAGATATAAAAGGCTTTAACTGAGATGAAAAGTGACAAAATGTACGAAAGTGAAGGTTCTATTTGAATAATTAAAAATTATATATATTGTAACAGATAAAAATTTAGTTTCATTATGCCCCATGATTTGGGCAAGCCAAAGTGTAAATTTAACTGACAATATCTGCAATTGAGTGGCCAAAATGTAACAGACAAATAATAAGTAATACAGAGAGCATGCCAAATTTAACTGATAATGTATCCTATTAAAATTGGGTAACAAAAATAAAAATGTATATATCAGTATGAAAGCTCACTTAGGTAGCATCACTAGTCTCATGATTTTATGCTTCAATTATAACAATAAATATTATCATCATATGTCGTTATTAAAATTAGCTGACATAATGGTGACCAAAATATAATATACTGAGCCGATAATTTCAATCAGCTTATGTTCTCTGTGTGTTTGTGGATATATGTATAGACACATATACATTAGGTAGAAAATAGGAAATAAAAGCTGTGTGTATAGGAAGTTTTTTTTTTTTGGTATTATTTATTAATATTTTTTATTGAGATTTTAAAAAGAAAAAAAAAGAGAGAAAAGAAAAACAAAATGTTAGATTTATTTTTTAATTGGATTGAGAAATCAAATCGAAAGTGGTAGAAAAAAAATGTTAAAAGTTTTTGGAAACAATTTCGTAATTAATTACTTTAATTTTCTAATCCGAAGGGAGGGGAGAGAGAAAAAGAATTGTAATTAATTCTATTGTCGTGACTTCTGGTTAGCAAGGTGTTAAAACAAAAAAAAAAAAATGAATGCAATCACTAGCTGGGAATATGATAAAAAAAAAAAACAATGAAGAAAAGGGCTATAAATAAATAAAAAAGCCTATTGTGACTACTATTAATTTTTTACAGTAAAAAAAGAACTGTAATATAAAGAAGTGAAATAAAAAAAATGATCGAAGGCTAAAATGAAATAGAATCCATCCCCAACCAGGGCACTGACCCATTCCTAGATCTTCATCGAACCATGAAACCATCTCAAGGAACATCAAACCACATAGGAGAAATTGGCGCTAACCGTGGAACAAAAATTAGTTGCTGAGAATCAACTCCCAAGAGGTACGAAGAAACGCTTATGGACATGCATTGATTGATCAGGGTAATGAAAACTTTGTGTTTATTGATTGAACTATAGACATTAGCGAACTTTAAACATACGTTTAGGATTGCATTTAACCATTAATGAACTATGATTTACGACAATAGAAGGGGATTTTATTTTAATATTAATAATGTTTATATCTGCATTAATTAATTTGTTTAGTTAAAATGCGTAAATTATTTGTATGTTTTAATTTTTCTTTATGAACGGTTTAGCTAAATTTTGACTAAATTTTCAGGGCTACTGGCGAGGTCAAGAAAAGATAATAATCCAAAAATGAACCCACGAGAATGGTATCAGAATAGAATTAAAAAAAGGATTTGGAAAGCAAGTGAAAAGTATTAAGGGTTGAAAAAATATTGAAAGAGAGGGTAGGGCTTTTGTGTTATAACTTACTCCTAATACCGGCCAAGATTTGGATCGGTTTGGGCGCTTATTTAAGTAAAAGCGCATGTTCCTTCGAGAACAAAATATATATTGCTCTTCACCTTTGTTTGTTAGTTATGTAAAAAGTCAAGAAAAAAAGAAGAAAGGTGTAGAGAGGTTATTAGCGATTTGTTTTGTTAATGGTCCTGAATAAAAAAAAAAAAAGAAGCTGTAATAAAGTGTATCATTGGTTAAAGATTATGAAAGTATATTTTTTTTTTTTTGCATTTGTTCTTTAAACAATAAAACCTATTATTGTATTAAATCTGTCCATGTTGAAATGGGATTGTTGAGAGAAATTTGGGTTGATCTGTCATACATATATAAATTATCAACCGCGAATATGAGATTTTTCTAATTTTGCGGTTCTAGGTTCTTTTCCTAGTGGCATCCTCACTTGATAACGATTACTGATTTTTCAATTTTTTAAATTCTCAGCGTACAATCATTCGAGTATAAAAAGTAGTGGCACAATATAATTCAAAAAAAGATCTAAAGTAATTATATGTAATTGTATTTAAATTTATAATCTATCTTATATAACTATTTAATAAGAAACAAGATCATTACAGACTCACATATTTATGAGTATTTGGAAAAATAAAAGAACATTTAAAGGTTAATAACAATGCAAAGGTGTTGAAAAGAATAAGTGTAAAAAAATTATTTAATTAGAAACTTTTGAAAAAATTTTTTATTTGCATATAGTTTGAGGCAATAGGGCTATGAAAGATACATTGAAATGGAATAAAATACAGACAGTAAAAAAGAAAAAAAAAGTTGACTGATAATTTTAAAAAGGGAAATATTTAAGAAATACAGAAAAAGATAAAAAGCTTGATTGGTATGTAAGGCCTATTTTTTGAAAGTTAATTAATGAAGATAATAAATTGTTCAAGAATAGAGTGAGATGAAGGAATTGTTGCTGTCAATATATATGTAATCGATTTTTTTAAAAATATAACATAAAGAATACAAATCAATATCATTTATTTACAAACTATTATAATCAGAAATTACTTTCATGAGAAATTTATTCTTAATTAATATATACATATGCACCCACACACAGTTATTTAATATAAATTGTACAGCGATTGATCAATTTAATTAAGATAATAAGAACAATCTGGTTGTTTTCTACATTCTTATTAAGAAAAAAATTTAAAATGTAAGTTAAAATTATAGAATTCTTGTGACTGTATATGGTATTAAGGCTTTGGTTCTCACGGAAGTAAATCTTCAAATGCATATTTCATATTTATCATAAAACAGATATTCACATTGTCCATTGAGTTTAATTTATATATCAATATATATAATAGTTTTAAATTATAATAAATAGTCATCATTATCATAATTTTCAAACATTATCAATTCACTTCAGAATGAAGATCTCCCCAAACTTAATAGCTCTCTGATCCATAGCCTCTCTTTCCCATATCACATCAATCGACTCTCTTATTTCATCTATCTATCTTATCTCTTGAGATCAATTTAAGACTTAACTATTCATCTATTATAATATATCCAGTCCAACTCCACTTCAATATCTTAATTATTTCAATGATTTCTGTTATTTCCCCAAAGAATTTAACATTAAATCCTTTCTTGTTCTCCCAACATGCATTTCATCATACTTATAAATAAGAACAATACTATTAAAACTTTCCTTTTCAAATACATAAACATATTTCCTTTCAATATTGAATTATTTCTACTGAAAGTATTTCATACAAGTTTATTTCTATGATTAATTTAATCTATTGTTTTTCCCATCTATATTAATAATCTGACTAAGATATTTATAGTTGTTAACTACTAATTTGTGATTATCAATCTTTATTATTTTCTTCTGAGAAAATCTTCAGTTTACTTTTGTCCAATAACTCTTGCAACATTTCTTGAAATTTCTAAAGCATTATTTACAAAAGCAATCACAACATTTTCCAAATCGAATTAATTTAAATAATCTCCATTTATTTTATTCAATTAACTTCCCATTTTAAACACTTCTTGTAAAACTGTTGTAAAAAGATTTGGCGATATGGAATCATTTTGTTGTTAATTTTTATCAATATTAATTTTGGTAGTGTATTTTGATAAATATTTTTCAGAATATGACAATATCCTGGATCTAGATCTTGATAGTCCAAAGCTTTAATAATTGTGGAAAATCCTTCTAGAATCAAGTACCTTTTAGTAATCTACAAATTTAAAGTAAAATGACAACTCATATTTTTCTAGTCCTTTCTATAACTTCTCTCTATACTTGAATATGAATCACAATACTGATACTGCTTTTAAACCCATCTTGTTTTTTTTTTGGTCAATTTAAATCAAAGTTTGCCATAGATAAGTTGTAATTATCTTGATATGATAGAATATTAATAGATTTGTAATTTCCATATCTTCTATACCATTTTTTTAAAATATCAGTATTACTACTGCTAAATTTTTTGATATACAATTTTAACAACTATTTTTCTATTTCTTCACCTGCTTCTTTTCTTGAGTTTTTCTCTTTTTCATAGATTTAATCACGTCTTTTCTCTTCATTTAAAATGCTTAGCAATTCAGAAAATGTAGTAATTGTTGTGGTTATTTTTTTTTTTTTATCTTTAGTATTCTATAATTCTTTATAGACTATACATTTCATAAAATTATTTCTCTTCGGAGTAATCTTTTTTCCAACCCCAGTATGTTGTTTTATGCTTTTGAAATTTTTATTCTCGTCTACAGCTTTCTTTTCTAATTCATATCAATTCTTTTTCATACCATTTTACAAAACTCTACATATTTTTCTTAATGAGTCATTTTTATATATTTTCATATTCCTTACTTTCTTTATACATCGTCTTGTTTCAGAAAAAAATTACTGGTAAACTACTGCTTTTTTGCGCCAGTTATCTTTGTTGTAGTTTTTAATAGAGAATCAGTTATCTTACTATTGATTTAATTTAAATCCAAACCATCTTGAAAATATGTTAATATTTTAAAATGATTTGTAAATTCTAATTTAAATTAAATGGAAAGTTTCATGAAGTTAGGAATATCAATTGGGACTACTGTTTTTCTTAATAATTATGTCTCTCAAGTTTTGCATAAACATGTGTCATACATCTCATTAATCAATAACCATTTCCTGTGTTGAATCTATTAAGAATATACATATTTTCTGTTAGTCACAGTATAATCCAATTCTTTGAATATTTCCATGTCCATTTAGCATTTTAATCAATGAAAAAATTCATATTATACAATTTTTCTTTTTCTGCAAATTTCAAAAACATATATCCTGTCTCATTTTTGTCACTATAGCCAAATCTTTCAACTGTTTTACAATTCTAGTATTAAAATCCTCTTAACAATTTTAAAATGTTTATTATGATGCACGTAAGTTCAGTTGATAATGATTACAATTTAAATAATCAAAAGTACTTTTATATAATTTCTATATTACTACTGCTTATTTTTTTATTATTATTATAATTTAAAATCATTACATATAATAAATTATTAACAGGTGACTTTATTTTACAATCACATATAGATTTAGGATTAATTGATCCACATAAAATTTTTAATTTTTCATTAGTTTCTATATGCCCTAATATAGTAGATATATAAAAGTTTCAGTAAATAAATAATAAAAAAAATTTTTTTTTTTAGAATAATTAACCTATTTGGGATGCTTCTTGAATTTCTAAACAGTCAGCATCTTTGATAGTCAAACCATTAAATACTTTCTCCAATGCTTGTTTTGCTTGCTGACTTCCTTCAAGAGTTGTTGTTGAAGATCCCATATTCAATCCTATGACAGACATACTAAAATCTAGTCTTGGAGCAGGCAGAGCTCCTTTATAATCAACTTTATTCCATATAAAAGAATCTAAAAATAAATATGAAAATAAAAAAAAAACAATAAAAATTTTAATAAAATAATACATTACTGAAATTATTTTTTTGACCCAAAACATGTACATGACTTTTTAAACACAAGAAAAGCTTTAATAAATTTAATATATTTATGAGCTAGATGTGCATGCTATAATATTTATTGAAAAATGAAATAAAAATGCTACATTTGTTTACATTTATAATTTCTAAAAAATTCATCAAGAATCACACATACTGGAAGCATAAAACGTTTCACTACTAACTGATTAGTAAAAAATACTGGTTAGGATTAATAAACCATGAGTTGCCAACTTAAATCCAGATTATCATCTTTCTAGAAAATTAATTATAAATACATATATAAAAGCAAGTTTTTCAATCTTTATTTTTTTTTTTTTTTGATCCATAACTTTTAGAATCACACAAAAAAATTATTATTTAAGTGGCAAACAAAAAATTGGAAGAAAACTAAGTGAACCAAACTGAGTGGCTAACTTTTAAATAAAATGATAAAATAATACTTCAAGAGAATAATGACAAAGAAAGTATTGCATTGTCCAATTTTTTTTTTTGCATGATTAAAACTAGAATTTTATTTGAACAATTTTTATCACTATATTATCATTACTATATCATAAACTATTTTCAATTTCCTAAATTTGCTTATTATAATTTATTGATTTATATGCATAATCATATACATTTTATAATATTACACTAGCTTACATCTACACTTATATCTCTTATTTCTTTGCATTGGATCTATTTTTTGCAGGTGCAATATTTTTTTATAAAAAATGCAGTGGAATTTACGAATGATATATTGATTGCATAACAGTAAACTAATAATGTTTTATTTCCTCTGTCAACAATAGTTTTTTTGAATGATCTTTTGCTTCTGAAATGACTGACAATGAAAAATTTCTTATGGCTGGATTGACTATATGCTTTTATAATTGATCTGGAATAGGTGATTAATGATATCTGAATTGCAGAGATGTTCAAGAAAGATAAATAGTTGTTAAAGAGCCAAAGACACCAAAATGTATGGGTGCTGAACTGAGTTCAGACCCATATGACTATATAAGCTATTGAGCTTAGATTGAAAATATTATTGTGTTTTCAATTTCATTCTCATAGTTTTGTAGTTAAGTAGAGATAAAAGGTGGCTGCTGGAGGGTTGCATTAGATCCTAAGATCTAGGTGCAGTGCTCTCAGATACAAGGCTCCTCACTGACAAAGGCCACAGCCAGAAACTAGTTTGGGGATATTGGATGAGTAGGCACTAGATGGGGATTTTATGCACAAGCCTGCTGGCATCCATTGATTACTCTGGTTGGCACAACTGTATGGAGAGTTTTGCCTAGTTAATTTATTCTTTGCTGCTGGAATTAATTTGATGAAAGATTTTTTAAAATAAAGATTTCAATAAAATTTGCAGATATTATTTACAGGAACTCTGGTTAGAGACTAGTTTCGTCATCTTCTTGGTCAAACATATTACAATGACTAACTTTTTTTTTTAATTGATCAGATGCATTTTCTATTGAAGTACATCTTTTCCCAGAGTGAGCTATTATTAATGAAATTAACTCTCCAGCTTCTTATTTCTTTCTCTTCCAGAATCCAGAATAAATTTACTCATAAAATGATAACTGCTTTATATATAAATTTCTTACCACATGTCAATCTTATTTATCAAAAAACAAAACATAAATTTTATTTTTAATTAACTCAATGTTGTTATTGCATTATCAATTAGCTTTCACCAAATTCCTTAAATAATTAGATACATTTTGGAAACCAAAAAAAATATCTTTTAGTTTCAAAAATAATTAAAAAAAAATTTTTTTTTTATATCATATATATATATTACAAAAGTAAAATATTTCATGCTTTAAAAAAATATAGCCATTTTATTTTTTTTATTTTCATTCTCACATGATGCTATATAGATTGCAAATATATTGGCCATGCCAAAGTTACATTATTATATTTTTGGAAAATGTGATATATCCATTTGTTAAAAAAATAAGATATTCTAAATTTATTATGAAATTAACTCCAAAAAATTATATAAAAAAAATAATTTAGGCAAATGAAGTTGAAAAATATTAAAATGAGATAATTTTTTATCACCCCCCCCCCCCAATTATTTTTTTAAGAGGAAAAAAGCAAAATAAAGTATCTATCAAATAATTTTTTTTATATACATTAATGAAAATACTTTTTTGTACTAAGGTTTATATGAAGGATAAAATGCTAAGTTAAAGTAAATAGCTCATTGGTTTTGACCTTAGTGCAATTGCCCAATTAACTAGTTTAAAAAGTGCTTTTCATAAATTGAACTCTGCAAACAGATTGTCAAAGAAGAAAAACTGATATTGACATTTATGTAACTGCCTTTAATACTTTACTTAGCGATACTGAAAAGAGGAAAAATAACTAAAGGAAGAAAAGAAAGACTTTCAAGAAAGCGGCAAGATGTTTTAAAATCAGAACTTTTAATGCTTTGATATTGTTTGTTATTTGTGAATATTCAAGACAAATAAAAGGATATTTACAAACTTTAAAAAAACTAAAGCATGAAAATTATATTTGAATTTGTCAAAATGACCTTGTTTTTTATTCATGAAGAAACTATAAAGATATATCTGAACTTGAATTATTTGTAGCACGAACTGTATCGTAATATTTAATAAATTAAATGAAACTATTTCCAGAAAAGCTATCTAGCAATAAACAATCATCATTTTTTTTATGTGAAAAGTTATCACATAAATTGAAAAGTGATAAAACATTTGAACTTTTATTATAATTTCTAACTTGAAAAGTGCCCAAGAAAGAAAATCTCCCAAAAGAGGACTCTAGTTTATTTATTTTATTCACTATTTATTATTATATTCATTTAATTTTGTCATTAATAAATTATTTGTTTATTTACAAACATTATTTCATATATAATACATGCTGATAAAATATATACAATTAAAACATACCCACAACCCATAGAATAATCCCCCCATAGCTCTGAGAACAAGCTCTCCCATGTATTATGTTTGGAGTGAATGGTAGCTAAAGCAAATGGATATTTGTATGAAGAATGAGCTTCAGTTAATTAACTACTACTATCATATTATTTTACTTATACATTTTGCTACTTCTGCTTATACTGATCAGAATTAGTTACATAAATTGGCACCAACGACATTTAAGAGCTTGGATATCTATTCGAGTATAGAAGAATGTGTGTAATATATATATGCATAAAATGAAAAGAATTTTTTTTGGATTAAATAAAGAAAAGTAAAAAGCAAGATTAAAGTTGAAGGAGGGAAGATATGGATGGCACTGTACTTGGGTGGAACTGACATTGCTATTAATTGATAGATCAAAAGGAAAAATGAATAAAAAATTAAAAAATTGTTAAATAGTGATACAAAGACTAATGATAACATGTTTAAAGAAAAAAAATAGTGAACAACAAATAAGTATGGAGTCACATAATACTGGAAGTCAATCAATAGAGACCAAGATAATGATTGAAGAAAAATAGCTCAACTGTGCAATTGCCAGAAAAGCAAAATCCAGCAGCAGTTGTACTTAGATGGGAAATGTTCCTAACAGTAACGAATCAAATAAAAGGAGATAATGATAGAAAAGATAAACAAAAGAAAGATAATGAAAAAAGAGATAAAGAAATGCATAATAAAATGGATAAAAATAAAAAATAAATGCAGATAGAAATTAAAGAAAGGCATAATAAAATGAAAGCTTATGTTAAAAGTAAAAAAGTAATGAAAGAAAAATTAGAGAGAGTAGAAAATAATATAATCACTCTGAAGGAAGAGATGGTAAAGCAAATAGATGAACGAGTCCAGGAAAAAATGGAGTTTCATAGAAAAGATATCTGAGGTGTCCAGAATATGATCCAGAAACTGTTAAAACCTATCAAGACAATGTGCAAACCTGGTAGCAAGCTTACAGAGGCTGGAAGTAAAGGATGAGGAAAAGGACCCTTCAAATGGAGAATTCTTATTAAAAATAATGGCTGTCACTATAAATGACATAAAAGCAGATTATGATAAATTAAGAGACTGTACAACAAACAGAGGTAAATAAATGTAACACTATGGATAGAATGATTCATGAGTTAAAAGCCAACATGGATTTGGTGAACATATAAAAAGCATCAATTAATTTTTGAAGATAGATACATTTAGAGGCAATGTAGGAAAGATGCAAACAAAGTATCTAGATAGTCCAGAAAGCTATTTTGAGCTGAATTTCACTAATTAAAAAAGAGGAAGTAGCCATCACATATAATAATCTAAATGAAGCAGGTATGGAATGGTGGAATTCGCTATTAAGCAAACCAACTAGTTATCTGGAATATAAAACATTTTAAACAACTTTTGATCTGAAGAAAGACAGGAAGTGATAGAGTATCAGATCATGCAAGAGGAATTTCAGATAAAAGGGAGTGAAACCTAAAATTCTTCAGAAGACAGGTCATTAGATTACAAACATTGTGTGTATGTGGGATCACTAAAGTCAAATGATAAGAATAATAAGGCATAACTTATCTTTCAGGATTGAGCAAATGGTTATTAATACTGACAGAAAGATTATTGAAGAGGTGACGGATTTCTCGAATGCTGTAGATGAGTTATCACAATCATAGTGAAGAAAATAAGCTTCCTATAGTATCCCAACCATCATTTAAGAAAGGTGATGCATCCATTAGAGGTATCAAGATTGATTATAATTTAAAATACTAACATTATAGAAGTCAGCAGAGAAATAAAAGAAATTATGAAACTAATAGAACTGGAAATTGCACTCACGGTGTCAGTCTGGATCACAAATAGAAGTTCCAGTGAAGCAATCACTACCTTTCTCCCATTCACGGTGCAACTGAAACCCTTACACAAAATGAAAAATAGAAAGAGGTAGCCAAAGACAGAAAAAGAGGGAATTTCATGTCAGCATATGGCAACTAACAATATCCAAGATGAAGGAAAAACAAGTGAAATACAAGAAGTTACTAACCCCATCCCCAATTAGAACCTTTCGGAAGATGTGAAAACTGATATCAAAGAAAGATAAAGGGTGGCTTGCTCCCTATTGACTTAAGATTTGTTAAAGAATTAATGAGTTTGGATAAAAGAAAAATATAATGGGTTTTTAATAAAAGAATATCTTTTATTTTAAAAAATTATTTGACAAAAATATCAAGAAACAACGATATAAAAAAATTGTTAATGGTATTGTGTTTGAGAAATAAAATATTTCACAGTCCCATTGTCTCTTCTTGGTGAGAGGGAATGCATAAGTTATATTGGCCATGCCAAGGTTAGATTATTATATTTTTGGAAAATAATGTGATATATCCATTTAATTAAATTTCCCTCTGTTTAAAAAATAAGATATTCTAAATTTATTATGGAGAAGACCCCAAAACCAAAGCAAATGAAGTGGAAAAATATTAAAATGAGATAAGATTTTTGATTCTCATTTTTCCTCCCATCACACTCTTTTTTGAAGAGGGAAAAAGCAAAATAAGGTATACTGTTGTCAGAATAAAATCTTGACAAAAACTGTGCCAAAAAAAAAAAAAAAATTGGGGATCTGATAAAAAAACACGTTTTGATACGAGATCAGATAACAAACATAGCAGGAATTACTTGGTTTTATTTGACTGAATTGCAATGTTACACATTTATTATGGATGTGAAAAGGTGCAACATGTCTAATGTGCTATGTCACAGGACTAATACGTAAGTACCCACAATAAAGTATCTATCAATATATTAAAAACTGTTTTACATATGAAGATTAATTTGCATATATTAGCATACATCAACAATACCATAATTTTTCTAACTCTTTGACTATGAATATGAGGTTAAAAGACCTCGAAAGCGCTAAGCCTGATATTTAATTTTGATATTTTTAACTTCACCAACGAGCATTCAAAGCGCGTATAATTACTGTACACAAGGATTGAAAATTTATAATTATTATTTTAATTTACTTAAAGTAATGAAGATACTTTTTTACTAAGATTTATATGAAAGATGAACTGCCAAGATAAAGTAAATAGCTAATTGATTTCGACCCTAGTGCAATTGCCCAATCTTTTCCTTATCAACTAGTTTAAATACTTCTTTTGATAATTGGAACTCTGCAAAACGGATTGTCAAAGAAAAAATAAGAATACTGACACTTGTGTAACTGCCTTTAATGTTTTATTTAGCAATACTGAAAAGAGGAAAAAATATCTAAAGGAAGAAAAGAAAGACTTTCAAGATAGCAGTAAGATATTTTAAAGCCAGAACTTTTAATGCTTTGATATTGTTTGTTATTTGTGAATATTCAAGACAAATACAGGAAAAGAATATTTACAAACTTTAAAAAAACTAAAGCATGAAAATTATATTGGAATTTGTCAAAATGTCATTATTCAAGACAAATAAAGGAAAAGAATATTTACAAACTTTAAAAAAACTAAAGCATGAAAATTATATTGGAATTTGTCAAAATGTCATTAATATATTTTTTGATTAATGAAGGAACTATAATGATGTAAAATCTGAACTTGAATTATTTGTAGCACACTGTATTGTAATCTTTCTAATAAATTAAATGAAACTATTTCCAGAAAAGCTATCTAGCAATAAATGATCATCATTTTTTTTATGTGAAAAGTTATCACATAAAAATTTGTAAAATGATAAAACATTTGAACTTTTATTATAATTTCTAATTTAAAAAGTGCTCAAGAAAAAAAATCTAAAGATTCTAGTTATTTATTTCATTTGCTATTTATTATTATATTCATTTTATTTTGTCAATAATAATTATTTCTTTATTTACAAACTTATTAAATGTTATTTCATACATAATACGTGCTGATAAAATATACACATGAACCAGAGAATACCCCCCTTTTATATCATAATTACTATTTAAAATATTTTTAAAACTACTAAAAACAATTAGTTTTTAAAATTTTAAGATCATAGTATTATATTGAGAAATATATATATTAAAAAAACATAACTTATGTTTGGAACTTCATTTACGTTAACATTTAATCTGTCCTACCAGATGCATTTTTTAATTCTAAAAAAAATTACCAATATATATATATATATTATTATATTTAGTAATAAAAATAACACTGAAATAAAAACAAAGTATCAAAAGAAATAAAAATACACCTTTTGTCTTAACAAATAAAATGTGACAAAATTCATATAACAATGTACAATGAGTAAATAAAATCAGTTGTGATATGATGCACTGTGACTTCTCCTTATAGAGTCAGGAATCTCTCCGCAACTATGCCCAGAGAAACTGTTTGCCACTTTACCTTCCCTTTCCATTCTCCACCCTAAGTTTTCCCATAATCTGCTCCAGCCCCTTTCCACAACATAATCTTTGTCAACTCCATGACCTTTATATCTAAATCCCCCGTATCTTTTCCCAAACCTAGCATAAAAACCAATAACTCACTTTCTGTGTAATCTCTTTGTTCATATTCAATCTTCCATAACTTCATTATTTGTATCCTTTCTGCTTCCAAGCATTTACATTGAAGTAACAGATGCCTAATATTTTCTATGGCTTCTTTACACAACTTGCAGACTAAATCACCCATATTTTTCAAATACGTGTATATTCCCTTGTTGCTAAAGATCCAGTTCGAGTCTTAAACAATAAACTACTTTCCTTACTATTATCATAAATTAACTCACACCCAATGTTCCATTTACTTCTATATATATTTAAACTCATTTTACTCTCCATACTAGTTCTCCATCTCTCCAACTTCCTATTCTTTATTAATGCATCTATTCTTCTATCCCACTCCTTACCACTATAACACTCAACAATCCTCCTAACACAACCATCCCACCTTTTGTACAAATATACTGACTTAAATTCTTTATCCAAATCTTCTGCATCCCGCATTACCTTTCTCACCCATCTTGTTGCCTGCCCTTTACTGTGTCAATACTATTTTGGCTATTCTTTTATTATCCATAAACTGCAATCTACCAAACATTTTCAATTTGCTTTTTGCATCCCTCATATAAAAACTTGACCATCCCATTTCTCCTTGAATTGCCTCCTTTGCTGTCCACACCTCTGCATTTAATGTATGTCTTTCTACTTCCCTTTGTACTTTTTCTAAGTAATCTAATACCCCTTTACTAACACATAACGCATCATTGCCGTATTTTAACCCTGCTACTGCCACTCCCTTCCATACAATTCTAGCTCCATCATATTTATTATATGAAAACACTGTTAATTTCTTTATCAATCCCTTTCTTTTCTTTGCTTCATTTATCAATTTTTCTCTCCCATTCATCCAAGCAATTTTTCTGATTACTCAAGATTATTCCCAAATAACTATAACTATTCACCACACTTAACTTTATATTCCCCAATAAGAATTCTTCGTCTTTTCTTTCTCCAGTATTCACCATCATTATATTTGATTTTTCTTCACTAAATTTAATCCCCATATCTTTAACCACCCTTGCATATATCCTCAACATAACTTCCATATCTTCTCTTTTTTCTGCACACAAAAAGACATCATCCGCAAAAAAAAGACCTGACAATGTATATATTCCCTTGCCACTATTAACGGTATCTCTATCTCTCTTTCTAGTCTCTATTGCTCTCTCCATTTCACTCAAATACAACAAAAACAAAATAGGTGACATAGGGCATCCTTGCCTTAGTCCCATCCCATTTTTAACTTTAACTGATTCTATATCCCCTAATTGATATGTATAGTAATTATTTTCATATAATTTCTTAATAACACCCACTAAAGCTTCATCCATTCCCAGATTTGCTAAACTTATCCATAATCTATTTCTATTCACTCTATTATATGCCTTCTCTATATCTATAAAAGTCATATATAACTGTCTACCTGAATTCCTACTCATATCCATAAGTTATGTAACTACAAATCAAGCATCTCCTGTACACCTATCTGACCTAAAACCTCCTTGCATCTCCCCCACTACATTATTTTCTTCTATCCATTTTGCAACTCTTCCAGCCACCATATATGAAAAAACTTTATATAAAACTGATGGTATGTTTACTCCAACTACCCGGAAAAACTCTCTTCTGTGCCATCTTATTAATTAAAACATGATAATAACTTTACTTTTGCCCTATGCCCTAAAATCATTACCATCTCTGCTGCCCCTCAATCTAAACCTCTTGCCTTATCACTTCTCAATTTCTTCCTTGCCTCATTCAGTTCATTTTTTGTAAACCTAATATTCCCATTATTATATGCTTTCATATTTTCTATCCCTCTGTCCTTCACATCTAACATATTTTCTATTTCATTACATAAATATTCAATATTCTCCCTAATTCTTCTCTAGAGCTACACTCTATTCCCTCCTCATCCAGTAATACTATCTGTCTCTCCCCTAAATTTCTCCTTTTAATGCAATTCCAAATTTTTTTTACTCCCATCTCTTCCACTTTTATAAATATCATTCAATAATATACTACTTAGTTTCATTCTCTCTCTATAATTATCTATTTTAGCTAACTTCTTCTTTTCTAAGTACTTTTCTCATTTAGCATTAATATCTTTTTCACTTTCTTTGTTCTTAATAGCACACTTATATTCTCTGCATGCTTTTTTCCTATCTTTTACATTTTTACTCTCATTTTTTTTATTACTTTTATTCTTCTGAATATTCTCACCTAAAACCCTATTTGCCACCTTTTCTATTTCATCACACCAGTCCTCATACTCATTTCCAACTAACACTTCCATGGTTTCTTCAACTTATATTATTCCAACTTATTCTTATCATTCACTCTCCATCCACATCTTTCACTGTTGTTTCTACTTTTATTTCTATTCTCCATCACATTACTAACCATTTCAATTACAAAGAAATTATGATCACTATTACATACTCTCTCTTCGTTATCAAACATCTTAATTTTCCGTACTTTATTTATTCCCTTTTTCTCTAACAATACATAATCTATTGTGTGGGATATATTATTTCTAGACTATGTGTATTATCTCTCATAAATATTTGATAAGTTTCCAATGCTCAAATTTACTCTCTGACAAAATTTCTTCAAAAGCTGTCCATTCTTCCTCAATATGCCCATTCATATCTCTTATAACAATTATTCTCTTACCCTTTTCTTTAAAACTCTGTATATCCTTAACTAGGCACTTATATATGCTACTGTTCTACTCCATTATAGTTTGACTATCTCCAGTAGCTATATAAACTATAGCCACCTTCCATTCTTGTTTGCCCAACCTTATTTCAAACCATAAATGTTCTTTGCATTTAACAGTATTTAAATATTTTTTTGATATAACACCTATACCACCACCCTTTTTTTCTTTCTCTTTTCTATTTATACCCTGCCATACCAAATCATCCAAAACAGGTTCTTCTTCTCTTAGAGGTGTTTCCACTACTGCTAATACATCAAGCTCTTCATTTTCAATTGCTTTAATTCCTGCTACTTTTCTGGTCTCCTACCACCTTGCATATTCAAATACAGAATTTTAATAATTTTTTCTTTCCTAACTACACTCTTTTATAATTTTTTTTGATTCTTTCTTCTCCATTATGTTTATAAATAGCTTGCTTACCATTAATTTTACAGACCCATTCCCTCTCCACATCTACATTCAACTGCCCTTTGTTTATTCCTTACATCCCATCCATTCTTCTTTCTAATAACACAGCAATTTAAAATCCCACCCCCCTTTCCAAGTTTACCGAACTACATTCTTTATAAATCAGATTCTCTAAAACTTCACTTCCTTGTTTCCCTAGGTGCAACCCATCTTTACTATATAACTCCCTCTTCCCAATAAAAAAAAAATCACACACATCCACAACATAACATCATTTCTCTCACACAATTCTTTCAATCTCTCATAGAACATGCCCTATCTTACATATACCTTTTATCAAATCTTGGTAATAATCCAACTATTCCTACTCTTCCTTTAACCATACTCAAATTCCTAATCAATTCTATGTACTCACTAATTACTCTCTCGGATGACTGATAAATTATTAGTCCCTACCATAACATATACATCTCTATTCTCTTGCTTCTTTAATTTATCTGTAGCATCCCTAATTCTAGTTCCTGGCAATCATACTCTTAGTTCTTATCCCAATTATAAACTGCCATCTACAACCAAAAATGAAAACTAAATTGTATAATTCATTGTTATTAAAAATAAACCATTAAATAGGACAAAACAAACTAAATATTTAACAAATACAAACATTAATTCAGGATAGAATTATTGTAAGCAAAAATAATACTAGTGGTAACACTCTGCTTCATAAATGAAATAGACTTGGAGAAGATTTAAAATGATATAAATAATATTTCAATGTTATAATTTACACAACATAGACATAACAAAAAAATCCCCAATTAATTTGAATATAAAAGAAACAAAATATTTTAAAAGATTACAGTATTAGATGATACATTTTTCTAAAAGCAGAAGGGGGGGGGGAGAAGTTACTATAAAAACTTAAATCTAGTTTTAATATAAAAAAATGATCTAAAAACTTTTATAATACATATTTTGTAGTAATATAAGAATGAATATAAAAATAAAAACAATTTAATTAAGAGACTATTATTTTCAAAAAAATTATAAAGTAATTTAATGTGGTATATATAATAACTTTAAAAAAGAAATTAGTTCTTATATAAGAGATAATTTTTTTATTCAATTAAATTTATCAATTTCTATTTACATAAGTAATTATTTTAATGCTTTTTCTTTTCTTTTTGTTAAATTATAAGATATTTTTAAATATATTATAACGGGATGTGCCGTTTTCCATATGTATTTTACGCATATATGTAGTCTTGTACGATTGCGTGTATGTATATATATATTGATACACGTATATGCGTAATGGTTTAAAAGAATATTTATTCTTAAATTATTCCATTTTATTGCCCCAGCATATTTATGAGCATCAATTTATGACCTCAAGCACCAATCCCATATTTCTATAAGAATTATGCTGGGAGAACTGGAATACCAATATGGAAATGCCCCTGGACTAGCTCTGCTCAGGGCTGGTGGTAGAATTTACCGGCAATAGATCTAATTCTCTTTTTTTTTTATTTTATTTAAAAAAAAACAACTCATAACATAAAAACAAAACAAAAAAAACCATTCATTTTATATACATTTATTAGCTATGATATTTACGTATGAAAAAAAATATATTATTTACTTAAGTTAAGTTAGTGTCTCTTTTAAATCAAAGATTCATATCAGTTTTCTTTTTTTCTTTGTTTGCTCCTTTCTCTTTTTGCCAAAACTCCCACACACACAAATATGCTATTATATGTATTTTGCACCGAAGATTTAATTGGACTAATTTATACACTAATAAATTCCGTAGTAAATAGTTTGACCTCTCCGGGCAAAAAAAATAAATTTTAAGTTCACAATTGTGTCAAATAAACAGTTTTCTCAATTTCGTGGAGTAAGCTTACTAAAAGTGACATATATAGATGTAATTAGAAAGAAAATACCTGGTTTCCCCGGGGAATTGATCGAATCCTCTTGGTGAAAATGGAATCTCCGGTCCTTTGTCGGTGAACGAACTTTGTTTGTTTTTTTTTCTTTGAAGTTCGGGTTCCATGGCTAAAGTCTGTTTATTTATTTATTTTCTTTCTCTTCTGGCAATTCAATATTGTTGCTTATTGAGGCGAATTCTCCGGGCTTGACGTCCCTTCTCTGCTATCGGCAGCTGCTATATATTCGGAGGCAAAAGACTCGGACCCTCCACACATTGAAGCCTCTACCCCAGCCTGACCATATTTTATCAAAATGTATATCACGTTGACCGTCCGCTTTCTTCTACCTCCAAACTTATACTAATCCTTAATTCTTTTTTTTTTTAATTATCAAATTTATCTTTCTTTTCATTCATTTTCAATTATATTTCCATTCACATTCCGTATGCCTTTGTTAAAATGCCCCACTAAAGCTTTTTATACCTATTTCTTTCCAATTAATCTTTAATTAGTATTAGATATTCCACGATTTTTATAATAATTACTTCCATTGTTCTGCAAAATTAGTCTTCCATCTTGATATTTAAAGTTCTTTTGTTGACTTAATATGTATATATTTAAAAGTTTATCAAACAAAATATTTTTTATTTTTATTTTGTGAATTTTTCATTTTTAATGGTTCAAAAACGCAGTAACACATATACATAGCGATGTGTATAGCTGGGTTTGGCAAAAGAGAGAAAAAATCAGGCAAGTGTATAACCCCCCATACCTCTTCTATGAGTTCTTTTTAATTAAAATAACTAAATCAATTCTGTACAACCACGCAAATGACCGTTGATTGTACATCAAACTGTAAATATTAATTTTGTTAGTAAAGTAATATATATATTTTTAATAATACGTTAGTAATAAGATATATATATATTTTAATAATGCGTTAAGTATACGAATACATATTTGTCTAATTATCGCAACAGGGTTTGATTATACCTGCCCTGTTGCAATACCCCCCTCCCGGAAGCCTTCAAATACGGTCTATGTATTTGAATGGCTCCTAAATATCATGAACCGTTCATACCGGCATGAGGCTTGAGGGAACGAGCATTGTATGATCCTTTTACCTCCTGCCCAGTATTCACCCAGAATGCATTATCTCCCTGACACTTAACAATAGGGAAAGGTCCCTCATACAAACTGCAAAACTTCTTAGATAAATTTCCCCGGTTCGCTCACATGTGGGGTTTTCACCATGACTAGGTCACCCACTTTAAACCGATGAGGCCTCTCCAGTGTATGTTTGTTTCTTTCCTGACTCCTTTTCAAAAGTGTATGATATGCCTGCTTTTGGTCCTCCTCCACATTTATTGGCTTTTGCTTTGGTCCTGGTATTTTGGCGTTGATTAATTTAGGGGCATGTTTCCCAAACTGGAGCCGCATGGGAGAGAACCCTGTGGATTCATTAACTGCCCAATTTATGTAGTTCAGTATTTCTGGAATCTTTTTAACCCAACCTCGGTGATTAGTTGGGATGTATGTCGTAAACAACCTACCCAACTCACGCCTCACCTGCTCACATGGGTTCGATTGTGGATTCCTAATTGATGTCAGTATGTGTTGGATTCCTGACTTCTGAACCCATACTTTCCATTCTCCAGAGATAAATGGTGTGCCATGATCCGATAGAATGCTTTGAGGTTTTCCTATCACTGTAAAATATTCCTTTTCAAGGAGATGTATGGTGTTTCGGGTATTTGCTTGAGTCACGGGATATGGAGCCACAAATTTACTGAATAGATCATACACCACCAACAAGTATTTTTTTTTATTAAAGGCGGGCAATGATCCATAATAATCTATCGCAATCATCTCACGTGGCTTCTTTGGAATTATGGAGGTCATTGGTACTGCATAATTCCTATTAGCAGGCTTAGTTTTCTGGCAAAGTTCACATTGCCTGATCATTCTTACAGCAGTCCAATGCATGCCTGGCCAATAAAACCACTGTCTGAGCCACTTTTCGGTTTTCCATATCCCATAGTGTCCATATATTTGGTGGACATGAGTCACCACTGCAGTCCGCATTTTCTGGGGTATTACAGGTCTCCAACTATCTGGTCCCCTTTTCGTTCTGTATTGGAGAACAGCTTGGTCAAGTTTGTATCGGTTGATCCAACTTCTGGATTCATCATTGTTTTTTTTTGTATTCCCTTTCAGTTGTGCAATTATTTGACTTAACTGGGCATCCTCCCTCTCCACACTGGGCTAATCTCTTAAGGTCATTCTCTACTTCTTCATTAATCCTTAAGTCTATTCCTGCCACATATAAATTTTCAGCTTTAAGATGACATGATGGCAAACGCACTGGGTTACAGCTAAGAGCATCAGCTACAGTGTTATCTGACCCCTTACAATGCTTTACCACATAATTATACTCTTGGAGGTATAGGCTCCACCATACCAACCGACTATTTGTCAGATAACTATGGTTAATAAATTTTAAACTCTTATGATCCGTAACCACAATTATTTTTGATCCCAACAACAATGTGTGGAGTTTTTGGAATGACCAAACAATGGCCAAAGCTTCCTTTTCTGTGGCAGTGTAATGCCGCTCTGGACTCTTGAGCAATTTACTTAAGAAATACAGCACTTTTACCTGACCAGCCTCTTGAATCTGTGATACCGTTGCTCCCAGCCCATACCCGCTGCTGTCAGTCTGCACTACAAAGGGTTTCTCAAAATCGGGAAAAGCCAGCATTACATGTTTCATGAACCCTTGCTTCACCCTCTCAAATGCCTGGCTTTGCTTTTCACCCCACTCCCACACTACATCTTTTCTCAGTAATCTAATTAGTGGTTCCATACGTTGAGCAAACTGCTCCTGAAAACAGTTGTAGAAGTTACACATACCCAAAAAAAATCGTATCTGCTTTTTGGACCTAGGTATTGGGAAACCTTCAATGGCTGAGATTTTATCTGGGTGTGGCCAGACACCCTGCGATCCTATAAGGTGGCCCAAGAATGTAACTTCCTCTTGAAATAGCACCCTTTTCTTCAGGTTTACCTTGATCCCTTTATTACAACATTCCCTTAAAAACATTTCCACCTCTTTGGTATGTTCTTCCATAGTAGACGATGCCACCAATACATCATCCACATACATTGTAACTATTTTCTTGACTTCAGCAGATAATACCTGATCCAAACATCGCAGTAAAACAGCCCCACTGTTAATCAGGCCGAATGGCATACGGTTAAACTGATATGAGAAGCCGTCATATCTAAAGGCAGTATACTTACGATCTTCTGGATGCAGCCTTATCTGCCAATAGCTTGCTGTCAGATCAAATGTTGAAAAATTTTTTTTTCCTTTAAATTTCCCAAGTAATTCTTGCATGGGTGGTGGTATGTTACAATCTGGGACCGTGATTTTATTCAACTGCCTCGCATCGAGACATAACTGTACGGAATTATCCTTTTTCTTGATGATGACTATCGGGTTACAATAAGCCGAAGAGCTTTTTGATATAATACCCCATTCCAACATTTGATCTATCTGCTCCTTCACCTGCTCCCTAAATTGATGAGGAATTGGGTATGATTTTGCCTTAAATGGTTGTGTTTCATTTACTTGAATCCTTTGTTCGAACCCTGGGATCACGCCTGGCCTGTCTGAAAATACCTGATTGTATTCCTTCAGTATCTTTCTTAGTATTTCCTTCCCTTCTCCCCCAGTTATTTTCACCTGGTCTATTTTTTCCATTATCAAATCATCATTGTGTTCTTCGACAACTTTCACAGCACCTATTGAACTATCCGTGCTATCCATTATAAATCCAACCACCTCCCCGTTACACGTGGCTTGTCTACTTTCGTAGTTCAACTTGCACTTATATTTGTATAAAAAGTCAGTTCCCAATAAAACATCACAAATCAAATTTTTCATGATTAGGAATACATGGGGGCAACTTACTCCATGGATTTTGACATCTAGCCATATTTGTTTGGGTTCAACCTTGGCCTTTCTGTTGTTGGCCATTGCCACTTGTACAGCTTTCAATGGTAGAACAGGTATATTTGGTTGTTCTCTGGTGAGTTTATGATACAATCTTTCTGTTATTACAGAGACCTGACTCCCTGAATCAATAAGCGCTTCTACTTTGGTCTGTCCTGCTGCTATCTTTATTTTCGGACATGTTTGGCATGCATAACTCGGTACGCGGTCCTCCCATGAACAAATTAGGTTCCCCATGTGTTTTGAGTTCGGTTGCTGTCTGAATATTATGTCTTTCCTTTGGTCTATTTCCTTTTTCTCTCGAATCTGTCTCATTTCCGCACTTATTTCCATTTGACTCAATATCTCGTCTATTTCTTTAGACAGGTTATCTCCTCCTTCCTCTAGCATCAATTTTATTCTTATTGGCAGATTTCTGCAGACAGTCTTCACAATCTGTTTCTCTGACAAATTACATGCTTCTAATGTCCTAAGTGTGGCTACTTGATGCCTAAAAAATGAACATATTCCTCTGGTCCATCCTCTTGAAACTTCTCTCTTATCAATTGGGATCTAATGTTGTCCTGCCTTTCTTCACTCCAGAAAACTCTCTCTAGGGCTATCTTGTAATCTAAAAATGTCTGCGGTTGGGTTAGCAATGAATTCCACCAATCCATGGCCTGCCTTTCTAGGTGGTAAGACGCTATTATCGTTTTAACCTTGTCTGGTGTTCCATAACACACAAAGTATCTTTGCAGACTCCTAAGGTGCTCTACTGGCGTCTCTTCCTTCTTCCCTCCATATGCTTTTATTCTTAACTCCATCCTCTTTATGTGATGGATATATATTTTTCTACGTGCTAGGTTCCGAAATCCCAAACCCCCAAAGCACAGTGCTGCCCCCTTCCCAGACTTTCTTACACCTTCAATATTTCTTAAGTATATATATTTTATAATTTTACCGTGGACCGATCGATATTTCATTATGTTGTTTCGACTTATTGTTATTTCAAAACCTTCGTTTAAAAGTTAGTTTCAAATTCAGAAATTGTCGAATGATTATAAAAGCAAAAAGTGAAAATATATTAAAAAGCTTAACCACTGTGTGGGTGTAAATTAAATATAATTCATTTCTCGAATTTCTTTTAAAACGACATTAATTTAATATATATATTGTGATGATCGCACATACTGCGGTCACACATATACATATTTAACATTTAAAGAATGTTAAATACCGTGCTTCGGTTATAAAAAAGTGAGTTTAAAAAAAATTACAAAACAAAGAAATGTTTAAGTAAAACGAGAGGGAATTAGAATCGAAACGATTCTTATCTTTTGCCCTTCAAAGTTCAGATTTTAGAAAGAATAGAAATGTTAAGGTTAAAAATCTCAATATCATGGGTTTAGCGTAAGATTAAAAAAAAATGAGAATGGAAATATGAATAAAATAGAAACTTAATGATGTAAAAGAAAGCGATAGTTGGGGAGTTTAATAAATATAAGAAAAATTTAGAATGCAACGAAAGATAAAGATCTGTTCTTAATATTACACATTTTGATGAAAATGAAATGCGTATGTGAATGTATGAATAAAGAGAGTACGGTTTATTTCATGTCAAAATGAAATAGTTTTATTAAAGAAAATGATTGAGAACACACAAAGTATCTTTGCAGACTCCTAAGGTGCTCTACTAGCGTCTCTTCCTTCTTCCCTCCATATGCTTTTATTCTTAACTCTATCCTCTTTATGTGATGTATATATATTTTTCTACGTGCTAGGTTCCGAAATCCCAAACCCCCAAAGCACAGTGCTGCCCCCTTCCCGGACTTTCTTACACCTTCAATATTTCTTAAGTATATATATTTTATAATTTTGCCGTGGACTGATCGATATTTCATTATGTTGTTTCGACTTATTGTTATTTCAAAACCTTCGTTTCAAAGTTAGTTTCAAATTCAAAAATTGTCGAATGATTATAAAAGCAAAAAGTGAAAATATATTAAAAAGCTTAACCACTGTGTGGGTGTAAATTAAATATAATTTATTTCTCGAATTTCTTTTAAAACGACATTAATTTAATATATATATTGTGATGATCACACATACTGCAGTCACACATATAGATATTTAACATTTAAAGAATGTTAAATATTGTGCTTGGGTTATAAAAAAAGTGAGTTTAAAAAAAATTACAAAACAAAGAAATGTTTAAGTAAAAAGAGAGGAAATTAGAATCGAAACGATTCTTATCTTTTGCCCTTCAAAGTTCAGATTTTAGAAAGAATAGAAATGTTACGGTTAAAAATCTCAATATCATGGGTTTAGCGTAAGATTAAAAAAAAATGAGAATGGAAATATGAATAAAATAGAAACTTAATGATGTAAAAGAAAGCGATAGTTGGGGAGTTTAATAAATATAAGAAAAATTTAGAATGCAACGAAAGATAAAGATCTGTTCTTAAAATTACACATTTTGATGAAAATGAAATGCGTATGTGAATGTATGAATAAAGAGAGTCCGGTTTATTTCATGTCAAAATGAAATATGTGAATGTATGAATAAAGAGAGTACGGTTTATTTCATGTCAAAATGAAATAGTTTTATTAAAGAAAATGATTGAGAAATAAATGTAAAATATTATATTATAAAATTATATCAAGTTGAAAAGTAATTTTGTATGAGTTGTTGAAAGCATTTTTAAAGTAAAAAGGTGTGAAATAAAAAACCCCGCAAGAGATCAAGATAAAAAAGGAATTTGAAAAATAAAGAACATTAATTAATTGGAAAACAGTCTTGGTCGAGACTTCAGGGAAGACACTGCTCTGATGAAGAAGCAGAGAAATATAATAAAAAGCAGACATGAAAGGTTAAATTTTGGGAACACGAAAACAAACTATAACATAAGGGAAGCTTCGAGGATGTGTGGCTAAGGGCCAGTCGCGATCGCCGGTCAATCCGGACTTCCGTGCTATGATGGTTCACGTCTCGATGTAACAACTGCCGACATAGCGCCTGCCGAAGGGTTCATTTTGCCTTGCCTTGATGCCCACAAAACGGAGGAGTTCCCACAATTAAATCTAACTGAAGAACGACCGTTCCCTACTAAAGAAGTGGAAAAATTCCACGGGACGGTCAGCTAGACGCCAAGTTTATTCGAAGACTTTATCACCTAGGTATTTATGAACAAGACATTTTATAGAACTTATGTGCACATACCGTTAAATTTTACGCAATTGCCAATCCCACATATAATGAGATAGACCTTAATTAGACTCTTCAATATTTGGAATGACTATAAAGGGATAATTTATTTCAAAGATTACAATCATTTATAGAATCTTCTATTGTATTTTATTTATTTTTTTGTAGTATTATAGCATAATCTGTTTTTTTTTATATTGAGTGTTTATAATTTAGAGTGTTTCTTTTATTATAATTTATTGTATTAAATATCTTTTATTTATATAAAATCTGTTTCGTCTCTTTCTTCGCCACTTCCAAAAAATAATATAATCTTAGGGTTGGGAATAATTATTATGCATTTGAGTACTTAATTAACACATGAAGCTAGTGGTGCAGTATTTGATCCCATTAAATTTATAATTATCCAAGCACAGTAACTCTGTTAAATCTTACAGCAGTCGGGAGAAAGTTGACCGGGAAATATAACCTGGGGCTATACCTGTATAGCATACAAGTTCGGCCAAGTACGGATATAGACTCGTTTATGTCCGTATTTTCTCTCTGCTTGTGGTAGCGGAAAGTGGGTGATCTTGAATTATAAAAATTCCCCATTATATCTAAATAAAAGGGAAGTTTAAACCTTTCGATCGTCAGGTTACCGTTACATTTTGGGGGCCAGAGTCCGGGATATCTATTGCTGTGCAATTAGTGATCACGTGTTGAATAATTTTGTAAGATAACGGGAATATTTTCTAAAATAATATTGGTGTTTTTAAAATATATAAAATTTGTGTTGTAAATCAGAGTGGTTAGAAGCCAAAACTAAGGGGATAAATTTTTTGCTTTATAATACTTCATATATGTGTTTCATCATCAAGTGTGTACGAAGAATAGAAGGAAGGGAAAATTTTTTATTAAGAAAGTTTTAAAATGCGTAGTGACGTATTTAATAAAAGACCAGAAGTATTCCGATATAATCGCCACGTATCTCAAATTGCTGGTAATGAAATATGAAGCGTTTCAGAAAAGAGAAAGGAAGAATAAAACAAAGTTTCGTGAAAGTTTGAAGGCTAAATAGTAAAAATAGTCGCATAGTCCAGTGAAGTTAAAAAAAATAAAATAAATAAATGTGTGTATGAATTCAAAGTTGGAATAATAAAGTGTGTTCAGCTATAATTATAGCGATCAAATATAGATTATCTAGATGTTTGTTGTAATGAAAATAAAGTAGTGAAGTTAAAAAGAATAAAACAGTTTTAGTAAGGTTTTAATCATAAATGATAGATTCTAAAATATTCGCATATCTCAGTTAAGTTGAAGAAATATCTATGTTGGACTTTAGAATAATTGCATATGTAAGCGAAGTTGAAAGATATATATGTGAATTTATAATAACGTATCCCAGATAAGCTGAAAATAAAATATTTATAATGATAAATGATAAAAATGTTCGAGTATATTTGTTGGGTTGAAGAAAAATATATACGTATGATTTTAAATATTCGAGAAAGGAAAGTAATCGATAAATTACAAAACATAGTAAGTATAACGAAGTATATTAATTAAGTTGAGAAAATATATGTGTATGATTTTAAAAATAATCGTGAGGATAACTTGATCAATAAATTGCTAAAATAGCCTGTACAACGAAGTATACCTGTTAAATGGAAGGAAATATATCTCTATGATTTTAAAATAGTAAAGAGACAATATAAATTACAAACATAGTGTGTGTAACAAAGGAGGTTAGTCCGTTGAAGAAATATATATGTGTATGATTTTTTTCAAAAAAACAACTGTAACCTTAAAGTGATCGAAAATTAAAACGGAATATTAGAAATATATATCATAAGTGCATACTGTTGGAAATACAGTCAAATAGAAATGAGTTTATTTATAAATATCGTTAACAGAGGAATAAAGTATAGTAGTTGAGTTAGATTAAAAAAAATATAAGTGCGACATTAAGTTGGAAAAAAAATATAGGACAATCATCAAGGTCGGGCAGGCAGTCAGATGAATCTAAGGCAGGCGAACAAGAGAGTGAACCAGAGTGCGGGTGTTTGGGTTTGCCAGTGATCTTAATGCTAACTGACAAATAACAAAATATTAAATCGTTAATCAAAGTAAAAAAAAAAGCAAAGAGTCAGTAGAAAGAATTTTTTTTATATAAATCTATCCAGAAGAGTTTAGTAAAATAATAGTAATAATAAATACAGATATCAAGAAGGGTTACATAAAGTTATATTTATGCATACAAGGTCCCAAGCTAAAATGGACTTTCAAGAAAAGGAAGTAAAAGAGGGAATGAAGATAAGGAGATGAAAGTAAAGGGTAAAATAAACCATAGTGATATCATGGATATGCTAAGGAAAATGAGGGTTGAGCAACAGCAATTCATGAAGGAATACGTGGATAGAAAAGAGAGAAGGATGGAGGAATGGCTGGTAAAGATAGAAAGACAACCAGAAAAGAATTGCTGAAGCCATGGAAAAAATTAGAAATGATGTCATCCAGCAATCAGAGGCTAAAAACACAAGAAATGGATTTTACAGAGAAATTGAGTGGGATAAACAAAAGAGTATGGAGCCATGTGTATATGATGAAGTAGAAAGGGCTGAGAGTATAGGTAGAGAGTCAGCTGAGTTTGATCTGAGAGAAGATATAGGCTGGCCAGAAAGGGAAATAAGAAAGTTAGATGAAAAAGGGGAAGTAATAAAAGTAGAGGATAGTAGGATACTGACAAGAATGCAGGAAAATATAATTCAGATAGTGAAGACAGTAAAAAGGTTGAACACAAAATTTGAAGAGAGGATAAGGAGGTCAGCCAATAACAGCGCCGATACTGAAGTAAAGGGCATAGGACCAAGAATCACAAGAGAATGTAGAGATAAGGGCTCTGGAAATTGCATGGATTATCCTGTTGGCTTCCACCAATTTCTAAAGATACAAGTTTTTGCTGGAAACCCTGGAGAAAGCCCTATGGAGCACTTGAATAGCCTGGAACGGTATTTCAAATTTGATAGAATGAATGAGGAGGCCAAGTTAGCGGTCACTTGTAGTCTCTTGCAGGGTGAATCTCAAGTTTGGTGGAACTCACTGTTCCAGTAACCCACCACATTTGCAGGGTATCACAAGGCTTTGAAGACCAGTTATTGGAGTGAGGAACTCAAGATATGCTGCATCAGATAAAACAGGAGAAATGGAGACCGGAGGAATCATTTATAACCTTCTTCAGCCATCAAGTATCCAAGTTGCGGATGATGACCACAAACCCATTACCTGAGATGCAAATACTCCGGATAACTAGGCATGGGTTCCCAAAAGATATAGAACAGATTCTAATCAGTACAGAGAGGACGGTGGACCGTGTGGCTGAATGCATTGGATACCACCAGGGATGACCAGAAGGTGGGTGGATATACACCTAGACCACCTCCAAAAGAACCTCTTATAATAAAAAATGGATGGGATCCTAGTGAAGGACGATGGCAAGAAAACCGGAGATATTTTACAAAGTGGAACCCAAGGAGGCAGGAAAATGGACGACAAAGATTGGAGACGAAATGTAAGCGTCCATTTGACAGGACTGAAGACCGAGAACATAGGGATCAAAATCCGCATCCCAGAGGAGGCAGAGGTGATATCAATAGAGAAAGACAACCACCAGATAAAACCTATTTGTAATCACCAACAAAGGAAGTATTCACTGATACCAGATTGGAAATGGAATTGGATCAAGAGTAATGGAGAATGTATTGTAGTATTGATCATGATAATATAAACAAAGAATGAGCCTAAATGGCAAAACAGTATAAAGGGATCCAAACAAAGAAAGAGCATCAAATAGATAGGAGTGTGAGATCGTGGATTGAGGCTGAAGGTGTGTAGGCTTAGATATTTGTAGATGGATCTTAGCAGTATATGGTGAGCCTTCTCTGTTATGCATTCATGTGTGTTCTGCGGTCATCAAATATTATATAGAGAAGACAGGGACAGAGATCCCCTTCTCATAATGACTCACTGGATTAAGATTTCCAGTTAGATATTTGACAAATATCGTGAGTCAATGGTTTAGAAACCAATCTATGGGGAAAGAACCCTTTATAAAAAATACGAGTTATCAGTAAAATATTCTGAGCTCATGGATGAGCTGGATGAAAAAGATGCCAGCCTCCCAACCCACCTCAGTAATAGTGACCAGAGTTGTCACTCAGAGGGTTATCATTTGTAAAGTGTGAGGTATGAACACTTTTAATCGAGTCACAGAGATATCCTGTGGACTCGAACCTGTATATACAAGTAGGAGGCAGAAATCAAACTCATGTAATGTTATAGTGAGATTAAATCGGTTTAGTAATGCTGGTTGGGTCATCAGAGTAGAAATGTAATTTGCCTGGTCGCCTCTCTAGGAATAATCTGATCACTAAAGTCATATTAGAAGTAAATAGATATAAAATGGTTCTAACAGTAGTTAGGAGCATCTAGCTTGAAGTGCAGTAAATTAAAATTTTTTTTAAGAAAAAATTTTAAAGGAGGGGAATGGTGTAATGTGATGATGGCACATACTGTGGTCACACATATAGATATTTAACATTTAAAGAATGTTAAATATTGTGCTTGGGTTATAAAAAAAGTGAGTTTAAAAAAAATTATAAAACAAAGAAATGTTTATGTAAAAAGAGAGGGAATTAGAATCGAAACGATTCTTATCTTTTGCCCTTCAAAGTTCAGATTTTAGAAAGAATAGAAATGTTAAGGTTAAAAATCTCAATATCATGTGTTTAGCGTAAGATTAAAAAAAATGAGAATGGAAATATGAATAAAATAGAAACTTAATGATGTAAAAGAAAGCGATAGTTGGGGAGTTTAATAAATATAAGTAAAATTTAGAATGCAACGAAAAGATAAAGATCTGTTCTCAAAATTACACATTTTGATGAAAATGAAATGCGTATGTGAATGTATGAATAAAGAGAGTACGGTTTATTTCATGTCAAAATGAAATAGTTTTATTAAAGAAAATGATTGAGAAATAAATGTAAAATATTATTATTATAAAATTATATCAAGTTGAAAAGTAATTTTGTATGAGTTGTTGAAAGCATTTTTAAAGTAAAAAGATGTGAAATAAAAAAAAACCGCAAGAGATCAAGATAAGGAAGGAATTTGAAAAATAAAGAACATTAATTAGGAAAACAGTATTGGTCGAGACTTCAGTGAAGACACTGCTCTGATGAAGAAGCAGAGAAATATAATAAAAAGCAGACATGAAAGGTTAAATTTTGGGAACACGAAAACAAACTATAACATAAGGGAAGCTTCGAGAATGTGTGGCTAAGGGCCAGACGCGATCGCCGGTCGATCCGGACTTCCGTGCTATAATGGTTCGCGTCTCGATGTAACAACTGCCGACGTAGCGCCTGCCGAAGGGTTCGTTTTGCCTTGCCTTGATGCCTACAATATGGAAGAGTTCCAACAATTAAATCTAACCGAAGAGCGACCGTTCCCTACTAAAGAAGTGGAAAAATTCCACGGGACGGTCAGCTAGACACCAAGTTTATTCGAAGACTTTATCACCTAGGTAATTATGAATAAGACATTTTGTAGAACTTATGTGCACATACCGTTAAATTTTATGCAATTGCCAATCCCACATATAATGAGATAGACCTTAATTAGACTCTTTTCAATATTTGGAATGACTATAAAGGGATAATTTATTTCAAAGATTACAATCATTTATAGAATCTTCTATTGTATTTTATTTATTTTTTTGTAGTATTATAGCATAATCTAGAGTGTTTCTTTTATTATAATTTATTGTATTAAATATCTTTTATTTATATAAAATCTGTTTCGTCTCTTTCTTCGCCACTTCCAAAAAATATAATCTTAGGGTTGGGAATAATTATTATGCATTTGAGTACTTAATTAACACGTGAAGCTAGTGGTGCAGTATTTGATCCCATTAAATTTATAATTATCCAAGCACTGTAACTCTGTTAAATCTTACAGCAGTCGGGAGAAAGTTGACTGGGAAATATAACCTGGGGCTATACCTGTATAGCATACAAGTTCGGCCAAGTATGGATATAGACTCGTTTATGTCCGTATTTTCTCTCTGCTTGTGGTAGCGGAAAGTGGGCGATCTTGAAATTATAAGAATTCCTCATTATATCTAAATAAAAGAGAAGTTTAAACCTTTTGATCGTCGGGTTACCGTTACAATATATATAAATTATTTTTATCTGGTTATGACATCTTATAGTAATAAGTGACAGAAAGCCAAAATAATTATTTTGTACCTAATTAAAATGGATTAATTATAAAGGTTAACCACTTAAAACACTCGTTTACTTTTTTCTTTTAAAATATCTGTATTACTTTTTTTTTTTTGAAAAAAAATCAATCGCGAACAATAAAACATTTCCTTTCGTTATTTAAAAAAAAAAAAAATCCATAACTGAATGTTCTTTAAAAAAAAAAAACCAGTCTAACTTAAACTGATTACTTTATGAAACGCTTTTATCTTCTGCACTCAGTTGGTATTTTTCATATAGCCTAAAAAGTTTTTTTTTTACTTATAAAACTCAATATTAACTACATCCCACTCTGCCAATATAATATAACTTCCGTTATTAGCTAAACAATAATGATCTGACAAAACCGATATGTATACATTTATTTACTTTCTCAAAAAAAAATCATGCTAAATTCTTTCATAGTTTTCTTTCCCTCATTGACCTACTTCGCTTCGATGCCCCACATTGGGCGCCATTATAACGGTATGTGCCGTTCTCCATATGTATTTTACGCATATATGTAGTCTTGTACGATTGCGTGTATGTATATATAACGATACACATATATGCGTAATGGTTTAAAAGAATATTTATTTTTAAATTATTCCATTTTATTGCCCCAGCATATTTATGAGCATCAATTTATGACCTCAAGCGCCAATCCCATATTTCTATAAGAATTATGCCGGGATAACTGGAATACCAATATGGAAATGCCCCTGGACTAGCTCTGCTCAGGGCTGGTGGTAGAATTTACCGGCAGTAGAACTAACTCTCTTTTTTTTTTATTTAAAAAAAAAAACTCATAACATAAAAACAAAACAAAAAAAGCCATTCATTTTATATACATTTATTAGCTATGATATTTACGTATGTATAAAAAAATATATTATTTACTTAAGTTAAATTAACGTCTCTTTTAAATCAAAGATTCATATCAGTTTTCTTTTTTTCTTTGTTTGCTCCTTTCTCTTTTTGCCAAAACTCCCACACACACAAATATGCTATTATATGTATTTTGCACCGAAGATTTAATTGGACTAATTTATACACTAATAAATTCCGTAGTAGTTTGACATCTCCGGGCAAAGAAAATAAATTTTAAGTTCACAATTGTGTCAAATAAACAATTTTCTCAAATTCGTGCAGTAAGCTTACTAAAAGTGACATATATCCTCTAATTAGAAAATACCTGGTTTCCCCGGGGAATTGATCGATATCCTCTGGGTGAAAATGGAATCTCCGGTCCTTTGTCGGTGAACGAACTTTGTTTGTTTTTTTTTTCTTTGAAGTTCGGGTTCCATGGCTAAAGTCTGTTTATTTATTTTCTTTCTCTTCTGGCGATTCAATATTGTTGCTTATTGAGGCGAATTCTCTGGGCTTGACATCCCTTCTCCGCTATCGGCAGCTGCTATATATTCGGGGGCAAAGGACTTGGACCCTTTGCACGTTGAAGCCTCTACCCCAGCCTGACCATATTTTATCAAAATGTATATCATGTTGACCGTCCGCTTTCTTCTATCTCCAAACTTATACTAATCCTTAATTCTTTTTTTTTAATTATCAAATTTATCTTTCTTTTCATTCATTTTCAATTATATTTCCATTCACATTCCGTATGCCTTTGTTAAAATGCCCCACAAAAGCTTTTTACACCTATTTCTTTCCAATTAATCTTTAATTAGTATTAGACATTCCACGATTTTTATAATAATTACTTCCATTGTTCTGCAAAATTAGTCTTCCATCTTGATATAAAGTTCTTTTGTTGACTTAATATGTATATATTTAAAAGTTTATCAAACAAAATATTTTTTATTTTTATTTTGTGAATTTTTCATTTTTAATGGTTCAAAAACACACTCACACATATACATAGCGATGTGTGTAGCTGGATTTGGCAAAAGAGAGAAAAAAATCAGAGCAAGTGTATAACCCCCCATACCTCTTCTATGAGTTCTTTTTAATTAAAATAACTAAATCAATTCTGTACAACCACTCAAATGACCGTTGATTGTACATCAAACTGTAAATATTAATTTTGTTAGTAAAGTAATATATATATATATTTAATAATATGTTAGTAATAAGATATATATATATTTTTTAATAATGCATTAAGTATACGAATACGTATTTGTCTAATTATCGCAACAGGGTTTGATTATACCTGCCCTGTTGCAATATATAATATTTGGCTGAACATTTTTATGATTATTATAAGAATTATAAAGAGTTGAAGTACAAATTATTATAAATAACACATAATAATTAGTATTTAAAGAATTAAAAAAAGTTATTAAAAATTAATGAAAATTGTGATATAAAAAATAATTGGCTCTACAGACATATAAGATATAAATAATATGTATATATATATATGCAAGTTGTATTGTAATAACTGTTTATACATATGTATTTATATTCTAAAACAAATTTATTAATGCAAAACAATTGATACATGATTATATTGAATACATTGTATCTTTGAATAAATAGTAAATTGATCATCTAGTCCTTACACAAAGGCTATTTTCCCTATGAAGATATATATAAATTTATTTGATCTAGTCTATTCCATGTAATGTATCAAAAGGTTTCCAAAAAAAAAAAAATCTTCAATGCAAAAGCAATCAGAACATACCTATATTGAGTTCATAATAACTTTGAGTAAAATGTAATTTTATCATCTAGTTTTGAACAAAGTCTACCTTCCTATGAAGATGCATACAAGACCATTTGATCTAGACTATTGAGATGGTATATTAAAAAGCTTCCATGTCTCCTCATAAAGGAATTTTGTGGCCAAGGTTTTGTGTCTTTCTTTTATTTTCCTAATCACATTGAGGAAGAGATGATGTTCTTCTGGTTGGGGTAAGGTATATAATTTGCCACACCTGACAAGCCAGATTGAGTAGATAAGAAAGACAGATAACTTTATGATAGGAATGTCTCTGCCGTGAATGCACTCTTTGAGATCCATGATTTGATAGTAGTCTATAACTGAATTATTATATATGAGGCTTTTCGCATTTCCAAGCCCAAAGCATGACTTAATAACATGTTCAAATGTTTCATCATATCTGGCAATTTGAGCATATTGGATCCACTTTGGTGATCAGCCTTCTATACCCGAGAAACCAATTTGTTGGCATAGCATTTAAATTGAAATTGATAATAAAGTCCAAGTATTTTGGCTCGAGGGCCCAGAACTTAAACAAAGTAATTATTTTTTTGTTTGACAAGCAGAGTTGTGGCTTAATAGGGAATAGATCCGGGCTTATGATGCAATATGCATCCCACATTTTAATTTTTCCTTGGAAAGATGGTTCTGTATTCTTATTTTGTTGTATTAGAGTGCTTATTAGTTGGTCAAGCCAACATATCTTCCGAGGTGGAGGCCGATCAGTTGGCTGAATTATTTCTGTAATTTGACCATAGCTATATTTTTGGATCAGGTTATATATCAGAGTGTGAGATTTTTGGTGTAAAATGGCTGGAATGGAATGAAGCGACATACCGTTGAACTTCTTTGTTTTTTGCATGTTATTAATACTTATGTCAATGGTATGGCCTTTCCAGAAGAGCTTTGAGCATATTTTATTGATTTGTTTAATAAATGTTTTGGTTACAGTCATAACTGGAAGGAAATATGAAATCTTACTAAATATTTTCATATTCAGTAGGGCCACCTTCCCCTGAAGGGAAAGATAGACCCCAGCAAGTGTCTGAGTAATCTTATCTGCTGAATTCAGGATCTTGACTTGAATTTCCTTGGACATTGCGGCCTGAGATTTACAGATTGAAAAGCCCAGAAACCTCTGTGGTTCTGCTTTAAATCTGGAGTTAACTTTTTTCCCAGAGAGTATAACCCAGATAGATGATTTAACTGGGCTTATTCTTAATTCTGTTAGGCTAGTGAACTTATCCAACACAGTATAGAGACTGTTGAGATGCTTCTCTGAAGGGAGAACAACCAACACATCATCCATATAAGCTATAGTGTGGATAGTTCTTTTTAATCTGGGGATATAAATTCCAGGGAGTGTAACCTCTATTTCCTTTAAGAGAGGATTGATGTAGCATGCAAATAGTAGGGCAGTGAGAGGAGAACCTTGTGGAATAGAAATATATGGTACAAAACTATCTGTGTATGATCCATTGAGATATATATGGATCTCTCTATTGTATAAAAGGTTATCAAGAGTCTGAATTATTTCAGAGGGGATGTCAAGGGCCTTTAGCATATACAATAATTAAATAATTTTAATATAATTTATTGAAGATTTAAATTATTATGAGACAATATAGTTAAAGAGTATTTTATATATATAGAGTTGAATTTAAATAAATATAAAATTAAATATTTTAAAAATAACGTAATATATAATTTTTAGTTCAAGCCATTGAAAAACATTATTAAACTATTGATACATTAAAATAATTAATATAATATGAACATTCATGAGAGGAGTTGATTTACAAAATACTGAAAAATATGAAATGTTATCAGAAAAAAAGAGTATTACGTATTTAAGTATGTCTAGATGTACATTTTATAAGTTATGAATTATATTCAAGCAAATTAATTTAAAAAAAAGTTTACTTTAAGAATATTCATATGATTAGTAACAAAGAATAAAAAAAAAAAAGATATAACTATAATGTAATGTATGGAAATCTTTCTAAAATGCTGTAATAAATGAACTTAAAATTTTTTATTGGCTTATTATAAAAATAATATGATCATTTAAGTTTTATATCTTATAAAACAATCTTTACAATTCTAATATGTAATCCCAGATATAACAATAATTTTAGAAATTTTTGTATAAAATTTTAAAGATGTGGCAAAATAATCTAACAATGATTTTGTTTAAAAACATATACTAAATTAAAACTTAATAAAGGGCAATTTATAGTCAAAAACACATAATTTTAATATGTAGATAAATAATTTAATGTTAAGTCAGCAAAGCAATAATCCTGTTAATATATGTGTAATATTAAAAAAGTGAAAGCGTGTAAGATTTTTGAAATTCAATATTATATATTAAAATGATTTACAGCAATAGCATAAATTTAATATAATGTTTGAACACGCCTATATGTGCACATTTATTCTATGCTTATTTTATATGTATTAAATTTAAAATATTATTTTAAAAAAATTTAAATGTTAAGTTATTATTTTAATTTTACAATAAAAGATCATTTATGAGAGATAAATCAATAAATAAATAATCAAAGAAAATGATTTATTTTAATATTTATAATATAAATATTCATTGAAATGTAATATTATTGTTTTAAAATATTTGTTAAGTGTTATTTGTAATTTAAAAATGTTTTATGCAAAGAGCACTATGTCTTTATAAGAAAGTCCTTGCAAGCAAAATGTGTGTGCTCATCTAATCAATGGAAAGATGATGTATAATGGACAAGAGTTAATAAATTTGAGTTACAAGCTTTTATTTGCATTACCAAAGTGATGATGATGAAATTGATGATACCAATAGACACCTATAAATAGGTCTGCATTTGATGAAACTTTTTCTAATCCTAGATCTGTTAATATAAAAACAGCCATATTGGATTATTTTAAAATGCAGTGCTAAAAGGAATTTTACTAAACCTTTTTTGGGCAAAGGGCTCTTCTAAGATTATCCAAACAAATAACATTTGAGAAAGTTTATAGTAAATAAGAAGCATAAATTAATAAAATTATTTTCTTTAAAACTGCAAATCTGTTAAATTGCCTGGAAAAATGCTCTTAATTTTTTTTTGCATTATTTACTATGAGGAGAAAGAGATTTATTTTGGATAAAATTCATTGTGCAAACATTAAGCTATTATGAACAAATGGGATTAAAATGTTTTAGAAATTTCAAATCTGCTAAATACTTTAAAGATCACTGCTAGTTTTCCTGACCATTTAATTTATTTACTGAATGGAAAATAATAATTTATCTTGGATATCACCTACTATAGCAATGGGTACAGTAATGGATTTATTTTTTAAAAAAGATAAGTCACTATACCATTTTGATTTATTTAAAATTCTTTGGATTTCCATGAAGGATTTGAATAAATCTCGGAATAAAGAAAGCATCTTAAGTTATCTTTCAGAAAGTCAAACACTATTAAAAGATTTTATTTAAACCCTCATACTAAAAAAACAATCTTGGATAAAGATATTTTCTTTAATTAATTATAGATTTATAAGACCTTAATTATTATTCATGTGTTTGTTGTAAAAACTGGATAAGGTTGTTTATTTTATAAAGGTTAATTTAAAGTCAGTATTTTAAAAATGTTAATTACATTGTTGTGTTTTATTGATCATTGAGCATTTTCCAGTCTTGTGAATTTATGAAGTTTCTCATCAATAGAAGTATAGTCTTGATGACTGATGGTGTAGCAGTTTATAAACATTCTATACTTTTGCACTTATAAATGTATATTTGCTAATATATATTTTCTAAGATATTAAGATCTGAAAGGGGATTCATATTTACATATTTCGGTAATACTATATAATGTGTGCATAAAATAGATGTATTAAAACTAGAAACCAATAAATTACATAGTGTTGTAAACAGAAACAAAGATCGAATAAAACATAACTGAAATATAATTTAAAAATAATAATTGTAAAGTGCATTTTGCTTAGGAAGACAACTTTTTCTAATCTTTGTGCTAGTCTAACCACATGTAATGAATATATTTGACACATTATTAACAAGAGTACAATTTATTTCAAATATCATATTTTCTTAAAATCCAAAAAAACATCCTATTGATAATATTTTGTTCAACAAATTATTGTTATTATATTTTATTTATTGCTATTCTTATTTATAAACAAACATATTTTATATCTATTAAATTACTTTGATGTTTCATGGTTTTGAATTCCACAACATCATCTCTAATTGGTAGATCATAGTCACATGATATTACTATATTTCATTCAAATAAACACCAATTGATTAGAAGGTAGCATTATTGCTATTAATCATCATTACTAGCAATTACCTTTTAAAAAGGTTAAGGCTTAATTATTATAGGATATAGTTTGGATACGATAAAGTATTCTTTGTTATCTAGTTATATCGATTATAATTAAATAATAAAATCCAAAAGTATTATAATTAAACATTTTAAACCTTGAGATAATATTATATCTGATTTATTTACATTAAAATCTTGAGAGAATTTGCTAGCCATATAATTATTATTAGATTTCTTTATAACTTTATATACTATACAGTTCATATATATTTTACAACCTTGAGATACCATCAATATACATTTGTATTATTACAGACCTTTAAAGCATACAAATAATTTATGGTAATAGATTTTTTTGCTTATAAGTTAATTAAAGTTTTATTAATTGTCATTCAATTATTCTCTCATATTTTTACCATTACAATTTGATTATTAGTAGCATTACTTTCTATTTATTTACCTGGTTGTGAAACGTGGACAGTGAATGATTGAAAATTTTTGAGATGTGGACATGGAGAAGAATGGAAAGAATCAGTTGAATGAATAAAATAACAAATGAAGAAAATTTGAAAAGAGTAAATAAAAAAAGAATGAAAAAATTAGAAAGAAAAACTGGATTGGACATATTTTAAAAAGAAAGTATAGTTTAAGGAAAGATGTTTTGGAAAGAATGGTGAGAGGAAGCAAGAATGGAAAAGATTGATATTATTGGATAATATAAGAGATGGGAAAAATGAAGTGGAATTAAATAGCTGGGCAACGAAGAGAATGGAGTGGAAAAATGGATGAATTGATAATGTGACTACTCTCTGGACCTATCCATAAAACAAAATACTATTGATGATGATATTAATAATAATTATACATAAAAAATCTTTTTGACACAGGGTTTTGTACCCATTTCAATGTTATTCAATTATTGCAGATAGAACACCATCTAGAGTTCTGTAATGGAATTAAAATAACAACAACAAAATAAAATATCAATAAACTGAATACAATTATGATATAGAGATTCAATATACATTTGAGAAATTAAGTATATAATATAACAATTTACAGAATAAATATTACATACATTATACAACTTTATATACATTAGCTTATATAGTTTTCCATTCATTTTTAATTAACCAGTTGCTAACTAAATTTACATAACTTTTATAAATATTCATACAATTATTTAAGTTATGCTTAATATAATGTTTCATATATTTGTCTTCTTTTTGAATTTTTAATGTAATTTAAAAGTTTAATATTTTCTGTAATATCTATTTTATATCTATATGTTAAATAGTGAATGTATAAAGCAGATTTATCATCTCGCCTATTACTGCATTCTTTTGCTCTTACCTCTAATTGTTTCTCCTATGAATGCAGTAAATCATATTGCAATGGTCAAAATTAATTTTATATATGATTTCCTTTTCGTATTTTATAGTCTTTTAATTTATAATTACCCAGTAATTTATCCAGACTTTTACTATTTAACCATACTACAATTATACAGAAAACAGATAGAGGTAAGAACCAAAGAACATAACAATACAATTAATAGGTGAAATGATAAATTTGTTTTATACATTTACTATTTAACATATAGACGTAAAATAATGCCACAAAAAATATTACAACATTTAAATTACATTAAGGATACAAAAACAAGACAAATATACAAAACATTATATTAAATATAACTTAAATAATTACCTGAATATTTATTAAACTTCAATAAATTTAGTTAACTGGTTAATTAAAAATGAATGAAAAATTATATAAAGTAATAGACCTTTACCCCGCTTAGTGATTGGCTACTTAGTGACATTTCACAATAGCGATCATCATCAATTTATACTCACTACTTCGATTTACAATCGACTATTCACTATAACGATAGGGAAAATATTTTTAAAAAAAATTTTTTTGGCAGCCATCTTGAAGTTTGTGTCACTGATGACATCAGAGAATAGGTATTTTAAATTCATTTTACCCAAAAACAAAAGTACATTACTGTAATACATATACAGGTAATGACTTTGCTGTAATTATATAGCACACAATATTTTATTCATAAAACACAATGTTAGTACTGCATTCAGTATTTTGATTATAGAACATATAAACTTAAAATATATATAATTACTGAATCTATAATACTGTATATATATAAGTGTTGAATGTCTTTAGAAAAATTAAACTTTATTTAAATATAATGTACAGCACTTGGATTATTTAAATAAAGTTCAATTTTTCTAGACATTCAACACTTATATTAGATGATGAAAACAGTACAACTAAAATACCATCATCACAAACTTTCAGAAAAACACTAAATACTAATATTAAATTGTGTGTGTGTGTTCCTTAATCACGTACTCTCAAGTGGTTTCAAATCAAAAGAAAAACGTTGAATTAGAAAAAAGTTTAGAAAGAAAAACAGATTGCATTTAAAATAAGTGTTAATGAATAATCTTTCTACACGAATGGATGGGGGAGGGGAGGGGGCACTATTACATTACTAAAAATATACAGTAAGAAAAATAAACTTAGCGTATGTTTTAGAAAATTAGAACAGTTACATTTTTTTTTTTAAAAAATAAGTTGAATTTTTTTTTCTTAAGTTGACTGATTTACAATATGCATTGAGCTTTTTCTTATTCTGGAGTACAGTAATAAGTCTATGTTCAATTAAATAATTTATAATTAAACACTGTTTTTTAATTTGAATAATTTCACATAAGTAATAAACATAAATGTACAGTAATATTTACTGTAATACAAATTTTAAAAAAATGCACTTCAGTACGGATTTTTTTTTCATTAAGATGAAAAACTTCTGTGGAAGAATATAAAAACTCTTAAATTCAAATTTAGTTTCACTTTCTCTTTCTAATGCTATACTGTACTTTTTAAACAGTGAAAATATGCATTTTTTTTTCCGAGTGATATAAAACTTTTCTTTTTAGATACTGTATTTAGTCATCACTGCCATGAAAAAAATCAAGAAAATCTTTGAGCTTGGAAACCAATGTGGATATTTTACGTCAACTGGAACCGACCAATTTTTTTCCCATAGACCCCCATTATAAATACGTTTTTTGTATACGATATTCTTGCTTAACGATGAGTTTTGTAGGACCAATTGCCATCGCTAAGTGGGGTAAAGATGTATATATAAGGAAGTATAGTGTTATGTATTATTTATTCTTTTGTAATATGTTATATAGATTAATTCTTTGAACTTATATTCAATTTATTCTATTTTATTGATGTTTTATTTTATTATTTTACTTCTATTATAGAACACTAGATGGTATTCTATCTGCAATAATTGGTTAACATTAAAACAGATACTTAACATTTGAAACGGGCATAAAACTATGTGCTGATAAAGGTTTTTTATGTATAATTATTGTTAATACATGAACAAATATATAGTTGTAAAAACCAGCATAATGTACTTCATTAATTTCCATTTTTTATCATATGAACAGGTAAAAATAATATGAATAGATAAAACAGACATCTATTCATATTCTTTCAAATAATTACTAATTTCACTAATATGAAAATTACATTTTACCATGAAATACTGCTGAAATTTCTCTGAGATAATTACATTAAGTTGCCTTTTATTGTTTGATAATAATGACTGTTAATTTTTAATATTTAAAATTAGTGGTCTTTCTTCTTGCCAATCTTAGAATCAAGACTACAGATTTGCACGAGTGATATGATTTTTTCGGTTATTTTAAGAATAAAAATAAAATTTTTTTTTTTCTTTCCCTACATTTATTTATTTATTATTATTATTTTTTAATGAATTTACACTCAATGTTTACACATACAAATTAAAATTGCCATTTATGATATACATTTTTTTGATAGCTTAAACCTGTATGTGTAAATCAGGACATAAAAAAATCTTTTAACTTAATGATGTAGAAATATTTTTACCTAAATTAAGTAGATGCATGTCTTCTAAGGGACCATTTTTGTTCAGGCCACCAAACACAACCATTTGCTTATTAATTATTACAGTTCCATGAGCAGCACGAGGAGGAGGGTTCCCCCGTTTTGTTTTAATTTCAGTCCATTTATTTTTTTCTAAGTCTAAAATAAATAAGTCATCATAAAACGTGTTCCCTGCCATTCCCCCAAATAAAAATATTTGATTTTCCATGGCTACCATAGAATGTCCCTGACGAGGTTTAGGAGAATTGCCTGAAATATGAGGAGTTGACCACTTGTTAAGTAATGCATCAAAAATATAAACTTGCCTATCACCCACAGCATCAGAAACAACATGTCCCCCACTATAAATAATAAGTTTATCTCCAACTGATGCACTTCCTCGACACGTTCGGGGAGATGGTGATATTCCCAATGTCATTACTTCTTCCCACATTTCAGTAAGTGTATCAAACGCTTGAACATCATTATGATTTCCTACTTGATCTACTCCTCCAAAAACATAAATTTTATGTGGATAGCTACTAGGAACAAAAACTGCATGTTCATAACGAGAATGAAATCCAGGAGCATCACATAGTTCCCACTTTAATTTTTCTAAATTGAGAATATGAATATTTGAGAATGCATTATTAGGATTAGCTCCACCTATAAAATATACTTTCCCTAGTGGAAATTTATCAGATTTAATGAGGATAGAAGCATGTCCTACTCTTGGACTAGGTCCTGATCCTGGGGGTAATAATACATACCATAACTTAGAGATCACAGAAGTAGATTGATCAAGAATTGGATGAATATTTATTTCCATGACAATAATAAGAATTAAAGAATAATGCAAAATTGTGACTGTATAGCAGAATCATCCTGTTTGGTTCTAATTACTACTGAATTATTTACAGTATCTGCATTCTGGATACTGTTTTCGGGAGATGATAATTTTACTGCTGCATTTCCGAAGCTGCTATAAAAAACAGCTCGGCGAGACTGACCTAAAGATAAATAATTCAAAGGTTGTTTCTTCTGATTTTCTCTATAAATTACTACTGCCGTGTCCTCATAGCGTCTCTTGATGTCATATAATGACTCAGCTACGATTAAACGGCGTTGGTTCATCTAGATGATCATTGTCTAAAAATGAAATATATAGATATTAATTAAAAATAGTACATCAAATAAAATTTAATTATTTCATTATATCAATAATGTTGAAACTACATAGTATTATATTAAGACTAAAAATATTTTTATTTAAAGGCAAATATAATAACTTCAAAAAGTTTGCTGGCAAGTGATCTACAATCAAATAAATTCAAATCAAGGTACAGGATTGAGCAATTTTTTTCAATAAATAAATTTTAGTAATCTGTATGTTCAAAATTAGTGCAGTTCATATAGAGTAAGTATTTATGTTAACAATTGAAAATACTATATAAATTTAATATTTAAAAAAAAAATGAAAACTTTACTTTTATTTTAATATTACAAATACAAATATATTTAAATCATTAAATTTATAAAGAAATTATTACAAATGTATAAAAATGCAAATACAATATATAATTAATTTAAGCAATTATATATTTATAATAATTAACAATCAAATCTAACAATTAAATACAACAAAATATACATCTAATTCATAATGACTATGCTGAATTATATATCTCATCATTGTACAATTATCCCTTATGTTTTTTTCATCTTTCTTGCATTGACTTTATCAAAATACTAATATAGATTTTTTTTTAGTATCACTTTGTCTAGCATTGATTATTAATTTTATTATTTTTTTAGTAATAAATGTAAGAGATTTGAACTCAGACTTTCAAGCACTCTTCAACTATCCACACTATCTCATATAACTAATACACATGATCACACAATATAGAAAAGATAAATAATCATCAATACATATTCCGTGCTAAACCAGCATTCATCAGTTAGTCCAGATTATCATCTCACACACACACATATATAATCAGTGCTCAGTTTATATTAAGATAACAAATCTTCACACTTTAATGGACAGACTTCAATCTATTCCAACCTCCAACTTTTCAACCATCCATATCATTGAAAATCTGATGATGGAAAGCCCAAATCTCATGCCGATGTCGACATTATTGCCATACCCGTGTTGACCTAAGCCACTCTGACCCTTCAAGTATAGGACCTAATCCATTTAAATACATAGAAGAGAGATGGGCAGAATACAAGCTTCATATGTAAATATTTGAAAACCAGGCACTCTTCACAAACCTGGAGCTTAATTGTAAATATAGGGGATTTGATTTGAACTCAGACTTTCAAGCACCCTTCAACTAATCCACACTATTTCATACAAATGATACATATGACCACACACATGTAGAAAACATAAATAATCACCAATACACCTGGGTCTCGTTTTATGCAGATTAATGCGATTTTGAAGTTATGGGATTCATGTTTCTTCTTAATATCTTTCATATTCACTATATTTATTAGATATCAAGAAAATTAAATTATTAATAACTTATTTTGACTTGAAATACTTTTTTTTTTTTCCCAAAAATATAATGTTATATTAGCAGCTAACGTGAATATGGCCTGAAGCTGTATTTAGAATCTTAGCTTCTTTGTAAATAATCTATTTATACTAATGAGTAAATAATAATAATAGATTTATACTTACATATAAAAATATCACAATAAATATTCAAAAATTTTAAACTTTTAAAATGTATTTTGTTAGCTATAACAGAAATAAATAATCTTATAGATTTTAAAAATAAAAAACGAAGATTATTTATTGATTTTATAAACTGAAAATAATCTTTCTAATGATAATGTATAATCTTTTTATTTTTATTGCGATCTCATTTTTTTAATATAGAAACAGAAAACCATTAACACAGCACAAGACTGAAGTGGCGCTAGTTGTACATCACATCACGAATCTGATTTCTTACCAGTTTACAAACGAATGCATAATGTCAAATAGCGGTAATGATTAAAATATGAATGATAAATGTAAAATTAAATAGCATAGTTAATAAAAAAAGTAAAAAATGTTTGTCTTGTATTAATTTTTTTCAAATATTTAAAATTTGTTATTAGTCATACTTTATTTGCTTATTTTTTTAATGCGAATTTTAAAGTAATTTTTCCTTGTTGCTTTGCCTTTATGCAAATTCTGAAAATTACAGAACCCATCCCCCATTTTTCAAGGTAAGTCTATTTTTGTACGATTTTTTTAATGCGGGTTTTTTGCAGAATCTATCTACCACATAAAATGAGACCCAGGTGTATGCGTATTTTGTGCTGAACCAGCAATCATCAGTTGGTCCAGATTATCATCTCCCATACACACATATATAATCAGGGCTGTTTACATTGAGATAGCAAATCTTCACACTTTAATTGACAGGCTTTGATCCACTCCAATCTTCAACTTTTCAGCCATCTATATCACTGAAAATCTGATGGGAAAGCCCAAATCCCATGCTGATGCCAACATTATTGCCATACCCATGTTGACCTCAAGTCATTCTATTATTTATTTTATATAATTTTTATGAATATGGTATTTTAATCCACTTATCTTTTTTTTTATATTTATTATTTTAAACATTACATTATATATTAATTTGCTATCATATCCTTGATATATAATCATTGCAAAAAATCAATTTTTTGATTATATGATTTAAATCTTATGTTAATTTATTGTTCCTGCTTCTGAAAATTTTAATTGCAGTCACTTTTTCATATACTGTTTATATTAAATCAATTTTGCTATATCTCTTATATCAACATTTTAAATATTGTTTTACTATTATAGAATTATTATTATTTACATATACATATCATATCCAGGAAATTTACAGGATCGTCAAATCCTTCTTTAGTAAATTTAATATCATAATTATTATTATTCAATTCTGTAAAAATATTTTTTTGTTTTCAAATGTTATTACATCATTGCGCAATATTTTTCTCTTTTACGTACTTATTGATTATATTAGTTCCATATTATTTATAAACAATGATGGTAAAACATCATTTAAAACACAAACTATGATATATTCATTATTAATTTTCCAATATACATCATTATATTTTAAATATAAGCTCTTATAAATTAGCCGTACACATTTTTGTATTAATAACATGATTTTTTGTTAGTCTTTTTTTTTTTTTAACATTTTAATTACTATATGTATCTTTCTTTACAGCAAGAGTTCCAAAGTAGTCAATTTCAACTTTCTAGGGGTTGAAAGTTTCAATAAAAAAAAATTTGGGGGTTGACAATAGCAAAATAGACTCCTTACTACTGCTATTTTTTTGTTACTTTAAAATATCTATGATTCCAATAGGTACCTAATTAAGAAGTAAAATAATTCAAAAAACACTTTTTTGATAAAAACACATTACATATCAAACTTGTGAGCGAAAAAGTAAAATGTGCCATTAAAAAATCATATGTAAGAATGCATGAAAATACATGTAGCACAAAGATGTCTATGCATTTCTTGTAAAATATATGAAAGCAAGTGCGGACATGAAACCATTGTATGTCTGGACTTGCTTGCAATCAAATGAGATGATATTAGCAGAATCTATCAGTCTTGTACGGTCATGCTTTCATAAAACTATAAACTGGTTCTTTTGATGTACATGTACTTATTTGTAATTTAAACTTTGAATATATTTATTGTGGAGCAGTACTGTGAAAAAGAAAATCAGAGGACAGTTTATTTATTTGAGTTTGAACAAAAATCTTCCATTTCAAATAAGTACATACTTTATTGTTTTTTTTCTTTTATCACATGGGCTGTTTGTTAATAAAAGTTTTTATTTCTTATGACAATAATATGACTAAACCAAAAAAGCAGACAATATAGCTTGGACTATTTGAAGCTAGGATTTGTTCCATCATTATTAAGCAAACATTTACTAATGTGCCTAATATGCGAAAGTCTTTAGGAACGAATTAGCAGTTCACTAAGAATTCACCTGACAAAAAAGAATAAGATTTGTCATACTTTCAATCATTTAAAGATAAATTTCTGAAGAGGCCTACAATAGATATGTTTGTTTCATCATTGAAGCAAAATGATGATGGATGAAGGGCATCGTACAACATATCCCTATTTCATTGCAGTCTGGCAAGCAGCACATTAAAGAGGAGAAACTAATTCTACCAGCCATTGCAGAGGTATTGAGCAATATACTTCACAAACCTGCGCAAGATGTTATAAAAAGAATTCCTTTGAGCAATAACACAGTTCAAAGATGTATCAATGAAATGAGTCATGATGTGAAAAACTGTTTGTGTAATCATTTGCAAAAAAAAGTTTTTTCCCTCCAATTGAACGAGTCAACATTATCCAGTAATAAAACTTTGTTGATGGCATACGTTTGCTTTATACAAGATCAGGAAGTGCATGAAGAGCTGCTTTTTGCTAGAACATTAAAAACTGACACCAGAGACGAATCAATTTTTAATTTAATGGAGCTATTTTTCAGGGAAAAAGCAATTCCACTGACAAATATAATATCTGTTGTGACAGATGAAGCACCAGCTATGGTTGTCATTATTGCGGTTACATAAGTTTCCTGAAACAACACGTACATGAAGTGCTTGCAGTTCACTGCTTAATCCATAGGCAACACTTAGTAGCAAGAACCTTAGTGACAAATTGCATTAATCACTTTAGTTTGTTATAATAGCTTTGAACAAAATTCAAAGTAACGCTTTGAACACTAGACTGTTCGCATGAGTATGCGAGGAAAGTGATAAAGATTTCTATCATTGGTTTTCCATACCGAAGTCCGTTGGTTTTCAAACGTTTACGTTAGTTGAGATTTTTTGGACTTTTTGAATCTGTTTTAGAGTTTTGGAAGACAAGAAAAACCGATATTGCTTATTTGGCAAATTTAATGATGTTAATTTACAACTGCAAGAAGACAGTTTGAATCTTATCAAACCAAAATCGGTCATATTGGTTTTTGTTGCCAGATTAATGTTTTTTAAAAAAAATATTGCAACATCTGAGCTTTCCTAGTTCTCCAACATATTTAAGATAGACACAATCCGGAAGAAAACATCTTGCGTGTGTCAATCAGTTGGAGACTCTTCACTTAGATTTCAAAATTAGGTTTGAAGATATTCTATCATTGGAAATACCATACTAGATAATAAACCCATACACTAATAGTGCAGAACCAAATATAATTTTGCACACTAAACTGATAACCATCAGCATAAATGAAGATTTCAAGATACAATTCAAACAGGGTTATCAAACATTTTGGCTGCAACACTTCTGTACCTAGTTCTATGGATTGTTGTACAAAAGTATTTGCTGGCAATTCCATTGTCGTTTCTAGTAGAGAGAGGCTTCAGTGTAGTTTTAAACCTGCTTTAGAACAGACTTCGATTGCATATCACTGAACATGGAGATTTGAGAATGCAGTTCACTAATTTAAAACCGACATAGATAAATTGTTGACAGATCAGCAGGTGCATCCATCTCATTAAATTCAGTTTTCTAAGCTAAATTCTTATTTTTATAATTCTGTTTAAAATCTTTTGTTGTTGTAATTTTTTTTAAGTTTAATTCTATTTGAATATGCTAATTTTTTCACTTCATTTTTATGTTTAATAAAGTGATTTCAATATTTGTACTTATTTTGAATTTACATATTTATTTCGTAAATGTCAAAAATTAAAAAAAAATTCTGCATTTTTTTGTTTTAATTTTCATTAGTATAGGTTTCAATATTAAATGTTACACAAAATAATGCCATATTCCCAAGTGATTAAAATGAAAAGTTTGATATCTAGTGAAATATTTAATATCAAGTACTGTACATGACTAGGGGTTGACGGTTTTAAAAGATTTTGGTAAAGGGGCCAGCAGTAAAAAAAAGTTTGGGAATTCTTGCTTTACAGGATACATTTTGGATATAATTCTTCTATATCAAATGAATATATATTTTAACAACAACAAAATAAACCTTCAGGAAAATAATATATAATCACTATTTGAAAATTGTGGGATTATATGAATAATAATAATAATAAAGCTAATAATTACATCTTTTATTATTTTTACACAGTAAAAAAAAAACAAAAACATTTAAAAACCTGTTCAATAAAATAAGAATAAAATTTTTATTAAAAAATGATAGAAAAAGGTAAACTTCAAACAAAAGTTACAAACTTGTATTTGGATACTATTGTGTAATAGTTAGCCATTATGATTTTAAGCTAATCCTGATAAGTATATTTTAAAAATAGTCCAATTGTTAAAATATTCAACAGTTCATATTGAAAATTATGAAATTAGATAAACTATTATATATCCTTGGCAGTGTAAGATTTTTTGGCTGAGAGGTTTAAATTAGATAAAGGATACTACAATCATCATTTAGAAATATATATATTTTGCAATATTTTTAATTGTGCAAATTTTCTACATAAATGGAAATAGTCTTAGGTATTGCAAATTATTTTTCAGCAGTTTATTACTGACTTGATTTATCTGAATAAAATAACTTTGAAATTAATATTTCCAATCGTTCTGATTTTACGAAAAAATTCTTAAAAACAGATAATTGATAAATCTGGTTTCAACTTACATAAATAGCATATGGTAATGAGAGTGAAAATGATTCAAAAGACAAACCCCTCATCAATTATTTGTGCAAAAGGATGAATAATAAATTGTTTTTTTACAATTTTATTTTTATTAGAACGTCAGTGCAAGAAGTAGTGGCTTGGTAGAAAGTATGTTAAATTAACCAATAAATACCATGATTAAGTGCAAATATTTCATTATCAATGCTGATAGTTTGTTATTATTTGTAACTCCTTAACACAATTTACTCTATCACCTAAAATATCAAAGATTTTCCTAAGACATTTTAATGCGTAATGAAAATAAGATATTAATTATATTCTTGATATCTAGTGTTCAATTTTTTTTAAAAAGAGTTAATATTTATTTATTAGTGACAAAAAAAGAGCAATTAATACTCTCGGGTTTTATAAGATTAATGCTACATATGAGTAAACTGTTATTAATCTAATATTAATAAAAATAAATTTCCAATTATGTTAGAAGATGATAAAAAAGTATTTTCTGATAAAAAAAATAATTGTAGCAATATCAAATAAAATTTCAATAAAATCATGTAAATTTCAAGAATTTAATATGAAGTGTTGAGCATATGTATTTCTCAAACTTGGATCTTGAATTTCAGCCTTTGAAGTTTGATGCTGGTTCAGGACGATAAAATTCTGCTAGCAGTAATAATGTAAAATAAGGATGCATTGAGATAATCAAAGATAAACTTTCATAGTAAAATGAAAGAAATTGAAAAGAGAACCCGTAACATGTTTATAGGGTGCAGAACATATGAATAAATTAAAATGGAATAAAACATACAAAGAATAAAACTATAAGACAGCAGAAAATATAAACCATGATGCTCATTATTGCATGATATGAGAACAGGAAATGCAGTTAAAACAATAATTGTAAAAAGTTTTCTAAAGTTTAAAATTGGAATTTTGCGCAATTAAATAGAAAAAAGTTTGGATTGTATTTGAAAGACATTTTAATTTTCTGCCTTTCAATCTAAAAAATAATTAATATAACTTTTCTTATTGTTTGAAAAATAAATATTATGGCAGGTAAACAATTTTAATTTTATTTGTTTTATCATCTAATACAGCATTTTCCAACCTTTTTTGGCTCGCATACCACATCACGCTAAATTGTACCACTTCGTAAAAATGATTGTATTTTGTGAAATTTGTTATTGCGAGTGTGTTATTTTATTTGCATTATACATATTATAGGGTGACCATGTATTCACATCACATAATGAGACAAATTACATTGTAACATGCCTAAACGTCATGCTGGATTATAAACTCACTGAAATTATAAACTCACTGTAACATATATGTATGTGTTTGTTCAAAGTATCATATTTATCTACTATTTTGTCATATTTCATTTACTAATAAATGGTTTTAATAAAAACACAAAATTATAAAAACCCAATTAATATATTTTCTTATTATAATCAAATGTTTTTATAAAATAAATTTAATGAGATCCTTGTGCTTGTTTCGAAAACATAATTTTTTGAAATTTGGTTCAGAAGATGCAAGATATACCCTTAAGTCTACAGCTGCATTCAATCTGTTTCAATACTTTTTTAAAAAAAAAAATATATGAAGAAAAAGCCCTTTCTACTAATTCCATACTAGTAAATGGTAATAATAATTTAAGAGCTTTCTCAGAAAACTGTTCATATTCTTTAATGTTTAACCAAAATTAATTAGATTGTGTCGATAATTCTATTAAATTTTTTTTCTCTTTTATTGATAATGATGTATCTTTTTTTAAATTTTCTTCATAGAAGAGATTTGAAATCCACTTATCATTTGTGTTTTCGGGTTTTGGAAAATATTCCATGAAAGACAAGTTTAATCCTGTTAAATGTGCTATTAGATTTTCTGTATATCTTGAGACAGACTAACCTTATTTTCAAACAAAAAAATATGTAGAGTTTCGAATTTGTTTTCAATACACCGTTTCCAAAAATCTAATTTCTTAATCATACTTTCAATTTTATCATTAACATTAAAGATCGTTATCGAGTTATTCTGAAGTGTCAAATTTAAGTTCATTTATTTGCAAAAAATATCAGATAAATATGCAAGCACCTGAAGCCAATCAAAATCATACAATTTCGAAGAGAGATCAAAAGGATTGTCTTAAAAAAAAAAAACCTGTGCTTCTTGTCTAAGTTCGAATAAGCAGGTTATATAGGGATCAATGAATTTTAATAAACAAAGACGATACAATCACAAACAATACCCTGTCACTTGTAAGCCATGCGGTGAAGTGAATGAGAGTGCAGCACTATCACAACAGTGGCGGCGACATCTCAAGTTACTGGTGGCTAACGGCTAAATTTAAAAATGCACTCCAAAAAAAAAAAAAAAACGATATCAATTGCTGAATTTTCGATCATCGACTGTACATATTAACAACTTTACTGTATAATATTATTCATTAAAATAATTTTTATGAATTATAGGAAAAAACGTTTCTATGATATTTTTATGATTTAATTTTTTTTATTTTTTATGTCCGCCATTATTGATTATTTTTCGTGTACCACCAACCAGCAACTCGTGTACTACCAGTGGTACGCGTACCACAGGTTGGGAAACGCTGATCTAATACAATATTGGCAAGTCACTTGCGTAAATAACATACTTTATGATTTTAAAACATGCTTCTATAATAAGAAAAAGAATGAATAAATAAAAGATTTACAAAAAAATAAATAAAACTTGTAATGATTACATCCCCTGTTGCTATATATGGAATCTTTTTATTATTATTAGATAAAACAATGCAAAAAGAAAAGTTGATGATGGCACCTCTATAGTTACATATCAAAATGCATTGAGAATTAAAAAAAAATGAAACAAAACTAAGATATATCATTTTTATATTGTTAACATATTTCTCAGTTTGCGTAGATTGTTTTTATCAGTAACAATTTGTAGATCTATATCTGCAACTAAAAAATATTATCAGGTAAACTTTTCAGCTTGCAATAGCTAATATTTTTTTTTATTATAATCAGTGACTTATTGAATGAATACATGGCATGGACCCTTAGTGAAATTTATAATGTAAACTCCAAAATTGACACTCTAATATAAATTATATTGCAGAAGCAAACAAAGGCAAACTACCACTAACAATGATCAAGTCTTATCACTTGATTCTAATATTCTTTTACTAATTAACACTCTACCTGTCATTAATTATAATGAACATCTCTTAGTATATATATACACATAGCTGGCATTAAGTTTAACTTCACAAGTTCTCTATTCTAGCACTGCATTAAACCATGCACAACTAAAAAAAAAAACAATTACAGATGACTTTTGTTATGACTATACAAATCTAGGGGTGAAATATGTCCACATGTATCACAAGCTGGGCTTTTATTTTGTTTAATTATGCGATGGTGTCTTTTAAATGTTTTTGAACTACTCATTAATTGTAACTCTATCAGTCATATCTTTTCTAATGAAATCAAACAATATTGCATTGCTGCGTGTGACTTTGAGATTAAGATTTATAAAAGTAAATACGGTATGCTTCACCCATAAAAATCATGGTACAGTTCATTACAAAATATTTTTTAGGACATTATTTATTCATTTCACATAATCAATCTAGAAAACATGAGATTTTTTTTTAATAGTACACTATTTAGGATCACAATCAAAAAGCTAAAGAACAAGTTGAGTCTCATATTTTTAGAATCTTTTGGAGAATCCATGATTAAAATTTTTCTAATGCTTTATGTTACATCAATATGGTTTCAGGTCTCATAATAAAATGGGTACAATAATAGTTTTCATGTAATTAATGCAACAACAGCTTATGTTTGCAACTCAAAAAACTATCCTGATACTTAAATTGATATTTTCAAGTTGATGACCATACAAGCAGAAAGTAGTTGAAGATATTTCTTCTATCATTAGTACATAAAAGATTTGAATTTTTATGAACATTAATTATTCTATAAATCAACGTTTGAACTACTGAAATGCAATAAATCTAGAAACCAAAAAGATGAAGCTTTTGTGTTTTCTTTTAATTATTCACATTTTTAAAAATTCTACAATCAAATTCTGTATTATATATAGCTTCATGAAGCCATCTATAAATTGTTTTCAAATATTATTGTCATGAAAATAAAAAAACTTTTTTAATATAAACATTCAAATGCATCAGATTTTCTGCCATCACATAAAAGTTTTATAATATGAAAAAACATCAGTGGATAAACAATTAATTTCAAACCCTGATAGTTGAGTCAAATGCTTAAATCAAATCAATAAAAGTAATATATAAATCCAACCTTTGCTCCGGACATTTTTCTTGCAATTGCCTGACAACAAAAACTACTATAGTGTTTCTTGAGACAATAATTGAAAATACTTCTCTGTGATAATAACTGCGACTTTTCTTTGCCCTATATTTTGAACAAATTCAGAACAAAAAAAAAAGCATCTTTAAGATCAGATAGCAAAACTTCACAAATTAATATATTTCTAAAAACTTCCAATAGTTTTGAAGATAATATCATCAAATTTTAAAAATTTCTCCAAGAATCTCATCAGGACTTGCAACTTTTCCATTTTAAAGAATACTTTTAACTTCATTAAGCTGTAAACTTTTGTCCAAATTTAAATGGATGTTTCATTAAAAGCAGTCACATCTATTGTTATTATTCAAAAGACGATTAAAATGGTCCTACCTATTTCAAATATTATGAATAGATATATGATATTGTACTTCAGATAAGCATATTACTTTCACTGTCAAAAAAAAAAAAATTAAAATAATTATGATCAAATAAATATCTATTATGCAGAAATATTTTCATGAAATGAAGATAAAATAAAATACTAGATGAATTAAAATGACAGTACATTTTGGCAAATTTAACAAAATTTAAGGTCTAGATTGGCAAAAATATACATAAATTTTTTGACTGCACTTGACAAAAATTTATTTTCCTTCAATAATTTAAATTTCTAAAATCAAATGAGGTTTCTTATATTTTCATTTGCCTTTGGTTCTCAATTAAAAAAGGTCTCCATTACCATCAACATCTTTAATTCAGATACAATATTTTTTATGGATAATTAAATTTAAATAAATATATTTGATACATTATTACTGATGTGATTGTAAATGAATATTAATAAATTATGACTGGTTTATTATTGTTTCATCTCAATAAAAATGTAATGATAAGATTAGCTATGTCTGGTAATATAGAGAACAAAGTGAATTTCAAATGATTCATTTTAAAAATGTTTCGTGCATAATTTTTTTATTTTTTAAAGTTTCATAAAAATCGTTAGAATTTCTACAATTTACAATATTTGGATCAATCTTTAATGGAATTAATTAATTTAGTTATCTCTAGTTCTGTATATTTCATTTTAGATTCTAAGACTTTGATGTATTCCATATGATTTACAGTTTAAAGAAATTCAAACTAAAATCAATGTAAAGTGAATAATATTCGAACATAAAGAGTTGATCCTTACTTTCCAATGAAATGAAGCTCCTACATTTGTGTTAGCATTTTGAAAATTTTGTCATTATATTAAATAATCAAAGAGTTTGTAACTTAGGACAACGTGATATCTGAGCACCAGTAAGACAGCATTGAACTTCAATCCAAAATTTTTTATCTCTCTAATATATCATTTTACCATTGCATTAAATTAGGTAGGCAAAAATAAATGAATGGTTTGTTACTTGGGAGATTATATGATATCTGAGCATTGAAATGACACATTGATATTCAATTCTAATCTTTAATTCTCAAGTATGTCATTTTACCATTATGCTAAGTTGCAAAAAAGAAAACAATGTCATTAAGATAGCCTTTAAAAAAAAAAAATCTATCTGCATTAAGAATTTGCAAAGACACAACTATTGCTTAATTGTATTTATATGTTGGACTATTTCCATCATCATCTAATATGAGTAGTGAAAGCCTTTAGAAAAATTTAACTTTATTTAAATATTCCAAATACATGCAAATGTTAGTAATAGCAAACATTACAGTTGCATGTATTTGGAATATTTAAATAAAGTTAAATTTTTCTAAAGACATTCACTACTCATATACAGAGAACATTGGATTTTAACCAATCAAAAAAACAAGCAGGATTTAAAAATGGTTTGTATTGAGAGAAGTTATAGAAAGAACCAATGAATATCAGTTGCTGTTATACTTTGGATTTGTACATTATGAAAAGGCATTTGATTTTATAAGCATTTGTTTAGTGATTAAAGCATCGAATCATCAAGATACAGATCCAGGTTACAATCATATTCTATAAAAAATTCAACAGCAACAATTAGATTATATAACGATACTAGGAGGAATAATATTGACGAGTACAACAGGGTGGCTCCATATTTCCATAACTTAATACAAACAGTTTTACAAGAAGTATTTCGGTAATGATCAAGTACTATTACTAAAAAATTGCCACTCAATTTGATCTCACATATAGCCACATCTCAGAAAGAAAAAAAATGCATTTTATGCAAAACTATATAAAAAAAATTATTGTGAAATGTGACAATATTGATAATTATAAATTATAAAGTAAATAATATTTATTTTACAAAGCGCAGATGGTATTGAAATTAAACTGAGAGAGTGCAAACCTCTCAAGCGCTTAGCCAATCAGTCTGCGCTTTGTAAAATAAATATTATTTACATATATTGCTGCAAGTTATAACATCTAAAAATTACTGCGTAGTAAATCGAAAGATTTCACGCTGTATGTTTATAATTAGAACTCAGTGAGTTGAATGTGAAGATATTTAAGTTTCACGCTTTCAGATCTAAGTACTTTGGACTGGCTTGGATATATAGAAAGACAAGTAAAGAAGAGAGTGGAACCACTCTTTTCTTGTTAAATTCTCTGTCTCAGTATTTGTGATTTGATTGGCTAAGCGCTTGAGAGGTTTGCACTCTCTCAGTTTAATTTCAAATTATAAAGTAATAGTTTTAATGTATATTTAAGAAATCCATATTTAAAGTAGAATAAAAAATCTATGAATTTGGAGAATGAATTGGATTTTTGACTGTTATGAGTTTGTTTAGATGTACTTTCAGTTTAGATGATGGATAGAGGGTTTACCCTACTAATCATAAAAATTATTCAATATTTAAAAATATCATCAATAAATTAGAATACCTTATGATATTACTAGGTTTTTCGATTGAGAATTAAGATATATTAAAACTAGCTTACATCTTTGTCCAAAGACTAATTGAGGCAAATAAACAATATGAGGTATATATGGTAATTTGCCATTCCTTCAATATTTAAAGCTACTTAGTTTTTTTTGCAAATAATTTCAAAAATATATTAATAATTTTTATTAGTCATTCATTATAGACACTATCCAATAATGAATAATGTTTCTGTAGTGTAAATTTCACTACACTACTTTCACTCAAGGTAGAGAATGGTTTCCATCCATTTTTAAGACATCGAGGAAAGATGTAATCATAAATAGGTGACTAAAGATATATGAAAAAATGTATGATCCCTAAGATGTATACTTTGTGTTGAACCAGCACTCATCAGTTGGCTCCAATCACAATCTCTTACATATATCTTTATCATTGTTCAGTATATATATAGATAGCAAATTACTTAATGGAAGTATAATTTTTATTAGTCATTCATTAGACTAGAGACCATCCAATAATGAATAATATTTCTGTAATGTAAATTTCATTATAACACTCTCATTCAAGTTGGTTTCTATTCATTATTAACATCTTGTGGAGGGATGTAATCATAAACATATGACCAGACATGTGAAAAAGACATGATGAGTGCTGGTTCAGCACAAAATGTGCATCATGGGGATCACACATCTTTTTCACATATCTTTAGTGATATGTTTATGATTATATCCCCCGACAAGGTGTAAAAAGCAGATAGAAAACAGTTAGTTCTTTACTTTGAGAGAGAGAGAGAGTGATATAGTGAAATTTATGTTACAAAAACATTATTCATTATTGGACAATCTCTAGTCTAATGAATGATTAATAAAAATTATTAATATACTTTCATTAAGTGATTTGTATCAAAGTTGTGAGGGCAGCACAATTTGCTATATATATATAAATGTACTAAACAATGATAAAGATATGGTAGAGATAGCTTTCTATCTGCTTTTAATACCTAGTTGAAAGATGTAATCATAAACATATGACCAAAGGCATGTGAAAAAGATGTATGATTTCCAAGATGCACTTTTTGTGCTGAACAAGCACTCATACGTTGGCCCCGACTACAAGAGATTATAGTTATATGTTTATGATTACATCTCTCCAATAGATATTAAAAATAGATAGAAACCCATCTCTACCTTGAGTAAGCATGCTGCAATGAAATTTACACTACATAAATATAATTTCAAAAATATATTTCTATTTTTGAACTTTTAGGCTGACGAAGCAGCCATATCGAATATTTAAAAAATTATGTTAAACCACAAATTTTATTATACGTTTTTATTATTCAAAAATGACATATGTATTGGTTGAAACATAAAACACCAAAGAATGTAATTAAGCTGAAAAAAATATAATCATTGATATTCAAAGTAATAAAAAAGAATAAAAATTAATATTTCTAATAATTATTTTCATATTACTTCATAAATTCAAAATTATCATGCATACAACTTAAAATTATATTTTTGGTAGTAGGTTAGTTGGATTCATCATAAAATTTCTAAAAAATTGGTATATAATAAACTTACCTAAGGTATCCATCATTTGAAAACTTCATAAAATAAAGACATTAGCACTTTTCATTTTTCCTAGAAGCTCTTCAAAATGTATTTCCATACAGGGGTTTGCAATGATTAAGTCATCCCTAATAACATCCCTTATAACAAGTAGTTAATATTGACAATAATTAGTATAATTTGAATATTATAATAAAGAACTTCAATACAGTTTGTAATTTATTAAAAAGTATTACTAAAATAGTCACTATACACAAAATAAAATAATAAAATAAGATATAGAGTTAAGCTTGACGTACATAAGTTAGTAGTTTAGAATTAGTGCGATGTAGTATTATTTATCCTATCTTTATAGGTTTTGAGGGCTCATATTGTTTCATGCTACTATGACCATAAATTTAGTAATAACTTCATCAACTGCCACTTCTCTTTGCATTTGATATGCAGCTTTGAAATTTACATTGCAGTAGTGTATAATCAGCCTAAGTTTATATACGGTCAAAATCTTTTCTTTTAGCATTTGCATATTTTTATTATTATTAAAATGCAGATAAGACATTGTAGAAAAATCTAAACCGGGTCATAATATTTGCAAAATATGTTTATCTTTGTCTCATATGACCTAATTCAAATACTGGACCCAAGCCCACATCATACCAAAAAATGCAGATATTCATGATATAAATGTACACAATCACGAGCTATTTTTTTGATTAATGTATATGTAAATTTCAATAATAATTTTTTTTGGAAATTTTTTATCAAATATAAATTCAAATAATAATTAAAAAATATATAAAAATAAATACTTACCATTGGCCCCCAATAACGTTGATGCTTCTAAATACATCAGAAAAGTTTGTATTTTTTCAGACATATTTTTCAGGGCGAATATTTTTCCTTAATGAAAAAATTGAGAGAAAGACAAAAAAATTCAATTTACTTGATCACAAAAATTATCATAAAATTTTTATTTTTTATCGTAGAAAAAAATCTTATCTTTTCTGAAACTAGAAAGATGGAAAAGAAAGTATAAAAAGCGCATGTGTAGACTGCGTAATCTCCGTTAATATTAACTTCAAACCGGATGTTTATAATTTGAAAACTCTTGCCCACATTATGCAAGCATAATAATGATTAAACCAATTTGTGTAAAATCTTACACAATTAACATGTCTGAATGGTTCAAAATAGTTATGGAAATAGATCAATTATCAACAGCCACAACTACAAAAGAGACAACTGATAGAAGTAACAAAGAAATAATGGTTCAGAATATCATTTTACAGGAGAGATAACTGAAGAAAAAAAAAAAACTCTACCAAATGTAGATAAATAATATTATTGAAAAGTTGCTAAATTAGATGCACTAGATTTAGTATCAGAAAAAAAAGCTCAAAACTAAATTCCTGAATGAAAATGATGATTCGCAAATAAATTTTGTTAGCCGAGAGGTCATCGCAGCTGCCTTGCAAGTAAGTAGTTGGTTGCAGACAGTTGTGGGATTGCCTCCTGTGTGATGCTATGACATATGGGGGGAAAAAAATTAAAATCTATAAAGTAAAATATAACTATTATTTCTAAATTTGATTTAGTAAATAATTTCCCAAAATTAATGCACCCCCCCCCCCCAACAAAAAACACTAACTGATATATTAAAAAATTGCAAAAGCTCTAATGGGATTATGCAAAACTTGTTACTTCTTAAAGATAAGTTATAAAGGCATCAAAGTTATTTCAGATGTCTATTTTTCAATTTATCTCAGAAAATTGATGAAGATGCTCAATAAATATAATGTTAAACGTGGAAATTAAATTATAAATATTAATACAATTGAATATGTATGTTTTTATGACAACTGTGGGAAATATAACTAAAATTCAAAAAATATGGCTGAATCTCTAGGAGATCCCTCAATCCATAATAGGAAACTTCATATCCTTCTATTTTCTGAAAAAAATAAATTCAGGAATTAATTTGGAGATATAATAAATGGCTACAAGAAGCAGACTTTGGATTTAAAAAATTTCATACTAATTGAAATCAAACACAACTTCTAATCAGATACTTTAATGATTGATAAAGAGCAAGAATTCTAATGCAATAATTTTGAAAGGAAACTGAAATTCTTTAAAAGTAAAAACTAGGCCACATTAAAGAGAGACTATCACTTATATTAAATTGCTACTGAGTCTAAAAATAGAGTAGATATTATGATATTTTGTGCTATTCAGCTACTTTTTATAAATTTGAAATCAAGACATATTATCATTTGAATAACAAAGCAATTTTGATAGTATTATGTTTAAAGATTGACTTGTCTCAAAATTATAACATTTAAAGCAAACTAAAGGCTATAGAATGAGAACTAATTCTAGCTAGTTCAGACAATAAAAATTTGAAAAATCAAGATAAATTAGCAGCAAAAATGATTGTATAATCAATACCAAAAAATAAATAGAAGTTAATATAACAAAAGATATGTTTTCTAAATATTCTATAAAATAAAGACTATTGAATCAATATATCAAATCTTACCATATAATACAAAATCATTCATACACTTTACTACCGTTATACAATGCTTTATTTACCACCCTCTTTTACAGTTTATAGTTTCGATTGCCCCAGTAATCTTCTTCAGAACTTTTATATCTCCTAACTTCAACAAAAAAGTTCTGAAAAAGATTGCTGGGACAATTGAAATTGTAAACTGTAAAAGAGAGTGGTTACGGGTGAAGTTAGGAGATATAAAAGTTCTGAAGAAGATTGCTGGGCAGTCGAAACTGTAAAAGAAGGTGGTAAACAAAGCATTGTATAATAGTAGTAAAGTTCATGGATGATTTAGTAATATATGGTATACATTTGGCAATGCAATAAGAAAGAGTAGTTATTATATCAAATCTTGAAGACTTTAATTTGCCTAGTTTTTTTATAATAAATGTTAATGAATAATAACAAATTTATAGTGGTAATGATAGCACAAAACATTTTTATTTCCATCATATGAATTCATTTAGATTGAAAGAATATAAAATATTTAACAAACAAATCAAATATTTAATAAATTCATTTTTTTTACAGCAAAAATAAGATTAAAAATTACAACTAAAAGAGCATAATACACAAATTGCTCTCCACACACAAACATTTTATAATTATATTAACAAAAGTTTTCTAAAAGTAGTCTACAATGAATAATAAATATATGAAAATTATAAATAATAGACTAAACCAACAGTAGGAAAATGCGGCTTTTAGTCGAGTTAAGTGTAATTCCCAATGAAATCTGATTTTATTTTTATTATCTCAGATTTTTTTTTTAATTACACAAAAATTTGTAATATGATAGAAATTTTTATCAAATATTTTTTTTACCTATTTTATTACAAATTCCATCATGTATATTGAAACGATAACTTTCCAAGCCCCTATCGTTTCACCATCAAACCTAATGACTCTCTCATCTGTGCTAAGTTCGAACCTATTTAAATGTTAATAAATTTAAAATTCGTTCATGTCGTATAAACAGTATTATATATTTACGTGCGAACCAACGCTATAATTAGATAGGATTAGTAAAATTATAGAGTACTAAATTTATTTAATATTTCTAAAAATGTTCGTTATATTATTTAAGTTAGAAGTAAATTATTAATTTTGTTGTTTAATATTGTAATTTTGTATGTGGATATATAATCTGTGCTATATAGAAGAAAGACATGATTTAAAATATGTAAAAGCCGTTATCTAAAAATACTATTAAATGTTTCTTTAAAAATTGTTAAAAGATTTCTTGTTTTAAATATATTTCAGGGAAAAGTTTCTCGAAAATATATTTAAAAGCTATATCAATATGTTTATGTTTTTGTTTTTAAAAAAATGTTAAAAAGTTGTTTTTAATGTAAGATTAAAAATAAAAGCTGGTCAAGTAATTAAAAAGATTTCTGGTTGTAAACAAGTGTCATTAATGACCACACCTGGAATTCGTAAAAAGTAAAACTAGTTCAAAATTTACTAATTAAAATCTCCTTAGATAAGATTAAGTTATTTTAAAATCTAAATTGGACAATTGTTTGCAACGAAAAATCTTAATTATAATAATAGCTTATGGAATGTTTCTAACATAAGTTATCTAAGATCTGGATTATAAATTGAAAGTTATTTAATTAAATTCCTGAGTTTAGTGAGTTTTGAGGCGAGAGATTCCGATAAGGAAAACATATAAATACTCTGTATTTTTAACAGAAAAGACAGCCATATTGTTAGTGAGAATTGCAGCCAGTCTTCATAATTGTTAATGTTTAACATGTCCGGCTAAAAGCGGGCTTCTTGTTGCTGTTACTCCGCGGGAGAACGGGGTTTCTCTCGTCGAAATGCCTAAACCACCATCATGCCGCTAGCAGAGATCAGTCTAACAGAATTGGAAAGATGATGCCGCCCAGTCAAACTAAACCAAACCAACAGCCAAGAACTTGCAGTCCAGATAAATAATACCGGTACCGTTTTATTTTTCAAACCGCAGAGCTCTGTGTAATTCTTTATGTAAATATATCTATATAAGTTAGCTGACTTTCCTTTTAAAATAATGATAAAGCTAAATGTAATCAAAACTTAAAATCCATTGAATATTTTAAATATGTCAATTGCTATCAAAATTTAATGTTGTTAAAGTTTAAATAATCTGACTTATTTATATTTTCCATTCACTTCAAAGTAAATTATTTAATTTAAAGTTATATCACTGCGGTTGTGTCTATATTTCTTTGCTTATTTTATTTAAATGCTTATTATATTTTATATGCCAATATTTCGAAACAGTGGGCATTAATTTCATGTTTTTAAGAAGATATTATTTGAAAATCGTTTAATTTGTTTATAGCGTCAACTTTCTGCGCTGTTTCGAAATCCTATTTTTTATTATTTAAAAGATTTAATATGTGAAATGTGGCTTTTTTAATCAACCGTTTAAAAACTTAACTTGATAAGTTTATTTTAGAATTAAATTTAGCCTTGATCGTATTTATAAGTATATTTGACATTTAAATTCTTAAGTCCATAGAAATATACTTTCCCTCATTAAATATTTATTATCTATAAGTAACTTAATAGTTCGAGCATGTCAAAGTACAGATGTATTAATATTCCCTTTAGTAGCATAGACATTTATTATCAGGCTACAAAAGAGTTGGTCCCAATTTGATAGAGCTAATATGCTATTAACTCGTATTTCATAGTATGAAATATACTATTCTTTGCTTGGCGGATGTGATATTATTTTATAAAAATATTCTCGTTTTGCTGCTATACGTAATATACGTATCTCAAGATGGAACCACAGCGTTGCCAGCACATCTTCTCTTATAGGGTAGAGCAGTAGCGAAGCCTGAGCCAAGGCCAGGTTAGCACGTAAGTCCCCCGCCATTCCTGAACACAATGTTCCTTTTCACGCAGCATTGCGATCGGTTACAGGGTACCGGCATTTGTCGCAAGAACCCTGAAGTTATTTCATCCATCCGCAGAGCGACTTTTCCTATTATTGTTTACCTGTGCCATAGCGCATTGGTAAAATCTTATTTCAGCCAACTCTCCCACCTTAACATAACACTTTCAGCATTCTGAAAATTTCTCTCGAAAGCCATGTTCGATTGATCGTTACTTGAGCTGATTTATGCGCTCGTTATTAAGTATATATATATATATTTTAGTAAATGAATTCATGATCAAAGTTCAATATAATTATTTATATAACAGCCACCAATATAATAGGATTTGGCTTAAATAGATTTATAGACATAACGTAGTGATTAAATGTGCATCAGTTGTAAAGAAATTCATAAGATGGGCATATGTTAAACCCATTTATGAAAATTTAATGAAATTATTTATATAAGCTATTTTGAATTGTATATAAAAAGAGAATGTGTTCTATTATCCACCCAAGGTTTGCGTACGTTCTACGCTGAATGCGATTGTAAATAAGTGATATATAGATATGAGTTGTAAATAAATATATAATTAGTTTAATGTATTTCATTCTCTGTCTCGTTATTGATCTAATTCAATCCAATTCCAATTATTATTTATAGCCTATATATGTGAAAACTATGCATTAAGTTAAATAAGATTAGTGATATATTTTAGTCAATTAAGAACCTCTCTTTTAATTATCAGAATCTTATTGCTTCTCCGTGACCTATGTCGGCCGTGTGGAAAGAGGTATACTACATGTAATTTCAAGGTGGTCATTTGTAGGGTCTTGAGTCTTGGAATCCTGGCTCACGAATTGAAGTGTGGTCGGACTTGGGATGTCACAGTCCTAGTCTGGTCAGCTTCGGTCTCTTTTGCTTGGATTCTGAATTCTGTTATGCGAATGTACAAACTTGACTGTTACAATATATGTACATACTATTTTCAAATATACTGACTGTATGTTAATGATATCTACAGAATCTTATAAAAGAATTACGTACACTTCTGGAATCATCACTTACGTATATTTATGATTTGTTGTTATATATTTCAATGATAGTTTTTTTATCAGCTAAATGTTTTTTTTTTCCAAAAACTCTGGTAAGTAGACTATAGAATTAAGTAATTTAAACTTGCTTATGATGTGTAATTGTTCTGCAGCATTAACATAACCTTTTTAAAGATATGCATACAGTTTAAAAAAATTATCTTAATTGTTTGTAATTAGTGGCACTTAAGAGTTTCATGTTTTTTTAAAACAATTATATATATATATATAAAAAACTCTTGAAAATAAAACTTGAAAGCATTTGCTTGACTTTGGTTATGTTATTTCTATTTTTGGTGATAAATAATAAAACAGAATATCAACCAAAAATAAATATAGTTCAAAGTTACTTTTAATTATTTTAAATTGTTTTTATTTTAAACCACTAAACATCACATGATCACTATCTCATACTAGCACAAGCCTTCTGGCATCCGTTGATTACTCTGGTTGACACAGGGTAGCATTACTGTATGAAGAGAGTTTTGCCTTGTTTTTATTTTAATTTTATTTTAAGGAGCCATATTTCTTTAAGATTTTCTTGCACCGTGTACTAATCTTTTAATTCAAGACTTCATATTTAGACATTTTTATTTAATTATTTTGTTTGAATTTCAGATTTTGGAAATAAATTTACTTAAATTTTTTGTTAATATGACCTAAGAAAATATCAAAAAATGAAAATATAAACAAGAAAATAAAGCTTTGAGAAAGAATGGGTAGAAAAATTTGCTTTTATTGACAATAATGGAAAGTTACTGTGTCTTATTTAAAGTTACAATTGCAAACAACAAAATAAGCAATTTATGTCAATATTATGAAATAAGTCATCCACTTTTCAACACAATATCCACACAATTCAAAATTGTGAATAGAGAAAAATGATTGCAATTATTGCAATCAAGCTTTCATAAGCAATAAGGCCTCTTATGACAGTCAACAAAGTTAGTTTTTTGATAGCTTGGAATATTGCTTAAACCAAACATCCAAATGGAGAAGAATTTATTAAAAAAAACTTTGAAGAAGTAGTTAAAGTTTTGGATCTAGATAATACAAAATTGTATAAATTCATCACAAGTTTCTATACCATGCTGTATAAGTGAGCATCATATTAGTGAAATTAGTAAAAGTGTTGCATTCAGTTTAGATCTTAACAAGTCTACAGATATTTAGGATGTTCCACAATTGGTCATTTTTGTCGGCTATATATGTGAAGGAAGAAATATTAAAACCTACTAGCTCTTATCAAAATGACTTGCCTTATTGATGTGATGAGATAATGAACATGTTTGAATTGCCTCATGATAAACCTGTAAGTATTGTGACTGATGGAGCCGCTGCTATGATAGGGAAAAACTAGGTCTTATTGGTCTTTCAAACAACAATTCTAAAATTCCAGGTTTGTACCTCTTTACTGCATAATTATCACAAACATCTCATAATGACATCCTTAAATTATGAAAATGTGTGGAAGATTGTTTTATAGATTGTGAATTTAATTAGAACAAAGGCCAAAACACTTAGTCAATTTAAGAACTTTTTAGAAAGGTTAAATGACAAAACAGATAAATTGCCCATTGATCTCTACTTATGGGCTATTCTAAGATGGCTGTCAACTTACAATGTTCTGAGCTATTTTGTGGAACTCCTAAATATTATCAGAACATTTAAAAAAAAATACCCAGAATTAGAAAATGAAATCTGGCTTTGACTTAATGTTCCTTAAAGACCTTATGGACTTAATTTGGCTTTACAAGGAAAGGGAAAAATGAGTAATGATTTATCACAAAATGTATTTAGTTTTGAAGCTATACTTCAGCTTTATGTGCATAATCTTAAGTCCAGAATATTTAATTATTTTTGAAGAATAAAAGCAAATATAATTAATTTCAAAGAAAAAAAATTAGATGCATATAAAGAAAAAATTGGATGGATTGTAAGCAGATTTCAAATGTAGGTTTAAAGATTTGAAAAGTTTTACATCTACATTTGCATATTTTGTGAACTTATTTATTTGTGAGGTTAGTGAAGATGAAATTCTAATTTCTGAAATAATACTTGTTAAAAAACCAGTTAGAGAATTGGAATTATTAGAGATGAAAAAGGATCAGGCATTGCAAATGCTTCACAAATCTAGTTCTCTAATTGAATTTTGGGAACTTGTGCCAGTCAAAATATCCACTCTTAAAGAAAGCTGCTTGCCAACTAATTTCAATTTCTGGTACAATATAATTGCTGTGAATAATTGTACTGTACAATGAAGTTCATGAATTTGAAATATTTTTCACAGTTGACCAATCAGCATGTCATAGAAGTGCTATGAACCGCTTTAACAAATTATATGCCAAATTTCAAAGATTTGATGAAAGGTCTTCGTGAAATATTACTTTTTATCAATCAATTTTTATTATTAAAATTTTGAAATAATTATTTTGTACTTATTTATTTCTCTTAATTATATTTTCTTATATAATTTATACAGCACTTAAAACTTGTGCAGAATATATCATCACATTAATTAAATTAAATTAAATTTGACTATATGTATTTATTTTTTTGTACTTAAATAATATGGGTACAATATACGAAAAACCAGCATGCGGCTCTCATTGACCTCATGCATGCCCAATCCCGGACTATACAATATGTTTGAACAATAAAATATGATCAAAATGCTACAAGATGAAAATATATTTTTGCTATACATTTAATATTTTAAATACATCTATGAAAAATTTATCCTCAGGAAAAAACCCAGACATAATTAGGTCTTAGTGTGTGAATAGGTCTCTTAAAACTAACCTAAGCTGGTAAAAACTTCTAATGGCAATTTCAAGATGTAAGTTCTTCCATTCACATGTTTAAATTTATTAATTTAAAGATATTCATTTCCATGGCTCTCTCTTTTTTTCTGTTGGTTGAAAAAGAAGTTTGGATTATCATTCTAAGAGAAAAAGAAAGTTTATTACTATTATTTTTACATATTATTTAGATAATTAACAATATTAAAAAAATATAAATTTTTTTTTTGGTTCATAATTTTGCTCTTTTTACTCTGCATACTTTGAAGACTAAAATATGTTTTGAAAAAAAAAAAAAAATAGAACAAATTCAGAATATAATAATGTACTGAAATATCTTCAGGTATCAAAAATATTTGTCAATCAACTATTACATTTTATTATTTTTAATATTTATGCTGTTTCCATGCTCTTAAGCCTATATTTAAACTCTATATCACTTTTTGCACAATTAAACAATTAGATCAATACTGGAATATTACATATATGGAGTTTAATCTGGGAACATTGCAAAGAATCATAATATATAAAATTATAACTTTTTTTATAATTTGTTTACATAACCGTAGAGTATTATAATTTTTTTTTTTTATCTTTGTATTATGGAATTAATGTTTTTTTTTATTTTATTAAACTGAAAATTGTTTAATATTAAAGTTCTTATTTTTATTCCAAATATTGATGTTTTTATTCTTGGATATACATATGTAAATTTAACTTATAAGGCAAAGGAAAAAAAAATTTGACAATATAGATATTAATACTCTCTAAATGTTTTTTAGTTCTTTTCATATCTTTTTCATATTGACAGGTAATGGCTAGTGATTTTTAAAATCATTTCAGTTTTTTTTTTTTTAATTAATTATACTTAGTTTTGTGAAACTCAGGAAAATTTTGTCAAGTATAATTAGTTAATCACTATGTAAATTCAATGAATGAAGAAAAGATTAATGAAGACTGTTTATATAAAATAATTTATTATTATTATAAACTTTTATTCAGAAGACAGAGTCAGTACAATTCTACTAACTGATTATACCACAATGTTTTCAATTTCACAATTTTATTCAAAACTATGAACAGGTCCTTATTTAGAGATCACACAATCAAAACAATTATGAAAAAAATAAGAAATTATGAACGCAATATTTATAAATAACTAGATAAATACCAATTTAAATGTCATAGATATAAATACCAAAGAGAAAAGTAATAATATACTTTATACATTAGCATCCTCCCTCTGTATAAATTTTAACCAATACTAATATGCATCAATATTATAAAAATTCCTAATAACATGCGTACGATAACACACAAATGAAATGGAATATTTGCTTAGGATACTGTATTAATAGTTGTTATTAAATTCACAATTATTTATAATCAGATATTGCTTTGCAATGATCAATTTTATTGTACAGATATTTTTATTAAAATCTAATAAGATATTTAATAGTCCTATATTAGAATGATGTAACTAGTGACATTTTAGTAAAATGCACGAGCTGATAATAGTTTGGGATCTCTATGCTCATTATTAAATTTATGCCAATTCTATTAAGAAAATGGGAGATTCAAATAGAATACAGAATTTCACAGTACAAATCCCCCCTCCCACTGAACTATCTATCTGATATCTCAATAATAATGTGTTTATTTCTTAATGGCTGTTCGAACCACTCTTATATACACGCAATAATAATAACTCTATTAACTCCATGTGTATGTGTGTATTAACAGATACACGCAATAATAATGTAACTATTACAAATGAATACAAGTATGTGTGTGTATGCTTATTAACAGAGATACGCAATAATAATGTAACTATTACAAATATTCAAGTATGTGCGTGTATGCTAAAGGCATCACAGAAACGATTAAGGTTGGTCAGAGATAACCAGACTGACCACTTTGTACCTCGTGTCATGGGATGACCAATGGAAATAGAGTGTTACAAACTGGGACGGCGGGAAAAAACAAGGTCAGACTTGCTAGGTGAAGTTGAGGGATGGATGCGTTTTCCTGAGTGCACAGACACTACTTCACTTTCAGCTCGTCTCGCGGAGAGGTCTACCTCCGAACGTACCAAGGTAGACCTAGGGACCATTACAGGTCGTATAGACTTTAATATTATTTATTGTAAGCCTGCGGGCCTTTAAGACTAGAGTTGTATAATAATGTGTTAGTCAGTTTATCTTCTGTAATAATTGTATTATATATTGATCCTTGTATATGTATTTATGTATATAAACCTATTAACTCCACTACCGTGTTCGTGTGTTAATTATATAATATACTTGCCGCTGTTGAGTGCGATAAATCTCACTCAAACCTCGACCACATAAATATCCCACTAGTACTGGATATTGCACTGGCGCAGTCGTAACAGTTCAATTTGAACCCTAGCAGTCTGCTGACAACCAAATAAGTCAGGCAGAATTATTGAAGTAGCGGTATTAAACGAGTTAGTTATATAAATTGCTTAAAATGCAATCGACAATATCCGAGTTTGACGTCAGAGAGCAAACGAATGGCCTCTGTACGTTCAACAGATTGAAAATTACTGTTTTATTAACAGAGTAGAGGAAGATGCGTATAAAACAGTGACATTATTATGTTTCGCAGGAAAAGGGGTCATACAAATAGCTAACAGATTAGCAGAACCCAACACTCCTGAAAAATTAACCTACAATGAGTTAAAAGATCGTTTGTCAAATTATTTTAATCCTCGCCCGTCTAGGCACATCGCCAGACTTCATTTTCGAAATCGCCATCAAGGCAGAAACGAAAATACGCAGGATTATGACTCAGCCCTACGCGAACTCGCAAAAAACTGCTGTTATGATTCATATTTAGAAGAAGCCCTACTGGAACAATTCCTATGTGGAATGAATAGCGACAGTTTGAGGCAGCAGTTACTGGCTGATAAAGACATAAATTATCGTAAAGTTATCAAACGCAGTATCGCTCACGAAAGTGGTGGAGCAAGCAAAAGAATTTGCTTTGAAAAAAGGCATTGATAGCAATCAAACAGGAATATTTGGTGTTGAAAAACTCAACAAAGGGTCTTCCGATAACAAAACTATTAAACAGACAAATAAAAGTCAGACAAAGTGCTATTGTTGCGGAAAACTAGGTCATATAGCTAAAGATTGCTATTTCAAACACGATCGATGTAGACTGTGTAAAAAAATAGGTCGCATGGCGAGAATGTGTGAAAATAGAACAGTTGACCAAGTTAAAGGAAATAATATACAAAGTATAAATAATACCAAATGTAATATTGTTATAAATAACACGGTTATAAATCAAGCACAGAAATTTATGACTACTGTGAAAGTTTACGGACAACCCCTGTCGATGGAAATAGACAGCGGTAGCGGCATTTCTTTAATATCCGTAGCCGACTGGAATTCGATCAGGGCGGAAATAAGAGAGCCCCCTAGGCTTAGCAATACTAAGCTTAGAGCATCGGATGTAAATGGTAAAGAAATAAAAATTAAGGGTGTAGTCCAAGCCCAAATTTCGAGTAGTAAAGGCAACATTTCAATCTTGCCGCTATATATTGTACACGCCTCCATAAACCCTCTCATTGGTCGGGACTGGTTTACAGAGCTCGGAATTGAAATTTCATTGGTCACAAAAATTGACAGTGAAAAAGACATAAGAGATCGTTTCCCTAAACTTTTTAATGGCAAACCAGGAACGATTAAAACTAAACCTGTGTCACTGGAAATGTCACCAGAGGCCGTGCCAATAATTTGCAGACCTCGGAAGGTCCCCTTCACACAGAAAGAAAAAGTAGCGAAAGAGATAAATGAGTTAGTGAAGAACGGCGTTCTAGAACCGACAGAGGAGACAGTGGGTAACTCCGCTGGTCGTTATCACCAAACCTAACGGACAGATACGCTTGTGCGGCGATTATTGCATAACTGTCAACAAATCTCTAAATAAACACGCCTACCCCGTGTTCCAAACTCCAGAGAAATATTAGCATCACTGCAAAAATCAAAATATTTTGCTAAATTAGATTTAGATGCGGCCTTCCATCAAATTCCAGTAACAAATAAGGCTGCCGAAATTCTAACACTGACTACTCATGTGGGTCTATTCAAATGCAAATGCCTCCCATTTGGCATAGCGTCCGCTCCCAGTATATTCCAAGCAAAAATTGAAACTCTGCTTACTGGATGCGAGGGCGTTATCCCTTATTTTGACGACATATTAATTACTGCAAGATCAGAAAATGAATTGCATTTTCGTCTAACTATTGTCTGTCAAAGGCTAGAAGAGTTTGGAGCGAAATTAAACACTGAAAAATGTATATGGAAGGCCACTGAATTAAAGTTTTTAGGGCATATAGTCTCTAGCTCTGGGACAAGGCCATCCCCCGAAAAGGTCAAAGCAGTGTCAGAAGCTAGAAAGCCTAGTAACGTAAAACAATTGCAGGCTTTTTTGGGTTTGGTAAACTATTTTGAGAACTTCCTAGAGGGCAAAGCTCACATAGCCAAACCATTATACGAGCTACTGAAAAAGAATCAGAAATGGAAATGGGAAGCAACACAAGAAAGGGCTTTTCAAAATACCAAAGCTTAACTTGTATCAAACAAATTACTGGTACACTATGATAGTGATCTTGAAATAACACTAATGACTGATGCATCAGAATATGGAGTGGGGGCAGTAATATGTCACCCAGCTCAATCTGGGGAATGTCCCATAGCATACGCGTCACGCACTTTGTCCAAAGCTGAAAAAAATTAGAGTCAGCTGGATAAGGAAGCGCTAGCTATAGTATTTGGAATTCGTAAATTCCACCAGTATCTATACGGTCGTTATTTCAAAATCATGACAGACCACAAACCACTTCTAGGAATTTTAGGCATCAAACAAATTCCGAAACACCTCAGCCCGCGCATGTTGAGATGGATTAACGTACTCGCCGGGTATGATTACAGTCTGGAATATAGAAAGGGAAAGAATATTGGTCACACTGATGCGTTATCCCGAATGCCTGACAACTCAGAGAATACAACAAGCGAAATAGAAATCAATTATATTGACGTGCTTCAAAGCCACACTCTTAATAGCCGAAAAGTAGCAGCATGGACTAATGAAGACGCTGGCTACAAATGGCTGATGGAAAAAATTAGAAGAGGCTGGCCAGCACAGCGTCCTCCGTTTTTGCACATAGAGCTATGGAAAGCTCGCGAAAAATTATCAATATGTAAAGGTTGCATTCTTAAAGGCGATCAGGTCCTAATACCAAAAATAGGTAGATCGCACATACTAAATTTATTACATGAAGGTCATCCAGGCATTGTCAGGGCAAAAGCGTTAGCCCGTAGTTATGTATGGTAGCCAAGAATCAGCACTGAGAAACATTCATAAAAAAATGTTCTAGCTGTCAGTCATGTGCAAAAGCACCCCCAGCGAAATATGAAGCTTGGAAAGAAGCAGAGAAACCTTGGCAGAGAATTCACATTGACCACTGCGGTCCAATCCATGGACAATTATTTCTGGTAGTGGTCGATGCCTACTCAGGATGGTCAGAATATAAACCAGTGAAAAGCACAAGTTCGGATGAGATTCTGGGCAAGCTCATGGAAATTTTTTCATACCACGGGCTACCGGAAACCCTCGTATCCGATAATGGAACCGGTTTTACGTCTGAAAAATTTGCCGAATTTATGCAGGAATGGGGGATTAAACACATCCTTACCCCCCCTATCACCCCCAATCAAATGGACTGGCCGAGAAAGCGGTACAAAGCTTAAAGTCATCAATGAATAAATTGGGAAAAGGAAGACTCCAAGAGGCAGTTTTCATGGCGTTGCTATATCAGCATTCCACACCCACAGCTAAAACGGGCAGATCACCTGCAGAAAAATACTTAGGCCGGAAATTACGTACAAAGCTCTCAGCAATAATGCCATCAAAAGAGCATCAAATGCCAATTATGACAAACAACAAATTTCCACCTGATGAACGAGTCTGGGTGAAAAATAAATAAATCATGGACTCAGGCATACATGGTACGCCATTTAAGTAAACAAGTGGTTGTTGTCCGTATGGCAGACGGCAAACAATTGCGTAAGCACATTAACCAATTGCGCAAGAGTGCACAACAGAATTCTGTACTCCGTAATTGTTTAAAAGTAATGACAAAGAAAATGATACTCACTATGAAACTAAAAGTGAAACAGAAATCATTACTGCTGACGAAGAAAGTCAAAATAGTGAAGAAAATGAAATAGTCACAGATGGTGAAATTAAATCACTCCCACGCGCAAAGAGGAGAACAAAAATTCCCCTCCGCCTGCACGATTATGTGTTAAGTTCAGAGAAGAAGAAATAAAAAAAAAAATCTTTTTTTTTAAAAAAAAGTGCGTCGCTGAACTTGGGGGAGGCGTGCTATGTGTGTGTGTATTCACATATACACGCAATAATAATAACTCTATTAACTCCATGTGTGTGTGTGTATTAACAGATACACGCAATAATAATGTAACTATTACAAATGAATACAAGTATGTGTGTGTATGCTTATTAACAGAGATACGCAATAATAATGTAACTATTACAAATATTCAAGTATGTGCATGTATGCTAAAGGCATCACAGAAACGATTAAGGTTGGTCAGAGATAACCAGACTGACCACTTTGTACCTCGTGTCATGGGATGACCAATGGAAATAGAGTGTTACAAACCGGGACGGCGGGAAAAAACAAGGTCAGATTTGCTAGGTGAAGTTGAGGGATGGATGCGTTTTCCTGAGTGCACAGACACTACACTTTCAGCTCGTCTCGCGGAGAGATCTACCTCCGAACGTACCAAGGTAGACCTAGGGACCATTACAGGTCGTATAGACTTTAATATTATTTATTGTAAGCCTGCGGGCCTTTAAGACTAGAGTTGTATAATAATGTGTTAGTCAGTTTATCTTCTGTAATAATTGTATTATATATTGATCCTTGTATATGTATTTATGTATATAAACCTATTAACTCCACTACCGTGTTCGTGTGTTAATTATATAATATACTTGCCACTGTTGAGTGCGATAAATCTCACTCAAACCTCGACCACATAAATATCTCACTAGTACTGGATATTGCACTTAACAATATAGAATGTATATGAATGTATGATATTTTTACATAAAATGTATACGCTTTTTAATCAAAATGTGAATGCAAACTACTGAGCACTGAATCTGAAAATATCAAATTGTACTTACCTATTAATCAGTCTTGATTCAAAACAGTGATATATTCTCCTACAGTGGAGCTGAAGAATGGTTCATTTGTTTTGTAGTTTAACTCTGAACTATTACTAGCTTTTGTATATCTTGGGATATTCTGCTTCTCTTAACCAAATATAGCCCCGAGTGGTTTGGTGCAGTCGTAAAAACTCAAGGTCCATGGATCGCAGCCATGCTCAAACTACTTACGAAGTCTTGAGCATAAAATATTAATTATTTTACTCTACATGCTTTGATGCAATGGTAGAATGATAGATTCTTGACATAGAGTCCATGGATTATAATGCAATTGATTCTTTCAGTGCTAGAACTTATTATGAACTGAGCAATAAATCACTTTATTGCTATTGACCAAATATATAGTATTCTATTATCTGGTACTATTATTTAACTCAAGATACTTAGAATAACTCATTAATAACTATCACATTCATTCTCTTTAGATATTTTAATTCATTATTCCCTCTTATATCTTTCCCTTCAATGCCGAAGAGGGATTTTTAATTTTAATATTAGTGACTAAAAAATTCATTTGACTATTTCTCCGAATATTCAAACTCTTTCCTATATAACTTGTTCCTCAAAAAGTTGGACGATAGAAGACATTATGTACATTCACATTTACTTTCAAAATTTCAGCTATTTTGTTTATATGATTACTTCAAATTTAAAAAGATGAAATTCCATCTCCCTTTTACTCATACTTTTTTTTTTTTTTAATGCAATAATATATTAGACTTTTGTTAATATATTCTAGTTAAGCATAGTATTCATTATTTATTTTCATTATCATTATCAGCTGCTAAAGGGAACATTTCATAAGTGACACCATACCACTTTAGTCAAATCTGACTTTCTAATTTCAATTATTAACATTCTTATTAACTACCATTCTTCTATTTCATTTTTTTTCTTAATTTAAAATTTCTTCTAAAATATTCTTCATAATTTGTCTAGAGCTAAGAACACACCCAATTCACCTATTTCTCTTTAATTTCTTTAAAACATTTTTTCTATGCATTCTGTTTAATTCTTCGGTTTTTCTAATTTTATCAATTCAATCTTTTTCCAAATATATATCTCAAAATCTTCAATGATTTTTCTTCTTTTTTATTTAAAAGCCCAATTTTCTGTTTCAGATAAAACTATGTTCTAAACATTTGACACGCCTCTTTATTAGTTATGATTAATAATCTCAGTTTACTAAATATGTATCTCAATAATGGACTCCAGAGTTAAAGGTTTCTGGATAAATTCTCAGTGAAACAAATTTTAAATCTCAATAAAATTGAAAGGAAATGTTATCTGTCATTCTGATGTCAAACATCACTTGATTTCGTGAGCAATCACACCTATTATTTTAATCTCTTTATTTCCCATAATGTCCTTTAGAAAACTTCAACTATTAATTTGCACTGCATGCTCCTCTTAATTAGCATAATTTTTTTACAATTTTATTATATGTCATCAAGCCTATTTTAATTTTTTTTTAAAAAAAATACAATCTCATTACATAACTTCAAAATTTTAATAAACTTTTCTCACTGTTACGAGCTTTTCTCTATATACATTTTGTATGTCTTTATTTTGAATCTCATTATATGGAATTACATTAATATTATCAACACATTTAATACATTGATTTCTTTTTCCTCCATATTAATTCTCTTTTTAATATGTGGACGTTATGCTAATATGAAGAACCGAAAATATATTCGTTAGTTTAAATACTATGACATCTAAATTACAGTTCTAAGATTTAATAGAGAAAAAAAAACATTAATAAAAATCCATATGCAGCTATTAACAAAAATTCTATACTATATACATATGACAGTTTGTAAAACATAAGCTTTATGTTTTTTTTAGTTTATTAAAAAATGTATACAGATTTGAAAAATAATAATTAACTTTTCCTAAAAAACTGTAATCTTGACAGTATATACAATATGTATGCACAATTTAATTCTTTACTTGAAAATAGTTGCTATGCCATAGATTACTATGGTCATTAATGACAATAGTTTATCACTGAATGCCACAATTTTAATAATTCACTTTAGCAATACAAATTTAAAGTTATAAATAATAAATTTCTTTTAAGTCATGGATGAATAATTAACATTAATTACTGCAATTAATAAAAGTTCAACAATTTAAACTTAAAGCATAATTGCTAATTATTTTATTTACAGTATTTAATATTTTTAGATGCATGTATATAACACTTTAACTGTGATTATCTATTTAACTAAGTTGTATATTAACTAGTATCTAAATTTAATAAATGAGTTGAATTTGCTTTATTTGTAGCTATTTCTTATGCCAGGAAAAAAAAATCAGATATGTTTAAGAATATGGTAATTAAATGAAAAAAATTAAAATAATCTTTACAATTTATAAGTAATTTGCTCAAAGATTTAAAGAATACAATTAGGATAAGATTAATATATATATGGATCTAAAATAAAAAATTATATTAATGAAATATATCGCAAATTAAGTATCAGTCTTGTTGCAAATTTTACGATTCATAAGTGGATTTAAAATATACATTTTTCAAAAATACTCATGAAGCCTTTGTCCGGAAGCAGAATGGTATTGGCCAATGAAGTGCATAAATACACGAATAGTTAAGCTCTAGCCTAATAAGTAGTCATTAATATCTGATATCGTTATATAAACGATGTTAAATTGTTGTCATTAAGATTGGCATATTTGGTCGAATATAAAGAATAAATAATAAACAATGATGAATTATTTGAGATGGATTATTTAGGTTAATTAACGAATATAGATAGTTTAGTGAAACTGCATCTTAAAGACCATTAACGTTTTTCTGATTTTATTCATTTCTTTGATAGTAAAATTTAAATAAATAATATATTATATTGACTAGTGATTTTCAATTTTTTAAAAAAAATCAATTATCAAGATAAAATAAGAATATTGTATTGATGTAGTTGGAAAAAAATGATACATATATTCAGATATAGTTGTGAACTTAATTTAAAAGTATTGATTTATTTATAGGAACAGTAAATTCCTTAAAAAGAATTAACACTTCCGGATAAAAACGTGATTTCAATCAACTATCTCTTTAATTCAGGCTTTCAGTGAACATCAGTTTCATCGTATTTATTTATATATAAAAACAATGCACATCATTATGAAAAAAAAATCCCGATCAATAACTAAAATCATACCTGAATAATATTTAAAAATCATTTTTTCTTATCGAAATCAGAAAACAAAACAGATAATGTTAAAATTATTAAAATAAACGTAATAAGCAGAGCTTGGATTTATGACTAATGAATTATTTTTTACATACAAAAATCTTACTGAAACTCACGTTCAGAGTTGTGAAATACTTTAACCCAAAGTTACCTTAAAAAAACACTTTACAGCGCTACATTACCATTTAAATTATATAAAAATCAAAAGGATTCCATGGGACTTCGATACTAATCAAAACTCACTTATGCTTAGTTACGGGCCTGTCGTCATTTCCTGCACATGGTTTAACCACTGAGAAAAAAAATCGATTTTTCTGTAGTATCAGCTGGTTGCATAAATTTTATGTGGTGACATTTGTCACAACATTTTAGCGCTTTTAGAACGATCAAAGTAATGCAATAAACAGGATTAATCGAAAGTAAATTTTATCTATGTATTTTTTAATATTTTTATTAATGTAAATATTAATTAGTTTACATTATACTCATTAAGAGCCTATCCTTCATTTAACTGTTTTCAAAATGGCTGCCGAATTGTGGCGAGAATGTGCCCGGTGGCTTATACAATGTCAAGTTTTACCTCAGGATCATAAAGTTACCTGGCCTAATGCGCAAGTTTTTGATTTAGCACAGACTCTTCGAGATGGAGTATTACTTTGTCATCTTTTAAATAATCTTTCTCCTGGATGCATCGATTTGAAAGACATCAGCCTTCGTCCACAGATGTCCCAGGTTTGGATTTTTATTTCCTGGTTTAAAAGTGAAATTTTTATTAGTTGATAGTACTTAGAATACTGTTTCTTCTATGGAAAAAAAAAAGAAGTTTATTTTCGCGATTTATTTTAAAATTAATCAATATTACCGCTATTTGTTGCTGGTTTGTCTGAATTAAAAAAAAAGTGGGAGGGGATTGCTCCAAACTAGTTTACTTGGAAGTTCTCATCTAATCTGTCAAGGCCTTAAAGTCAACGTTGGTAAATTAGATTGAGTTCGTCTTTTTTTTTCTCTCCTATCACTTTTTTTTTTTTTCATTGAATCCAGGTTTTTTTTTTTAACTGGATGTTTTAAACGTGTGGAGTGTATGCGCGAGAATTTAAAAAGTTTTTTTTTTTTTTTAAAGAGAAACACTTAAAAGGAATTATCTTTTTTAAAAAGGGAAATTATTATTAAAACTTTAATTTTGCGTTTATATATTTAAAGTAATAATTAAAGCTGAAGGGAATAAAAACATTCGTTATTAGTTACTGTACTGGTTTCTCCCTTCATTTCTTTTATAATTAATATAGCTTGTAATGTCGTGGAATGTATATATTGACGTAAATTGAACATGTATTTTGTTGATTTTTGTCTTTAATATAGCTTTGTTATGGAATATATGGAAGCATATATATACACACACTTAAACGAAATAGTATGTATCTTTTAAATTCTATTGTATAAATTATTTGCGTATTATGCGAAAGTGACTGAAAATGTTCGTTTTTGAAAATATAATTACACAATTAATTGTGGTAATTGTTTCTAAACAATAAAAATATCAATTCAGAAAGTCAAATTTCAGAGAAATTAACCCTGAGAAAAGGCGTATGGTTAAAGATGTTTATTTAATGTGAGCTACATTACTCTTTCCTCACGCCTAATTGGTCTGGGCCGAATTAATAATTTATTTTCTGTTTTTCAGAAAGCAATTCATTAATAGTTCATCCCTGTATTTGCCGTATTTTCAAGATTTGTATAGGTGTAATTTCATTACTGATTATTTTGTGGTTTACTATATGTTCGTATTTTTATTATATATTTTTTAATTGCTCTAATCTCCAAATACATATCAAATTGTGTTTTGTTTTCTATGTTTCTGTTAATATATATATATTTTGTTCTGTTGTAATTTTTAATTTTTTTCTCACTTCCGCCATTTTCCAATCCCCCCACCCCGTCTCTACATGTCATATACAAACTCAAAATGTTCCATTGCAAATATTATCGTAAAGCTTAAAATTTATTTCACTAAAAGAACAATAGTAAGCTTGAAAAAGTCTATTCTAACATTGATGATAGGAAAGTTGTTCGGGATGAAAAATTGCTGCAATATATAAGAAATGGTGAAATTATGCAGCTTCATTGAAAATTTAAGTTTTTTGTAAACTTTAATGCCTTCTATATAAGTTTTCCATCAAAGGCTGGTTGAATAAGTAGGCAGTGAAGTACTACTACCAAGAGATTAAACTTGATTATTGTTCATGGTTGTTTACCATTTATTTTAGCATTTCAATTTTAAGACCATATAAATATTAATGAGTTTTTACATCATTAAGATGCATAGTAGATTCATCATTTAAAGGAATTATAATTCATTCTATTACTAGTAAAATTGATTCCAATTTATGGCAGGGGTTATATATTTTACCTTTAATCTTATCTAGAATTTAAAATCATAATGGAATAGTCTGACTTGCTGTAGAATTGAAAATTATTTTTTTTCTGTCTTCAAATTGAAACTGTAACACTCATCATCATCAACCATTATCAATCCACTGCAGGATGAAGGTCTCTCCAAGTTCAATCCATCTTCTCCAATCTTTAACTTCTCTTCACCACATCACCCCTGCACACTTTCTTATTTCATCCATCCATCTCACATGTGGTCTCTTTCTGGGTCTTTTACAATCTCCTGGAATCCAGTTTAAGATTTCAAATGTTCATTTATTATCATCTCTTCTAGCAATATGTCCAGTCCAACTCCACTTCAATCTTTTAATTTTTTCAATGAGGTCAGTAACACCTGTTTGTTCTCTTATCCATACATTGCGTTTTCGATCTCCTTGTTACTCCCAACATGCATCTCTCCATACTTCATTGAGAGGTCAATCTTTAATTGTTAAAAAGTTTTTAACAGCACTAAGTATATTCAGGATTACAAAAACAAAAATTTTTATAATAGGCTTTATAACATTACATTATTAATCATCTTTCGAATTTATATATACTCTGCATTTTAATGTAGTAGCAAATTGACAGACTCAAAAGATAAAAGTTTTTTTGAAGATCAACTATTTACTTGACTTTCTAAACAATCATTTATTTGTTTATAATTCACATTTTTCTTTTTTTTTTCTAATCTACATCTCTTGTTTAAGAAGTCATATAACTTTTAAGCTTCAAAGTAGTCTATTGATTATGACTATTCCACTTGAGACAAAGTTACTTTTCTTTTTTAACTGACATTAGCAGGAAGTCAATCTATAAATCGTTAGCTCATGAATCCATAAGTTTACCATTGCACTAAATCATTTTAAAGATATATCTTCAATAATTTCTCATCACAATTATTTATTTATTTAAATAAATACATATATTTTAATGGAGTAAATAAATCTTAATTTATTTTATTTTGTACTTGATTTGAGACACAACTTATAATAATGACATTTATTCCACATAAATCAAGTTGGAAAAATTCTAGTGCAATAATAATAAATTAGTTTTTAATAAAATAATTTATTAGTTAATAAACAATAGAAATTTTAATGAGCATTCGGAGATTGAATCATTTTTATTTATATACTATTTGAATATTTAATTAAATAGCATTATTTATGAAAGCAGATCTAAATGAATAAAAAAATAAAGTATCTTAAGAATGTAATTAGTTAAAATATATTAATCTGTGATATTTACACTTGAAATGTCATTTGTTTTAGTATCAAAATTTGATTAGCAATAATTTTATTTCATTTGTAATTATATTTAAATAAATATGATCATTTTAGTTGTAGAATAGGAATAAAAACAGTGACAGAAAACAGCAGAAGTAAATATAGTTAGAATTGTTGTGTATATAATCAAAAGTTGGAAATGTTTAGTAAACATACAGTTCTGTTGACATAGTTATTAAATAAATGAAGATATAAGTTAAATGAAGATAAAGAAAAAGAAAACTGTTTTGTTCTAATTTTTTTATATGTGTTAGTATAAATATCAATTGTAAACCTTGAAAAAGTTGTGACAATATACGTCTATATATTTCATTAAAGGAATATAATTTTTAAAAAATTCTATTTATGTTGAAATTAATCTATGATCTATTTCCAGATGCTTGATCAAAGTAATTATTTGGATTTTTTTTAATTGAAAGAAAATTCCTCCAAGTATGCCATAAATTAAAAAGAATTCTAATGAGATTTAAAAATAAGTAATTTGTAAATATGTAATCAAATATATCCATACCATTTAAATATTATACTTGTTTTTATCATATCAGAAATAATATGTACGTGTTCTTTGAAACAATATAAGTATAAAGAATTATTATTTGTTACGTACTAACAATTCACAGTTTCATGTAATAAGAATTCTGGCTACTTCACTGCCTGAAAACTCACAATTAAAATTTTTTCATAATGCAGAAGTTAAAGAAAAAAAAATTAAAAATCCAACATTCACTTTTAGTATTACCACATGAAACACTTATTTTAATGTATTTTCTGTAGGTACAATGTGATAATAATACTTTTTTAAAATTAAATAATTGATAGAAGTTAGCAAAAGCAAATTTTATGTAGGTACTATCGGCTATTTGAAAATAGAATACTATATATGAAACCACCATTAGAACTTATGATAAAAATTAGCTTGCAATTATCTAAAAGCATAAGACTACATAATTTAACCAGATGAAATAAATTTGTGATTGCTGAGGGCATTAAACTCCAAAATAAATTTTTAATATTAATCTTAAAATGAAAAATTAAAAGTTTTAAAGCGCTAAAAAATAAAAGATTGCTTAACACATATAGAGTTTAAAAAAAAAAAAACTTGTGAATATATGAATGTGAAAATCCTGAAAAATATTGCTAAATATTATCAGTTATATTCGGAAATTTAAAAAAAAAATTTTTTTTTGTTAAAATTAAGAGGAAAATAAATGTTAACTTTGTATATAAAACTTTACTTTATTATTGTTTGTAAATAAATATATACATAGTATAGTATAAAATTAAAATACTTGTATTTAAATAATACATTAAGTATATAGTATTTTAACCAGTATATATAAGTAAATACTGCAGTTTTATTGTGACAATATTATCTTGATAATAATTAAATGTTATTTACAATATTGTTATAAAAATTTGATTTCTACTATTTATGAATTTGATCTTTCATGTAATTTTTTTGGATCTAGCATGAAGGAAGAATGCCCCTTATAGACTCCTGTGAAGAATGAAAATAAACTTTTTATTTCAACAAGCTCAGAATTATTTCTTTACAATAAGAATAGTTAATTTATGTAAATGTTTATAATAGCAACTGTAAAAAAATGATTTTTTATGGCCTCTGGTAGACTGAATTGTAGAACATGACTATGAGTATAATGATTGTTGATTCAGTATAAAAAAAATAAAAATGATGATTATAATGTAAACAGAATAGAATAATAGTATCACTAAAAATTTTAGATAAATATTAACAATGAACTTTTTATAGACATTATATGTATAATAGTAGAAATATACAGTAATTACTTTGTTTTAAAATGGTTTTGAAACCTGTATTGATAAAAAAATTATTCTGTATCATTAATAGTATATTTTATAAATCAGAAATAAAAGAATACTAATAATTTTATATGTGCAGTGCAGCATAATATTTACATGTAAAAAATGAATAATATTGTAAGAAAAAAGAGGAATGAGACTCATGTAATAAAGATAGCCTAATTATGAAAAATAAAGAGTGCTAAGTATATGTACATACTACCTAATGATAAAGCTACCATACACATACCAAAGTAAACAATGTATTAACTGATGTTAATTTTCATAATGAAAATAATATATGCTAGAAAAAAAAAATTATATAAAAATGTTATAACATTTTTGAAAATATGAAAATAATATAATTTATTTAGAAAATTTGAAATTAATATTTTTATCAGAAAAAAAAATGATTGTATTCCGAAGAAATTAAATTAGTAATAAAGGGAAATACAATTTCCATAATAAATTGAATAGAAAAAACCTGCAAGTAATATTTTTGGTGAACAAAAAAATTATTGAAAAACAAATATTTCTAGTAAATGTAGTCAATGTAAATATTTAGCATTAAAACTTGGCAAACCCAGAAAGGTAAAAAGTCTTCTACTTGAGAAATAAATAAAAAAAAGTTCTTTTTATTATTAAAATTATCCAATTTCATAAAAATGACAATAAAATGAGCATTGGAAAAATAAGTATGAGGATAGAAAAAAATGCTTCCATTAGAATTGCTACTTACATCTATATATAAATTAGATCAATGATTTTGAAACATGATCAACATATCTTTGGGCAGATAAATATGTATAGAGAATCACAGAAGTGTTTACTAAAACTTAAGAATTATTTTCAAACAAAACAGTCTCAGATTTTATTATAAATGAGAAATATTTATGCAGAATTATCAACAAAAACCCTAGAATTTAATTTTCCTTTTTATTGTCATATATAAAGAATAAAAGAATTAATTGAATGTGTAGAGTCAACTTGAAATTTATACATACCAAATATTGAACCTCCCTTTGCAGATTCTGTGGCAAAGAAAAATTATTTATTGACAGAGATATTGATCACATAAAAAAAAGCTATGTATTGTTTACATTTAATGCAAATGAAGTATTTCAGAAACATGCATTGCATGTATTTCTATATGACCACTAAAAAAATTATTTTCTTTAGTCATTAATTACTGGCGTAGACATAGATTCTACTTTTTTTTCCCCAGCATTTCTATTCGGTCTTTAAACTCCACTGGTATGGTATTTGATCCTGTACTTGTTACTGGAAATCTTTTTACTTTTAAAATTTTCCAACAGTGTGAATAAAATACAGTTGCTATTTTGCATAAGAAAAATGATACATAACCTGATGCTTTATCTATTGTAAAAACAGTAGCATTATTACACTCCAAAAATTATTGAAATGCAGTAAATCTTTAACCTTTATTAATATGCAGCCATATTTTTGCTATGAACAGAAATAATAATTTCACTCTACCAAAAATTTAATATTGTGACAAAATACATCAATCTTAAGCTTCTATCCTCGTTCACCATTAACCTTTAGAAGCATTAAACAGTCTTAACATTTTAATTTTGTCATTTATACTTAAATAAAAGTTAAAGTATCTACTTGCTCATTTCTTTGCTGTTCATGCTAGTCTCAAAAATGTTAAACTTTGATGCTGCATTAAAGTGTAAAACTAAAAGTACTTTTCCTTTTTTCAGTATTCAGTTTTCACATCTAAAGAGACAGAAAATATTCCAGGTTGAATATTTGTGATCGTTGTTTTTAATGATACCTACATTCTTTCTCCCATGCACTAGTGCATGAAATGGTGAATGTAAAAATTACAAAAGTTTGTTGACTTTATGATGTTGAAACTTTCAAATTGTTGTTTGAATATATGAAAAATACAGATCACTGTTGGATGGATACGTGCAATGGAATTGTCTTCACTGATGAAAGTTGTTACCCTAAAATAAGTCTGAAACTTGTTTGGTGTTACAGTGAAGCTATGATATCTGCTATATTTTATTTCAAGCCCTCCTTGCACATATCATATATAGAGTGAATAAGAGCTCATATTTTGTTGATAGTTTTGATTACAAAACAATACACATTGTTTACTGTTTTGTAAATATATAGTACTTTTCAGCGTGATCCTTTATGTATAAGAGATGCTTTTTTATGTGTGCAGTATATTTATGCAAATTAAGAGAGGAATAAACACAATTATAAAAAATATATATTCTGTATATATTTACTGTGTGCATATTCACTCAATAAATAAAAATAATAAAAAAACTTCTTTATTAACAGCAAAATGTCAGACTGTCAATCTGGATGGTATTCTTTTGCTTCAATAACTTTTTTTTTCTTATGGAAACAGTTGTAGTCTTGTTATCATCAGACTATAGTTTCTCTAATTCTTTTGATTTACATCTGTATAAACTTCAAAATCTATACAATCATCTCTACTTGTCATTTCTTATTTCAGCTTCTCAAGTAAACTCTTTAAACTTTTATGCTTTCTGATACAATACAAGAATATTTTTCAGTTATTTATTTCTGCACAAATTTCATAAAACTTCTAAGTTTGTTCTTGAAACTTTTTATTACATAAAATACTGTACCTTATCAAACTTTTAATAGGATAAAAAATTAAGACTAAAACATGTTTTCAACATAATTCAAAGAAAAGCACTTTGAGACAAAAAACCAAACTATTGTACTGTAAATTTTTATTAAATTTATGAACTGTAATTGTTGCTTCATTATGTGGAGTCTTAATTATTTAAAATAAGTGAATTATTTCTGCTAATGCTTATGTTAAATGTAAATTACAGGAGCCATATAATGCTTTGTTTTGGTATATACAATTGCCTGCAGATGAGACCACTATAATTTATTATTACTGACTTAATATTAGACATATAATTGGAAAAGTAAAATGTGACCCAAAACATAAGTGTTGAAATTTTCCAGTTAGTAGCTTGATTAATTTAAAAGAAGTGATGCTTACTAAATGTTATATATTGACAAATTAGTTTGGTATTGATAAGCATTATCTTCTGACATGTATCAATTACTATTGCTTATATAGACAGATAGCTATAGAATGATGAAGTGGATTGCTGATACTATTGCTATTAATAGAAATTTTATTGCAAGGAAGTAAGAAAAAAAAAATTTTAAATCTTTTTTTTTAGTATTGTATAAAGCTGATTAGAATTTTACTATAAAAAAAAATAATAATAATTACTGAATTTTATTTTTTTATATTTATTATAAAATTATTAAGCAAATATAAAAGTAAATCTTTAATATGGTATACAAAACATGCTATAAATGAATGATCACTAGACAACAAAATTAAACGCTATTGTTATATTATTTTAATATTTGTATGGCTTTTTAGAATTCATAGATCTGTACTCGGTAAGATGTTGAAATATTAGTGCATAATATATATATTAATCTTGTCAAGCTGTAATTTGGTAAAGCTAAGAGTTCTGGATTATCAGAATTCAACTTATATAATTATTTTTGTTAAAAAGCTCAATAAGGTTTTTGTTTCATGATTCGGTGTTTTGCTTAAAAGATCTTTTGAATCCAAAAGACTGATTTCCAGAATATTTTGAATATATACACAGTTATTAATTTTGTATGAAAATGAATCTTTTGGGCTATTGTTAAAAGTTTTCACTACATTATTGAAGAAAATAGTTTAAGATAATAATTAAGCAATATATTTATGCTTCTGTGATTACAAATACATATTTATGTATATAATAATTATGGTTTCGCTGTAAAGAAATGAAAATTTGCTATTTTGTGAATATAGGTTATTAGATAATAAAATCAACAATATTAGTTGTGATACAGAGATATATCTATTAGGTAATAATAATAGAAAGTTTTCAGTTGCATATAATAGTATTAGTAATCTCATACTAAATAAAACAGATTTGTGTAATAATAGTTGCAGAATTGCAATCTACATTTATTATTTATTGAAGTTTCCAACAGCATATGATATTTTAAAGATAGGGAAGCCTATATAATCGGGATAATGGTAGAATGATGAACTATAGACTGTGATTAGTAAAAATAATGGATTTTACTTTGACAAATAATAGTAAATTATGACTAAAAATGATAAAAGTGCTTTCATTGGTCATATTATTCTATTTCTTAGTTATCATTCTTGCCTTCGAGCAGAAAACTTCACAAACATAAATAAATAATTATAAGAATTATATATAGTCAATTAAAAAAACGAAAAATAAAATTTAGACATTTAAACAAAATGTTTTTTAATTCAAAATACTGTAGAAACAATAAAGATTAGAGAAATAAATACATGTTTATGTCAAACTAGCAAGCACCTAATGTGAATAATATACAAGTTGGTTAAATTATATTTTATGTGATTGATATTTAAAGAAATGAAAATACTTTTAATTGATCTATTTTACTAATTTTTAAAAAATGAACTTAAAAAAGGGTGCTTAAGGCAATAGAGGATACATTAACAATGAGTTTTAAAAAATAATACAGCTCTGATAGAATAATTAATATACTAAACTATATATCTTAATGGGAATATTGATAATCTCAACAATTAGAAGTTTCCAGAACCATTCTGATCACACCCACAAAAAAAGTCATTTGGTGTAATTAAATAAAATTGTTATGCAATTCAGCAATGTAATAATAAATGGATCACATCAATACCTTCATACTATTTCAAACCTTCATGTAATAAAAATACAAATAAGATTGTTAAAATGAATTAAAAGGAAAATAATACATGATTGATGTGGAAGCCATTAAAATTTACAATGAAAACTCTGAAATGAGAAGCTAAAATAAATTATACAGAGACAATGGCAAATTATTATCAATGTCTTCAGACAGCGAAACAACATCCCTACATATTACCAAATTCACACTTTTCTTTATGTTTGCTGTAATATCATATAAATACAATTTATCCAAACTTCAAACACTTTTTAGCAAAACTTTATTTGTACATACACCTACATTTTGACTGACCTGCAGTCTTCTTCAGAGCTATGATATAATGAACAAAATAAAAAAACATAACTATATAATAACACCATAAAAAAAAAATTTAAACAATAAAAAACTTAAAACAACATAAAATATATATATTAAAAAACTGAAATAAATAATCAAACCCAAATAAAACAATTAATATAAAATAAAATGTACTACATAAATTAAAAATAAATATAAGTTAAGAATACACATGTATAATTTATATTTATTTTTAATTTATGTAGTACATTTTATTTTATATTAATTGTTTTATTTGGGTTTGATTATTTATTTCAGTTTTTTAATATATATATTTTATGTTGTTTTAAGTTTTTTATTGTTTAAATTTTTTTTTTATGGTGTTATTATATAGTTATGTTTTTTTATTTTGTTCATTATATCATAGCTCTGAAGAAGACTGCAGGTCAGTCGAAACGTAGGTGTATGTACAAATAAAGTTTTGCTAAAAAGTGTTTGAAGTTTGGATAAATTGTATCCCTACATATATAAATATAATTTAGAACATGAATGATAAAATATTATTTAGAAAATTCTTAAGAGTTGAAGTATATGATTAGTAAAATATGGGCAATTATAAATTTAAACTTAAGGCATTCATCAAAATGATTGATATTAATAAAATAAATGAATACTTGTTTTAGAGATCATGTGACATTTGTGCATTGAAAATGATAGGTTGAACTTCATTCTTGGAACCTTTCGTTCTTGAGTTCATTGGTCTACTACTGGATGGAAAATTACACAGATCCATTGTTGATATTGTAATAGTTTCTAGGCTTGTATTTGTTTTCTTGTCAAAGAATGTTGTTAGATCAAAATTATTTGCTTTATCACCATGTTCATTCACTTTTAATAGTCAGCACATTTTATTCAATAACAAAGTATAAAAAAGTTACATAAATTTAAAATGAAAATAAATAAAAATAAAACTTAAGTAAGAAGAAAAATAAAAGTATTAATTAAAAACAGACTTATCTAGTGTAATGCTTTTAAATATTTCAAAAGCTGGTTAAGTCATGATTTAAAAAGTTTTCAAAAATGCCATTATCTTGAATGTAGCTCTATATCTTGCTGAAACTTGAACTAATTAAAAGATGAATAAAAAATGATTGGAAACTTTTGAAAAGTGCATTTTAATGAAAATAAAAACTGAATTAAAAAAAAAAAAAAAGCAGTTTAAAAGTATGTATATATTCTTTGAGGTAAAGGGAAAAAAATCTTATGAAATAAATAGGAATGCTGCTATTTCAAATTAGAAAACAGAAAAGACAGCATATATCTAAAAGTCAATGGAAAAAATATGTAAAAGGCCAACTTGAGAAAAGATTAAATAATTTATATATATATTTGAAAAGTTGCATATTTAATGATTTTTAATTGTAAAAAGAATTTTATTAAATTAATTTGTAAAACTATACACAAGATGTTTACAAGAGATATTTTTTTAGAATTTGAAGATATTTTTCAATTATAGTAAATAAAAATATTTATTAATTTATTATATTAAAAGCAGACTATTTTATGGCAGTGAGAAATTATATACAATTAGAAATATGGATTTTAAAGCATATATTATATAATACTTTTCTAATGTCAGTTAAAAATAAACATAAAAAAAATTGATTAATTTTTGCATTTCAAACAGTTAGATGCCTTTATGTTATATGTATTATTAATCCATTCTTTATTTATCACAAATTATCTATTGGTAAATATACCTATTGCTCACATATATAAAATATTTATTTTGAATCTGTGATATAGTTAAAAATAAAAATGAATTTTTCCTTAAAAGAATTTTAAGACTAGATAGATTTTTTATCTTTTAAAATTCATTGAACAAAGAAACAAGCTTATTTATCTTTGACACCCACACATGCATTTATATATGTTAGAGATAAAGTATATATATAAATTAGATTACAATCGCGATTTCTACTATAGAAAACAACCAAAAAATAATAATTCACATTTATCTATAAGAATAAGAAATATTCATTATTAAAATAATGTTTGTTTAGTTATTTTTGTTCACAAGCATTATAAATTTGAATTTTTTTTATTTTTATGTACATGTAGTTATATTAATTTTATATTGCTATCAGTTTTTATAGATTAATTGGTATTTTCAAAGATAAGAAATCTGTCTACTAAATCTTTTTATCAGTAGGTGAATTTTTTTTTTAAATCTATGTCATAAATACTATAAAACAAATAGATATGCATATGCACATACAATAGCAGAATGCAGTTTTTTAGTAATATGTATTATAATAAAAGAATAAACCAATAACACTAAAGTATGTGTTTTTTTATTAGAATGTTGGAACTTCCAATTTTTTTTTTTTAATACAAAAAATAATTAATTTGTTTTAATGTTTATTTTTAACTGACATTAACAAAGTATTATGTAATAGCTATCTTTAAAATCAATTTATTTATGGTAAAGACTTGTGATATTTTTGAATGTTCATCATTTCTCATTGCAAATAGTTTTTTTTTTTTTTTATCATTATAGAAAAACGTAATCTTCAAGTTAAGAAAGACATCTATTAAAATTTTTGTTTTTATAAATTATGCAGCAATTTTTATGTGCTAAAATTATTAAATGTACAAAAGTTTTTTTGTTTATGTGAAATATTATTCACTTAGAGTTTACTTGAGTTTTAACATGTCTTTGTGCTTTCTAGCAGGCAATCTACTGAGAAATTTACTGCCATTACCAGGAAAGAATATGTAGTAGTTAATTGAATTAAAAATGGACAAGCAATTTATAGTAAATAATTGAGCAGTCATTATCATGATTAATTTGAGTTCAAGTCAGAATTTATTTATTTTTTCAATTATTAAAAAATTATGTTTAATGATAATTCTGGATGTATTTGAAATAGTTATTAAAATTCCATTGGGATAGTCAAAGTATAATGTGATACAACTATCAATATCAATTTTAATAAGCAGTCGATAAATTATTATAGTCCATAATAAAACAGTGAAATCTTAATCCATTATTTTTCTGGGGACTGAGAACAAAATTGATATATATATAAACTTGAATAGTGTTAGCATTAAAAATTAGAGATAAAACAAATTAATGATTTATTTTTTTTAGTAATCGAAGCATTTGTAAAGTTGAATTTAACTACAGATTTTATAATTCAAACTGTTTTTACCTATGCATGTATCTATATAATTTTAATATCATAGTAATTACATAGAATGATTACAAAATCAGTAATTAATGTTAAAATGGTTAAGTATTTGTACTTTTTTATAATTATATTAGTAAATCTTGATTTTAATTTCTTTAATTTTATAAAAAATAAAATCTAATTGAACAGATTGTTAAAAACCACAGTTCAAAGTTTTATAAATCTTATGAAGAAATTTAAAACATTACTTGCTAGAAAAAAAATCCTTAATTGATATTTGTTTATTCAAATAAATATATTCAAATTTGTCAAAGGTGATGAGTATTGTTGTATTATCACAAGAAGAAGAGATATAATGTAGCTATTTCTCAAAAGCTTTACTTTATTAATACTTAATATGTCTCAACAAAATTCAACAATTTCAAGTTGTATTGTAACAATAAAATATAATAAACCCAGCTAATGGATAAAACAAATACACATAGTATGTATATAACCATTTGCAATGAATTAAATTTCAAAATGAATGCTAATAACCATCCTTAATAAAGTGTGACTTACTATAATATTGCTAAATCTTTAATTTCAATACCGTCTGCGCTTTATAAAAATAAATATTATTTACATATGTTATTGCAAGTTATAACATCGAAAAACTACTGTGTAGTAAATCAAAAGATTTCACGCTGTATATTTGTAATTTGAACTCGGTGTGTTGAGTGTGAAGATATTTAAGATTCACGCTTTCAGATTTAAGTACTTTAGACTGGCATGGATTTATAGAAAGACAACTAAAGAAGAAGGTGGAACCACCTTTTTCTTGTGAAATTCTCTGTCTCAGTGCTTGATCTGATTGGCTGGTGATAGTCATAAGCGCTTGAGAGATTTGCACTCTCAGTTTAATTTCAAAGAAAAGGATAAAAAGCAAAGAATACTGAATTTATTGTAAATTTTAAAAAGAAAAACTATCTGAGAGAAAATGTTTCATCAGGATTATGAATTATCAATGATTGATATTATAAAATGGAAGTTAAGAATTGATGGATCTGGGCATTAATATTTTTATGGTGTTGTTTTCCAGACTAAAAAGATCAGATGAAATATGTAGGAAATCATGTTTTGCACAGTTCATTATTTTATAAGATCTGTACGTAATGTATTAGAACATAAAATGTTAAGACAATAAATGTTTATATATTGGTAAACTGCAATTAACAATAAGAATAAGGTTTTTCACTGATATGATTTATTTTATTGGGATCATCCTTAACATGAAAGATTCAAATTTTTTATTAAGAATTATGAAAGTTAGTAATTTTGATGCTGACAGACTTTTAAGAATATGGATAGGAAAAAAGGAAATATTCAATGAGATTAGATCTGAACTTTCTCATTCAGTATAAATGACTGTTGAAATTGTTTTCTTTTGGCTATATTCCAAAATAATATAATTTATTAAAATAAATATATAGTATTTAGAAAAATTATTATCAAAGAAATGAAGGGATGAGAGGAATGAATTCCATAATCACAATAATAAATGTGTGTCACTAAAGAATAAAAAAACAAAACAAATAGATGATAGATTATTATGGAGAAATGCAATGCATATAATGGGCAGAAGTTGGTGTCTGCTTGTTAGCATCTGATAATATAATAAATAATAAAAGTTTTATAACAGCTATATAAATATATACATTTATAATAATTATACATAAAAAAGTGTTGGTTGTGTAGTGGTTAGCATAGCTGCCTTCCAAGCAGTTGGCCCGGATTCGCTTCCCGGTCAACGCATTTGACATATGAAAAAAAAAAAAAATGTTTTTCAGCCCATGGTTTCCTGCCCTTTTATATTTATATAGCTGTTATATTTGATTTTTATTATGTATTATAACTTATATGAAAGAATAGCATAATTGGTTTTATTAATTCCCATTTTTGATGACATTTGATAATATGCTTTCTATTTGTAATGAAGTAATTTTAATACAGTTTTATACATACTCTTATGCTATTTATAAAATGTTTTTAAAACTCTTTACTTATATATATATAATAAAGTAACTAATCGCTATGGACTTTATATTTCTTTTTTATATTTGCTTATCATAAATTTTACAGCCGGAAAAAATAAATATTCATATATAGATATTTAAGCTGAAAGGAATAAAATAAAAAGGAAGCTCTTAAAAATAATTGATAAAATTTAATACTTAATCAAAAAAAAAAAAAGAAATATTTTGCCATTTTGTTTTTTTATTAATATTTTCTATTAAAATTATTTCCTATTAAATACTTTTTCTTACTAATTTATGATGTAATTTTAAATATGGGATAATTGAATAATAATGCATTAATAAAAGGATAATATTAATAGCTTTAATCAAAAATTTTCACATAGTGGCCAATTGCTTAAAAACTCATGTGAATTACTTAAGGCTTACAAAATATGACAAAGACATCTTCTACTGTAGCATTTGTGGTAGTATTTGTGATTTGTACAAATCTTAATTTAAGGAGAGCCTTCCTGTACATATATTTTATTCAAAGATAGATTTGAAAATTTTTATGAGTCTTTTACTGGCTAGATATCATGTGAAAAAATTATTGTGTTATTTTTAATTAATCTTACATATATATTGCGATATCTACATATAATATAGTCTCGCATGTATATATATTATTGATCCTCAATAATAATAATAAAGAAAAAAGGGTTTCGTTAAAAGAAATAGAAAACCAATAAAAAAAAAAAAAGAAGTTACTCAGTTTTAATATGTAAGTATTCAAAACTATGTGAAAGTCGTGAAAGGGTTAAATGAAAAAAAAAAGTTAGTTAAAAGGATTCTAAAAACTCATTTTAAAAGAAATTAGAAAAAACTAAATAAAGATTGAAGATTAGAAAGGAAAGGGGAGGGGTGTATAATGAACGCGTCTTTTTCTTTCTTTGTTAAATAAGAAAATCACGTATCAAAAGAATGAAAGAAAATAATTGTAATTGTAAAATTAAAAATGTAAAACTTGTACCAAATTTCCAGATAGATTGGTACAAGATAAAGTAATGTAAAGGAATGTTGCAATTAGTAACATTCAATATTTTAGAAGTATCAAAAGAATGAAAGAAAATAATTGTAATTATAAAATTGAAAAATGTAAAACTAGTACAAAAAATTCCAGATAGATTGGTACAAGATAAAGAATGAAAAGGAATGATGCAATTAGTAACATTTGATAGAACGATAGCAGAGGATAAGCAGAGCTGATTTAGAAGTAACTGGTTGTGTTTTCTTTTGCTGGCTAAAACTTAACATAAAAAAAAAGAATAGAAGGGAAGAAACCGTCTAGAGAATAGCGAGGACGTATTATTCAAATGTTAACGAACTTAGTTGGGTACGCTAACATGGAGGGCTAGTGGCGAATAACGGGCGTTTGCTTGGTCTATCTCCGTCCAACCATTCGCTCACTACCTATAACATCTAAAATGCTGACAATAAGAGACCGCCGTTATGGAACCAGATCTGCCTGAAGATTCGTAATAGGATATTTAAAGAGATGAATACATACTGAAATTCGGAATTAGAAAGAAATCAAACCCACGCCAAAAGATTATAAACTCTCACTCCACTAACTGGGACGTCGGAAAAGCGAGCAACCATCTCTGCAAAAGAAGGGAAATTTTTCCCACTCGATGGTTGATCCTTCATTGAGGACTCCATACCTAGGTAACTATTATTAATACATGCATGTCAGAATTAATTTGTGAACAGAGAAATCAGTCAGAAACTAAAACTATTAAAATTTGCACAATACGTCGGACAAATATAATTAAAAGAACTTATGATTTTACTATAATAATGTATAAGAAAGTAACAATTGGGTTACGCTAGTTTATTTAATGTTTAATTTGAAGTATATTCTTTACTATTTTATTTATGGGTATATTATGTTGGTGTGTGTTAGGTATATGTGTGTTTTATGATTTTATTATGTCATGATAAATAACGAATTGCAAAATTAAAAGTTTATTTATAAAAGGAAGTAAATAGTCATTTGCGTTTTTCTTTTCTTTACCAAGCGAATAAATATTTAGAGTGAATTAAATCTAGGTCATTCGAGCTAACAAGTTTATTAAGTGAGGAGTAATAATAATAAAGCAATCGAAATGGATAAATAAGTCCTTTCGTATCGTAAATAAAGGGAAAGAAGGAAGGGCTATAATTGATATTCCTGCTGTACCGTGATAATTCCGGGAATAAATTTATAAATATTCCAAGCGCTGGGCAGAACAAATTATTCGATTCAAATAATTTGCCCAGCAGAGAAGAAGCGTTTAATTGGGAAATATAATGCTGGGATGATATTTTATATTATGTCAGTGTTCAATTAAGAATATATACTCAATTTTGGGGTGTATATTGGCTTCTTGCTTGTGGTAATCATCATCGGGGGTGAAACGGTCGATCACATAATTAAGTGCGGCTGGTGTTTAACTGAACGGTGGTTGTATTACAATATATATATTTAAATTCTGCATTAACTTGAAAAGGAATGTTAAAAAATGGATTATTATTGTCATCAAAAAAGAAACAATCTCAATTGAGAAAGCAGTAAAACTGTCAGAAATTTTAAGAGCTAAATATGGATTGGCTAAATCAATGAAACCAAATAATATGATTAATACTATTAGCTGATTTAGCTGATACATAGACATGATATTTCACAATGTTTCCATTTCAGCATTGTGATTGGTGGTTACACCACTTTAATTTGTTTATATTAAGAAAAAATATTTGAAATTTTATGGGCATAAGATTGTTTATGGTTTTAAAAATTTGATTATAGTTTTCACTAGATAAAGATTGTTTGTTTTTTTAAATTTACATGCAAAGTTAAAGTGATAAATAATTAAACAATTTTCCCCAAAGTTTATTGATAAAATGAATAATATTTCTAGCACTATTATTGGAAGTTACATCAATTGAATTTTTTTACATTGCAAAAGATTGTTTATATTTTTTTTAATGGTTTTATTATTGAATCATTTATAGTTTTTATTAGGGAAATACAATGCTTTTCAAATTTACATGTATAGTGTAAAAATTAAATGCTTTAAATTAACTTTATATTATTTTTATATTTTGATTTTGAATTGGATTTTTTTTCTTGTTGTATTGGATGGTAACTTTGCCATTATGTAAATTTCATTTCTTGTAGATTAAGATAAAGTTAACCTATGGGCTTATAATATTTCTGGATTCCTTCTTATTATAATCACATTTTTTAATTTTATAATCAGCACATCAACACTTAACATGACCAGTATTCTCACTTATTTTTCTGATGTGTCTCTTTCTTAAATAATTTTGAATTGCTGCTTGAGTTGGCTATAAGCTTATATTTGGAAAAAAAAATTCCAAGTTTATTCTGCATTTGAACTCAGGTCATAAGAATGCTAAGCTAATTCTTTCTCTAGCCACACATTCCTTCCTATTTGATAGCTAAGTGAACTTTATAAAGTTTCATATTTTTTCATTGTTGAACGTATTTTAATCCCTATTTTTCTATTAATTTGCAGCACTTTATTAACTCATATAATATTGAATTTATTTTTGCAGGGACACAAGATTCTTCTTAGACATTCCTATTTATAGTTAAGCAAAAAGTATTCATCATTGCTTAGATCACTTATTAAATATATTTATAAATAAATTAATTAACATATTATCTTAAACATTGCTAAAATTTTTATATTTATTCTTTAACTTTTGCATTTATAATTATTATATGATTTTATATTAACTTATCCTGTCTATGTTTGTGTTCTGGAAGTATTACATTTGTAGAATAAAATTGTGTTAATATTCATTTAACTCATATTTACTTAATCAAAAGTAAGTATTTTTTCTACTAAAATCTGAATTATTCTTCTGAAAGAATTAATATTTCATAAATATTTTGTGAAAAAAATAATGGGTAAAAAAAAGTTAGAGAATTAATTAAAAAGCCTATATATAAATATTTTTATATAGTAAATGCTCACCTGATATTTAAATTTCAAATTAGTTGTTAGAGGGTGTATTTTTTATTTTCACATCATTATTAAATTGTAATTTTTGTCAGATTTTTTTTGTAGTTTGAATCATTTTTTAAAATAATGTGTAAGTATAACTAAAAAATAAAAAGTAGGAAAAAAAAAAACTTTTTAAATAATGCTTTCTAAAAAATACAAAATGACATAGTAATCAACAAAGTTTAACCGCCTGCCAGTTTGCTGTTCTTGGAAAATATCAGAGATTCTAAGAATCTAAACTTGTTATAAAACAATTGGAAATTGCAGGAATATTGTTATTTCATAATACTCAAATAAATCATAAAAATAAAAGCATTATTTAAAAAAAGTTTTTTACATATTATTTTTACACTATTTTTTTCTACAAAATATCATAAAGGAATGTATAGAGATTCCAAAATAGGAGGTAGATTTTTCCAGTGGCTTTATTAAGTGATCCACTTCTGCACAGTAGTCTAAGATTTGACAGTCATTAATTATGTATTCCATGAACACAATGATCATGAGTTATCCTGAATTTTTTAATGAAACTCCAGTGATATCTTTGAAGACTAAATTCAGATGATTTTACTTTTGGAACTGAAAAAACAAATTTGTTCACTACCTCATAAAATGTCACCTCCCTCGCATAATTTTTTTTTTTAGATTTTTAGTTAAACTTCCAGAAGTGGTATTATGATTTGGATGAGTTTTAAATTGCCAATTTGTTCTATTCACCAATCTCTTACACATTTTTTATGAGACAATTTGTTTTCTGATATCTGATGGAAAAATATTGAAAAAATATAACAAAGGAGGAGACTTGAGTTTGTCAGTAATGTTTCTCATGGTAATATTTAATTAAGTATTCAGAAGTTTAGTGTGGGCTTGTTTTTCAAATAAAAACATAGTTTTCACTATTAGAATATGCTAGTGCTAACAAAAATGTTTTGCTGAAGGTTTGTGATGATGATATTTTTGTTGTATTTATATATTGGACTATTTCCATCATTTAATATTGAATGTCTAGAGAAATTTAAAGTTAAATTTTTCTAAATACATTCAATACGTAATATTAGATGATGGAAATAGTCCAATATATAAATACTGCTAATAAAGCTGTCTATAAAGTACTTCTATCAAAGCCCTAAGTAGTACAAACCAGCCTTTCAAGGAGATTATTGCTAGAAATTATTTTTAGATCTAATTAACCTTAAATATATGTGGAAAATAAGTTAGACTACAGTCTAGGATTACTTCTAATTCACATAGGATAGGAATGTGTGATTATCCTTAAACTTGTTGCCACAGAAGGTTATTATTTGTTTCATTGTTTTGGAATAAGACTGTTTCCAAATTTTTTCAAATACTTATTAAGTGACTTACAATTTTTATAAAGAATATGTTCTGTGAAATCAGAATAATGTTCATTAATGTTTCTGGACAATCACTGATAAATATATTAAATAAAATAGGTGAGGAAATTATATCTTCTGGTAAATCATTTTAAAGCAGTTTGTATTTACTGCAACTTTCATAGTATCATTTGAAATTTTTTATTGGAGAGCATTTGTCAAGTAAATTAAGTTTCCCAGCATTTAAGGTTTGTAGAGATTCGAAAGACTTTTTTAAAACAGAATCATAAGCTAAGGTTAGACAATAAAGGTAGCATAAGTTGTTAATTTATTTTGAAGGCCTATTTTAATATGAATTGTCAAAGATAAAATTTTGTTAGCAGCTTCTCTCCAGCTTTTATCCATCCTGCATTTGTCAAAGTTCTTGTTAATGTTATTTTTTTGAATAGTTTATAGGAATATAGAATAATAATATTGAGGGAGACTGCTATAATATTACTTTTCAGTCAAATTTTTGTAAGTTTCTATATGAATAATATTACTGAATAATTTTGCCAATCATGCTTTGATTTTAGATTTTACATTGTTTTGAAACTTTGGGAGTATGCTGTTTTTGGGAGCTTTTGTGAGGCCAAGGATTTAATATTAATAGAATAGCAGGCGATGGTAAAACATTTTTTGTCAAAATAAAACATCAACCACTTTAAAGATTAATAACCGGCTTAATTCTCTCTCTCTCTCTCTCTTTTTTGTGTCCCCAAGACTAGAATTGAGATTTCCTATAACTATAGAAAATGTAGGAAGATTTGGAAACCAGTGTAAAGTCAGTTTATATTGGAGTTTTGTAAATATTGTTTACATAAAAACTTTTATCTGAATGTTGATTGCTATATTATCAGAAAATCTTTATTAGAAGTTGTTTGCTTTTCAGAATGATTTAAAACAAAGGTAACCATATTTTGTTGAGAATTTATCAATGCAGAAATTTTAAACAGATATATATTATTAGAATGATGTATTTCCTGAAATGAAATTACTCAATGTCATTGTTCTACTGATAAGTTAATTTGTAGAGAATCTTCATCTTTGATTTTAATATAACTTCAGTATTAAATTGAAATAATTTTATTGTGTTTTCTAGGTGAAGAGATTTCTCTGTAAAAGGGTATATCTGACATTTGAAGAGTTCCATGATTCCTATAGTCAGTTTTCATTTTGAAAACTAAGGTCCTTATCTTTGCAATTATGGCATGGTTATTGTCAAAAATATCACTGAGTTTATGTTATATCTCTATAGTGTCTTTTCATAATTTGCTAACTTGAAATTTGTTTTCCATGTCAAGACTTATTTATTTGGTGACTGCAGAAAAACTGCCATCTACTCATAGTATATATTTTATATATACATTCATATCTTCATTTCTTTTAATTGCTTAAATCCATATTGTACCAGTCAGATGATGTATGTTGGTTTAACCTAGTTTGAATACTAGGCGAAAGTACCTCGAGGTCACTCATACGCGAGATATAGAAATCAAGAATACTATGGCCTGCGCCCTATTAGCCTATTCTTGAGTCTAACTACAAACCAATAACATATCTGAGATACGCATAAAGTTAAATGTGCATAAAAATATAATATGAAATATGTGTTTGTGCGTGCCTGGATCATTGGAAAAGTAAAATAAAAGTTAAGCTAATCACAAATTGAAATAAAATTAGAAAACTTAAGCCTTTTAGATTAAATAACATATTTTAATAAAACGTAATGCTAAATATTTGAAAGGTTTTTATCTCTGCTATTCCCCGATTGATTATATGATAAATAATTTGACAATAATGCGGAGGGCAATTACATTACATTTTGCGGTCTAAATCTATATCTTCCCAATTTTAATAAAATTATTAACTCGAATCCCCTCGATAAAGCACAATTAAAATAAATCTTTCGCAAAGCATTTTCTAATTGCTTTGTGATTAAAACAATTTTAAAATATTTAAGACATTTATTCTAATTAAGATATAAGTATGGGGCTAAAGGCGGACAAAGAGGTGTTATCGAGGAAATCAAGTTGGCAAACAAAGGAAACTTACTAGTATTTAGAAGACTGATATTTTAAATTGGAAAGTTTTAAATGGAAAAAAATAATTTAAACCGCAAATAAAAAAAAACAAGAAAACATTTATATACATTTTAAAATGAGGAATAGTGAAGAGGAAAAATTTCAGTATAAGTAAATGATCAAATGATAAAAATAAGATAAATCTAATATTAGTATAAGAACAACAGTTACATTATAAATACAAATTAGACATAAGTAGCGAAAGATATTTAGAAAAAGGGTAAGTAATAGTTTATGAGATTTCATACAGTTACCATCATGGTTTTCTTGGTCCAGTTCCCTCGACGTTTGTGGCTTAATACATCTGTAGAGAGATATTTGTCCGGACAAAGGAATTTGAAGTAGGCAGCATTTTAAGACTAAAGGCATACACAGCTGACAGTTCACGTTTATAGATGGTTGGACAAGTTAGGCATTTTGATGGACATAGGACCCCGGTGGCAGGCAAAGCTGTTGTGCCTAGCCGCCATTCATGGTCGCGTCCATCAAATTGGTATAACTTTTAGCATGTTGTAACTTTGAATAGAATTTTTCCGCAAAACTAGGATCAATTTAAAGCACCGACTGCCGAATCTTCACACACAAAATCAGAATAACTGCCAGGAACAAAATACGAATCAGTTGAACAGCAAAATCTGCCTAATTCAGGAACAATATTTAACTGCTTTTATAAGTAAGATTTCTTATCAAAGCAAAGCACAGGATCTGCATGAATAAGCATAAGAGACCAAAGAGAGCATAATCATAATAATAACCCAGTCTTTTGTTCTCCTCTACTTTTTATATCCTTTCACGAGCTACCTTCTATTGTTTTGCATATGATTTTAGATCTTGATAAGCCTTCTGTGCTCCATTGTTTCGAAGCAACTTTTAGCTAAAAATAAACTTTAAATTTTTGTTATCAAATTCTGCATTTAATTTCGAATTTGATTTAATTTAAAAAGGCCATCTTTAATTGCCTTGAAAGGAATAACTAATTGAAACATGCCATTCCTTTAGAAAATGTTGGCAGGCTTATCTTAAAATAAAATCATAAGCCAAATTTTAATAAAATTTAAAAAGAAAAATATCTTATTATTTCTTTTAACTAAATAACATTTTATTTCAACAGAATTTTGCATTTACTCATATATATATACGCCTCCGTATATATATGTTTGATTCCTAAATTTTGGAATGGAAAATTTTAATAACGAGCTTGAACAGAATTTTACTTTAAAAGACATATTTTAAAGTAATTAACTAAATTTAATATGCGTTGAATATAAAAAAATAAAACGTTAATTTTACATTTTTATGCAAAATCCTGTTGATATTTCGATATAAACTTAATCCAGGTTACAATATTGGAAAGTTTATATAAAGCAGTGAAGCATGGATCGGTCTTCCAGATCCATTGCTTCAATATTATATAATAAAATTTTAATAGTATATATTTAGAACTCGAGATTTAAATTTATTTTTCAAAGCTATTTATTAGTTTAATTTTCTTCAGAAATTGTTGTATGATATAATCAGTAAATGATGCTAGGATTAATATCTGCGAGATATTTTCCTTAGTAAATAAAATATAAAGTGAGGAAGAGGGGAAATTGATAAAAATATTTGAAAGGAAATAAATTTCTCAATTTTTCATTTTTTAAGTTTTTTTTTTTTTTAGTAAAAAACGCTTTCTGTATAAAGAAAATTATATATATATACATTATCTATTGTTAAATATAAAGTTCTTATTAATCCAGCATTTTAGATATATATTTATATTTAAGTTTGCTATCTAAAAACTGGTTGAATTAAGCAAGGAACAGAGCATTATGATCAATTGATAATACTTGATCATCATCAGTGATAATTTGCAATTGCTTTTAACAATGCCAAATTTTTTTTCTTATATTTTAATTTTAGAACTGCATATTAAATTAAATATTATTCTAATTATAATGCTTACTATCATAATAGCAAAAGACTCCACCATTTGTTGTACACCTATAATTTTAAATTCAATATCTAATTTATTTATTAATATTTACAATATGTCCTTTGTTTTATGTAATTTTTATTAATTAGAAAATTGGAGTTTAAACCAATGTTTTTATTGTTGGTAGAAAACTTTTATAGAGGTGACTTCTTGCCTTTGAATTCTATCTCCAGTCTAAAAAATCATTATTAATAGTATCAGTATTTTTATAAAAACTCATTATCTAATTTACTTTACAATAAATAAATATTATTTAATTTTTTTTATTTTCTACAGTACAGGCTTTTTCATATTGCGCTTCTATATGTAATATATTAGGGGGTTTGAACTCAGATTTTCACACGACCCTCAATTATCAGTGCTATCTCATACTGCTGATACACTTGATCACACATGTCGAAAAGATAAATAATCACCAATATACGTATTTCATGCTAAACCAGCACTCGTCAGTTGGTCCAAATTATCATCTTCACATATATATACAATCAAAGCTCAGCTTATATTAAGATAGCCAATCTTTATACTTTAATGAACAGGCTTCAAACTACTTCACCTCCAACCCTTCAGCCGTCCATTTCATTGAAAATTTGATGATGGAACGCTCAAAGACCACCTTAGTGCCAACCTTCTGTATAGCTACTACTATTAATAGTCTTTAAAAAAGTATTTATAATCTTGTTTATCAGTATTCTTTCTTACTATAGTCCTTATTATCTTAAGTCATTTAGATTAGTATAGGTCTGGTCAACATGAATCTTGTGTTATCAGTCATCTCTCTCTTCATAACTTGCAGTAAAATTGTCCAGTACGTAGTTTCATCCTTTAATTATATGCTTAGCAATTTTGGTTTATCTTTTTTTTTTTTTTACAAGAGACTACTAAAGAATAAATGAATTTATCAGTCTAGATTTAGTGCAGTAATAGAATAATGAATTTAAGATTTAAAGGCTTCTGGATTAAAGTTTTATCTATCACATTTGATGCTCAAATATCAATATCCTCCTAAGTAACTGATTATTTTTTTAATGAATTTGCATATTCATGGCAAATACTGAAAATATTTACTTAATAGACATAATGTGTGCAAAGAATTTCTATTTAAAGAGCACATTATTCTATTATTAATGACAACAGAAATGTTTCATATAATTCTGTAATAAAAAGTTTGAAAAGAGAAATACCATTTTTTTATTTTTTAAAATGTTATTTACAATAAATCTGGTATGTTCTGTTTACATTTTAAACAAAATTTTCTGAAGGAATGTTTTTGCTAATGGTTTTTAAATAATTTATCTAATTCCTAGAATGCTATTATTACATTATCATGGCATCAGAAAAACTAAGTTGCAAAAGGTATAAATAAATATTTAAATATTAATTAGAAAGGCTGAATCTGAATTTATTGTCATGTTGGCAGATCATTATTATTGTTTAAAAATAATCCATTAAAAATTGCATAATAATGAATTTTATTTAATAATTAATATATTAAAAAAACTATAACTCAGCTGTTAAAATACAATTCATATAGAATTCAATGAGTCTGGTTTCATATAATTTGACAACTTCCTAAACAAAATTATGAGGGGTGGGGGATCCTTAAAATTTTCATGAGTGGCAAACTATTATTTTAGCATGAGATAGAATTTACTTAATATTAAAAAAAATAGATCACCATAGTGCATTAAATACAATTTTATATAATCGCATTTAAAATAACATTAAAAAATAAACACATTTAAGTAAAGACTGGTAAATTAATAAACCTAATGGAAGTGAGTGCCATGTTATTATTTTTCTAAAAGAGGAAAAAGTTTTTATCTAACTGCAATATGAATGTAACAAAGTGGAAACTTTTTTAAAGAATTGGGAGATGGGAGTTAATTATCTCATGATTTGTTAACATGGAGTTCCTAGTAATTCTAAATTTCTAAAATAAATTTGAGGGCAACAAAAAAATAACATGTCAATAAAATTTTATTTATTATTTTTAGAATATATGGTCTACATTAAAATTAGATTATTATTTACATTTTAAATTTATTAAATTTTTTGCAGCATATATGTACTTTTAATATTGTTTTAAAACTAATTTAAATGAATTTCCATCTACAAGGATTTACCTTTATCTGTATATATTTTATATCTATTTGTGTAAGTTTCTCCATAAGCAGATAATGTAACTTGGCAGTAGATTACTTTGATTAAGTAATAACACTTGAATATTAATAGTGATATTTTCTCATTGCTTGTCACAATTTTTAATTCAATATTCTTAACATTTTAATTTTAGAATTTCACCATGACTTTTTATGAGCTTTTAAATCATTAATATACGTAATCATTGTTCCATACTTTTTAATAAGTTATAGAAAAGGGACAAACTTAGTATAAATCAAGTTAATATATATATATTTATTCTAATACGCACAGGTTCACTTTTTTTTTTAATGTTTCATTTGATATTTGGGTATTGTTAAAACTAAGGTACTTCATTGATTCGCAAAACCGACTTTAGATTGTTTACACTGTTCATAAATCAATCAAAGTTTTCATTCTTTGATTTATAACATCATCAATACACTAAGCTTAAATACCAAAGGGTGAAATCATTTTATTGTTTTCAGTTTGACTATTTGTTAAGCTTAGCCCAATGGAAATTGCAGTTACTTCTTTCTTCTATTCCATATCCTTAAGTTATGTTTTTTTTACAGTTGTATAATATTTATAAAAATAGGTTGACAATTGTTAATATACATATGGTTTGAAGTATCAATAATAAAATGAAATTTTTATTTAATAATTTAACTAATTATTTAGCAATTTGAAAAAGAATTTTATAAAACATTCCATAAATTTATATTTGTTATGCATAAATTATATTAAAAAACAACATTAGATATAATTAATAATAATAAAGATTAGCTATTACAGCAGATAGTCGTATAAGAAGTCCATACTTGAAGAAAATATAATTAGGAATTTATCATACTGAAAAAAATCTTATATAATATTTTACATTTAAATTTTCATCCTATATAACTATAAGATCCAGAAAACATCACTTACTTTTCAAGAAATTTGAAGTTTTATCTTTATTGTTCTTCACATGAAGGAAGAGATGAAAGTTGGGAAGTGGTGAATCATACTGGTTATATTTTAAACCAATTTCATTTCCATAGACAATAATGTAAGTATGTCTCTGTGTTAGGACTACAATTTAACTAAGTGCATACTATCTCCTGTTTTTAAAATTACTTTTTAAATGTTCAACATTAATTAATTCTTGATCATAAAGAATATTTGACCATAATTTGTATGAGTAAGACTTGTTACACTCACAACATATCCTCACACCTACAAAAGAACAGGAAAAAGAAAATTTTTATTATGATAGTTTTTTCTCTTAAAAATAGCCTAATTTGAGACAACAATTTACATTATTACACAACTCACTTACTTCTTACATTCTATAAATATATATATTTAATTTTATTTATAACATATTGGAAGCATAAAATTCCTACTAAACACTTCAATTTTTTTTTTTTTTTCCCCATTCAAGTTCATTTCTTTTTTATATTTACATTAAGTTTTACAGACTTTCAAACCACCCACCTCAATCCATTCTATCTAATAACACTGATACACCTAAACACATATATGCTGAAAAGATAAATAATCACCAATATACGTATTTCATGCTAAACCAGCAATCATCAGTTGGTCCAGACTATCATCTTTACACACATATATAGTATAAGTGCTCAGATATATATTAAGATAGACTATCCTCATAGTTTAATGGACAGGCTTCAATCCACTCCAACTCTTCAACCGTCCATCCAATTGAAAATCTGATGATGGTTTGCTCAAAGGCCACCCTGAGGCCAAGATTATTGTCACACCCATGTTGACCTAAGGTCAATCTGAACCCCACATGTACAGGACATAATCCATTTAATACATATGCAAGGATGGGCAGACATCTTTATAATGTAATAACTGAAACACAGGCTTGTTATATACCTGTGGCTATATATATGTAATATAGGGTATATGAGCACAGACTTTCACACCACCCACCTCTCTTCACTCTATTTAATAACACTGATACACCTAAACACATATATGCTGAAAAGATAAATAATCACCAATACACGTATTTCATGCTAAACCAGCAATCATCAGTTGGTCCAGACTATCATCTTTACACACATATATAGTATAAGTGCTCAGATATATATTAAGATAGACTATCCTCATAGTTTAATGGACAGGCTTCAATCCACTCCACACTCCAACTCTTCAACTGTCCATCCAATTGAAAATCTGATGATGGAATGCTCAAAGGCCACCCTGAGGCCGAGATTATTGTCACACCCATGTTGACCTAAGGTCAATCTGAACCCCACATGTACAGGACATAATCCATTTAATACATATGCAAGGATGGGCAGACATCTCTATAATGTAATAACTGAAACACAGGCTTGTTATATACCTGTGGCTATATATATGTAATATAGGGTATATGAGCACAGACTTTCACACCACCCACCTCTCTCCACTCTATTTAATAACACTGGTACACCTAAACACATATATGCTGAAAAGATAAATAATCACCAATATACGTATTTCATGCTAAACCAGCAATCATCAGTTGGTCCAGACTATCATCTTTACACACATATATAGTATAAGTGCTCAGAGATATATTAAGATATACCTATACTATATATGTGTGTAAAGATGATATTCTGGACCAACTGATGATTGCTGGTTTAGCATGAAATACGTATATTGGTGATTATTTATCTTTTCAGCATATATGTGTTTAGGTATATCAGTGTTATTAGATAGAGTGGAGAGAGGTGGGTGGTGTGAAAGTCTGTGCTCATATACCCTATATTACATATATATAGCCACAGATATATAACAAGCCTGTGTTTCAGTTATTAAGTTTTATTGTAAATAGTTTTTATCAGAAATAATTAATGCCTGAATGAACATATTTTAAGAGCTTTTTTAACCAGCCTCTTCTTTTGAAAATAGAGGGTGTAACTGGAAATGTTTAAAGACATTATATTTGTTTTGTTTTTTTTGTATTATATAATAAAAATTTAAGTAGGAACAAAATGTTTATTTTTTGGGGGATTTTTACATTTTCCAGGAAAAAATGAAAATGATATAAAATGAAGGAAAATATAAATTAAGAAAAATGTATTACAATGAAATTTCTATTGATTGTTTTTCAAGTAATCTGAAAAAAAAAAAAGTAATAGGCACAGATGGGGCTAAGTAAAGTGGATAATAAATGTAGGAAAATGATGTACATGAGAACTATGGATAAGAGCTTCACTGTATTACATAAAATGCATACAATTTTTTTATTATTTAAATACAGTATAAAAAAAACTTAAAAAAGTTAATTATATTCCCTTCCATATGTTCAAGACTTTATGAAAAAGAAAAAAAAATCTGTTTAGATATATGATTTTAAAAAAATCAGTTATTTTTTTCTATTTATTTATTTTTATTATATTTTGTATCAATCCACATTTTTACTAGGATATTTTATTTTTTGACAAATATTATTTCTTATCTATATTGTTCATATCTGAATGATCACAATTTTTTAATGAAAACTAAATTTATTGATAATTTTAATAAAAAAAAAATTTGAGCAATTAGTTTTTGGATGACCAAGTTGTTGTTGTCTTATGTGTGCTAAATACTTCTATAATTTAAATTAATGCAACATGTTCTCTTCATCAGGATTATATAATTCATAGATAGGATCTATATTAGCTAAAATGAAATCTAGTTAATATGAAAATATATATATATTAAAAGACTAGCATTTCTTTAACAAGATATTTATATAATAGATATCAGGTGTACCAGTAATTTGAGATAGAGTGGAAAGTGATGGGTCATAAGAAAGTCTGGTGCTCATATATATACCTTATATATTACATATATTGATACAGATATATAATAAGCCTGTATTTCAGTTATTATATAGTAGAGATGTCTTCCCATCCCTCGTATATGTATTAAATGGTTTATGTCCTGTACATGAGGGGTCAGATTGACTTTAGGTAAACATGGGTGTGATGAAAATCTCGACCTGAGGTTGGCCTTTGAGCATTCCATCTTCAGATTTTCAATTGGGTGGATGGTTGAAGAGTTGGAATGTGGAATGGATTGAAGCATATTCATTAAAGTATGAAGATTGGCTATCTTAATATATATCTGAGCATTTATTGCATATATGTGGAGATGATAATGTGGACCAACTGTTGATTGCTGGTTTAGCATGAAATACGTATATTGATGATTATTTATCTTTTTGACATATATGTGTTCAAGGGTATCAGTGTTTTGAGATAGAGTGGAGAGTGATGGATCAGTTTGTGCTCAAATACCCTATATATAATAGATATTTAAGGAAATATATTTTTCAGTAAGCTTTTTATGGTCACTGCTATAAAGTAATAAGTAAACTTTTTAATTAGGTACGTTTCTATTGCTTTAAATGACCAAATTATAGCATACTTCTTTTAAAGGATATATTGAATTTTTTTTATTTATTAAGGGTAACTTTAAAATATATACAGTATATAAAAAGAGAAAATTTAATATTTAAAAAAAAGTAGTTTCCATAATCTATTTCAAAGTCATCTGTTTCTAATAAAGCAGTGTAGGGGGAGGGGGGTAATAATTAAGTATATGAATTTTCTTTAACAATTATTACAAAATGATATTATTCATATATATATATTATTGATATAAAAGGTTTATTCATCTTATGATTTTTTTTTAAATTCTAAGTTTGTCTTAAAAAACTTATGATTTGTTATTTTTTCAAATATCAACAAAAACTTTCTCAGGACTAGACATGTTTGAATGGAACCTTGCCTATATACCTTGATATTTTTCAAAATTATATTCCTGAGAACTGCAACTGAAATTAAATCCTGATACCATGATAAAATATTACAGTATGAATGTGAAAATGAAAGTTATTCTGACTTGAGTTTGTTTTTTGAAATCATTTGAATAGAAATGTATATAATTTTTGACATTTTAAAATTAAAGTTTTTTTTATTAAAGTAAAATTAATAGGGATTTGAACCAAGATTTTCAAGCTCCCTACAGTTATTCATTCTATCCAATATAACAGATACACATTACCACATACATGTGAAAAGATAAATGATTTTTAATATATGTATTTCATGCTGGTCTGGATCATCCCCCACACATATATAATCAGTGCTCCATTTATATTAAGATAGCAAATATATACACTTTAGTGGATAGATTTCAATCTTCTCCGCTCTTCAACTCTTCAGTCATGGTTCAGCATGAAATACATATATTGGATCATTTATCCATTTTACATGTATGTGGTCATGTGTATCTGCTATATTGGATAGAGTGGATGATTGTAGGAAGCTTGAAAGTCTAGGTTCAAATTTCCTTTAATTACATCTAGGTTAAGTATATACACTATACTTGTATTTCAATAAAGTAAAATCATCTTATATATGAGTTGAATTTTAATGGGAGAGAATACTTTAATAATATGTGGAAAAAAAATAAAAAATACAATAATACACTTGCAGCCTGAATTCTAAATAAATGTAAAACAAGGTTAAAAAAAGCAGTAAAGAGTAATGCAGAGAAAGAAGCGAATAGAGGGTATTTTATATACTAGTGAACTTATATATAGAAAATTTAATCATTTTCGAATAGCTAATAATCATGTCAGAAAATAAATGTATTTGATAAAAGCAAATAGCAAGAAATTAATGTAGATAGTGTTTACTCTTCTCTCTCTTATAATATTATATAAAGAAATCTTTAAAAATATTATTTATATGATTAATTTTCCTTTTAACAGCATATCATTAAACTTTGCACATGAGTGATTTATTTCTTTTCTGTTCATAAAGCTATTATCAACAAGTCAAATTTTCCTTTTTAATAAAATCACACAGTAAAATAAACATGAATTGGTGAAATGTTAAACAATTCTATAAATGCCTTTATTTTTGTCTTCTTCTATTCCTTATAAAATTACAATTATATGAATGTATCCATACATGCTCATATATATATGTGGTTATATGTTTGTATATATGGTTGCAATATGTATATGGATAATTGCTTATTTGTACACGTGTAACATGTACAGATTTTTGTTTATGTTTATACAAGTTCATTGTCTAAAGTCAAGATGAATATTATCAAACAATAATACTTGATCATCATCATTAGTACATTAGAATTGTTTGCTTTGTTTTAGCACCAGGGGTCTGCAAACTTTTAAGATGGAAGAGCCAAATTTGACACAACAATTTAAAAATTATTCAAGAGCCATGAATATATTTGTACAAATAAGAAAAATTTAAAGAAATACTATAACAAGTTGTAATAATTACATCTTTATTAAAAATAGATTAAATCACATGGAAAATTGCTAGCATTGGGTTTAATCAGTGTGAACAAGGAGTATCATATAATACTAAATCATCCATGCACTAACAATGAGCTTGCATTTCCTTAGAAAGTTTCTGTATTTCCTGTTGGTAACTAATGGTTTTTAATTTAAGGCACAATTCCAAATTGGCATCAGTAACTTGGTTACTCAGTTTACATTTAATAAAATTTACATTAGAAAATGATTGTTCACATAAGTATGTAGATCCAAAGATAGTGAGAATATCAAATGCAAATTTTTTCAACTCATGATATGAATCTGGAAGAGTGCTTTCTGTAGGTTTTTGTATAGCACTCTGTTGGTTCTGTGAAAGCAGACTACATTTTTCTTTTTCCAGTTCTTCCATTTTAATTCAAAGATGAACACATTTGGAGCTCCAGAAATCTTTGCTCATCAAGTACTTCAAAATTACCAGCGTCAATATTAGATGGGGAAAATTTTAATTCTCTCACATCGGCATTAAGAGAATTTATAATAAAAGCTAGAGTTGGTTTATTGTTTCTAAATTCCTGAAACCTTTGAAGAAAAGATTCGCTCATGTTTAAAATTGTTGTCTTAAAATAATTTTTGTTAATGAGGGCATTGTTTTCTCGATGAGTTTGGGAAATGAAGTAAAGTTCCCCTCTCTGAATCTTCAACAGCTAGAATCAATTTCTTATCAATAGTATTTTCCTACCTTGTAATTTATGATTGAGATGATTCAGTTGTGATGTAGCGTCCACTATGAAATACAGTTTTTGCAACTGCTGATATTCTGTTAATTCTAAATATTGAACTCCCTTTTATGCAAAATGTTTTAATATGTTGCCTCTGGAAAGCCTTTGAACTCTTCATTTCACATAGCAACTCTTTAAATTGTCAATGGTTAAGTTCATAACTTTATCGATTTCTTCTGGAAATGTTTGTGACAATGGAAAGTAATCACTTCATGATTAATGTTTTTTTTTTAAACTTGAAACAACCCTCTTTTTTGATCCCATCATACTTTTTACATCATCAGTTGCAATTGACACAGTTTTATCAAGTAGGATGTGTTTTTTTTTTCCATGCATTCAATGACAGCATTTGCTATGTCCTCTCCTTGCATTTGGCCCTTGAGTGGCAACAACCCTAAAAGTTTTTCTCTTGGACCCTCAAATGATATATACAGCATATAAAGGAAATCTCGGCTGTGTCCCTGATGTCACAAGACTCATCCACTGCAATTAATAAAACTGAAGATAATTTAATGTCCTTGATTTGTTGGTACATTACATTTAAGGCCATTTTAACTGTTCTATCTGCCACTGTTTTGGCAGATAATTGCATGTTTTTAATTTTATTTAAAATCACTATTTTATTTTTGAAATCATGAAAAAGCTTCAGATACTTTAACAAAACAACATTTTATGATCTCACCATCTGTGAATAGTTTTCTTCTCTTAGCAATTTCCTGAATTACTACAAAGCTTACAATAATGTTTTTGGAGACTGTCTCCAATAATCAAATTCAGAACTTGATTTTTCAATATTTTTCTGAAATTCTTCAATTGCTCTTTTTTTCATGTCACTGACAGGATATTTTATGGCAAATATGGTATGTTTTGTCGTGAAGTGTCTCTTCAAATTAGACTCATTGTTTTATGCCAGTGTTTTTTGGCACATAAGACAGGTTGGAAGACCATCCGAGTTCACGATAAATGCAAAAGATTTAGTCCATTCGGTTTTAAAATCACGATGCTCATCTAATGTTTTTCTTAATCTTTTCTTTGTAATCATGTTGAAAAACACTTTAAATATTGTATTTTATTTAATACATATCCACGTTTGCACAACTACACACAAAAATAATTATACGTTCTTCTAGATTACATGTATTCATATTCCATCATTGCAAACATTGTCTTGTCCACTAGAGGGCAACTGTGTACTCAATTATTTATTGTGAAGTTTTACTAGACTTATAAAATAAATAAAATCACAATTACGTTAATAAAATCATTTAAAAATTTTATAAATTAAATCTATGATAGCTTTATTTTCAATTTTACTACGAAGTAGGGGATCTATATATCCTGGATTTGTCCTAGTTTTATATTTATCTTTTATAGTTTTTTTATTTCATATTTGCAAGGGTTTTTTTTTTTTTGAATGTGTGTTCCGATTAAGTCCTGTGGGAAAATATAGACATTACTGAAGAGCCACATTATATATCCAAAGAACCACATGTGGGTCGCGAGCTATAGTTTGAGGATCCCTGTTCTAGCATATCAATTTTATAGCTATATTTTAAACTTTAATGAGTATTGTATATAATTAAAGCAAATAAATCAATTCTATGAGTCTTCAGTATTTGCACAAATTATTAAAATTTTAGATACACTACACTTTTAATTTTATTGCATTAACATAAGGAAAAGAAATATTTTTTTTTCAATTCCATTTCTAATTTTAGTGTCTTATCATATCACTGGATACTTTTTTTTTTTTTTTTGAAATTTGATATATTTACTTGCAACCATTTACATATTTGTAGGAGAACTCCCATGAATACATCAAATATCTGAATATACATGTACACATAGAAATGCATATACATGACTAATATTTGATAAGCAATTTTTCCAGAGAAGGAGAGGACAAAAATAAAACATTTATAAAAGTGTTTAACATTTTACCAGGGCATGCATTTTTGTCGTTGATTTTTTTTGATTCAGTAGTATGTTTTAAAATGGGAACTTATTTTTGATTAATTACATATATTCATTGAGTATAATACTAATATCACTATGGTAATTTTTTAAATCAAATTTCATTCATTTACAATGCCAAAATAATTTCATATTAGTTTTAACAGTTAGTGATTACATTTATCTTTTTTTGTTTTGGTAAAATTTTTCTTAATTTTAAATTTTATTAATTTTAAGCAATATTTATATAAACAGTAAGAAAGATTTTTTTTTTTCCATTTGCTATTTTAGGAAAAGAAAATCGTTAAATACTAAATGAGTCAATTTTCTCTTGTTCCTTTTTATGCAACTTTTTTTTGTTCAAATGATTAAATATTTATGATTGTTCACCTACCATACTGATTAAACATAAAATTGAAATTAAAAGTAAAATTATTGGATTATGCAACAAAGAGGAATAACAGATGCATACACACACAATGCAAGTGGAAATAAAACTCACTCTACTAGAATGGAAACTTACAGATGGATGGATAGTCGTGGTAAGATGAGAGCATGGTATTCAATAAACTTGAAGTCTGAAAAAGCGAGAGGCTTGAGGCTGCTCTCATTCAGCAATGAATTTACTATACTGGGAGATATTAATATGAACATATATAATCAAGGTGAAGCTATAAATAATTTACTGCTGGATTTTAAAATACAATTTAAAAAAGTGATAGGATATATTGTTTCAAGATATATATTGTTGCTTCACAAAATTGTTTTGTCCTTGAATAGTGATTATCACATGACTTGTCTTACTGTCAACATTTTTTTCATTCATAATTTTCAGTTATGGATTGAAAAGCTCTATATTTGCACACATTTAGTTATTAATGAACACTGACATAGCTCATTTATTGGTGTAAACAAAGTTAAACCGAACATATGTTTATTTTGCAGCTAATGTTAAATGAGTTAATAGTTCAAATTTTTGCTGAAACTATTTTAACTTCATTTATTATTATGATAAATATGTTGTCACATTAAGTTTTGTATTAGGAAAATTTTTCATTTTATTTAAAACTTTTACTCATTGTAATAGCTTTGACTTCTTATTTGTTGTAAGTAAAACACTTTATTTGACTTATTTATATGTAAAAAAAAAAGTTTATTTATAAAGCATTTTTTTTTTTTAATACAGTTTACTATTTGTTTTAATCTTCTACTTTTTAATTTTTTTGTTCTTAATTTAATTATTGGTGACAATGTTTATAGATGTATTTAATATTGGGGCTTTTTTTTTTAATTATTATTTTAAACATCATACATATATTTTTTTCAATTCAAATCAGGCTTAGGATTTTTCATCCAAACCTGACTCATAGCTAATCTGCTATCTAATAATGGTTGGTAAATGGGTATTTAGCTTCTGTTAATTGTAGGATAAAGACTTTGAATAGTTTAGGTTTGTCAGATTAATCAGATGAGTATAGATGTCTGCTTGTAAAAATAAAAAAATCAATTGTAATATATGACATTCACTGATGGTGCGGTAGATGTCATACTTTTTTGAGCACTGAATCTAAGGTTTATTTGTTTATGTTATCTATCTTTTAAAGTTCTCATTCAGTATTTGTTTAATTAATTTTTTTCATTAAAAATGTCTATGTATTAATTACATACTGGATAGAGCTTGGATCAGGACAGCTGTGAGTTAAATGATTGATAATTTTAATTATATAATCCTTTACATTGATATTGAAATTATTTGAACTATCCTTTATTTCTCTGAACTTTTTAGCATGTTAAAATCTATACAGAATAATTTAATTACCATTTTATTGCATAAGTTTGCCTGTTGGATTTAATATGAGAACAAAACACTTTTTAATACGAAATTTTACTTGTGTATTAGGATATAGATTAAAGATAAATATTGTTTTATAGTGTCTTTTAGAATGGTAAGCTATTCTATGAAGTAACTCAATTGTTTTAGTTTTTTTTTTTTTATATGTTTGTAAATATATATTAACCAACGATTTTAAATTTAAATCATTAGCAAATATGCTTTTAAAATATTCATATTTATGCACCAATTCATTGGATATGTTTATCTTAGAGAATGAAATCATATGCAAGCTATTTTTTTTTTTTTTGGCAATTTTGTTTTCAATGGACTTGTGGATTTATCAATCTAAGCTTTTTTGATTTAATGATAGTAATAAATAAATAATTACAAGGCTTGTCATCATATGTTTAATGATGTTTTATTTTGTTAACAGTAGCCTGAGTTTAGTTCATATAATCATTTACATTACTATATTAGAAACAATAATTCTCTTATTCTATTCCTCAGTCATCTGCTTAAATTCAAGTAATTAGTGACTATTAGGTGGTAGTTCTGTATCTATATTTCCATTGTAGCCTATGGCTATTGGCTTTCTTCAGTAAGAAGCATTGAACTTGCAGATTTAGAAGTCACCTTTATTATTTTAATATTATCCAAAACTATAAATATAAATTTAAAAAAAGTAAACTTTTGAATCTAAAGTAACTTGCTTGTATTAGTTACATAAATTTGACAATAGGATGGCAACTATATTTTAGTGACTTCTGTTTTAAGTGAGTTCTCATAAGATTCAAAACCTTGATGTAATATTTGAATCTTGGATAGAATAAAAAATAAAGTTGGCTGATAATTGCATGACTGTGAATCCAATGCTTCACATTGCTGAAGGTTTATAGCCAGAAACTGTTCTGGAGATATAGTTAATATTATCTTGTATCCATTGGTTATTCACACAATAAATAAATGATTTTGGAGCAGAGCTTATAGTTAATTACCATTTCTAATATAGATGTTGAAAGATAACAGAAAATTACATGATACTTTGGTTGACATAATATACTCAAGATACATAATTATGGAAATTTTGACTTTACTAATTTAATATATAATTCGTATAACTTTTCTATTTAACATCTACATTAAGAGTTATAATAAACCATCACTATTCTAGATCTCTGTTGAAAGCTTGATTAATCAATGGGACAAACATCTAGTGCTTATTGAATATTTTATTATACTGGATATAAAAATAAATTAGTCACATAATTAAAATTAATCTGCAATGGATTGGTTTTAATCCATCAACTTTTAATTAAAATTTAAAATTTATTTTCTTTTTTTGTAATTAATTTAATTATGTAATATTGGATTTGATTCTTTTTAAGATTAAATAAAGCACATTAGAGGGTGCAGATATATTATTAGATAGAATGAAAGTTTTATAGTGTCAACTTCCACATGTTTTAATATTTATTATTATAAAAGCATTTATGAATCTTCATATTTCAAATTAATATAGTGTATTTTTAGAAAATGTTAAGCATTTTCTCAGTAACAAAATATTGATTTTAGCTTATTTATATTAATACTGTATATTATTTGTTAAAAGCATATCTATATGTATTTCACTGCTAAGAATATTACCCAATGTGTTATAAGCTTATATTTGATGTTAACTACTCATTATTAAGAGAAAATGATTAAAGTCAGAATTTAAATTTTTTTTTCCTAATCTCTCATTTTCATAACTGAATGAAAAGAGAGCTACTGTGTTAAATCCTTTAAACTCTTGATCTGGATTAGGAAGAATGTGATTGCTGTCAGTTTCTAGATGCCAATACATTTTGGGGTAATCCCTAAATTAAGAGAAAGTATTGTAATTTTTTTTTAAATATATCAAAAAATATTTTTAGTAATTTCACATTACAAAGTTGTCAATTCAGTCAGCCCTGATATAAAAATAATTGATTAATTTATGTACATATCAATTTTTTTAACATGTTTTGATTTACATCAAAATCCAGTCATTGTTGTGATATTTACTTTCATAAATTAGTTACCATTAGTCCTTGCTTTATACACCCAGGGGAAAACTGGTGGAATAGGCCCAAACAGACTCAATTTCCAGTATTTTGTTGGGACAAGTGATAGTTATTACTGCTGATTTATGTATTTTATTAGAGTAAAAGTATTTTATATTTTAAAAGAAGAGAATAGTATTGGAAAGAAATACAAAGAATGTGAAAGACATATAATTTTAATATAGAAAGGAAGATAACCTTTTTTTTTTTTGTAAAAGTGAGATCAAAATGTATGTGTTACATATGCATACAAATATGATAATTGAGATAATATTGAAAGATATTTTAAAAGCATTCATGGAAGATTGTATATAAATATGTTAAAAAATAAATTAAGTGCACATAAGTTAATGGAATTTAAGTTTAAGTCAAATAATTTTTACTTTTGGAAAATATATGTAATCAAGCACGAGTGCATGTGTGGCGCAACTGTTCCCAAAAGCTATTAATATAAAATAGATAACTAAAAATAATAAACTCGCTGAGCGCTTTCAAAGGATCTTACCTTCATAATCATAGCTTGTTAATACATTTAATGATATGCAAATATGCTAATTCCCTTTTTAATTCCATTTTTTCGATAAAGCATAGCACGTGTCCTTCCTATTTATGGCATCACTGTCTCGTGAAATGAATAAGGCCTCTTTGATTTTTCTTTTAAGGTCATGTTTTTCTCTACACATGATTGTGGTATTGTCTGGAATGCACTCGTGGTGACTTGTGCTCTGGTGCTGATAGAAAACTGAATAGGTAGAAAGATAGTTGCGAGCTCTATTGTATGAATATTTATATTGTGCTAATCATGTGGATAAAGATGCTCTGCTTTCCCCATAATATGTGCCTTTACAATTATTGTTGGAACATGCAATATTATATACTGTGTGGGGGGTCTGTAAAAGTGGAGTTTGATCTTTAGTGTTATTAATTAAATTGTTAGAATTTTGAGGAGTTCGAAAACAAAGCTGATATCTGTTGTTGAGGATGGAATGCAATTTCTTGTGTAAATGTATTAACAAGCTATGATTATGAAGGCAAGATCCTTTGAAAGCGTTCAGCTAGTTTATTATTTTTAGTTATCTATTTTATATTAATAGCTTTTGGGAACAGTTGCGCCACACACGCACTCGTGCTTGGAATTTAAGTTATAACTGGACAATAATCATATTTTTTTACATTCATATTTAAATCTCAGTTAGCAACAACTGCTTCTTATTGAAGTGTTTTTGGAAACCAGCAATTCATTAATTAATTCAGTCAAGAATACATACTTTGATGTAGATTTTGTAATATTTATAAAACTTCATTTTAATTATTTAGCTTTACATTCTCTTCATATCCTAATGGAATACTCCAAAAACTTGAGCTGCATCAAGCCATTATGAAAATATATTATTAAGCCAAATATATATTCTAACTTAATAGCACTGAGTTAACGTTTGACAACTTCTCACTACAATCATAGTGCAAAATCAATTAACTAACAATGCTGGGAGCAGGCTGAATATATAGTTTATAAAATATGCAAATTATTACAATGAGAAATGTAAATTATAAAAGTCAGATGTTCCATTTTTTGACAAAGGGAATGCAGGACTGAATTCGGATCTCTTACAATAACCCATTGCCTCCTTGAACTTTCTCTTATGACCATTCTTCTCTGAGCAAATCATTTTAATAATAGAAGGGGGAAATGTGTCCTGTAGCAGGCTTGGACTCCAGGAAAATTGACATATTGCCTGTCTTTTCCTTTTTATAAAGATAGGAGTGCTGCACAATTATCATAGATCTATTAGCTTGAGACTCCCCATAGTATGCCACTCTACACATTAGAGATGGGCATGAAATTTTATAAACTATTTGAGGAGTGTATTCGAATGGAGTTCTGTTTTTAGCATTGTTCAGAACATTATTGTCCGAGCAAATTTTCCGAAGCTTTGTTGATATACGGAAGGCTAATCCATGGTTTGGGCAGAATATTGTTGGTAGTGGCTTTGTTAAGGTTCATATAAATTTTTTTTCCTATTTTTATTAATGTTGAATCTTTGTAGCCTATGTTTATAAGATCTTTAATATATTCTTTAACATTAAGTTTTCTACCAGCTTCATATTTGCACAATTTTTTGGTTTCAATGTAAAAATCCCTTTAGCCTTGCCATTTTGTGTTCAGATGGCACATTATATTTGGGGTGAATAGCACCTTTCACTTGGATTGGTTTTACTTTCATATTATAGTCAAGCATAAATTTATTTCTTTGAATTCGTAAGTCCAAGAAATTTATGCCTTGTTCTTTATCTTCCACTTCCAAGGTCCATTTCAGTGGAGATTATTAAATTCTGAGAGAATGTTAGTAATTTAACTTTTGAAGCACATATAAATACATTTAACTTTTGAAGCACATATAAATACATCATTAAGTATCTGAAGTGTCATTTATTGCAGGCTCTAAATATTTCAGAAGAATTATGTTTTCAAATTTAGAAAAAACTAAACTGCTGATTGGAAGCCTCATGGGCCAATCTCACATTATCTCGCAGGCTATTATATCCTTGTCAGTCTACTTTAATAATTGAAGAATGAAATCTTTCTTATACTAATTATAGTTATTTTGCTGCAAAATTTCTTGAATGCATGCAATAGAAATATCTTTCGGCATAGACCCTTACAGCTCTTTTATATCCAAAGATTTTTATATATTTAATTTATTTCATTTATATGGATTTTTAAACCTTTTCCTTTATTTTGCCCTCTTTTATAATTTAATTTATCTAATCTCTTGAATAATTGGATGTGATTTTCCAATTTATCTAAGCATTTTCTTTGCATTGATTTATCTTGATGTGAAAATTTTGCCACTCAATTATATTTTTCCAATAGCAATATAATCTTTTTTGTATTGATTTTGCTATAGAAATAAATATAACTATTGATTCAATGACAAATTGATGTAGTGTATATCTATTCAAAATTTATACTTTATTCACCTTGAAATATGAAGTCAGTGTGTTCATTGAACTTTGTTAAAATACAATTTTTTCATATTGTGCTGGTGTCAAGTGAATGAAGACACTAAATGAAATGCTTTTCTTTTGTTTGTTTGTTTTTTTTTAAAAATAATTCATAGAATCAGTAGAGAAATATTGAAATAATGAATGCATTTTGTAATTAAACTCTTTTCTTTGAGCAATTATGACAGCTTATAAAGTTTAATTCTATGTATACAGTCTATTTGAGAACCATTGCATGCATAAGATGAGAATTTCATTAGGCTCTACTTAAATATTATTTTAGTTTTCTACCCAAATTTAAATAATCTTAATTTTATTACCATTTTACATAGGTTAATATTTTTTTTAAGAAAAGAAAAATATTATTCTAAAAGATAACCACATAAGCCTATACTACAGATTTTTTAAAATATTTGTCCTGACATTATCTCCTTATTAAAATATTAAATCAAGCACTAGAATATTATCACAGCTTTCTTTGAACAAAAAAAAAAAAAGTGATTTCATTTTTATTGGATTTCTTTGTTGTGAAAACTATATCTGAACAGAAAGGTTCATTAGATTTACAAGTAACTTGATTTGTGTAAGCTCTACCAATACTGTATTTCACAGCATAGAACATCCATAGTTGATCCAGCTAGTGTAGCAATTGCATCTAGATTATAATCTTTAAATAGAAAAAAGTTGGTTGTTTTTTTACTGAATACTACTTATAAAAACATTAAAGTTTTTTGTGTAATACTGTGCAAAATATGACAACTACAACAAAGAATAGATATCTGATAGTCACTGTAAATATATCAGAATTTCACATACGTCGGAATACTTTGTAGAGGGCATTTAATAGCATCAAGAAATGTGAAGAAGAGTTAATTTTATGCAGTTTTAATGCATAATGCATCTACTGTTCATGAATGTGTGACTTTCTAGAACTTTCATTAAGACGTGATTATGATAACTATAGCTGTTTGACATATCTCAAAAATCAGTTAACTAATGACTGCCAATTTCCAAATATGAAAGATGGCATCAGTACTGTCAAATATTTTTGAAGCAATTATTTTCCAAATGCTCTCTTCAGACAATAAAACACTTTTGAGATTATCATGCCAGCTGAAATACTTTGTAGCAGTTGAATGGATTGTCTAGATGCTTATATTAAATGTTTGTTTCACTTTTAAAAATCTGTGAGAATAATTATAACCAAATTGATAGCAATGCATAAGCAAAAATTGCCAATGTTGTGTTGAAAAAGAATGTTCAAGATATGATTTATATTTTAAAACATATCACCTAGATTTTTGATGAAGTACAAAAAAACATGTTGCATTAGTAATGTTGTATCTATGGAAACAACTAGATGATATATAAAAGTATTAAGAAAATTTTTACAAACATATATAACCTAGCTAATTTTAATTCCAGATTATTTTCTTGCATACATCATTGATCTAAATAAGAGAAGAAACTGGGAGATGATTTTGCAAGCTCAACGTATTGATGTTCCAGAAAGCGTTTTTCAATGAATCTGTGATGACACATTTATCATTTTATGAATGTTTAAATACAAGTATAATTTATATACCTGGATTCAGTTGTCATATAAGGTATTTGAACACAGACTTTCAAGCTACCTTCAGCTATCCACTCTTATTTCATACAAATGCTACATATGATGATACCCATGTGAAAAAGATAAATGATATCCAATATAGATATATATAGTGCAGAACCAGCCCTCATCATTTGGTCCAGATCATCATCTCCCACACATATATATATATATAATCAGTGCTCAGTTTATATTAAGATAGCAAATTTTTAAACTTTAATGAACAGGCTTCGATCTATTCCACCCTATAACTCTTCAGCCATCCCTACCATTGAAAATCTGATGATGAAATGCCCAAATCCCTTGTTAAGGCCAATATTATCACGTTGATTCTAAGTCAAGGGATTTGGACATTTCATCATCAATGGTATGGATGGCTGAAGAGTTAGAGGATGGAGTAGATTGAAGGTTATCCATTAAAGTTTTGAGTTTTGGGATGTGCTATCTTAATATAAACCGAGCACTGATTATATATATGTGGAAGACGATGATCTGGGCTAACTGATGAATGCTGGTTCAGCATGAAATACATTTATTGGAGATCATTTAATTTTTTCACATGTGCAAGGTCATGGGTATCGTTTGTATGAGTTAGAGTAGAGAGCTGAAGGGAGCTTGAAAGTCCGAGTTCAAACCCCCTATATTACACTTTATGAATGATGGAAGAGCCAACGAAATATAGTTGTGTATTCACCAATATATAACAAATTCTGACTACCAAGCATCTTTAGATAAAGTAAAAATATTTTATTTTATTTTGAGCTTTTATTCCAAATTAAAAGCTAAAACAATTTATTTATTTGTTTCTCTGAAAAGTACTTTTTTTATTACTATTTGTGCAGATTTAATTATATATAATAAGTAGGAGTAATGCTTGACATGAATTTATTTTTCATTTAATCTATTTCTGACTGTATTGATGATGTATAGTCTATTTACATTCAGATTTAATATGAATAATAAGCAATAAAAAGTGATGTTTTATTGAAAGATATAAATCAAATGAAAACCTAATAACTTTGAATTGTTAATCTTAGAACGCATTAATTATATTTCACAATATTAATGTAATAAGTAAAATTCACTTTTGACCATAAAACATTAATGCAAAAACGAAAAATGTTATGCTCTCTACCTAGATAATTTAAATCAAAATATTTTTTTTTTCTGTTCTAAACTAAAAATTCTTTTGCTTATTAAAATTAATCACTTCCAGTAGTAGTTATTTTATTTAAAATGCAAATACATGGACAACCTTTTTTAGGCAATAGGCCTTATGAAGTTGCTCATCACAAGTCAGGTCATTCCATTAAAAAATAAATAAATTCACAGATGTATTTAGTACAAAGTACAGTAGTTTTCTCAAATCCATGACATTTAGTTTCATGTTTTGTCATAGATATCAAAATGAACTGTTAGTAGCAAACTATATATATATGTATGTGTATGTCATAAATATACATGTTTAAAACATGTGTAGCACATTTATTTGTAAGTACGTATTTATTCTCCATATGTATTATGAACTAAAAAAATTAAAAGGTAGACAAAATTTCTTATTTATTAATTTATATATTTTTTATTTATTATATTTTAATTTCAGATACATGATTCTGCAGGTATGAAAATTGTGGATATGATGGACCTATCTGTATATCAGAATAAAATTATTTTTTAAAAAAATTGTTGGTCTTATTAGTGTTATTGCAGCCCATCATTTATAATTAATGGAAATAGAACAAAATTTTAATGAAAAGTTATTGCTGGTGCAATCATGAATTAAACATGTCATAAAGGAAGCCCTAAAGACTTGCATGTCATTCCTTAACTGCAGGTAACTTTTGCTGCCTGATTAAGAACTTAGGGCAAACCCTGTTATGATGAATGTGGCATTATCATTTTCTATAAGGCAGAAAACAGTGACGAAAGAACTCCTTAAACATAAATGGGATAAAGATATTGTGGACACTTTATAACAATAGCTCTATTAGACATAGCATTTCAGTGTATAGGAAGATACTAAATATGTCCAATTGATACTACTCACAACACTACTATGAATTCATAGAAAAAAAAATTGATGAGATCTATCTTAGCTGTTAAAACAACATTATAATTTATGGTTCTTTTAGAAATCTGAAGTGTGACATAGTGAAGAATTACAGATAGTCTTAAGTCCATTTCTGTTACATAACTTTTTCTATGGAAGATTTGTTATGTTATTGCAGGCATCTTTTCCAGGCTATTATAGTTTGTATAAAGGTGGATTCTATTCCTTTCTATATCAAAACTCTAAACTTATTTTGATATGGTTATAGTAACTGAATATGCTTTTTTTTATTAGCAATTAGAATCAAATCATTGAAAATGCTCATTACACACACTGTATATTTATTTGAGCAATGATTTTAATTGAAGTTTTTCATTTATGTTATGTCATTGTTTTAATATTATATTCAGGATATGTTTTCAATGAATGTAAGTATATATCAATTACTTTAATAACTTTTTCAATATCCAAGATGGAGGACCACAAGTAGTCAAGGTTTAAATTATATATGCTATCAAATTTTTAACATTCTTTTTAAATCATAATATGAACATTATTTAAAGCTAACAATTTGTTTTAATAAATAAAGTATATGTTTTATAAAATTTTGTTTTGCAGTAACAACATATAAAAGATTTTTTAAATATTTTTTTCTGTATTCCATTCTTGACTCATATGAGTAAAGACATTGGAAGAAAATAAATATCTAGTTTGCCTAGATGTACTCTTTTTCACATGTCTTCATCATTTATTTAATATTTAATCAATATCAAATTATTATAATTTAATCTACAAGTGTTAAATTTTCTGCAGCCATGTCTTTGACACTATCATTTTTTATAAACATATTAAAGAGGATGGATCAATGATAACACATGTTTATGTTTAAGTAAAAAACAAACCAAAGTATATATTTTTTAATTAGGTTTGACTAGGAATAATATAATAAATGATTATTATTCATTAATATATTTATCGAAAGTGGATACTAAAAAAGATGGAAGTGTATTAAGTTTGACACTTATAAATCAAATAATAAAATATTTATTATATAAAATTTTAAATTTTATATGTCTGATCATAAATTAATGTGTTCAAAGAGAGAGAGAAAAAAATTTTTTTGATTACATGGAAATTATTTTAAGCTTATAATCTTTTTTAAGAAATTGTGTAAATTTATTTCTAATCCTTAATCTCCCTACATGTTGTTTACATTTTATATTTATCTTGTCATTAAAAAAGTGGAAAAGAGATTTATATTTAACAATTTTATCATATACTTAAAAATTTAGTGAATAAATTTTATCATTAAGATCTTTATGGCATTTTTTTCCCCCTGCCTTAATATTATTTATATTAATTTTAATAAAAAAATACAATAATGTTTAAAGATATTGCATTATTATTGAGTATGTAAGCAAGTATTTAAAATTTATTGCTATTTGTATTAGCAATTTTAGCTTTAGAATAATACATTCTTACATTGGCTAAATTTATTGAATAGTAATCCTATTGGAAGAATATTTTGTTTCCTGATAAAGGGAAACAATCCACAGACTCAGTTCACATAACATTATGATACCTCCATGATAAAGTTAATATATTGTAGTTGTGTTTTAGCTTTTACAGTCAATACCTTGACATTTGATCGACTTCAGACTTTTAGCCTCTAGATAAATACTCATTTAATGATCAATAACTGGATACAATTAATTATGTTAGTTATGGATTTACTAACTAAAAAAATCATCTTAAGTTTAAAAAATTTCCAAAATTTGCCCGCCTAATCCTATATCCATAAATACGAATGACTAATTATCAATAAAGGAAGTCATATATAACGTGACATTGCTTTTATAAGCTTGTATTTACAAAAATGAAATACAGAGAGTGTATCAATAGCTCAAACAAGCTCTTAATTGATAACTGCAATAAGAGAAAATATTTAAAATCTCTATCCAAAATACTCTTATCCTCAGATCAATTGATTTCAAGCTTAAATTATTGTTTGTTTTTGTTATAATTATTAATGATATTTTTTAAATGTTCATAAAATTAAGAATAACTGTTGACAGTATACCTGATCTTTATTGCATTGTAAATTTGTATATCAAAATATTTGGAGACAGACATTTTCAACTTATATATGCATGAAAGCAAATTTTCTAATGAAAAAAGATCATTCGATGAAGTATATTGTCATCAATAATGAGAAAACATTTACTCATCAATGGTAACTTTTTATTGAATTCCAACTAACTGTTAATAAAGAAAAGGAGTCACAATAGCTGGTTGTCACTAAGAACAAGATCATCAGTTGGTATCTCAATGAATGATCATATTGTTAAATATGTTGTCTCTGACAGAAATAACTATATTTAAGATATTGTATATGTAATTATTACCCACAACACCATTGTTAGGTTTTGAAGTGAAACACCATTTCAAATCCATGGTTTCTATCATCCTATAATAAAAATAGAATAAAGAACAGATGTGTATTAGTGTGTTGCTTAAATGAATGTTTTGAGATTGGACAGTAATGGAAATCAGAATTAATTTTAGTCAATTTGTTTCAAGACTTCAACATCATTATTTAATTCAGTGGAAAGAAGGTATATTGAATATACACATGCATATATAATCTCAAGTAAAAACTTTTTCAAAAAGTTTGCCTAGCTCTCAAAATAATAGTGATATATCACAGCAGTCAAAAAATTAATCTCACATATGCTATATTATTATCTAAATATATTATAATTGCATTATGTATCTGTTATTGCTATTATTTGCTTTATTGCTTTGAAGTTTTACTTAAAATATATATATATTTCTAATAAAACATCTGTGTGATACTATATGAAACACTTTCAGATTGATATTCTTTTTTTTAATTTGTGTTAAAATTTCAGATTCAAATGTGTGATGTAATATGTGGTATATTTAGAATCATTAAATAATTGAATAATTAGTTACTTAGTAAGTTACATGATGTTGAAGACTAAAATGTCTGGTTTAGCATTGATCCAGGGAGCTTTAGTTCTTGAGTTTATCATTCTATCCCCTTGCTAAACTGCCCAGGGTATCTAGAATATTACAAATGTATGATACATTTTTGTAACTATTCCATACTAATAACAAAATATAAAGCTAGGATTTTTTTAAGTTAACATACTATGAATAGTTAACATTTAATAATATAGCAAATTTACAATGATTTTTTTGTCCAAACCCAAATTTGTATTTACAAATATTCAGTTGATGTTAATTTTGGATCTAAAATCTTACTTATGGTGATATAACGCACTGTGATCAGACAGAAATTAAAGTTGGATATATATATTGTCACAAGCATATTAATAATCTTAATTTTAGAAAAATATGTTTTTATACAAGAAAATGTTTAAATAGAATGTTGACCATTTCTCAACTTTTAATCACATATTTTATTGTTCTTTTTATTGTATAGTCTTTTTTTAAAATCAATATCACATGTACATATGATTAAAAAAATCACAAGTTCTCAACTTCTGAGTCAGCTAAGCAAAAGCAGTTTATTGACTAAGAAGAATTTCCTGTTAATAAATACTTAGGACAAACAGAAAAAAAAACCCACACTTGATTACTATTTATAGAAGTTTATTATTATTTTTAATCTAATTCTTTTTTTTTTACTAGATATAACATAAACACTTTTAACATTTCCCCCTTACAATCCTATTAATTAAACCTGTAGGTTAATATTAATCTCCTGATTAAAATTACAATAGAAATGATGCCTTCAATTGTAATTTCTTTTTAAAGTTTTTTGTCAAAGGTTTCAGCTTTTTGTTATTATTAAATGAAAACTGTAAATCTTAAACTTTTCATATTGGTTGAAAGTGTTGATTTAAATTAAAAAAATTGAAAATTAACAACAATTTTTAAATTTCTCACTCTTGAGCCTAAGTACCTTAATCTCATTATTAAAATAAACTTAGAAGCCATGCCCACAAATAAATTCCTTCATTTCAAAAGATTTTACAATAAGATAGACCATTTTTGTCAAATATGTAAAAGACAAGGAATCATTCAACCATATAATCTACTCATGCCCTGGACTCAGTTAAATATATTTAGCCATATACCAAATCTTAAAGGTGAATTACTATAAAATCATGTCTATTAGGGAAGCCTTACAAACTAAACAGTTTCCTATTAGACTTTCCATCTTTATTGTACATGCTATATGGAATGTTAGATGTAGACTATTGTTCACAGTACCTGTCCCGGATCTAGTCAGTCTTTTCATGAACACTATTAGGAATGTAAAAAAACAGAGATTTTATCATTGCATCAAAATTCTTGTATAATGAAACGTGGAAGTTAATTGATGTACCGGATCCATCGAATCAGTAGTAGCTAAGCAAAAGATGAATAATAGATTCAATTTGCATCAATGATGATAGGTGAATGGTAAAACTACCTTAGTATACTATTATTTATCAGAAGATAATCAATATACAAATGGTCCCAGGCTGTTGAAGATGTGTAAAACATAATTTTTTTCTGTTTTTTATAAGCATGTAAACATTATTTTTCATAAATAAAAGATTTTGAGATTAAAAATTGAAAATTCCACTTCAGAGATAAGATAAAATATGTCAAGTCAGAAAATTAAGTAAAATTTTATATTTGATTTTTTTAAAAAAAAATAATTATCGTCTTAAGAAAATATTAGAATTTCTATATTTTTTTTTAAAAATAAAATATACAAATGAAAAATATCTAATTATAACACCTGTTGTTTAATAGTTTTATATGTATAATAGATTTTAATAAAATTAATTTTTGTGTGAAATATACTGGGTTTAAAGATAAAGAGAGAATATGTATTATTCCACATTTAAAAAAAAATTATTTTTTTTTTGATAGAATTATAAACTGAATATTTCCAAGTGGCCAGAGTTTTTTCCCCTGAATTCTCTTTAGGTAGTAAAAAAATTGATTGAGAATTTTAAATCTTTTCTAGTGATTTTTTGGTCATATTAGTGCAATCAGAAAGTTATTTTATGGTAAATTCTGATTTAGATTCCTCACTGTTTTCCATATATATACACATAAATTTGTAGTGAATTATAAATATTTTCAAGAATTAAATAATGTTTTTTGGAATCCTTTATGTATAAGATAGACAAGAGACTAATTATTTGGAAAAAGTTCAATAGTTGAAGGATATTGAAAAGAATCTGATTTCTATTACCTGGAATAATAGCAATTTTTTTATTTATTATAATTTTATCCCATTTTATTTTTTAGTTTATATTGGCTAATATAGGAGAGGATATTCAAAACTAACCGGAATCATTCTCTGGTTTGCATGCCTGTTGTAGTATATGCTTTAGCTGTTATATATTTCTTGCAGAAAAACCCTTCTGCATCAATCTGCCAAATGACATCACCATGTGAAATGGTGGTGCCATGCAGCACATTTTTTTGTAAAGTGCATTTCACAAATTGTTGATTTTTATAATGACGGCAGGCAAAACAGTTGTAATACTTGAAACAGATTAAGCAAACTGATCTTGTAAAAATAAGTTTATGAATGGTATAATTAAAATGTTAAATTCACATTCTTATAAAGCATTGCAAGTGAAATCAAAACAATGCTGATTTTTTTTTTTTTTGATGCAAACGGCATTTCCTGCAAATTTTGAAACATTTACATGATGCAGTAAAATGTAAGTATCCTGTTTTGTGGCAAAGAAAAATGCAAGCTTCATCCCAATAAAGTGTCAGTTCTCAAGCCTTGGTTGTGAAACACTTTTTAATTAAATTTAGCATGACCCAGCTTATCTATCTCAGCCATATTCACTCAATCTTGCTTTGTGCAATTTTTTTTAATCTCTTAAATGAAAAAAATATCTCAATTTATTTTTGCATACTTAGAAGTGGTGGAAAAAATGATGGCGGTGTTAAAAGGCATCACTTTGCAAGTATTTCCGGAATATTTTGAAAAATGAAAAACATGTTTAGACTGCTCTATAGCATCAAACGGATAGTAATTTTAAAATGTTTTAATTTATAATACTTACAAATAAGCCATTTTTTTTTATAAAATTGTGGTTACCTTTGGGTACCCCCTTGTAAATCTTTTTTTTAGAATCTGTTCTCTCTTGCTCTCTATAATAACTGTGATGCTATTTGAAATTTTAGAAAGCAATCTTGGTACTTTATCTTTTCAGGATTTTTCCTGTTGATTTTTTTTCACATAAATGTGTCTTGCTTTTCTTATGGAAACATTAGACAGATAGTGGAATAAATCAAATTCAAAAGAATGCATCTTATATATAAAATCTCTAAATATCCATAAAGCTGTCACATGATATTCAAGTTAAAGATTTTTTTGTTAGAAGATGTATTTTTCAAGGAAACTAATTATTATTTGTTTTATTATTTGTTCTGCCATTATAATTTTTTTTATCAAGCCTTTTATGTGAAGCAAGTAATTTCTTCCTTATATTTAAGAGGTTTAATTTGATTACTTGCATTTTATTCGAAGCAAGTAATTCCACAAATGGTGTTTTACAAAAGACATATAGAATAAAACTTTTTGAAGGACAAACACTTGACATAAAATCAGTACATGTGCTTTAACTACTGTTCAGAACTGAATAGGTATAGGATTTAAATTATGAAGAAAATGTGATTACAGTATATAAATTCATGTTTGAAATGTGATATTTAGTGAGGGGGAGAAATAGATGCTATAGTTCTGTATTTACAATTAGTTTTGGATAGTGTATAATTACAAAAACAACAACTTGAAAAGGCAGTCGTTTTCATAATACTTAAATTTTGTAACATTTCTGAAAAAAAAATTTGTTAAAGCAACCTTTTAACAATTTTTTTTTCAAAAATGCTATTACGAAAATGATAGTCTTTACATAGGCCAGGTTTATGTCTGATAATAATTATAAAATTTTAGAAATTTACATACATATCTATCTAGTGAGAAATAATTCAATTAGTTAACAATATATGGTTAGATACATAGTTAAGATTTATGCATTTCAATAATGTAAAATAAGGAGTTTCAAGTGTAAGTTTTAATTTAAAAAATTGTTTCAGGAAATCATTTTATAGTACATTCTTAATCTATATAATTTAGTGCAGTTGTAGAATGATAGACCCAGAAAATTTTATTTTTAGATCACACCTGTCTGATCATTTCTGGTGATCAAATGTCCCACAATTTAAATATTGAATAATTTTTTTTTGTATTAATATCTGACCTTCATGTAACATTTTAAAGCATTCTGGAATAAAATCAAACATTTTTGTTTTAGTTTAATTTTTTAAATTGTGAATCTGAAATTATCATTTTCAGTCAAAAATGTAATTATAGAAAGTGGGTTTTTTTATATTGATATATATATTCATTCAAACAATAACAATGGATTTGATATGTTTTGGATATTAAAAAACATATATAATAGAATGTCTGACAATTTAGTCTTGCAAATTGTTCAACTTATCAAATATTGTGTCAGATTTTTTTTTTTGGTGTAATAATGTTTTAGAAATATTTAATATGTTATTCTGCTTTTTTTTTTTTTTTTTGCAAAATATCAATTAGGGGAAAAAATTTATGTATTGGGTCTGCAACACATTAGACATGCTGCACCTTTTTACATTCATATCAATCTACATCATCATTATGATGGTCAAATAAATATCCAATATGATTTATTTGTCCATAATGTTGTCACAAACAGAAATAAATAAATAATCAATCAAACAAGATTGAAATAAACAACTATTAATAATTATATTTAAATATTTATCAAACCGGCTTTCATCTCCATTGAGACCTTCTCAAGATATTATACAATTCACATAAACAAATAATAATATTCATTCCATCTACTGGACATTATTTACATTATATTTCATTGTCTTTTTAAACATGTCTATATATTATAAATAAATAAATTTAACATATTATACATCTAAAAATTTTAACAATATCCCCCCACCCCAAAATAATAATAATAATAATAATAATAATTAAATATATATTTTACATCTTTTAAAAAATAAATAAATAAATTGGTATTTACATATGTACAACCATTTCCTACACTTTCCAATTGTTTAATAAAGCCCATTTCCCACCTAATTTAGCTGGACCTTTTACTATATTTACACATTTGTCTAAGTTTTCTTGAATATATAATGTTTCATAATATATTCTCTTATGGTAATTCTTCACATACTTAATAACACTTATATTTTCCTCACACTTCATTTTATGCCCTGTATCCAAATAATGCAAATATGGCCCTGATCTCATGTCTTTTCTATTAATTGCTCGATCATGTTCCTTACCTCTCTCACCTGCCATTCTCCCTGTCTGTCCTATATATATTTTATTGCATTTTCCACAGCTAATTTTATATACCAGCCCCATCATACTACTAACATCATTTAACTCTTTTGCATTATGTAACCATTTACCCAAGGACTTATTATTCTTCCAAGCTATTTTTACATTACTTGGCAATTTATCTTTCATTAATCTTTTATATACTTTTTCTGAATATGGAATAGACATCCATTTACTATGTCTATACCTATTCCTGTTATCCACATTTACTTTATCTACCTTATCATCAAAAATTCGTCTGATTCCTTTTCTTTGTAACCTATTTTTACATAATTATTTTTCATCTTTAATTTCTGTTTATATGCCTTTGTTTTATCTAATGTTAATCTATCATTCTTTACTTTAAATCCTTTTAAAACTCCCATTTTCTGGCACCATAAAGTAAAGAATGATAGATTAACATTAGATAAAACAAAGGCATATAAACAGAAATTAAAGATGAAAAATAATTATGTAAAAATAGGTTACAAAGAAAAGGAATCAGACGAATTTTTGATGGTAAGGTAGATAAAGTAAATGTGGATAACAGAAATAGGTATAGACATAGTAAATGGATGTCTATTCCATATTCAGAAAAAGTATATAAAAGATTAATGAAAGATAAATTGCCAAGTAATGTAAAAATAGCTTGGAAGAATAATAAGTCCTTGGGTAAATGGTTACATAATGCAAAAGAGTTAAATGATGTTAGTAGTATGATGGGGCTGGTATATAAAATTAGCTGTGGAAAATGCAATAAAATATATAGAGGACAGACAGGGAGAATGGCAGGTGAGAGAGGTAAGGAACATGATCGAGCAATTAATAGAAAAGACATGAGATCAGGGCCATATTTGCATTATTTGGATACAGGGCATAAAATGAAGTGTGAGGAAAATATAAATGTTATTAAGTATGTGAAGAATTACCATAAGAGAATATATTATGAAACATTATATATTCAAGAAAACTTAGACAAATGTGTAAATATAGTAAAAGGTCCAGCTAAATTAGGTGGGAAATGGGCTTTATTAAACAATTGGAAAGTGTAGGAAATGGTTGTACATATGTAAATACTAATTTATTTATTTATTTTTATTTTTTATTTTTTAAAAGATGTAAAATATATATTTAATTATTATTATTATTATTTTTTTGGGAGGGGGGGATATTGTTAAAATTTTTAGATGTATAATATGTTAAATTTATTTATTTATAATATATAGACATGTTTAAAAAGACAATGAAATATAATGTAAATAATGTCCAGTAGATGGAGTGAATATTATTATTTGTTTATGTGAATTGTATAATATAATATCTTGAGAAGAAGGTCTCAATGGAGATGAAAGCCGGTTTGATAAATATTTAAATATAATTATTAATAGTTGTTTATTTCAATCTTGTTTGTTTGATTTATTTGTATCAATCTACTGATAACTTTCTAATTTTGTGATCTGATCAAAATAAAGTGTACACTTAGATCTTGTACAAACTTGAAATGATAAATTTGTCAAAATGGACCATGTGTACATGATATTTTCACAAGATTTACAAAGTTATCAGCAGGCTGAATACGTATATGAAAAGGCATAGCATGTCTTATACATGTTGCAGGACTAATACTGACAGAAATGGCATCAGATTAAATCTAACAATATTAAAAATATTAATTTCACACAAAAAAATATAAAATCTGACATGGAATATTGATTTCTAACAATACTAAAAATATTAATTTCACCCAAAAATTAATGTTAAAAAGTACATTTTAATCACTACTAAAAATACGAGTTTCACATATAAAATATGACGTGGAATATTAATTTCTAACAATACTAAAAATATGAATTTCAACCAAAACTCAATCTTAAATAAGGTACATTTTTAACAATAGTAAAGATATTGATTTAACATAAATTTAAAATATAACACGCCATTATGCCATTTCCAAATGTTATTTTAAATATGATCTAACATGGCACATCATTATGCAATTCCCAAATGTAACTTTAAATACGGACAAAACAATCACTAAATTACAAAATACTCAAAAATATTACAAAAAAACATAAAATATACACATACAGTATTTAACATGTAATATATAATAGGAATTGTCATGATGAAACGATCAATTTGCCTGTTCTACTTTATTTTAAATGGATACATTTTTTTCCCAAAATGGAGACAAAGTAAACTTTTTATTTTTCCCAAAATGCTTACTTAACGTGATTTTATTTGTGGTTCACACGAAAATGATTGTAATCAGCACTTTGTAATTCAGCACTTTTATAAGCTCTCCAACAGTCAGAATATATCCTAAAATTTTACAAAAAACTAAAATATACACATTATGTACTTACCGTGTAATATATAACAGGAATTGTTGTGATGAAACAACAGTCAGAATAAATCTTCGATCCGTCTTCCACATTTTCTTTGATGGCTTCCATAAGAATTACAACTGTTCTATCATTAATTGACATGAGTAAATCCTCATTGGTCTCCCTGCACAAGCCACCAAACATTCATTGTTCAGGAAGAATTTGTCCAGCTTGGTTTTGAAAGGGCCTCCAATTTTATGTTTTCCTGAAAATATAAAACAGCATTCATTTTAGTAGTGGTAAAAATCGTTGAATCAAAACTACGATTACAAATGAAGTAAAAAATAGTTTAAAAATGCAATTGACAGCACTAAAGATATTGTCAGAACGAAATCTGGACAATAACCAAGTGTAAAATTATCACACACACACAAAAAAAAACACATTTGATGCAATCAGTTCAGATCACAGGGTTTATTTGATGTGATCACAGGTTATACATTTATCGCAGATGTGAAAAGGCAGTACTATCTCCTCTATTTTGCAGAACTAATGTGTAAGTACCATTTTTGTATATCAAAAAATGTATAATAGAATGTCAGATAAGTGATAGCAGTGTTGAGTTGGAAGTTGTCACAGATGTGCCATATTCTTCCTAACATTCTATTATACATGTATTTGATATTTGAACCAAATAGACTCAGTTGTTGTTTTAGTGATAATATTTCTCAAAGAACTGAGTAAATTATTAAATATATCCAAAACTTATCAAGGAAAGAAAAAAATCATCACATATATTTTAGTCATATTAACATGTCCTTAAAAAATATATAAAATTATGTTATTGTTTTTTTAATCTTAAAAATATTTACATGTTTATTTTATAGAGATGAGCCCAGTTAATTATGATTGACTCTAGAAAAATAATTTGATGAAAGAGTCATATATACAAAAATATATACGTATTAATAATTAAGTGTACCTATTTATAATATATATTGATATCTGTGCAGTATATACATATGGTACTAAAAAAATAAAATACAATAAAAATGTTTATTAATTTTACCATTTAGTCCAGATAAAAACAAAACACATATAGTCTTGCTTGAAAAACCTATATTAAGTCTTAAGTCATTTAAAAGATATTTAAACATTCTGCCAACCCACTGTTCCTCCTCTATTATTATTTTTTGTCTAAGTACTGAGTTAAATATATATATACTTTTTTTACTTAAGGGAAGAATGCAAGTCTTATTACGAGAACCAGAAAAAAATGCTGTTAAATAAAGAAAATGGCACACTCCCTTTTTTGTACATATCTTTTTTTAAAAAAAAATTATTTTCTGCACGTTTTCATGAATTTTCATAATGATTTACTGTGCTAATGTTATAGTTATTTATGTCTATAAAAAATGTAATTAGGGAACACTGTAGTTAGGTACCTTTTAATCTTTGTCCTCAAAACCCAGAAATTCATCTCCAGGGTTATTTTTGTTTTAGTTCGCATATGTAGGTCATGTCTCTTCATGAATCTAGAACACCATGATTTTTGATCCTGTAAAATCAGAGATGCCTCTGTTAGTAGCTATCAGTCTTGTTTGTTGAATAATCATTTTTGTGAAACTGAAAACCACGAGCTTCTGCATTCTAATATCCAAATTTTTAATTCTTCTAGTTTCGGCCATTTTGCAATCCATGTCACAGATTGTGTTTATTATAACTTAGCTTTTTAAATCACTAAACATCACATGATCACCAGATAGATAGATAGTGATGGCTATGGTTATTAAAGAACCAAATATACTAAAATGTATGGGTACTGAACTGAGTTCAGACCTAATGATTATATAAGCTAATGAATTTGGATTGAAAATATTATGTTTTCAGTTGACTCATAATTTTGCTGTTAAGTAGAGATAAAAAGTTGCTAATTGAGGGGTGCATTAGATCCTAAGATCTAGATGGAGTGCTCTCAAGATCTGAGGCTTTTTACTGATGAAAGCCATAAGTTAGAAACTCATCTGGGGATATTGGATGAGTAGGCACTAGATAGGGATTTTATTGTACAAACCTTGCATCCATTGATTACTCTGGCTTGCACTGAGTGGCATTACTGTATGGAGAGTTTTACCTGTTTTAACTTAGCTTTTTGTAGATCCTCTTCCTGATATCTCAAGTTTTTACCATTTTTCCAGTTCGTGGTGATCTGAAATTCCTCTCTTCTGCCCTGTTTCCATACTCTTTAGCATACACAAACATTCGTAACTTGAATACAATATCATAGCAGGTCTGTGTTGTTTTTGAGACATGTAGTCAAGAAATCTCAACATGTAAAATATCACAAAACACTGATAATGTTCTGGACAAATCAAATTTAAAATTGAAGCGTTAAAATGTATTGTTGAAGTGTGATCATGCATGTGCACATTGGATGAATCATAACTTTGAGATATCAATGGATCTGAACTCTGTTTTACTGGAATGCTCCCTCTTTCAGTAATGGAGCATAAAATATATATCACATGACTTGTTATCTTTACAGAACAGAAAAAAAAATGGAAACAATTTATTTGAAATCACTTTTGCAAAAGGACAAAATGCAATATATGTATGTTAATATACTGATTGAAATTTCAACTCATAATTTTTATTACTGGCACATAAGATGCATCCCATATTTTAAGCATACTTTGAGGGAGAAAAAGTGTGTCCTTTACTCTGGCAAATAGGATATTTTTTTTTATTTTTTATAAATTATCAACATAATTTTTATTGAAAATACATAAAATGAATGATCAAATGGCTTTATTATTAGGAAGATTACAAGAAGTTTGAGGGCAGGAAGTGCTAGAGTTGAGTGTTATCTATGGATTTTAAGCATCAAAGTATGCACTCTATTACTGCATCAAACAGCAGAGGACATTAAAACCATTTTTATAAATCTTTTTAATAGTTAAATTAAAAATAAGTTTATTTACCATAAATTTTATTGGTATATATTGATTTAGCCATTTTATTTTTATTATTATTACTTGTATGATTAGGTGTTGTAGCTTGAGTCCAAATAAACGTACATTGTTTGATTTGGACTCTGTGAGTATCCACTGTATTTCTTTTTTTTATTTTTTTATTTATATTTAAATTTTAAATGAAATGCTTTGATTTCTCCAATAAGGCAATTATGTCTTTTTTTCTTTAATGGTATATTATTCCTCTTCTAATTACAAAAAAATAAATTTTATTATATATATGTACTAATTATCTACTCACATATAAATCTGTTCTTTATGAAATATTTTAAATTGATATTTATCTTTTATAATTATTTTAATATTATTTCTTATATTATTAGTTTTAATACCCTATTAAATTACTCTTTTATGCCATCTCATATATTTCTAATTATTAACGATTAATTTAAATTTGCTTTCCACATAATTCAGTATTGCATATCTTATTTTTTATATTCTTGTAAAATTGCTGATTTTTAAAACCATTTATACATTGTCTTAACATAACTTTTATTGAATATTTGTTTTCCCATTGTATATTTGCTTTTTAAACCTAATATGAAATTTATTTTTTTCTATTAGCACTAATTTTTTTTTAATGTCTTTATTGTTACTTTTCTAATAATGTTTTTTTTTTTTATATTAACAGTTTTATATTTATTTCAACTTTGTATTTTTAATAACAATATTGCATATATATTTTATATCTTATTTATTTAAAATAATTTTATCACTTTTTATTTAAAATTTTGTTAATTGCAAATTAAAGAAAATATATAACCAATATAAAAGCAAGCAACTTCCCAAAACTAAACTTGAAATTCTGAAAGACAATAATTGCATCTATGAGATATTATATGATAGGTATATGTATGGTGAAACTAATTATCCTATTTTTTAAAAAAAAACAACCAATAACATAAAACTATGATTAAAGAGGAAAAGAGAAATGTATCAAAAGTAGCAGACTATGCGTGTACCAGTGAACATATATATATATATTCAATTAGGAAAAGACAAAAATATTAGAGAGAAAAAAAAAAGAGAAAGTTTAGGGTAGCTATTTACTTGATAATGGCAAATAACTCCATAAGTCAACTTATGGTCATTTTCCAAATGTTTATAAAACAATCATTAACCTTATTCTTAAAAGGAAAAAATGGAGAAGTCAGGAGAACTCTCATAGACAAGTATGTAAAATTTCTATTGACTATTACCTTTGTAAGAATTCCCATGCTTGACAGTCATTGATAAATGGGGAGAATAATGGCACTGAAAAACATTCTATACTGTCCTGTGTGTTATCACTAACAGTTGAATGTATCTTGAAAAAGTCTCAATTTTTCTAAAAATATTTGATATTTCAACTAGATAATGGAAATAGTCCAACATTTAAGTATTAAGATAATCATTATTTATAAATTTCTTTTTGATATTAATTATTTGCTTCTTGTATAATTCATTGTTTGAAATATTATATTTGAAAACCAATTTGTTATACATCCTGTTGTACAAAAAATGTTCAATTCAAACAGATATTAAAATGGAAAAAAAACTTATTTCAGCAGCTATCAAAATGGTTGCCAGATAATATTTATAGCAGATGTACAAATGACAAATTATAATTTTTATATAAAAATTATTATAAATTTATGATGGAATTTAATGAAATAATAAAAAAATAATATTTACAAAAATTAATTTAACTTTTCTGTTCATAAAAAATAATAAATATGCTAAAGACAAAATTAGTATATATGTTATTCACATTTTCTAAATAACTAATATTTTACAATTGTATATATTCTTACTGAGAAAGAGCTAGTAATTTTTAAAATAAATATTTTGTTTTAATAATACTAAAAGAAATCTGTAATCTTTGTAATAATGTTAAAGTTAAAAACAAAACAAAAGAAAAATAATAAATCAGAATACATTTTTTTATTTAAGAATTTCAGATATTTTTTTATTGAGAATTAGTAGATTTGATGAAAATAAATGATATATTAAAGAATATGAGACGAAATCAATGGATAAGAGAATATTTATGATAGTTTATTTTACAATAGCCAATTCATATTTAATGTGACCTATTGCCATTTATACTTATTACTAATTAAAACAAGAATCAATTACTACTATTCATATTTAGTTCTAGTACAAATATAATTGAATCCTTAAAGCCTTTAAAAGAAAACTTAAAAACATTTTACAATTTAATGTATATATATATATATCAATGTTTTGAACATTTGAGAAAGAAAAGATTATTCAATATTAGAATCTTTAAAACTTTCTGAGCACGCTTTCGTTTGCGAAGTTCAAAAGTATGCTTTGCAGGTTTTAAAGATTGAATAATAGGTTCTTTTTTAAACGTTCAAAACATTGATATATATACACATTACAATTATCAGAAGAAAAAAAAAACTTTTTGAATTTTATAGTTTAAAAAAGCTAATAGAATATTTATTTAGCATATTTTGAGTCCATCTGCAGAACATAATTTGAAAGAAAAATTTATTAAAACACATTTTGTGAAAGATATGTGGATAATTATTGCATAATTTTTAATGTAATTAATAAATAAATGTTTTAATATATACATGAAATAGATAATGATATAAAATTCATATGAAATAGATAATGATATAAAATTCAATATAGAATTAATTTTCTAAATGTACATTTTATAAAAATAAATGCACAAAAATTAATAAATGAGATTTTAATTAAATCAAATGAATATAAAAAAGGAAATGAAATAATTTGGTTCAAATTGAATTTTTAAAATAGTGTGAAAGAAAAAAATAATTTAGCTGATAAAATATTCAAGTATTTTTTGATCAAACAGTTATATAGCAAGGAAGTAAGTAAATAAATAAAATTAAAACTAAAATTCACAATAAAAAGTAATGAGAATATTTTTTAAAACCAAAATATAAAATCATATAAAGAAAAAAGAGATAAACATATTAAAAAATAAATCATTAACTATAATACTTTATAAACAACATAAACAATAAAAAAAAAATGCATATAAAATAAAATTGAAAAATGTTTTAAATTAGGGTTAAAAGATTAATAATACATAGAGAAACAATAAAATTCAATGGAAAAATTAAGATATACATATAAAATACCATAAACGTCTTAAATGAACACTTTTCAGTGCAATGTATAATATAAATAGAATTTATACTATATATTACATTGAAAAATGTTTATCTAAGGTGTTTATGGTATTTTATATATATAAATCAATGCAGAATAGGGTAAAAAGTGAAAAGAAATTATAATATTTCCAGAAAAAGTTAAGACAACATATAAAGATGATTAATTATGTATATATAATGTTGGATAATAAAGTTATAGAATTATTCTTAAAATTGCCAAAATAATATAAATATAAATGAAAATGATAGAAAATATAAGGAATAATATTTAAAATAAATATAATAATGAACAAAATTTAAAAATATGTGTATAATTTAGATAATTAATTTCTATATAATTACATTATTTTTTTTATATATAATAATTATGGATGAAAGTAATATGAAACAATTGTAACTAATTATCAGAAATAGTACCAAAATCACATTTTCTTTTATTTTGCTGTAATATCTTATATAAATCCTATTTATCCAAACTACTTTGAACATTTTTTAGCAAAAAACTTTTATTGTACATATATACACATACACCTATGTTTTGACTTTTGACTATCCTGCAGTCTTCTTCAGAGCTATGATATAATGAACAAAATAAAATACATAACTATAGAAATAGTACCATAAAAATGTAAACGATAAAAAACTAAAAACAACAAAATATATAACGAAATCTAATAAAACTGAAATAAATATAATTAAACCAAAATAAAATAATCCAATTAAAAAAAATGTTCAAAGTGTTTTGGATAAATTGGATTTAACTAATTAAGTGTTGATGAAGTAAAAACTCTATATTATAATTTATAATGATATTGCATAATCACCTTTAGAATGTGATAAAAACTGTCGCTATTTCACAAACTAAAACTTCACAGAGTGAAAGCTAACGAATAAAATGTTTTCACAATTCATAAGCTCAAAAAAATGTCTATAGGATTTTAAAATGCTACTGTCATTATTATTGTATTAGATATTATAGTTATCCTAGATATTATTTTTAATCATATTGTGTTTTTAATAACTTCTAAATGTAAATAATAAAAAATTGTATTTGTAACTCAACTATGAAATTAGAAGTCTACTAAAATTAAGTAAAATGTATATATTATCTGCCACGTGAAATGTATCACAATATTGAAAACAAATACTATTTCAAAATATTTTAAAACTATTAGTTAAAAAACTACAAAAATGATCTTTTTTTCTATGTTAGCATAGGAATTGAACTTATATCTTTAGTTGAATAATATTTATGTAGTGTAATTTTCATTATACCACTCTCACACAAAGCAGGAAGTAATACCTTGTGGAAGGATATAATCATAAACATACGATCAAAGACACATGAAAAAGATCTAGGATCTCCAAGATGAGGGCTCGTTTAGCATGAATGTGCATCTTGGGGGTCATAGATTTTTTTCACATGTCTTTGGTCATATGTTTATGATTTCATTCTTCCACAAGATGTTAAAAGTGGATGGGAAACATTCCATATGTTGTGTGAGAGTGATATAATGAAAATTACACTACAGAAATATTATTCATTATTTGATAATCTTTAGTCTAATGAATGGCTAATAATAAAGATTAATACACTTTTAGATTTTTGAATATTGAATTTTAAGACAACACTAACCAACTGAGTTATTTTTCACATTTAATCTTTTTTTTGGCTTGCATAAAACAGTGATAAAAGATAATAGAATATTTTTAATTTATATAAATGTGTTAAGTTCTGAAAAATATTTCAAAAATTTATTATTAGTTATTTATAATTAATAAGAAAACATCATTTTTCTAAGAAAATTTAATTACTTATATTGATTTTACAGTTGAAAGTAAACTCACTAATGATAAAATTAAGAGAGAAAGTGAAAAAAGAGGAGTTTGTCTTACTCTTTTTAATGAGAGTGCCTAGGGAAAAAGGAAACTTGATATATTTTTAATTTATATCTTGTTTTATTTAAATTTTTAAAATAAAACATTAACTTATTATATTTTGATTTGCAAATGTTAAATTTTCTGCATTTACTATTCTGGCACCAACCATTTTGGATACATATGTCAATGATTATTACTAATTATTTATTAAACTAGAGTTTATCCCTAACAGAAACATAAATTTTAAATCTCAGGTAAAGGTTAAGATATTTGTTTTTTTACATTGAATGCAAACATATGAATGACTCAACTTTATTTCTCTTTTTCCATGTGCAATGTACTTTTTAGATATAATTAAACATTTCATTCCATCACACAAGTGGTTGGTGACAAGAGTTATGAATGGAAAGATAATATTTGTAAATCAAAATCTAATAATTTGGTATTGATAAATACTGAAGGAATGATAAAGAAAGACGTGAGAATATGTTCTGTGCCAACTGATAATTGTTGATTCAATATAAAATGTGCATTTTGGAGAACATTTTTCTTTTTCAGATGTCTATTCACATGTTTCAAAAATATATGGTAGAGTGGAATTTTTAGTTATATGTATAAAAATTTATTTTTGTGCTTATTTAATTTTTATCTTTGCTTAAATTTTTAAGTAACTACATTTTTAGTATGGTAAAATATTCATCATTATTATCAGCTCGCAAATGGAATGGCCATTGCACCTCAAAAAGAATTAAAAAAAAAAAAAACTACTCTAGAGTAGGTTTTGTGAAGACTATAGTATAAATCATTTGTGAATTCCAAATACATTCACGTGCAGAACATGTTGATCCACCTTGTTTTTTAATTTCTTTTGCAGAGAATTTATATTTTTAAAATATGTCAACATTATGTTTAATTGTACCTCTCCAATGTATTCTATTCTCTCCCAGTGAAAACAATCAATATTGTACTTTATTAGAATATCTTTGAAATAATTCTTATAATGTAAATGGGCTCTATATTTTCCACAAAATCCATATTCAAGTTGACTATAAAAGAATTATTGTATTATTCATTTATTTTACATATTCAATCCATTGAAAATATGATTTGATAATAATGTACTTTATAGTATCATATCAAACTAGTTGAAGAACATATTAATTGTTTTTATAATCTTGTGATTGTTTTTTAAAATTTTATAGGGCATCCTTAAAAGAAATTTTTCTAATGTCTTCATGTTGTATTGATAGAGATTCTGTCCATGTCTCACATTCATACAACAAATTACTTAAAATAAAAGTTCTAAATACAGTTAACTTAATTTCAATAATTTGTCTAAAATGAAACGTCCTATTTTTTAATTTGTTAAAATAACAGCACATTGAAGTTTGTGCTGCATGTGAACATTTAAATCTATCTTTCTATTTCTAAAACCACCAAGCCAAAAGTTTCTGGGGATTTTTTTTCATCACTGACTGGTAAAAATCTTGAGTTATTTGAACATTAATTATTAAACCATCATTTTTCATTTAAAACATTAAATACATTCTGCAGATTGTTTTTTGACCTGGCAAAAATAGTATAATTATCAGCTTATTAAGTTTAGAATTCAAGAAGATGAAGTTCTTATTTCCAGTTTTAATAGATTCATAATAAAAATTCCCTTATCAAACTTGTATTATTACATGTTGATTCCTATTTCATTTAGCCCACTATAAACAGTTCCAAAGACTACTGTCATAAAAATCGAAAACTATGTTCAAGCAAGTACACATTTTTATTTAACACCAGTTTACATATCAAATGCATAAGATTTTTCATCTACATTAATAACACTTTCTCTCATTCTATCATGTAGAAGCTATATAATATGAATAAACTTGGTTGACAATGAACTAAATTCTTACAATGCCATATACCTATTTGATAAATCGAGTTAAATGCCATTACCAAATCAATAAAAATAATATATAAATCACTCTTTTGTTTCCTTTTATTAAATTTGTCTGGCAACAAAAACTATATATCACATGATCACCATTTCTTATGCAATACGTATAGTGAGTTTTTGCCTGTTTTAAAAATTATATATATATATAATATTTTTTAATTTTCTAAAAGGATGTTAAATTTCTGGTAACAATTCATCTATGACTCGAAGCAATCAATTCAACAAATCTTTGAAAGTACCTTTTTTGTAATGGATAATAATGATAATTGCTGTATTCTTGCCTATTTTTTTTATTTTTAAAAATAGCAAATCCTTAAGATCAGACAGCATATCTTGAATCTATATATTCCTAAAAAATTCCAATATTTTTAAACTTAGCATATTACCATCATATTTTGAAACTTCTCTAATTATTTCATAAGGATCAGATGCCTTTCCATTTTAAAGACTATAAAGAGCTGTTTTGAGTAAAGAAAGTTGAGAGTATCTTTGTTCAAATTTAAATGAGTAGATAAAATGGATATATTAAAAGTCATTTTGCTTCTTATATCACTTTTCAAAAAATAATCAAACATTTCATCAACCTGCCCAAAATATCATTGCTGTTAGTTGTGAAATTTTCATTCCTCTTGATATATATATTTTAAATTAATATTTCAAACTTGAAGTAATTATTTTAATTTCCAAAAATAATAAGAGAATAAAAATTATTTGTAAATAATTATTTCTTGTGCCAAAAGCAGATTTTTTAAATATAGTTTCTTCTATTCTTTATTAATTAATTGAAAGTATAATAATGATATAATAGATAAATATTGATAAATGTTTCATAAATAATTAATGATACAGTGTGGTTATTTTCCACTTGTTTTTCAATAAAATTTGTTTCCATTAACTGCAACATTGTAACCCTTATAAGCCCATTGTCTAGAACATTTTTCAAAGATTTCAAACTATTAATTATTTAATGTAATTGTTGTTCTTTTTAAGTTTTTTTTTTTTTTAAACTATTTATTAAATTTTAAATTTTAAAAAATCTGTTGTGCAAACTTTATTTTTTAAGTGCTTATTTGAATTACATTTTCTTTTTTAAATAAATATTTATAAAATTATACATTTTTAAGTGCTGTGTGTGAGATTTGACTAGCATAGCTTTATTATGTTAACCCACTATAACCATTACAAATTAGATAAATAGATAATTATATGGTTAGTTGTTTAGAAAATCATACACATTCAACTATTTAAATAGGATTGACCCTAACAGTTCTATTAAATTGGCCAGACAGTTGTTGTTTTTTTCTTTTACACTTAGGTGGGAATTAATTTAAGTATCTACTTTATCACTGTATTTATTTTCACAATCATGTAATAGTAATGAGCTAATAATTTCCATTTCAATTTTTTAAAGAAATATTTAGTGCCTTTAATTAGTTTTGCTTTTTATGATGTTTAGCATAGTTTTGCTAGTTGAAAAAAGTCAAATTTTTTAACCAAAAAAAACTAACACTTGACTGCTCTCTTACATTCATAACATTGCATCGACCATATGTGTTCCTTAGTCTTCATCTGGAGTGATTTGCATATTACTCCTCAGCTTCAACAATGAAATGCGGTTGTTTTCACAAACTTAGTTTGTTGTTCATTATTGTCTTTCGTATTTTTAATGTGACCAAAGAATTTTCAAATTTTTGCAGTATAATTAAAAGTTATCTATTTTTTTTTAGTTCTAGACATTCTGTTTCTTATTGGATGCAGAGTAATGTCAGGAAGTTGAAGTATATTAAATGATACTTTTTTTAAAAAGTAAAACTTCACTAACAAAGCATGCATTGTCAAAATAGCAAATATAAAAAGAAATAATAAAAGTCGACTTAATATACTTCAATTTTCAAATAGCTAATAAATATGTAAGAAAATGAAAATAAAGTTATACTCACACACTTTCAGATATTTATATGATTAGGTGTTTGTATAGATATTTTTATTTTGTTTATTATTAAACTTTAGAATTCTTTTAGTTGATTAATACTATTCTTTATATAATATTATTTATTATCACATATTATAATTATTGTATATGTCTTGTAATTTAATTCTTTGTGGTATCTAACATTATATATATATATCTGTGAGTCCAATTTTGGTGTAAATCATTTTGATAAGTAAACATTCTTTACAATATACTTATATTTTGACATTCCAATGCCTGAACATTCTACTTTATAGTGACTATAATATTATATTTTTATTTAAAATAATATGATTTGAAGAAGATATTATACATCTTTAATAGCTGTTGAATACACTAAATTTTTCTTTTTAAAATTAGTTTTAACTATTTGTCTTTTTTTTAAAAATGCTATATTTATTTTTATTTTATTTTAATAACAATAGATAATATTAGCATTTATTTGAATTCATATTATTCAAGATGTGTTGTTAAATTGTAAATATTTTTGATCAACCATATAATAGTTGAATCTATCATACAAACATTTTATATAATAACAGTAAATCATTTAATTTTCAGCTCACACAATTTATCAATATATTGTTATTTATTTGTAGATTAGTGATTGGTTTATCAAATATTCTGTCTTGTATATGAATTCATACTAATAAAAATACAATTATATAAACAGATCATGCAATAGTTAAATTCTTAATAATGGAGTAGTTAGATAATATTATTTTTAAAAAAAGTTTTTTTCCTTCTATGCAAAATAATATGCAAATTTAAAAAAAACAACTAAAAGGCGGTTTGAGAAAGAAAAGTTTTGGATATAAAAAAGTCAGTTTTCCTTCTCTCCTGATCTGAAGGGAATACTACTTCATTCAAATACCAGGATTGACTATGCCTTGTGAATAAAAAGAAAGAACACTATTAACAGCTAGTCTGGAACACTTGAATGATATTTGAACAACTTCAGCTGTTCTTTAGAGAACAGCTAGAAATTATAAGACTACATTATCACCCTAAATGGACTTAATATTTGTCAGAAAGAAATAAATGACAATTATTTTGTTTTGGATGAGTCTTATATTTAAAGAGTGATTTGTAATTTGTTTTAAATAATTTGGATTTGTAAATATAGCTTATTATCCAAGTATTATTTTAAAAGAAACTATTTAAAAAAAAGAAGAAAAAAAAGAAATGAATTTGTAATAACTTCTCTTTACTTTTTAATTTTTTTAAAATTATTATATATCACATACTTATGCCAAGCTTATGAATTTTATATAAGTTATTAATAAAAGGAAAAGGTAAAGAAATAATCAAATATATGCTATGCATGTATATAAATTGCCTGAGTCTCAAAATAACTAGCTAACAATATAACTATGCATTGGTGGTCGATAGGTCAGCACGATTGCTTTGCACTTGCAGGCAGTTGCCCCGGTTGCGGTTCGCGTCCCTGCCGATACTATGACACTTAAAAAAACCAAAAAAAAAAAACCAATGTAACTATTTCCATTAGTCTCATTTATTCATAGTTTAACTTATATTTGATTATTGAAATTTAAATTTTATATAAATGGATTTATATATATGCAGTTGTTTGTTCAATGTTTAATAGTTTACATATGTTTGCATCCACATGAAAGAATAAATTCATATCAGTTTAATAAGTTAGGAATCGATCTCAGAGCAAGTCATCCCAGTATAAATTGTAATTATGTTAAATTAAGTTTAAGTCCAAAGATCATTCCTTATAATTATGTATAGAAGGTTTCTTCAGTTAGGGTTAGAATCAAAAGGCCATCTCTTTATAATTATTATTATATAATCAGTTATGTTTAGGAATAGGATCCAAAATGACCATACCTTATGATTATTGTAAAAAAAAAAAACAGCATTGATGTTTATCTCATATAGAACATATGTATGTGTAAATATTAAGAGGCATATGAGTCAAAGAAATGTTTATATTTATGGATTTATACATGTGTAGAATTGTATTTGTTTATTGAAAACAGGTTTAAAGGTACCATAAATGTGACATCTATGAATATATTGGTACTATGATGTATAAAGATTAAAGGATCTTGTTAAAGAAATAAATTTCTTATCAATTAATGATCATACTTTGTAAATAAATTATTATCACATAATTTGTTACTTTGTTTATGTAAGATTGCGTGGTTACCATCATTCATTGGGAATAACATATTCTCCGCGATTTAATCTGGCATTACAAATGGGTGTGTGTAATGGTTACATTATTATATTGAATAAAATATTGTTTTAAATATACATGTGTTGATTTATTTCCCGATTCTTAAAGCCAGATTGTGCCCATGTAATTTATGTAAAAAAATAGAGAAAATGTAAAATTGTAAAATATGCTAGTCTGACCATTACATAGTAACATACGTTAATTGTAAATTTTTAGTTTGCCCAGGGTGAGGGCTTTGATTTTCAATTGTTATAAATTCCCATTTGTTTGAGTTAGTTGAATGATATGATTGGCCAGACAATTTTTTTTCTCTCTATATTGCAATTATATTGTAAAACAAACAAAAAAAAAATAACAAGAACGAACAAAGCAAGTTGAAACATGAAGAAGGAATAAAAGGTTGTATGGTATTCTGGAATATTCCAGAGGATGATCTAGTATTGATGGTGGTGTATTCAGTTATAATTGTGTTACACATAATACGTTTATTGCATTTAAAAACTTTGTATTAAAGTGGAAAATGAAAATAAAAAGGATGAAGAGCAGCATGAAATAGTGGAAGCAAACACTTTAAGAATAGTTTAGAAATCTCCGGATATTGACCATGTCCATCCAGATACTGATTTATGCTATAAAATAAAGCATAAAGGCATTAATGAAGAAATAAAAATGCATGAGAGTATTATACCATCATCACAATTAAAGATGCTGCAGATGATTATCACATTATTTAGACAAATGAAATTGAGATTAATGGAACATAATTAAAAAGCAAATGAAACAAATAAACCGAATGTTGAAAGATAAACAAAGGTAATCAAAAACAGATGAATGAGCATTGTAAATATATGGCTCAAATCATGGATAATTTTTGCAAGCATCCAAATCAGAGCAAAAAGTAGATGATTTAAAGAAAATAGATGTGAGCAAATACAAATTCAAGAAGAAACAATTGATCAAATCGTGGACAATGAATAGGCTCAATTGCTTTTAAAATCAGATAAGGAACCAGAGATATGTAATGAGCTTTTAAATGAATTAGCCAAAATTGCTTGAGAAAAGCATGCAAAGTGAACATGAATTCTTTCAAATGGATGAACAAAGGCTTGGAGATATGCTCTAGGGCTCATAACAAGGGTTAAATGAATCAAAGGAATGTAAAGTACTAATATCATGTACCAGCCATAATCTTGCAGCCGGATAAACAAATACAAATAAAAATAGAGCAAATTTTACTTTATCCCTAGGGTGAAATGGAATCACTGTTAACATAAAAACTAAATGAAAACTTGCCTCTCATACTGATTGATCTGTTAGATAAAGAGACCCAACAGCATCAAGCAAACATTAAATTTATGTGTTATATGAATGTATTATATTTCTACAGAGTTATGTGCAAGGATTTTTATTGGCTGTCAGCTTTACTTTCTCCCATGTCAATTGCTTCTCCACAGTTGCCATAAAAGAACAAAAAACCCAGATAGACTTTATTATCAAACTATACATGATCAATCTTTATATTGACTAATGATTGAATAAACAGCTTATAAAATGCCCAATGGACTTTAAGAGAACTTTTAATAAGTACAGTTAATTTTTTTTTTTTTGTTTTCAAGTTAGAGAATTTGAAATGAACAATCCATTCATTTTTTTTTTAAAAAAAAAAAAGAATTGTTTTTTCTTCAAAGCAAATTAAAAGAAAAGAACTAAAATGAGGTTTGAAATATAAACTAAGTTTTGGATATAAAAAATCAGTTTTTCTTCTCTCTTAATCGGCAGGGAATACTACTTCATTCAAATCCTAGGATTGACTGTGCCTTGTGAATAAAAAGGAAGAACACTTAACTGGTAGCTTGATCTGATCTGGAACATTTGAATGATATTTGAATAATTGACTGAAGTGAAGAAATAGGCTTATTTAAAGGACAGCTAGAAATTACAAGTCTATATTATCATCCTAAATAGACTTAATATTTGTCAGAAAGAAGTAAATGACAATTATTTTGTTTTGGGTGAGTCTTATATTTAAAGAGTAATTTGTACTTTATTTTAAAAGCCTTATTATTTGAGTATTGTTAGAATTTTTTTTTTTTTTTTAAATTATATATCACATGTATATCAAACTTAGGAATTGATAAATAAATAATAATTATTATGTAAATGTAATGTACATATATAAATTGCCTAAGTCCCAAAATAATTGTAATTAATGATGTAATTATTTTTATGTCTCATTTTTTGGTAATTAAACTTATATTTGATTACTGAAAATTGTATTTTATGAAAATGGATTTATGAAGATGGATTTATATATACACAGTTGTTTGTGCAATGTTTAATAGTTTACATATGTTCGCATCCATATAGGTGAATACATTACTGTCAGTTTAATAAGTTAGGGATTAATCTGAGAACAAGTCATCTCTGTTTAAATTATAATTGTGTTAAATTAAGTTTAGGGCCAAAAGTTACTCCTTACAATTATTGTATAGAAAAGTTTATTTAGTTAGGATTAGGACCAAAAGGCAATCCCTTTATAGTTATTATTATGTAAGCAGTTGTTTAGGAAAATGATCTAAAATGACCTTTTCTTACGATTGTAATAAAGACAGCATTGATCTATCCCATATAGAACTTATGTGTGTGTAAAAACTAGGAGACGTATGAGTCAAGGAAATGTTATGTTTATGGATTCATATATGCTTAGAATTATTAAGTTAATTGAAGTTAGGCGTAAAGGTCCAGTGAATGTAACATATATGATATATTTGTACTATGAGGTATAAAGATTAAAGGATTTTGCTAAAGAAATAAATTTCATATCAATTAATGATTATACTTAATAAATAAATTATTGTCACAAATTTGTTACTTTGTTTATATAAGATTGTGTGATCTACGGTCATTCATCAGCAGTAATTTATATTTTCCACGATTTAGCCCAGCATTACAAATAGGGATGTGTAATGGTTACATTGTTATATTGAATAAAATATTGTTTTAAATATACATGTGTTAATTTATTTCCTGATGTTTAAAGTCAAGTGGCACCCATGTAATTTATGTAAATAAATAGATAAGTCAATTATTTTATATAGCGCGATGTTTTTTATAAGCAATAATATTTAAACTGCATTAAACTGTTGCATATGCACTTTGGATTTTAAATATAAAATGAATGAATACGAACACTTCAACCACATAATAAAGTCATTGGAAAAGATAGAATGGCCATTCTATTTTTTCCAAAGACTTTATCATGTGGTTGAAGTGTTAGTATTCATTCATTTTATATTTAAAATCCAAAGTGTATATGCAACAGTTTAATGCTGTTTAAATATTGTAAATAAATAGAGAAAAAGTAAAATTGTGAAATATGTTAGTCTGACCATTAAACTATATATATATATAAGGATAATATTGGTATTTGCTTTTGAGATTGGGATATTTAGGCACTAAAGTGACAAATTGAACACAGTAATTCCATTGAATTGATCAAACTGAGGATTTTTTTTTTTTTATTTAGCTTGGCAGCAGTCAAACTTTTTAGGCTTGGCTTGATCATTCTCCCATTCACTAAACTGCATGTATTTTTGAAGATATAAAAAATTGTCCTTATAAATGAAAATGCAAATATTCTAGTATTTTTATTGCAAGTAAAACTACTATTTTTGTATAGTCTGTTATAAACTTTTCACTAATTCTTCAGAACTGATTGATCTCTAACAGAAATTGAAATTATAGCCAATAAAAATTGTAATATTTATTACTGTATTGTTACTTTTAGGCCTATTAGTATTAATACTGCCTTTGTTTAAACAATATTTTAAAATGCAAAATAGCTTAAAATGCCTACCCTGTATATTTTTCTAAGATAAATTAATTTACTCAATGTTATTTTTTTTGTAGCTCCTTCTATTACTTTTAAATTACTATTTGAGAAAGGAAATGATTTTTTTTCTTTTTCATTCTTTTTGGTAGCAACTTCAGTAATTGTCTTTGATAATTTTTTTTTTATCATTTGTCTGTAGGGGGCCTACTTCTATTGTAAATATCATTCATTGGTTAATTATTTTTATTAAAACTGCTAGGATGTGGTTGAATTCTGATATTTTTAAATTTAATTTTATCTTTTGATTTAAATCTTTAATTTTATATTTTGATTTTAGCTCTGTAAGAATTTGTTTTTTTCTTTCTGATTTTAGATTTTCCACATTTTCAATAAAAAAATTTAAATAAATATTTGGAATTTTTAAAAAAAAATATTTTTTTTTTATTTAAATAAATGTATACAATAATTTAATTAAATTTCTGATTATTAATTTTGTGGATCATTAAGATATATATTTATATTCTCTGCTAAGGGATAATTGAGATAACTAAACAATGGGATATTCTAACTAAGTGATAATATTATAGAATATAATAATTCTTATATACATATATAAGCAAGGTGGATAAACAACATTAAGAAAATAGATTGTGTTAATATATATATTGTTCAGATGTTAAAATCATCTGGATGTATTTGAAATCCATGACCTTAAATATGTATTATTCATTATAAGCTGTATCTCCATCTATCTTCTGTGCAAATTAAAATTAGAATATTTTTATATTGTGGGAATATTTTTTTTTAAAAGTGTTTATCTGTACTCAGTTGAGTATAAACAAACTGAAATTGTATTTTCACATAATCATAATATTGAACTTGATTACTGCTGCTTAGTATTTATTTACTTATGGCATTCAGTGATTATATATTATGTATTTTGTTTTACTGTTGGAAAAGTAAAAATTATATATTCATAAACAGAATTTAACTTTTTACCAAGTTATGCATTTATCTTATTTTAAAGAATACTTTTATATAGATTGAGATTTTTAATTCATAGATGTTTACGTGAACGCCATTAAACAGGCAAATACAACTTGATTTAAAAGTAGATTTAGAATCATTTTCAGATTTTGCTCAAAGCTAGATTGGTAATTTACAGAAGTTTAAATAACCTCTGTTAAATAGGCATAAGAATTTTGCCCTAAACATTTGATAGCTTGGGAAAAGGAATAATTATTTATTTACATTAATTAAAAAAAATACATTAAATTTTTTTAATTAACTTTATATACTTTCAAATAAAAATATTTGTGATGTATTTAAAAAATATAAATATAAACATTTTCATTTAATAGGTTATTTTTGCAATGCAAAAGATTGAAATAATATGTAAATATTAAAAAATATATTATAAATTAAACATAACAAATCAAAACAAGTATTATCTTTAATCCTGCATATCCTCATGGCTGATCTGAGAGATACAAAGAATATTTCTTAAATATTATTACATATGTCAGATATATAATTTCAAGATTATGATTAGTTAATTGTTAGTGACTAATGTTTAAACCAACAATTTGATTAAAAAATGTTTCATAAGAGTATGTGATATTTGATAATAAATTGTATCTGATTGATATTGTATCAGTTTTGGTGTAGTTATGAAAAGTATTTATATCTTGAGCATAGCAATATTATTTGAGATGACTGTTATAAACATTTTGCAAAGCCAACTATTAAAGATTCCGATTAATTAAAATTAAAGGTTTTTTTTTAATTATATTTTTTAGTAATATCCATGTTGCCATTATTTGAAAAGAAATTGTTTTATTTTTTATATTTCTTTGTTTAATAATTTCTAGATTTTTGCTGGAAGTAAATAAAAAAATCACATTTTTTATTATATAAATATAATGACTGCAAATTTACAGTGTTTTAAATTCTTTTTTCACATTTCATTGTATGCATTACTAGTAATGAATCTATCTCTTGGATACAACTCTGCAGGATGAAATAAATTGTCTTTTACCTTGATCAAAATGATAGGAAATTTTTTTTATTTTTGTTTATTGCCTAAATTAAAAATTTTCAGCTTATTGAAAATTGTTATCAATCTTTGGATTCAATGAATTCACAAATGTTTATGTAAAATATTTTTATAGTATGAAAAATAGGGCCTTCTATTAAGCATCTTCATTTAGTAAAACGTTTTTTTTGTATTTTATTTTCTTAAGCAAAAAAATACAATTTTTTATAAATTAAAATATTTCTATAGTCTAATTTTCACTACATACGCAGGGTAGGGGACTGGTTTCTATCCACTTTTAACACCTTGCGGAGGGATGTAATTAATTATAAACATTATGTAAAAAAGGGGTATGATCTCCAAGATGCAATTTCATGCTGAACCAGCACTTGTCAGTTGCCCAAATCACAATCTTTTACAAATATCTTTATCATTGTTCAGTACCACAGTTTAATTGAGGTGCCAAACTTGCTGCCCTTGTAACTTTGGCCCAAACTTCTTAATGGAAGTATTCATTATAGAATAATTTCTAGTTTAATGAATGATTATTAAAAATTACTAATATATTTCCATTAAGTGGTTTGTGTCTAAGTTGTAAGGGCAGCAAGTTCCACACATCAATTAAACAAGTAATTTTCTGTTTATATATACTGAACAATGATAAAGATATATGTAAGAGATTGTGGTTTGAGCTAACTTATAAGTGTGGTTCCAGCATGAAATGTCCATCTTGAGGATCAAACATCTTTTTCATCATGTCTTTGGTCATATTTGATAATTACATCCCTCTACAAGGTGTTAAAAGCCCATAGAAACTAGTCTATACTTTGAATGAGAGTGGCGTAGTGAAAATTACACTACAGAAATATTATTCATTATTGAATAATCAATAGTCTAATGAATGACTAATAAAAATTATTAATATACTTCCAATGAATGACACAACTATTATTATTTTGTTTTAAAATCTTACTTGAGTAAATGTAAAAATGATATAAAAAGTTAAGAAAAACTTTTAAATAATAAAAATGTTTTGAAGTTAGTTATTTTAATTATAAACATTTGCTTAATTTAAAAAAAAGTGTTTTTTTTTTATCCTTTTTTTTTTAATGTTGAAAGGGCTTTTGATAAAATAGTTATGAATGAAATGTCTTCCTCTTGAAAATAAAGCAAAAATCTATTTTTTTTTCTTTTTTTAACTAGCATTTTGATTTACAATTACATTTTAAAAAGTAATTATGCTTGAAAAAGAAATTAAGGAAAAAGAATTTAAATTTGTTGCTGCTAAATTTAGTTTGGAAGGGGAGGGGTTAGGTAAAGTTAGAGAAAAATGCATTTATTGAATTTATAATAAAAATATAAAGTAAGGCAAAGTGGATAAAACTTTAAACTCATAAAATCTATGAAAAATCAAGCTAATGATCAGAATTGCTTCAGATTTTTTTTTTCTAAACAATCTAGATAAAACATCTGTTTTTATTGAAATAAAGAATGAAGTAATTGAAATATAATAGTAATTGGATGACTTATAGTTATTCTATCCAAATTTTATATTTACACTTAGATGCTTTATTGCCTTTTTATATATATATATATATGTATAGATTGCAATGTTTTTTTTAAATTTTAGGTTTATCAAAGTTGTAGTAGTTTAAGAGGTTATATTTATTGTTAACATCTGGTAGCTTTTAATTGTTTTTTACTTTTAATAAAAATGTTGTGAAGCAAGAAATTAGATTTTTATTTAAGTTACTCCAAAAGAAAAAAAAAAAAAATCAGTGCAAATTCCACAAATCTATTTTAATATTGTGAAAATTATTAATGTTTACATTTATTAATCTTATAAATAAGTTGCATATCAAAAATAATTTTAAAAATGTACTAGTATTCCAACTGGTTTTTTGTTTACACATTGATGATTAACTATGATTGTGTTGTTGCAATGTAACATAGTGCAGTTTTTTTTTGTCTCTATGTACTATATATATACACACACATTAAATAATTTTTATCTTTAGTAAAGCCACTGTCATTGATGTACATAGACTTTGAAAATAACAAGTATTGCATTATAACTACAGAATGAATCATAAATTTCAGAAAACATTAGAATAGATTAAAGAAAATATGAATATAGGAAACAAATTTCATCATTAAATAGGCAAAACTCTCCACACAGTAGTGCCACCCTATGCCAACCAGAGTTATCCATGGATGCCAGAAGGCTTGTGCATAAAAATTATAACTATAGAATGAATCATAAATTTCAGAAAACATTAGAATAGATTAAAGAAAATATGAATATATGAAACAAATTTCATCATTAAACAGGTAAAACTCTCCACACAGTAGTGCCACTCTATGCCAACCAGAGTTATCAATGGATGCCAGAAGACTTGTGCATAAAATTGCCATCTAGTGCCTACTCATCCGATATCCCCAGAGTAGTTTCTGGTTTGTGGTCTTCATCAGTGAGGAGCCTTGTATCTGAGAACACTGCACCTAGATCTTAGGATCTAATACAACTCTCCAGCAGCCACCTTTTATCTCTACTTAACTACAAAATCATGAGAATGAAATTAAAAACACAATAATATTTTCAATCTAAGCTCAATAGCTTATATAGTTATATGAACTCAGTTCAACACTCATACATTTTGGTGTCTTTGGTTCTTTAACAACCATAGCCACCACTATCCTATATGCAGGATTGGTGTTAAAACACTAAACATCACATGATCACTATCTCTATACTAGCACATAACTGTTATTAATCAGGCAAAACTCCATACAGTAGTGCCACCCTGTGCCAACCAGAGTAAACAATAGATGCCAGAAGGTTTGTGCATAAAATCCCCATCTAGTGCATACTCATCCAATAACCCCAGACTAGTTTCTGGTTTGTGGCCTTCTTCAGTAAGGAGCTTTGGATCTGAGAGCACTGCACCTAGATCAGGATTACTCTGGTTGACACAGGGTGGCACTACTGTATGGAGAGTTTTGCCTGTTTAATAACAGTTATGTGCTAGCATAGATGGTAATCATGTGATGTTTAGTGGTTTAACACCAATCATGCTTAATAGGATAGTGGTGGCTATGGTTGTTAAAGAGCCAAAGACACTAAAATGTATGGGTGCTGAACTGAGTTCAAACCCAAATGACTAAGCTATTGAGCCCCAATTGAAAATATTATTTTCAATTTCATTCTCATAGTTTTGTAGTTAAGTAGAGATAAAAGGTGGCTGCTGGAGGGTTGCATTAGATCTAAGACCTAGGTGCAGTGCTCTCAAATCCAAGGCTCCTCACTGATGAAGGCCACAAGCCAGAAATTAGTCTGGGGATATTGGATGAGTAGGCACTAGATGGGGATTTTATGCACAAGCCTTCTGGCATCCATTGATTACTCTGGTTGGCACAAGGTGGCACTACTGTATGGAGAGTTTTGCTTGTTTAATCAGTTATGTGCTAGCGTTGAGATGGTGATCATGTTATGTTTAGTGGTTTAAGTTTCATCATCACTATGTTCTTTAAAAGAGAGCATTTACAGATAATATAACATTTGCAATTGAATACATATTTTCTAGATGAATTTTTATTAAAATAATGTTATAAATTATTGCTATTTTTCCTCTTTAGTCACAAATACCAAGCATATCATTGCTGCAGTTCGTAAACACTACATGTAAAGTTCAGTATAGACTGTTGACTTTGGTTTTATTTGGATAACTCTGATACATAGTTTTGATGCAAATAGTGTGTAAGTTTTAAAACCCCACTACCGATTCAAAAAAATTTATTACCAGCCATCAAATTTTTATATATCATGAGAACTTTTAAAACTTAAGAGATAGTTGTTTGGCAATTATATTTATAAACAGTGATAAGAGCAAGTTGCAATCAGGGCCATCGCATACAAAGGCACTTTAATACTGATGCACCAAGACACTAAGATTAATTAATAAAATTATATGTAAATAAAATTGTTTACATTTTTTAATCATTTCATCGTTAGAAATACATTCTGATTATAAATATTTTTTACTTCTTTACTTAAATTTATTTGTGACAATTGCTCAGGCTTTGAATTTCTAGGTGCGAGCTCGAAATATATTATATATATATTCTTATTATTGTACTAAACCATATAGACGGATGCTATTTTGTTATGGTAATTAATAAAACTTATATGTAAAATTGGTTGCAGAAAGGAGTTTGCCATTAACTGAAAGGAGACCCTTTGATTCCTCTTGGAGGCCTTAAAGGAACCGAGCAGGGCAAATTCCTAATGTCCACTCCATACGTTCTTGTCGTTGCAGCTGTTATTACTATGTAATTATTCATATAGTATACGAACATGGATGGGCTGTTCACCAACACGCATTAGCCAGCGTGATGAATTTATTGGCTTTTTACCTCTGAGTTTAAGATCAAGAAACACCATGGTCTTCCTTCTCAGTGCCTGATAAGGCAGAATGAATGTTTGTGTAAATGATAAATATTTTTCCAGTACATATACAATTATGACAGACAAAAATAAAGCATGGCCCTTATTCTCAGGAGGCTGTAAAGTCATCAACCAAGGCAGCGGTTGGTGGCCGAAGGCGGAGGGTGCTAAGAATCCCCTGATTGTGGACCCAGGCTGCCATTTGATGATGACTTTTTATGTAGGTACTTACAACTGCAGGTCACTTTCAAGTGAAGCAAGATTGCAAGTATTAGAAGAACTGTCTTATATTAAATGGGACATTATTGGACTTTGTGAAGTTAGAAGAAAAGGTAAAGAGACAATTGATTTAAAAAGTGGACATATACTCTATTATAAAGGCACAAATATTGGAAATACAAGTGGAGTAGGATTCATTATAAATAAAAAAGTGGAAGAACAATATTGTGGAGATTGATGGTGTATCGGACAGAGTGGCAAGAGTAGTTATACAACTTAATAGCAGATGCCACATGCAGATAATTCAGGTTTATGCCCCAACAAGTTCTCATAGTGATGAAGTAGTAGAAGATTTTTATATGGATGTACAAAAGGCTTTTAATCAGAGTAACCAACATTTTAAAATTGTTATGGAAGACTTTAATGCTAGAATTGGTAAACAAATGAAAAATGAAAGTGCTGTAGGTATTTTTGGTTATGGTAATAAAAGTAAGAGAGGACATAGGCTTGTGGAGTTTGCAGAAAAAGAAAAACTTTATATTATGAATTCTTTTTTTGAGAAAAATGTTAAAAGGGAAATGGTCATGGAAGCATCCAAATGAAGATACAGCAGAATTGGAATATATTTTGACTAACAGGAAATACATATTTCAAGATTGTAATGTTCTTAATAAATTTAATACAGGAAGTGATCATCGATTAGTAAAGTGCAAGATACGTCTTAACGTAAAACTAGAGAGAAAAAAATTTATTAAGAAAAACAATATTTACAATTGATATTCCTAATCTTCAGAAACATTCTAATGAATTTAAATCGGTTTCAAGTATTAGTAGATTTTGAACATGATTCAGATTTGAATGAAATTAATATTGAAAATAACTGATACACTTTTAAAAACTGCAACAAAGATAGCTGGTAGAAAAAAGCAGCAATTGACCAATAAAATTTCTACTGAGACTAGAGAATTTATGAAGAAAAGAAGGAATATGGAGATATACAAAAATGATGCGTTAAAAAGGATTGAATATCTTGAATTTTGAAAAATGGTGCGGAAAAGATTTGAAAATGATATAAGAAAGCTGGTAGAAAAAAGCAGCCATTGACCAATAAAATTTCTACTGAGGCTAGAGAATTTATGAAGAAAAGAAGGAATATGGAGATATACAAAAATGATGCGTTAAAAAGGATTGAATATCTCGAATTTTGAAAAATGGTGCGGAAAAGATTTGAAAAAGATATAAGAAAGTATAACTGTGATCTAGCAAGGAAAGTTGTAGAAGAAAATAAAAGTCTCAAGAATGTTAAACAACATTTTGTCATTGGTAAGAAATTTATATCTGCAATAAGAAAAAAAGATGGAATTATTACTAAAAAGAGAGATGACATAATGAAATTGGTAGAAGATTTTTATCAAGAATTGTATAGTAATAAAGAACAAGATACACCTGGGTCTCATTTTACGCGATAGATAGGTCAGAAAACAAAATCGTGCAAAAATAAACGTAACTTACATGGAAAAAGAAGGGATGCGGTCTGTGATTTTTCAAAATTCGCATAAAAGCAAAGCACCAACGTAAAATTACTTTAAAATTCGTGCAAAAAAAAAAATAATAATAAGGAAATAAAATATGACTAATAAAAAATTTCAAATTTGAAAAAAATTGATACAAGACAAACTTTTTTTAACTATAATATTTAATTTTATTCAAAATAATATATTTTTATGTGTAATTTACAGTACAGTAATTAAATTTTTTTATACGTGTTTTAATTATTATCGCTATTTGCCCAAAAAGACGTTCGTTTGCAAACTAGTAAAAAATCAGATTCTCATGTGTTGTGATGTGTTGTATTTGGCTTCTCCTTAAACGAAGTCAAGAATATCTCAGCAATTATTCTCACAAGAGGAAATACAACTACCGCCAAGTTCACTCTTATGTTGTGTTAATGGGTTTCTGTTGACGACGATGATGATTTTATTAATTGTTTATGAACTTAGACTTATGATAATAAAAAGATTTATTCAATTAAAACTAACAACTAAAAATTAAATTCTTATTTTTGTCTTTAATTTTCTATTCCGTTTAAAAATCAAATTTCGTTTTACATCACACTAATTTCAAGTCGCCCGTAAGTAATTTTTAAATTGTTAATTACAATTAAAAATCAGATTTTAATTTTTAATTGTGCTCACTGCTATTACTGACCTTTTAAAAATAAACGTGTGGACACTAAATGATTAATAATTGATTATGTTCTTTTTTAAAAAGCAAAAACAGAATGTGATTTAAAATGCAAAATTAACACGCTCAATGTTTGAACAAATTTACATTATAATCTTGTAAAATTTAATGTGTGTATACATAAAATGTGGAAATCATGATTTTAATTTCATTATTGCATAAAATCTTACTATTATAAAGCACTGAAAATATTGAAATTACTAAGATGAAAGTCGAATTCCAATAATGTGCTATTACTTTCAATATAACGTAAGTGCGCAAAATTTATTATTTAAAGTAATAGCGCATTATCGGACTTCGACTTCCGGTGAAAGACGAATCGCGTAACTTCAAAATCGTATTAAATAAGTCCGCATAAAAAGAGACCCAGGTGTACCTCCTATATCGATTATATCTTCCAAATTGCCCAGAATTTTAAATGAAGAAGTGAGACATGCAATTAAATGTATGAAGAAAGGAAAGGCTCCAGGTAATGATGGAATTATAATTGATGTATTAAAAGAAGCAGGTGAAGAAATATAAATTTTTTTAGCAAAGTTATATACCAAATGTCTAAATGATAAAGATGTACCAGATGATTGAAAGAATGCAGTAATAATATTAATAGTTTAAAAAGGTGATAAAGAAGATATTAGAAATTACAGATCTATCAGCCTTTTATCAGTTTTATATAAAATTTTTACCAAGATAATTACAACTCGTCTACAGAGAACATTGGATTTCCACCAACCAAAAGAACAAGCTGGATTTAAGTGGTTTTAGTACAGTAGGTCATATCCAGATATTGATAGAAGTTATAGAAAGGACAAATGAATATGAGTTGTTATTATGTTTTGGATTTGTAGATTATGAAAAGGCATTTGATTCTATAAACATTTCTTCAGTGATTAAAGCATTGGATCATCAAGGTATAGATCCAGGATATTGTCATATTTTAAAGAATATTTATAAAAATGCAACAGCAACAATTAGATTGCATAATGATACTGGGAAAGTCAACATTGAGAAAGGTGTAAGACAAGGTGACTCAATATCTCCAAAACTTTTTACAGCAGTGCTGCAAGAAGCATTTTGTGGATTAAAATGAAAAACTAAAGGAGTGAAAGTAAATGGAGATTATTTTATGTCATTTAGATTTCACAGATGATGTAGTTGTTTTTGAAAATAATGCTTCAGAGCTGCAAGAAATGTTGCAGGAGTTATCAGATGAAAGTAGGACTAAAGATAAATGTTAAAAAGACTAAAGTAATGTTTAATCGATTTGCTCAAAATATGAAAATAAAGATTGATAATGATGAATTAGAAGTAGTTAACAGTTACAAATACCTTGGTCAGATTATTAATACAGATGGAAACATAATGGAGGAAATTTAATCATAGAATTAAACTTGGTTGGATTGCTTTTGGTAGAAATAACTTGATACTAAAAGGAAATATGCCTATGTGTTTGAAAAGGAAGGTTTTTAACAAATGTGTTTTACCAGTTCTTACTTATGGATCTGAGACTTGAACACTTAATAAAAGAGCAATACAGAGACTTCAGACCACTCAAAGAAGTATAGAAGAAATGTATGTTGGGAGTAACAAGAAGAGATCGAAAACGCAATGTATGGGTAAGAGAACAAACAGGTGTTACTGACCTCATTGAAAAAAATTAAAAGAATGGAGTTGGGCTGGACATATTGCTGGAAGAGATGATAATAGATGGACAGTTGAAATTTTAAACTGGATTCCAAGAGATTGTAAAAGACCCAGAAAGAGACCACATGTGAGATGGATGGATGAAATAAGAAAGTGTGCAGGGGTGATGTGGAAAAGAGAAGCTAAAGAGGGAGAAGATAGATTAAACTTGGAGAGACCTTCATCCTGCAGTGGATTGATAATGGTTGATGATGATGATATGTAAAAGTTTAGATTTCGGAATCACTATTTCTTATTGTAAATATTTATTATTTAAACATAAGGGGAATATTTTTTTACTTAAATTTATTGTAGCAGTTGCTCTAGTCTTCAAATATATTTCATAAATACTCTACCATTGCACAAAACTAAAAAGACCGATGCCTTTTCATCACTATAATTAATAAAATTTGTATACAAATAAAAATGTTTAGATTTCCCAATTATTTTTATTTAAATATCCTAATTTATATAAAAAGTAACATTATTATTAATAATTTATTTAAAAATGAAACTTATTTTAAAAATATTGTCTCATAATTATAATAATTCTATATATGATGAAATTATCTTTATCGATAATGTTTCAGCACCCCTAGTCTCATGAACAGAGCAGACATGAGAGCTATGCAGTGCCACATGACCTTGCATTTATCAAGGTCCAGGATCTGCTTGATCGATGTCTTTGCAAAAATTAAAACATTTTATCACATGCTAAATGAAATTAAATTTCCTTTTTTTGCCTCTTTAATTTGTAAGTCCTACAATGAATATCAAATGTGAAGTAATACAATTGTAGATGTACTAATATGTGGTAATGCAGATTTTTCAGTTATGTTGTTTACTTATTTAGGAATGTTCTGGTGGAGCTAATGTGATATCAGCTCTTCTGTTAGTATTTTTATGTATTGAATCATAATATGGAAAAAATAATAATACAATTAAAATAATATTATTAATGGATTTGCAATAAAACAAAAAAAAAAAAAAACATTTTTTTTTTTTTTTTGCATTATATGTATTCAATTTTTCTTTCAAATATTGATTCAATAAAATTGCAGCAAAATCATATAAGTACTAATTTGTGTACTTTTAATATTTCTATATTTACTTAATTAAAACAATGAATTCTATATAATTTTGTTTAACCAAAGACACAATAGAATATTAAAAAAATTATAGTTTTTATTTACATATTAAATCTTCTGACTTTTTTTGTTTTTCATATGTCATAGCATCGGCCGGGACGCGAATCCACAACCATCTGCAACCAACTACTTGCTTGCATGGCGGCTGCAATACCTCTCGGCTAACAACGATCTTCTGACTTTGGTGGCCACAATGTGATAAATAGCAATCAATTTTAATTAGGTCGACTTGTAATCATCTTGTTTTTACTTTGTGTCACTTGGAATCTTAGTAATAGAATAATTTTTTTGAATGCTTTTATTTCAGTTTAAAAACTTAGTCATACAATATAGTCTGGTACCTAGAGATTAGGATTTACTTTATATTTACTTAAGTGAAGAAATTTTCATACATTCTTTATTAGATAATTTTTTTTTTTTTTTTACAATCGTTAGAGATATATATTTTTTTAAGTGTCATAGCATCGCCGGGACGCGAACCCACAACCCGGGCAACTGTCTGCAAGTGCAAGGCAGTCGCGCTGACCTCTCAACCACCAATGCAAGACAAAGATCTTACTTTATTAATTAATGTTAAAAAGGCATGTTTTTTATTTGCCAAAGATAGACAAAAATTTCTTAGCAACATTTATCTTATTTGTCATCAACTAGTGAATGTAAATTTTTAGAAGCCATTATACCACTGCTTGCAGTTTCTTTTGTTTAATAAATTATAATAAGGAAAAAAAATCAAAATTCAATTCGTCCACTAGTATAGTTAATTTTTTATAGGCACTTTCCCAATAGAACGATTACAAGTTAAGTTGTATAGGTATTATTGCCCTATTAATGAAGTGCAGGCAATATCTTTTTAAAAAATTGTTTTTAATTAATTCCATTAACAACAATTTGATAAAAATGTTTTTAAAAATTCCAACTTCTCATAAATAAGTTGTTTACATTTTTTCTTAACAAAAATAGCCTCACTTGTTTTCAGTCAGCAATAAAATACACTACTTTATTACAGTAATTAATTTTTTTAAATATCTATTAACAATTAGATCATATTATATATATATTATAATTTATTATACAGTTTGACAATTAAAAATTTGGCCAAGATTTATTTAAGAGAAGAATTTTAAACTTTCATACTTAAATTGTTTATTCAATAAATTTGTAGAAGCCATTCAGAATTAAATATTTTGTTTTGCTTAGATTTGCATGGTAGTGTGGAATATAGATCAATTACATGTTTTTAGCTGAGAACAAGTAAAAAGCTAATACTGCATTAAAAAAAAAAAGATAATATTATTAAAAATAGGAAAAGCTATTTAGTAAAACGACCACGCACATGCGAAAAAGGTACTTGATCCCCAGTATATGTATTTCATGCAGAACTAGCACTCATCTGTTAGGCCAGATCATAATCTCCCATACATGTATGCAGTCACTGCTTGGTTTATATTAAGATAGCAATTCCTCAAACATTAATGGCCAGGCTTCAATCTTCTCACCCTTCCAACTAACTATTCAATGGTCCTCTTCATTGAAAAACTGATGATGGAATACTCAAAGCCCTTCTTGGATTTGCTATTATAGTTATACCTATGTAAACATTACATCAATCTAATCTCTCATATTATTGGACATTATGTAACCATATATATTAATAGAAGAGGGATGGGTTGAACTTATAGTGCTTGGGAAATACATTGCATCTTAGTATAAATTCAGACCATCCCTTTTTTATTAATATATATGGATACGTAATGTCCGATAATATGAAAGATTATATTGATGTTTCCATGGGTATGACTATAATATCAAATCCAACAAGGATTTTGAGCATTCTTCGTTGGTTTTTCAATGAAATGGACCATTGAATAGTTGGAAGGCTGAGAAGATCGATGTCTCTCCATTAAAGTTTGAGGAATTGCTATTAAAGTTTGAGGAATTGCTATCTTAATATAAACCGAGCACTGATTGTATACATGTGTGGGAGATTATGATCTGGGCCAACTGTTGAGTGCTAGTTCTGCATTAAATACATATATTGGGGGTCATTTATCTTTTTCGCATGTGTGTGGTCATATGTATCAGTTGCTTGAGATGGATTGGAGGATGAATAGATTGAAAAATCCTGAGTTCATTTCCCTCTATTTATTATATCTAAAAAACATTCAGTATAAGCAAATTACATATTTGCTTAGAATTACTAACTTTAAATGTATAGTTAATAATCTAATGTTAGATAATTATATATATTGTACATATATGTATCTCATTCACATATATATTCTAACCTTCATAATAAATTAATCATCATTGTGGCTAACATACATAGCCATTGATAGTTGGACATTTCTAACCTATAAAAACATATATAAACTTATTAACTCGAACTATATACTATTTCCAACCTTCTAATATTAGTTAACTAGTAATTAGTTTAAGCTAAATACATCAATCACCTCTATAATTAGGCATCTCATTTTCTAACCTAATAAAGTATATTCTCGGTGATTTGCAAACTCACCAATGTGCATACTCAGCCTGCTCAGTGGTTAGTTAGTTATAAGAAGATTCAGCTGCAGAGATATGCAGTTAAGATAAAGACAGAAATTAAAATCATAAAACAAATTATCATTAATAAAATAAATATCTTGGGAAGATAAGAAAAAAAACTGTCATCATTCCTTAATTAAAAAATTTAGAATAAAATAACATCCTATCTTTATCAAAAACACATTCTCTGGGCTATAAGTATTTGCACTTTTAAACAATGATGATAACTTCTCATGTTCTTGTTAATGTTACCAATATATATATATATATATCCAATATGTAAATCATTTGCCAATATGATCTGAAAATACTTTTCAGATAGCACAGTTATAAGTTAAACTCTTTTAAGCCATGCCACCATTGTAATATCAATAATAATTGATCACTTCTTAATATAAAAAAATAAATTATAATGACAATAATAATCTCAGGGTTTCTTTGGTTAATTTAGGAAAATGCTCGACAGTACTGTGCTGTCACATATGACTGGCATTCTGGTTGGCTATAGGAAACATTTACTTTACTTCACAGTCAATGTGTCTTCATATCTCACAGCAACTACTATATTAATTAAAGAGGTAATAATTATACTCAATAATGACATACAATTTTGAATAATACAGCCCTTTTATCCAGAATCTCAGCCAGAATAATAAAAAAGACAAGGGTGCTTTTTGTGTCCTTTCATCATCCATGACAACGCAATAAATTAACTAAGACTCATTACTTCGACAATTTAACTAAAATGTGAATGGAATAATGTGCAGTCAGAGTTAATGACTTGGGAATAAATTCATTTTTACACTTACAAAATGTTTAGTCTGAAGTTTGCAATTCCATAAATAATTCTCATTAAAATAAAATGAAATTAAATATTCCGATCTGCTTAAATTTGTCTATCTGGTATATTAAGTTTTTGAGAGTTTGAAATGATTTAGAACTCAAGAAAAGGTTTTGCAAATATTGTGCAAACACACTTATATTTAGCACACACACACAAAAAAAGGAATCTGCAACAAATATTGACAGGACTATAATTTATTACTATTACAGAACAAAAAAAAAATATATATACAAATTTATTAAGTAATCTCACACTGATACAAAACATAAACCAATATTAATCTGTCTATTGTTTAGGTATAGATTAAAATTATAACTTCACCTGTTTGCAATCATGCGAATTGACTAACTAAAAAGTACATCTCATTTACCAATACACTAATTTATAAGTTTGGTAAACTTTCTATAAGCTTTTACTTAAAGTTATTGACTAACTATTTTTGTTTCTAATTGATTAATATTATAATATGAAATACGCAAAATACTAAATTTATTTCTAATAAATTTAATTAAGTTATGGTTTTTAATTGAACAACCTATTCTAATTATGGGTCATTTATCAGAAGTCGCACTCACCATCTTACACTTAACTTAATGTTAACTTAAGTTACGATAAATATTTTATTCATAAGTGTAATTTAAACTATGAATATTACTTAATTATTAACTAACATCAAACATTGCATTTGAATATTCCTCCAGCAAATAAGTGTTTTAAATTACGCAATTTTAATTTACTTTTTCCATTGATTTGCTTGTCAACTACTAGCAAGATTCAGCCGCACAATACAGATATTGATCTCAGTTACTAACGCACTATTGATACTAAAGTGCACCTTGAGGAACTAACACCTCTAACATAACATTTATTCTTGCCCTAACTTTTAAAACAAAGCACAATAATCAACACCTTCCATGGTGGAACTATCTTTATATTCACATGAGGAATGCAGAATAACAACGAATGTCTGCAGAGTAAACTACTACACAAGTATTTTGGTGGTTTCTTGCCTCTTACTCAGGCATAAAATGAACACACACCAAGTATAATCCTCTCATGGGATTTCAACAAATTAAGCATCCTAAATGCTATATAAACTCTTAATCGTTCCATTCATGAGAATCGATCACATGGGCTATCAAACATACCCTAACATTATATTTAAAACTATTCCTCTTATGCAACAATGAAGTATTTTGGGGAGCTCATTTTCATCCCACAAAATGAAATACATTATAAGTATTACATATGCTGATATTAAGCATATATCAATGCTATATTTAGGCAAGATAAGAAAACACACTCGTAATAAACCTATGTTACAATGTATACTTCGATCAATATCTGAAAACAATGGACATGACAGCATAAAAGTATAATAATTTTAATTCTAATGAAGGAACATTCAAAAGCATTAGGTAGCATATCAGCTTCAACTAAATAAAGTGGATGTGCTATTAAAGAATAACTGTTACTAAATTATTAAATTAACATAATATAAATTCTGTTGACCCTTTAAACAAGAAATATCTTGTTATAGCCTGTATTTCCTTTTAAAGTTACTTCTGATAAATTAAAATATTTATTTTACCCATTAAATAAATATAAAATATTTTTCTTTTAAGTACCAAACATGCAAAGTTTATATCTGTCACTGCATTTAATAAATCGGATATGCTTCATAGATTTCATCTTAAATACAAACTTAACCCAAAATAATTATAGTAAGACATACCTTTGTCATTACAAGATTCTTAAAATATTACGTGACAGATATATCCTAGCATATATTAATATTATAACACAAAATAAAATTTTACAAATTAGTTTTCTAAAAAAAAAACATTCAGTAAACAAATACATATTATCTCATTAGCAGAACTATTTTTCTGTGAGCTGATTATCCAGGTGAAGAGTTTTCATCTAGTCAAATTTTACGAAGCAGTAAAAGTAATAAACGCATTTTTTTTTAATGAAAAGTTTTCTTTTATTTAGGACTTTTAATAATCATGTAAAGAAAATTATAATAGAATCGAAGATTAATTCTCACTTGAATTATACTATTAAAATTTGGATCTATGAAAAGAAAAATGAATATTATAACAGAGATGATACACACACATTATTTTTTTGACTACACGTCTAATTAGCTAGCTTCCTTATGGATGAAAATGCGCACTTTTCCGAGAGATTATTATGAGAATCACTGCAGTTGACTTATATTATATATGAAGTTTTAACAATTCCACTTGGTGTATAGTACAATATATAATTTGGTTTATTTTTAAGTCACTGAAGGTATATAATTTCCGTTCACAACTTTAGAATTTGATTTTCCAATAGTTTTTTTTTCTCGTAAGAATACATGTATATAATTTCCCATTTATTTCAAAAGAGTGGTTCTTTTTCTATAACAAAAAAAATGCAGGTGTATGTGCAGCTTAATATTATTATGATTATTAATTATTATTATCATTTTTAAATAATTCTTGGTGAATAAAAACATTTTAATGTATATAATGGCATTATTTTTAAATGCAGATGAGATACTTAGAAAGAGCGCTAAAATGTTTCTAGTTCATCTTCCTTTGCTTCTTAATATTTCTTTCAATTATTTTTTTTTCCTATACCAAGAAAATATTAATAAATGACAATAAGTTACTAAATAATTATTTCCTACTTGGAAATCATTTGTTTTCCTTAATTTAGACACAATAAGATTTTTCCTGATTCTTTTAATTAATTCTTTCATTTTAACTTGTTGAAAACTTTAACTTTCGCATGAGGCAATAAATTTTAAATGTAGAAAGTTTTTAAATAGATAGATGGCATAGAACAAGATATCTTATCAAAAGGTTCAGCAATGCATTATGGTTAGAGTTTTCCTTTGATTAGATAGATGGCATAGAACAAGATATCTTACCAAAATGTTCAGCAATGCATTATGGTTAGAGTTTTCCTTTGATTATACATTTATTTCTGCAAAATTAGAAAAAAAATTGCGTTACTAAATTTCAGCACTGTTCTCTCCTTGAAATACTGATGGCAGATGATTTCTAAAAAATGATTTTGATTATAAAATTGGTCATTCTTTTTACTTTAGCGACCTCTTCCAGAAAAAAAAAATCATTTGATTATAACATAAACTAAAGAAAGGAAAAACTTATTACAATCATATAGTTTTCAGTATTATTTAAATGGATTACAAAGTAGTTTGACAATGAAAATAATAAATACATTTAATTAACAATAATTATCAGTGATTTCAATTCTTCATAAATTATTTTCTACAAATGAATTTATCAGAAGTTACTATTCTTTAGGATAAGACATATTAAAATTATTTAATTGACATTTGTGTTTTCTTTTCTTCTCTACCCATCTAAAATTAACTACTGTTTATGATATTTGTTTTACATTATAATAAACAATATCTTAATTAAATTATTCATATTCTTTTAAAAATATGAGATTGCATTAGGAAATCTATTAGTTATTCACACAAACCATGCCTAGGTGAGTGAATAGCACACTTTATTAACTTTATTGTTATTTTATCTTTTTATTTTTTTTAAAGAATAGCATTGATTTCATGCAGAAATAATGCTAAATAAAACCAAGTGCCAAAAGCACTGGGTTACAATATATATTCTTTAATTTAAAAAAAATTCTTGTAATAGAGATTTATGTGTGCGTGTATTATTAAATAGTTTATAGATGATAAATTAATAAGCAGTAGTAGAGAGAGAATGTAATAAAAAATTATATTTAATATATTCTCTTATTAAATAATATGTTAAATTATTTAGCTGTATTTTTTATTAAATAAAGCAGACCAGGAAAGAAGGTGTAAAAGGATTTATAGATTAATAGATAAAATGAGCACGTGTGAGAACGGATGTATAAACACAAAACACTTTTACACATATCTCTAATGACTATAGATTGCAAACTGTTTTTTTATGTTATCTGAATTTTAGATTGTCCAAAAAAGAGAGAGGGATGCTTTGATAGTGTAGATAAGATAATCCTTAAAGTTCTTATTAATTATTTTAGACCATTAACTTGTGAAACTCTGATTTCTCATGTGTCATAGCTTCAGCCGGGAAGTGAATCGCTAACCCGGGACAACTGTTTGTAAAGCAGCTGTTGCTGACCTCTCAACCACCAATGCTTGACTGTGAAATTCTGATTTTTATATCAAAATGAGAGTATTTGCAGGTGGCCTTTTAATCAGAAAGTTGAAATATATAAAGAGTGCAGAATATTAATAAAGGCAGTTGTGTTTTAAACTTAAAGAGATGGTCAGTTAGAGAGAGGCAGTCAGCAGCAGTTTTTCATCTGGTTCTTATAAGCTTGGAATCAATTATTATTTTTTTTCTTGAAAAATATTAAAGAAACAAAATGTAAGACTTTTTTCTTTTAAAATCAGCATAAAAGATGTGCGCTTATATAAGTAATTTCACAGCAAAATTAGTCTAAAGATATGGATTTAAACTGAATCCTTTAAAATAAGTTATTATAATATATAATGGTACTTATATATATATTGGCTGTTTGTGAAACCATCAGAATGCTGTGCTAATTTTTGCTATCTTGTTCCTTGGTACCTGACATCTATGGGTTAATTTGCTGTTCTATCTCTGGACTCGTATATTGGACTATAATAACCAAAGAATGGCTGCATTCAAACCAACCACAGATGCTATCTGAGAGGCTTCTTTTTTGTCCCATGGCCTATTAAAGAATCATCATCTTTGAATGGTGGGAGAAGAGGAAGGAAGAGAAGAAGAAAGAAGTTGTATAAAGCCAAATAAGTAACCTCGATTAATCTATAAATCAATTTTTTAAACGTTTTCTTCACATTTATCTAAAAAATGTAGGAACAAGCAAACCAACCAATGGAAGCTATAAATTGGGAGAACAGTCTAATATTTAAACCTGGAACATTCATAAGAATTGAAAAATGGATCGGGTAATTTTAAAATTTAATTAACAAATTTTTCTTATTTACTTATTAAAAGTAAATTTTAATTTCAGTAGTCAAGCATTTTTTTCTTTTTTGATACAGAAACATTAAGAGTTTGTTTATTGATTGTGTTATTCTCAATAGTACATAACATTACTCCTGCACAGTTTAAATTCATTAAACTTAGTTTTTCATTATTTTTGATTTTTTTAAACTATATATTGTAATACTAAAATGGTTTTTTTATTATTGTTCTTTATTAATTGTGATAACTAAGCAACCTATCAATATATGCTTTATAATGTTTTTTAAAATTTATTTTGGCATATTAAATTTGATATAATTTTTTTTTGCTCAAGGTTGCAATAATATTTTTTTATATGTGATTTATGTATTAATCCATAATATAGAGGTATACATTTTAAATATATATGTTGACATATCACAGGGTGTGTGCATGTGTGATTGCTTATTCTAACCCATCAAAAATAGGTTATGCATAGTTAATTTAAATATAGCAAATTGAAGAGCAGGGTTTCACATATGTATGAAAGTAATGGAAAAACACACACATTACATAAATGAAATTTACCTTTGTGATATATAATAAGTAGGGAAAATCTTGAATAAAGTATTCAATAGAATATTTTTTTAATGTCAATTTAAGCTAACTTATTTCAAAATATGTAGTAACAAGAGCAGATATATAAAATTAGTTTGTTTCGCATATAGTATTAAGATATTTTGTTTAATTCTATATCTAATTGAGTCAATTGTATATTTAGTAATTTAATTTTTTTAAAAAAAGGAAATGTTAATAAATATAATTATACCATATTTGGTTTCCGAATTATTATTAATATTGTTATATTTTTTTTCTCTTGATTCTATCGTTTTAATTGATCATCATCACCCGTAATAAGGATGTTTAAGGTTTATGCTTGACATATAACCAGTTTTTTTTTGAGTAGTTATATGTTAATAATAAAAAGCTAAAATTATGTTGTGTCCAAGAGTTATGATCACCATCATCGCTGAATAAATAATAATCATTAAATCAAATCTTAAAAATAATTAATATGTTTAGTAAATCAGGGTTTACAAAAAAAAGATTGAATATCATGTGGCGAGATTCGTGGTGATCGTTCATTATCACGAGTAAATATTGATGATTGAATCATAGTTTAACTATAAAAGTATTTTGAATAAATATAACCATAAACATATATAAATTCTAGTGAGTATTATAATTAAATCCCAGTTTAACATAAGATGATTTTAAGAAAGTGCCTATATGCTTATAAAGATACATTTGTTGCTGAGTTCATTATAAAAGCCGTGGCTGGAATTATCCTCATCATCATCATTATATTACGATTAAGTAACTAAGTTTAATGGCCATATAACTAAGTAATGGTCTTTACTCTGTGTTTGGAAGCCATTAGTAAGAGTATACTTACATCAGTACATCAATATACTTAAACTGAGCTAGTAATATCTATAGGAGTGTTGGATATATAAATTTTGTGGTATTGGGATCTTATAGTTTTATTGACATGGATAAAATATGTGTCATTTTTTGTTGTTGTTCATTAGTCATCTAAGCCATGTGTAGTAAAAAATGTACCAAATGGGTTTGAACCCAGTACACTATGGAAAGATAATATTTATCTAGGTTTAAAACAATCTAGTGGCGCCCGTGGAAAACACATATACTTAGCTAAGCTGAATAAAAGTGATCAAGTCCCTTTTTCAACTTATTAACTTTCTTTGATATTTTTTTAAAGTTATAAATAGCGCCAGTGTGTGTATGCGACCATGAATGGTCTTATATATATGAAAGAGAAATGGGAAGGATTCTTTGTTAAAAGAACCTTTTATTGGAGATAAGGGTGATGCACTCCATGGATTTCACAGTAATTTTATTCGGTTGCTGTAGCTAGTATTGGTTTATCTGATGACAATGGTAGTATATTTTGTTGGTTAAAAATGACTTCCCAATATCGAAATATTTTAAATCTTAAATGATGACAGTGATTAATTTTCATTTTTATTTTGTGTGTTGAGAAATGGGAATAATTTATTTTTCTCATTACTAGCATGACTGGATTAATGTTTATGATAGTTGCAAACGGGCTATGGTGTTATATTTAATTAGTTACAAATGGATGCCCAACTAAAATGATATATATTTCCGTATTCTTATTCATAGATTAGCGTCTTCATTATTTAATTAGAAATTATATCAGCTATCATAGTAGATGCATTTCAGTTCATCATTATAATATCATGTTTATTCTGTTACAATATATTGAAACAGACAGATCGAAGGATCGATCTTAGTTTCATAGTTTTCATTTTGAAGTACGGTAATTCTAAATCACTATTTACCCGCAATGAGGCTTTTTCTATTCCAGGCCACATAAATTTTAAGTTAGTTATTTTATGCTTTGTTTAAAAGAATTTAATGTAAATATTACAAGTATAAATATTACATATCATGATAAATAATATTCGTGTGTGTGGTTTGTAGGTTTATATTCGCTCAATTTAAAAGTTTCATTGCGTGTATATTTTTTTAAAATTTTAAATCTTTCAAAATTATACAAAGTCATTTAAAAATGCTGATCAAAAGTCACATTCCTTTGATCGGTATTTTTAGTCAAATCTTACGTGTACAAAATGTATAGAATAATTAGTTTGTACTTTGAAAGTTAAGATAATGAATTTCAATTTTGTATTCACGAATTCCTATGTAATTATTCAGTTTGTCAATTTAGAATCATGTATTGAATTTAGAAATAAATGTAAATCAAACAATGGAAATGAGAAATGTAGGACTCTTATCAAGAAAGGCGAATGCAATAGTATAGTCAAAATTAGATATTGCTGGAGGCCAGAAAATCAAAGGAGGCGGAGTCATGAACAAAAACTATGCAGAATGATCAACCGTAGCCATCTTATATTATAATATACTAGAGGACTCTACTTTTTGACTTGGCTGTGCTTAGACCGTCTCGAGCTACAGCAAAGTAGTTGTTCCAGAGAAATCATCTCAACTGTGATTAAAGAAGTTGCCCGGTAAATTGCAATAATGTTGGGCTAAGTCCAAGAAGCTGATCCCTGTTCTGCCGATTTAAATCTTTCGAGCCGCTGATTTATAATGTTTCCTGTGCTTCCAGTTTTCTCAATTCCAACCTTTAAATTAATCATGCCGTTCTAAGGAATCCAAAATGCGCGCCTACGTTCTGCATAAACATTACCGCAAGGAGAAAAGCCGGACGAAGAAAGAATGGTAACCCTTGTTACATGAACTTTTTAACTTTCTTCTAAGCTTAATAATTTTATTATTTAATCTGTTATGAATTAATCTAAGTAATTACATGTAGATTTCTTGTTTTCCTTCGTTAAAATGTTACACTAAAGCCTGTCAGTAAATTTCTTCTCTAATATTTCTGTGCTCTAGTCTTTAGATGATGATTTACTAATATTTTGTGCCTAATAGTAATTCATTAGTGAATGTACTTATATTTTTATTATTACTTACATTTACAAACAAAGCGATGCCAATAATAATATTTTTCAACTCTAGTTAAAGCCATTAAAGTTTATGTCATAGTATTATTATTATATTCATTTTAAAAGTAATTTTCTTTTATCGAACTAAAAATTGGTTCGTTTATGTGTCTGTATTGTTCCTTTTATTTTGTCAAAATGATATTTTAATCTCTGCTCCAAATAACAAATATTTAAAATAAAGTCTAAATTTTTATTATATTATTTTTTTTATATATGAACGGAGTAATAATATAAAGTGAATATTTTTGTTACTATTATTACCTTCCGAACAACCTGGGGAGTTATGGGTTTCAGAGTGAAATTAATTAATTGTTACTTTTGTGATCTTTTGATTTCGCCATGTTTTATTTTGAATAGTCATATCAGATTGTTGCGTAGAAAATGTTAGGGAGAGATAACCAAGGTTTTATATAGTTTCGCTTTAAGTCCACTTCCGATCACTCTTCCTCGATGTTACTGTGACAGTGCCTTTTCCTTCGCCTAAATTGGTGTCTCGTTTTACTACCAATTGGAAAGAAAGAAATTTTTCTCCAGATAATCTCTTGGATCACCGGGATTCGAAAATGATCCCGGCTGGTTGTAGTGTCCTGGATCTACTTGGGGGCATTAAGACTTGTCAAAGTACAAGCCGCCCGGTCTTCCGTCAATGCACCGCAAGTTATTATTGTAGTATATCTTAAGCTCTGCAACCATCAGTACATCATTATTATATTATATTTTTATATAAAACCTCCACCAATTATCCGTATACGTAATGGTTTGAATCTATTAAAATCAAACAACTTAATATAAAATAGTAATTAAATATTTTAAATGCTCAAATTACTCTGATTCCCATATCAACTCGTACGACCATTTAAAACATATAAATATTGGCATGCGTTTTGTTTATCAGTCTAAAACAATTATTAAGGACTAGCAGCAAATTATTATAAATATACGTATGATTTTACCGTATCTGTACATATTATTCAATGCTTTCAATAATTATTAAAAATTTATCTAATCTATTTTTGTCTCTCTTTTCTTATCACCCCCGAAACCTAGTTAATCACCTGCTGTCTGTATCGACAACTTAAATATATATTGAATTATTAACCGTACCAATATCTCGAATATAAGATATATATGAATAACTGATTGTAGGGTAATTTAGTCTGTGTTTTTCGACGAGCTAGTAAAGGGAAAACCACGTACTGTTGTTGTGTCGTTCATCGGTTGGTCATGCCAGGGGTTTGAATTTAGTTTGCATTTTGGAATTTATTCCTAGACGTGGACTGGATTTGAATTCGGATTACTGTGCGTGATTATGCATGGTGATTTTACCGGTACAATATATATATATAAGTGAAGTGGTTTGCATTTTTTTTTATCCAGCTCATATATATATAATGATTGTTTTGTTTTGATATAATATCAGTTTTTTTATATATTTATTGAATATATTATTTAATAATTAATTTGACATTTTAGAATAATGTACCTTATATATTTTTGTCTTTCACATGTATCTTTGTGTTGTATTTTTATAAATAAACGTTTACAGGGATGGATTTATTTAAAGCAAAATAAAAAAAAAAAAAATAATTTAGTATTTCTTATTTCTAACAAATTATTGAACTGGAAGAATTGTTGATTACATACTTTTTCATCAGTTATTTATATATTGTATTTTTTATATCTGAAAATTAATCAATAAGTCTAGATATGTTTAGCATAAATGTTCTGATTAATATTATGAATGATAATTATGGCAATTTATTATTTAACAATTATTTTATAGTCTGTCTATTATCTTATCTCCTAAATTTGACTGTTTTAATATTTATATTTAATAAAATATAATTTAAACATATATATAGAATTTACCAGTAGGAAAAAAATAAAACAGATTTTAAATAGACCACTGCAGAGGAAAATCTTTTTAGTATTTCCCTGCAAAGGAATAATGAAGAAGACAGTATTCATAAAACTAGTGAACTGTCAGATGGTGAGGATTTAAGATGTTTTTTCTAGTTACCTATTTACTCAACAATTGTATGATAATTAATTTTGTTGGTTAAAGATGAACCTGAAAAAATAAAAATAAACCTAGACTGATTTTGGAATCGATTTTTTTTCTAGATTTAAATATTCAAATTTAATAAAGTTTTTTTTAGAGTAATTAATGATATTCATTATTTCTTTTAAATATATTGCATGTGTATTTTATATAATGAATATATCTTATATTGGAATGGAGTCTAAGCAATGCAATTTTTTTAATATTAAATTACCAAAAAAACATTTAATTTCAAATATATAAATAATCTGTTCCACAACTTTTTGAATAATTCAATTTATGTATAGTTGATAAAAGAATATAAATCTTTATTGTTCTGATGCAAAGGTCAGCAAACTTTTTAACACAGAGCCATTTTGGTTAAATCCCCCCCCCCCATCCACTTTTCATGGAGTAAAGAGGAAAGACACGAAAAATATGTTCAAGAAAAATATGAATTTCTGAATGGCAAGGTGAATATATTGAATATTTATTTTAATAATAGAACATAATAGAATCTGTATACATTCTAATGAAAAGAAAAATTCTCTAAAAAGTAAATAAATAAAAACAAAAAAATTATTTTGTCAGATTTATTTACAAATTTCTACTATTTAAATGTTCATCTTATACAATGGTTACTTTTCTATAATAAGGCTAAATTCAAGAACCAATGTTGCAGTGCACATTTTCCTCTCCTAGAGTTATCAAAATATTTATTTACAAATTACAAGAGGAAATAAAAAATGTGCTTTTTATATTTATCATGATAAAAAGAGCCACAAGATTGGGATCAAAGAACCACATTTGGCTCAGGAACCATAGTTGCTGATCCCAGTTTTGATGAATTAAAGTGTTATATTGGAAATGTTTTATAAAGCCTATATTATTTAAAATATTTCAAAAAATATTTAAAATAATGAAATCCTTCTTATTTTTCTTTAATCTTTTAACAGACTTCTTCCATTTATTCGTCTTCCCTAGTGATGATTTTTCTAAACTTCAAATTTTTATTCATCAATTTACATTTATTTTTTATTATAACTTCAGAAATTTTGCATTATTTGTTAGATATATATTGGGAAATGAAAATTATTAAAAAAAATTTTTTTCAGTACAAATTTAGAAAAATTTGTAATTGCATTACCAATCAGATTGCTAAGAAATGCACTTTATTGTTATTGGTCATCTATTCATAATGCTGATTGAAATTTAAAAAAAAACATGCTTATAATAAATTACTATTTAAACTGCAGTAAATTTTTATTTAGACTCAAAACTAATGAAATTCTATTTAAAATGTAAAATATATTTTTTAATGACAAAAATAATTCTATAGGAATTTTTGCACATTGTTTTTTTTTCCAGCCAATCATAATTTACCATTGTAACTTGATTTATTTGCCTTGCAGTGTCTTTTTAAACTAAAAAACCTGAACCTTATTACATTTTTCTTCTAAAATCATAATATTCTGTACAGGAAATTAATAATAAGTAAAACAATTATAGGATATATTTATACAAAAATTTTCTTCTGCAATTACAAATTATTATGTAACACAATTCTTTTGTCTAGGAAGGTTTCTAAAAATAATTAGAATCTTAAATTAATTACATTATTCTTTTAAAATAATAAATACAGTAATATTTTGTGCAGGAAATCAGTAATATGTAAAAAAAAAAAAAGATGGGAAATATTTATTTTTATTATTGAAATTGAAACAATATGTGATGTGATGTACTGTGATTTCTCCTTAAACAGAGTCAGGAATCTCTCAGCAGCTATGCCCAGAGAAACCTGTTAGCCACTTTACCTTTCTTTTCCATTGTCCACCCTAAGTTTTCCCATAATCTACTCCATCCCATTTCCACAACATAATCTTTGTCAACTCCATGACCTTCATATCTAAATCCCTCTTATTTTTTTCCCAAACTTAGCATAAAAATGAATAACTCACTTTCTGTATAATCACTTTGTTCATATTTAACCTTCCATAACTTCATTATTTGTACCCTTTCTGCTTCCAACCATTTACATTGAAGTAACAGATGCCTAATATTTTCTATGCCTTCTTTACACAACTTGCAGACTAAATCACCCATATTTTTCCATTTACGTGTATATTCCCTTGTTGCTAAAGATCCCATTCGAACCTTAAACAATAAACTACTTTCCTTACTATTATCATAAGTTAACTCACACCCAATGTTCCATTTACTTCTATATATTTTTAAACTCATTTTACTCTCCATACTAGTTCTCCATCTCTCCAACTCCCTATTCTTTATTAACGCATCTATTCTTCTATCCCACTCCTTCCCACTATAACACTCAACAATCCTCCTAACACAATCATCCCATCTTTTGTACAAGTATACTGCCATAACTTCTTTATCCAAATCTTCTGCACACCGCATTACCTTTATAAAAGAAACCAACTAAAAGCGCTCTCATGTGGAAAGAATGAGAAATTACTAATTTCTGAAAAGTAATAGAAGCTTTTGGGCTTAATTGAAGTGACTAAAATAGAAATTCCTGTCATCCTTGGATAGGTTTCATGACTAAGTCTTTGATATTACATTAGTTCTTGGTTTTGCCATTAGATTGAGTTCAAAATGAACATTATAATGTTAATGATAGCTTCAGGATCACCATTTAAAGCTTCTTGTGAGTTGTAGGCAGTGAATCATAAGGGAATCACACCATAAATCATATAAAAGGTTAAATCATCTAGCTATAGAATGCACTTTTACTCAAGCTTTTTTCATGGAACATAATCTTTGTATCTGTTAGCCAAAGATTCTAAGTTTTTTTTTATTCAATTTTTCTGTATTATAGTTTTATCATTATGCAAGAGCTTTAATCAGGAAGGAATATCTATTTTACATAACAGTATTGAAAAGCTAAAATTTGTTATTTAACAGATAAAGTTGAGAAAAAATTTAATGTTTGTTGATTTTTTTTTTTTTTTGCAAATTAATGATATCTCCATTTTCTTTTCTTTTTTTTAAATAAATTGTAATGGAAGATATGTGGCAAGCATGCAATTAGCATTATTTTTATTTTATAATGTTTAAAAAAATTAAGAGCATTTATCATTTCTATTTTATATTATTTCAAAAATATATACAATAAAATATGTTAAAAAATGTATTTTTGACTACTCATACTAAAAGATTATTTGGTTGAAGGATCACATTCACAAAAAATAAATTCTGCATAGAGGAAGCAATACACACTAAAAAAAACCCCAGGTAATTGGAGGATTAAATTATTATTCAAGTATGAACAATATGATAATCAAGTTACTTTTCTTCTAAAGAATGTAAGAAAGATTTCCCTCAACTCTCTTTTCATTTAAATTTTAAAATTAGTTTTCTGCCAAAATTAGGTAAATTGAGTTTGCTGTTAGTATAAAAAATACTATTTAACTGAATTATTATTTAGAATGAGCAGTTTCTTTATATACAAGTACTGTATGTATTAAATGAAAATAATAATTTTTATTATTTCAGAAATATATAACGAGTATTTAAAATTTCTTTTAAATCTATGGTAATTTGTTGTAAATGTAAATCAAATACTTTTACATGATTGTGGATTTTATATTTCAAGGTTATGTAATTAAAGGCATATAGGTTATATGATTTTCATTACTATCTTTTTTCATAATGTAACCCTCCTATTTTAATTTTATCAGAATATATATTACATATAGAACAAATATTTTTAATTCATCTGAGTTTTGACAATATTAAAGAATCTTTTTTTTTTATCTGAACCTTCATCAGCGTATATATTTCTATATCTAGTTTACAATTAATAAAGAGAGCAAAACTCTCCATACAGTATTGCCACCTGTGCTAAACAGAGTAATCAATGGATGCCAGAAGGCTTGTGCATAAAATCCCTATCTAATGCCTACTCATCCAATATCCCCAGACTAGTTTCTGGCTTGTGGCCTTCGTCAGTGAGGAGCTTTGGATCTGAGAGCACTGCATCTAGATCTTAGGATCTAATGCAACCCTCTAGCAACCACCTTTTATCTCTACTTAACTACAAAACTATGAGAATGAAATTGAAAACACAAAAAATATTTTCAATCTAAGCTCAATAGCTTATATAGTCATATCGGCAATACTGTATGGAGAGTTTTGCTCTGTTTATCAACAATTAAAGTGCTAGTATAGGAAATGTGATCATGTGATGCTTAATGGTTTAACACCAATCCTGCCTAATAGGATAGTGGTGGCTATGGTTGTAAAAGAGCCAAAGACACCAAAATGTATGGGTGCTGAACTGAGTTCAGACCGATATGACTATATAAGGTATTGAGCTTAGATTGAAAATATTTTTTGTGTTTTCAATTTCATTCTCATAGTTTTGTAGTTAAGTAGAGATAAAAGGTGGTTGCTAGAGGGTTGCATTAGGTCCTAAGATCTAGATGCAGTGCTCTCAGATCCAAAGCTCCTCAGTGACGAAGGCCACAAGCCAGAAACTAGTCTGCAGATATTGGATGAGTAGGCATTAGATAGGGATTTTATGCACAAGCCTTCTGGCATCCATTGATTACTCTGTTTAGCACAGATGGCAATACTGTATGGAGAGATTTGCTCTGTTTATCAACTATTAATGTGCTAGTATAGGAAATGTGATCATGTGATGCTTAATAGTTTACAATTACTTATTTATATTTGATTTTTTTTTTATAGTTTTATTCAATACTTTAATATTTCATTTTTCATCTTTCCAAGTGATGTATTAAATTTTATATCTTGAACTTTTTTTAAATTCATTTTTTTTGTTGTACCCATACACCATTATTTGATTTTGTTTAATTGTAAAGGTTTTATATATTTCATAATGTAATAACCATCATTATTCTATACAAGATCAGTAAATATCTATGCTAATTGAAGTTTATGGTACAGCCGTAAATATGAAATTATATGAAGATCAATATTTGTAAATTACCACTGATTAGGATCAAGTTTATCATTAATAATGGCAAATAATTTAACTTTCATACACATATTGTGTCGGTCGAATGTGTGTCCTGGTTTAACCCGGTTCGAAATCTAGAAGAAAGTACCTCGAGACCAATCATATGCGAAATATAAAAATCAAGAATACTATGGACTCTGCCCTACTTGTCTATTTTTTGAGTCTAACAATGAATCAACAACATATCCGAGACATGCATAAATCATTTTCTCTGCTCGTCCCACTAGCACCAGGGGAGAAACAATTGACTAGAACTACCTCATGGTCCTCAGGTTAATGGAATGTGCCAATAGATCAAATATGAATAAAATAATTGTGCTATGCTTGGATCTTGGAGATTAACAAATAGATAGACATTAAAAATATAATGTATACAGATAATAAATAGAAGCGACTGTTTAGTATACTATAAGAAGAGATACTTTAATAAGAGATATGAATAAAATTGGAGGCTTTATTCTCTGCTATTCCCAAATAACATATTCCCAAATCATTAAATAAAAACACAACATTGAAATATAAAATTTTTCTGCGGTAAGAAATTGGTTTGCCACCTAAACCCACCTTAACATTTAATCATTTAACATATTTTGCGTGAGCAAACTCGAATGACTACAATAATTTATTAGTTATTCAACTAAATTTTTTACAATAGTATTTCGTTTAGTCTGGCCCCAGGAAATCAATCTGAAGATAGTGATGCACAAAAAAAATAAAATCTAATTTATATTGAAAGTAATGATATTCACCCAAACCCGTTATTATCAGAAAATTAAAAAGACTTGATTTGCTATCAAACGTGAAAGACTAAGTAATTGTTGATGCATAAGAATATTATTACTGCTTGGAAATAAAATTAACCAGACGATCTCGGGAATACTTATGCGCATTCACACAAAGACAAATTTCAGGTGAAAGAGCGAAATGTTAGCCAGCCTAGCTCAGCTAGCTATAAACATTTACGTTAATCCTTCATATCCTGAGAAAATCGGAAAAACATTTAAATAAATCGGGCGGTCATGATAATCTGGGCAAATACAAGATTTTTTTTTTGTTCTAGCGAATCCGAAGGTAAACTTAGCAATAAACTCGCATGACAACAAATCAACGAAGACACCATCCCAGCAGAAAAAGAATATAAGATTTCCCAAGCTAATTAGGGAATTAATGAAATAAAAGCAGCACTGAAAAAAGGATTTCCCAAAACCCAGACTTGGCAGTAATACATCACCGGTTCTTTGAAGTCTAATGATGTCAAATAATTTGATTTTAACCCAAGCTTGCACACATTTGATAACTCATAGGTTTAACACAAACTTATTTTATAAACCAGAAATCTTTTCGATAAAGCGGCCAAAAGAAATCTTTATAAATACTTTCAATAAATGATTAGTCCCGTACGCTTGAGTTAAGACATTTTATAATTTCCCTTCCCTCTTATTTTTTTAAATAAAATATCTTTTATAGCTCTCAAATGTACGGAGGAATAAATAGACTTTATCGAGGAGATCGACTGGCAAACTATCGAAACAGACATATTTTATAAATGGTAAGATAAAACATTAAAATATACCCCTCTAGGTAAATATTAATACCACATAAAGAATAACAAAATATATTATACAGATTTGCTTTCAGAAATGAGGAATAGTGAAGGAAAGCATGGAAATAATAAAGAATGATCGAGGTTAAATTACATAGAATATAAAGTTACATTGATTAAATTACATTATAGGAATCAAAGATTTAAGACAAATGAAGATTTATGAGGAAAAAAATGGAAGGTAAAAAGTTTGTGAGGAGTATTTTAAAATGTTATCAGCACCGGATTTTGGGTCTTGGCGATGGTACAATTCCCACAATGCCTTGCTTGATTTGCTGACAGGAAATTCATTTTACAGATAGTGTGTTGGTCCATGAAGCACCAGTACAGACCACAGGCAGACCGTTCAACAGTTCAATTCACTTAAAAACACTATAGTCTTCAGCATTCTGCTGGATAGAGGCCCAGACGGCAGGCAAAGCTGATAGAACTAGCTGCAGTACATGATCTCGTACGAAAAATTAAGCATTTCAACAATATCACGTAACCTTCTGTCTCTTCAACAAAATATAATCTGATCTCTCTTTTTTTTGTTATCCCCACTATTTATACTTAGCCAACTCTTTACTATTGTTTTCCACATGATTCTCTATCTTGGTAAGCCCCCCGCACTCCTTTGTGTCAAAACAATTTTATTTTTACAAAATCAAACTTTAAGATTTTGTAATCTAATTTTGATTTAACTTCTAATTTCTTATTAAGGAGGCCATACTTAATTGCCCTGAAACAAAACTCTAATTTAAAATTAATTAATTCAGGAATGTTGGAAGGCTTATCTAAAATGAACCACACAAAATATTTTCAACATAAGAATAAAATAAATAGAAATATTATATTATGTGTTTTTTTTATATATAAAGTTTAATTTTAGTTTTAACAGAACTCTGCATTAATTTGTACATATATGTTTACCACACATTCTTGCATATTTCATAAATTATGACAAAAAATATTTTTATGAAAAAAAATAGTTTCTTTAATTGCATTTATTTTAATAAATTATTTCTATTTAATGCAAAATTCTGTTAAATACTTTTCTACATACAGGAACCAGTTTTGACATACCGGTTGGTTTATGTAATGCTGTGAAGCATGGATCTGACTTCCAAATCCACGGTTGGTTTATGTAATGCTGTGAAGCATGGATCTGACTTCCAAATCCATTGCTTCAATATAAAGTCATCTTTTGCCTGTGTCTTTAAATTTTTAGCCAGTGACAGATTATGTAACTAAACAATAGATTATTACATTAAAGACATAATTTTTATCATTAGTGGAATTTGAAATTTCTTAACATATTTTTGGCACCTTTTAAAAAAATGATATATGTAGATGATTTAATTTTTACTCTAAGTAAAAATGACCTATGTAGAAATGAAAATAGATTATGAAAATATGAGCAAATTAGTACATATATTTATTATTTTAAGGGCTGTATCATACACAATATAATTTATATAATACTGGAGAAAAATAAATTGATTATTTTGAAGATAATGTGTTGAACTGACATATAAATGATCATGGCATTACATATATATCTATATTTGAAGTGAACATGAATTTTTTTTTTTGAAATTATATTCTCATGTTGGAATAATTTATTGTAATGTTGTATTTTTATATTGAACTATTTCCATCTAATATGAGTATTGAATGTCTTTCCAAAAATTTAACTTTATTTAAATATTCCAAATATATTCAACTGTTAGTAATAGCACATCAAACAGGTTAGTATATGCACAATGTTTCGAGAGATTATTCTCTCCTCTTCTTCAGATGTTTCTGGCCTGATCAGTGACAGTACTAGTATGGGATTCGAAACTGGATACTTAGATTCTTGACTACTGAATTTTAAGGTAACACTCTAACCAACTAAACCATCCTGGCAGAGGCAGCAGTCAGAAATTTCATATATTTATCTATGAGATTCCTCCTGATTTTGTCACTTTTGGTTTTCATACATTATGTTTGGTCACACTAGATAGGCTTATGGAATTTTTTGTCATTTTCAGGTGAGCAGCTTCTTTAAATTTTCTTTTTTCTATTTGTTCTTCTCTATCCAATATTTTTGTATTTTCCCAATTGAACATATGTTCATTGGCACATATATGGTCTGCTACCTCTAGATTCACTTGCCAAAATTTGGCAAGACTTCCTCATCATTCTAAGTCCTTTGCAATACAAGGCTTACTCCTTTGGCAGGGATTCTAGACACCGTAAAATTAATCAAGAACATAAAACATGAAAGAACTGACTTATTGATAAGCTTTGATGTGGAAAGTTTTTTCACGAATGTATATGTAAAGAAGCATTGTCTATTGTAAGGAAAAGATTAAATGGTGATAATAGTTTGCAAACCAGAACAGCTCTTCCTATTGATAGTATAATGGAACTACTAATATTCTGCATAAAAACAACCCACTTTCAATATAACACAGAATTCTTCCAACAAAACCAAGAAATGGCTATGGGCTCATCATTGTCTCCCCTGATGAGCAATATTTATATGGAAGAATTTGAAATATTAGCCATAAAAATTATTCCATATCCACCGGGTGGTTTCGCTATGTGGATGATACATTTGTTGTATGGCACATGATGAAGCACTGCTCAAACTTTCTGGAAACACGTCAACAACATATCCCCTTCAATTAAATTTACAATAGAATCAGATCAAGAACAAAAATTTGCATTTTAGATGTTCTTGTGACAAGACTGCTGTATGGCAAAATCAAAACTACAATTTACCGAAAACCTACACATGCAGAAAAATACTTAGCCTATAATCAGACCAGAAACATAAAACGTGGAGTTATACTATCACTATGGAACAGAGCAAAAGAAGTTTTTTCAGAAACCAGTAATTTGAAAAAAGAAACGATCTATATAGAACAAACTCTTATGAAAAATGGTTATCCATCAGCTGTTAAGAAAATGTTAAATAGACAACAAAGGAACCATAAAGAGAAAAAACAATTATTGGTACTGTAGTGTACCCATACATTCCAAAATAGACACATTAAGGAAAATCTGCAATCAATACAACATCAGAACAGCTTTCCAGATCCCTACCACACTATGAAGAATTCTAACATCTACAAAGACTAAACATGAAATGCTGAAAAGAAAAACTGCATCTATGAATTACCACCTGAATGTCGAAGAACATATATTGGTGAAATCAGTTATCCATTGAAAAGCACTTGTGAGAACCCAAACTGATTATTAGAAGAGAGAAAACAGATATGTATAAGGTAGCAGACTGTATGTGTTAATATTGGATAGAGAAGAAAAGGTACAAAGAAGAAAATTTAAAGAAGCTGCTCACATGACAATGGCAAAAAGTCCTTTAAGCCAACCTTGTGTGACTAAACATAATGTATGGAAAACATTAATCAACTTTGCTCTTAAGAAAAAGTGGAGAAATCAGGAGGAACCTCATAGATAAGTATATGAAATTTCTATTGACTGTTGCCTTTGGCAGGATGGCTCAGTTGGTTAGTGTTACTTCAATATTCAATACTCAAGAATCTAAGGGTCCAGGTTTGAATCGCATGCCAGTACTGTCACTGGTCAGGCCAGCAACATCTGAAGAAAATGGGAGAATAATACCTCTCAAATGTTGTATATATAATAACTTGTTTGATGTGCTATTAGACAGTTGAATTTATTTAGAATATTTAAATAAAGTTAAATTTTTCTAAAGACAGTCAATACTCATATTAGATGATGGAAATAGTCCAATATGAAAATACAACTAAAACACCGTCATCACAAACCTTCAGGAAAATATCATAATGTATTTTTGGTTTTTGTCTAGGGAATGGGGGCAAGAAAAAATATAAAAGTTGAATTTTTAAAAAAGCAATCTATTACTGTTCTTATATTTTATTAAGCATAAATTTTAAATAGAATAGATAATTTGATTACATTTTAATTGAAATTATTTTTAATTTGTTTATTTTACAATAATATTAATATATCAGTATAAGTACTTTATGTTTAAGAAAGCTATTTGCCAAAATTAATTTTGCAAAATAAATTTCAATAGAAAATGTTGAATATCTCATTAAACAGAGCAAAACTCTCCATACAGTATTACCACCTGTGCTAAACAGAGTAATCAATGGATGCCAGAAGGCTTGTGCATAAAATCCCTATCTAATGCCTGCTCATCCAATATCCCCAGTCTAGTTTCTGGCTTGTGGCCTTCGTCAGTGAGGAGCTTTGGATCTGAGAGCACTGCATCTAGATCTTAAGATCTAATGCAACCTTCTAGCAACCACCTTTTATCTCTACTTAACTACAAAACTATGAGAATGAAATTGAAAACACAAAAAATATTTTCCATCTAAGCTCAATAGCTTATATAGTCATATGGGTCTGAACTCAGTTCAGCACCCATACATTTTGGTGTCTTTGGCTCTTTTACAACCATAGCCACCACTATCCTATTAGGCAGGGATTGGTGTTAAACCATTAAGCATCACATGATCACATCTCCTATACTAGCACATTAATTGTTGATAATCAGAGCAAAACTCTCCATACAGTATTGCCACCTGTGCTAAACAGAGTAATCAATGGATGCCAGAAGGCTTGTGCATAAAATCCCTATCTAATGCCTACTCATCCAATATCCCCAGACTAGTATGGAGTCAGACTAGTATGGAGAGTTTTGCTCTGTTTATCAACAATTAATGTGCTAGTATAGGAGATGTGATCATGTGATGCTTAATGGTTTAATATTTCATTAAGTTTTTTATGGAAAAAAAGTCATTAAAAAATTGTTTGAATGAGAATTATGAATGAGAGATAAAAACAATAGTAAGTTATCCCTGTTATTTATGAGATTTAGGCAGATGCAGATGTTATCTTATGTATCCTGTGTTTAAATATTTGCAGTTAATATTTCAAGTCATAGAAATTTAAATAATGTTATTTCAATTTTGACAAAATTTCCATATATTTTTTATAAAATAATGAAAAAATAAAAAATAATTATAATATATATTTTTAAAAAAATTTTTTTTTTTTCAGGAATTAAAAAAAAAACCAAAGGTACTTACATATTAGACCTGCAATATAGAAGAAATAATAGGCCTTTTCACATCCGCGATAAATGTTTAACCTTGCGATAACATCGAATAAACCTTGTGATGTTATCCGATGTGGAATCAAAATGTGTTTTTTTTAAATCCGATCTCATATCAAAAGGTGTTTTTTTTGTGTGATGTTTTTTGAATATTAGTTTTATGCTTTATTCACATATATTACAATTTTTATAAATTGATATCATGTTTGTTTATAAACTGTGAAGAATATTATAATTAGTAATCATACTAAACAGTTTAACCATTATGTTTCTGCAAGAGAAATTTATGAAAATGCATATTAATTTTAGGTTGTATCTTATTCATTAGAAGTATTTTCTAGAAAGAAGTCTAGAACAAAAAACTTCTCATATAAGATATAAATAATAATGTACTATATAAATTATTCTTACAAATGAATTTAGATAAATTGCAAGGAATCGAGCACAAAAAAATCCATTATTACAATGATCATCTCAAGATTTTAAACTATTCATTAGGTTGTAGTAAAGGATATATGAAATAATTACTTGAACAATTTTCTCATTATAGATCCATAATTTTGATTACCAATTAATAACAGATTTTCTATTTATTTGGAAAATAAATATTTGTGTCTATCTTTTTTTGCAGATATTAGATTCGAGCTGAAATTTCAGGATAGGATTTGGAAGCCAAAATATAGAAATAGTTATTAAAAGTAGTAAACAGTATGGAGCATAAAAGGGAATTGAATTGGAGAAGGTTATAAATTATAGAGACAATTCAGTGACTTTTTGAAAATTATTTGATAAATTATTATTTGTTGAAATATGGAAGAATGAATCAATAAGAAGGAACTTAAAAAGATAATATGCACATTTTTAACAGAAATGCCTAATTATTAGAATTTATTATTACTATTAAAAATTTGAAAAAAAAAGTGTTTTCTTATTTGAGTAAATTAGCTTTAAAATATTTAATTTCACATATTTTTTTTTTCCAATTAATATAAAATATATCTTCCAAATATATATGGACTTGTAAGAAATAGATTATGCTCTAAAAATTGGAGAATCTATTATTTCTTTATTGGAATTTAAGAGTAATAGAATTTGTCATCTTTAGTTTCAAGACTAATTGGTTCTCCAAAACTCATTTAAAAAAAAAAAAAAAATTATTATAAAATTATACTGGTTTCTTATATCAAAAGATTTTAAGTTTGTTGCCATAGATTCAAAATGCTATAAACTTTGAAAAAAAAATAGAATAAAAGATATTAATTTGTATGTAAATATAATATATAAACTGTTTGTTAATAAACACAGTGAAATTGCATTTTTTAAATGTCAATTTTAAACATTTTATTAAATGCAGTAGCTGTATTGGTAGAAATTACTTAAGATTGATATCCTGTTCCATGTGGATTCTTTAAAATAATAATAATAAAAAGTTAATGTACATTTTAAAATTTATTTTTGTGTATATTTTATCAATTTTTTTTTAAAAAATCCATTTTATTATTTTACTGCAAGGCTACAATTTCATCATGAATTAATTGTAAATATTGGCTTCTTATGTTAGTTTTGTATGTCTGAATAAAAATAAAGCAAGTAAAAAAAATGTACCTTAGATATGAACATTTTTTGGGTGCATTTTGTTATGTGATCAAAAATGTGGTGCTTTATATTTCTATTATTAAAGATTAGGTAAATAAAATGTATTTTAATTCATGTAATGTATAACTTTAATTTACTTTTGTTATAGTTTATTACTGTATATGATTCTAAATTTTTAAATGATGTAATGGATAAGAATGTTTGACATTTACAATGAAATACTATTTACCTTAGCAATTTTATTATGAAGTTATTAAATAAAAATTAGGTAAATCATTTGTATTTTAGTTGGTGTTATTGAACATGTTTTAAGATTATTTTTGATCCAGTGTATTACTGTATAAAGTCAACTTTTTTTTAGGTCTTGGCATGAGTTTTGGCATTTTATTTTATAAAGAAGCATATTATTTTCATCACATCATAGATAGCTGATACTATGAAAGTATTTTTTGAAGTTATGAACACAAGTTGATTACGCTCTTTATGTTAAATCCTAGCATAACAATTTTCTTTTATGAGGGAGTAAGAATATTATTTATTACAACTAAGTTTATCAAAATATCTTTATAAGTTTTATATCATTAAATAAATAGACCTATCAGTATCCTATGATTATTAACAGAAAAAAAGTATTTGCTATAATCTAATCATCGTTTGTAAAAACTTACTGATTGTTCTCTTGACAGATACGTAGTATATAAAGTCAAAATTAAATTTAATGTGATTCTAAAAGTCTAAATATTATAATAAGAATCAAATGATGGTAGTTGTTTATTTGCTAATTAATCACTATATATCTACTGTTTATACTGAAATGAAGACAGAACTTTAATTATGATAAAAAATAGACTTTAAATTTTTATCCTTAAATTATTTATTCTTGAGTGTGTTATGAAATTGAAGATTTACTCTGAATTCATATAAACTTTAATAATTTCATGTTTGAGAACTCATCACAATAAATAAGTATTGAGAAGTACAATATATTTTTTACTAATATTATTTTTTGGAATAACCATTAAACCATGTGTTATTTGTCTTGTAATTTGTTCTAAGAAGTTTTTGCAACAGCAACTCAGTACTGAAAAGTGTATGCTATATAAAAATTTGCAAATTTCAATATTGTTGAATGTTATCAAGGGCAGAAGAGAAATTCACAAGCTTCGATAGTTAAGAAACTGCCTTTCTTATTACGGGAAGAAAGCTAATGATTAATTTATAGTATTCATTTATTTAAAATCAATTTTGATTTTCATGAAGAATTTTTAAAAAAAAGTTAAAATTAATATCCAATAATCTATAGCATTCACTTCTAACTGACTGAAAAATTATTCAAACAATAGATTATTAAAATAATATATAAAGCTTTTCAACTTTTTTTTCATTAATTAAAAGCAATCCAGATTTATCTCTAGTTACAGAATCTATATAGATCCACTTTCTGGACATTTTTTTTTTGAAAGTTCTACAAAATGTATTTATAGTATTTTTATATGTGTGACAAAGTCATTTTCCTGTTTTCAAGAAATTTTTAACATAACAGTATGATTGAAGAATTTTCAAGCTAAATCCAGCTCTACCATCTTATATGGAGATTGTAATTCCCTTTTGTAATCTATATGGAAATATGCTGAACACTTCCATGATGAAGATAGCCACCAATCAAATAATACCCAATCTGAAAAACAAATTCAGGTCCATCTTTATCATGGTACTAAGTAAGAATCTTCAATGTAGTTCATATTTTCATATTTAGTTACTGTACTTTCTAGAGTAACTTTATTTATACTATAATTATTGACTCAAACTGATTGCCAAGAAGTATATACAGGACTTCTTTTTCATCTTTTCTCTTTTAGCATCTTATTACTGCCTATCAGCTTTGGTGATCTAAAATCTTTGTTGTCTACATAAAAACAAAAATATACATTATTTTTTCAGACTTTTCTTTTAAACTATTATTATTATTATTATTATTATTATTATTATTATTATTATTATTATTATTATTATTATTATCATCGTCTACCAATCTGTTGTTTCAGCTTTTCTTCAAATATATTTTTATTATCCTTATATATATATTTTCTTCAGTGAAATAATGTATTGCTAAATTTCAAAATTTCTAAAAACTATTATTATTATTATTATTATTATTATTATTACCATCATCATCATTATCATCGTCTACCAATCTGTTGTTTCAGCTTTTCTTCAAATATATTTTTATTATCCTTATATATATATTTTCTTCAGTGAAATAATGTATTGCTAAATTTCAAAATTTCTAAAAAATCTTGTTTTTAGATAACAAAAAATTTCCAGACTCACATTTGATGATGACCTTTTATTTAAGTACTTAAACTGCAAATCATTCTCTTTCCACAGAAGATTGGCAGAACTATCTAATATTAAATGGGACATTGTTGGACTTTGTGAAGAGACAATTGATTTAACTTCTACTCCCATGTCTTTTGGCAAGATTGAGGAATTAAAATACAAAATGGCTTTCTTCTTATCTATCTTAGATTTCTGTTAAGAATTAATAAATTTCACAAAATTCATGCAACATAAACTTACTTCAAATTAATATCTTTATTCTACTCCATTTCTTTAACATATAAGAATTTCTGATATCATTTTTTATTGTAATCTATAAGAAAAAAGTTGAAGATTTAAAGTAGTTGTTTGAAAAAATGTGTTTTCTTTAAAACGTTGAGAACTCAGATGTTTGGCACTTGGTTTGTTAAAATTGTAATACTAAAAGAAGTTAAATCATTTTATACATATTTCATTCATGAGATGGCACTTACATTTAATAATTAAAAATGCAATTTACTATATCTGCATAATAAAGATATAGCCACATCTGTAATAAAAAATCATCTACCTGAATAATCTTAACAAAAATTTGAATTACCCACTTTAAAAAATGATGTCTGGAGTCCAAATATCTGGACTTCCTCATCAAAATTAACCTTAGCGCGCTTCCTACAAACTGGTTCCTGTTTTACCGAAGAGGTAAATCCAACATTTATCTGACCTGCAGTTTATGTTCTCACAAAGAGGAAACCATTGAGCACTTCATATATTGCCATCTAAACCAGCGTTTCCCAACCTGTGGTACGCGTACCACTGGTGGTACGCGAGTTGCTGGTTGGTGGTATGCGAAAAATAATCAATAATGGCAGACATAAAAAAAATCAAATCACAAAAATATCATAGAAACGTTTTTTCCTATAATTCATAAAAATTATTTTAATTAATAATATTATACAGTAAAGTTGTTAATATGTACAGTCGATGATCGAAAATCCAGCAATCGATATCGTTTTTTTGGAGTGTATTTTTAAATTTAGCCGTTAGCCATTAGTAACTTGAGATATTGCCGCCACTGTTGTCATGGTGCTGCACTCTTGTTCACTTCCCCGCGCGGCTTACAAGTGACAGGTTATTGTTTGTGATTGTATCGTCTTTGTTTATTAAAATTCATTGATCCCCATATAACCCGCTTATTCGAATTTAGACAAGAAGGCAGTTTTTTTTTTGAAGACAATTCTTTTGATCTTTCTTCGTAATTGTATGATTTTGGTTGGCTTCATTCAGGTGATTGCATATTTAACTGATATTTTTTTGCAAATAAATAACTTAAATTTGACACCTCAGAACAACTCGATAACGTCTTTAATGTTAATGATAAAATTGAAAATATGATTAAGAAATTAGATTTTTGGAAGCAGTGTATTGAAAACAATCAACCAAAGTATTCAAAACTCTACATATTTTTTGTTTGAAAATAAGGTTAGTCTGTCTCAAGATATACGAGAAAATATAATAGCACATTTAACAGGATTAAAATTGTCTTTAATGGAATATTTTGCAAAACCCGAAAACACAAATGATAAGTGGATTTCAAACCCTTCTATGAAGAACATTTAGAAAAAGCTACATCATTATCAATAAAGAGAAAGAAAATTTAATAGAATTATCGAACAATCTAATTAATTTTGGTTAAACATTAAAGATTATGAACAACTTTCTGAGAAAGCTCTTAAATTATTATTACCATTTATAGTATGAAATTAGTAGAGAAAGAGCTTTTCTTCATATATTTAAAAAAAAAGTATTGAAAAATTGAATGCAGCTGTAGACTTAAGGTATACCTCACATCTTTTGAAAAATTTCAAAAAATTGTGTTTTTCAAACAAGACAAGGATCTATTAAATTTATTTTATAAAAATATTTGATTATGATAAAATATATTAATTGGTTTTTTATAATTTTGTGTTTTTATTAAAACCATTTATTAGTAAACGAAATATGACAAAATAGTAGATAAATATGAAACTTTGAACAAACATATATATATATATGTTACAGTGAATTTATATTTTCAGTGAGTTTATAATCGTTTAAGCGTGTTTCAATGTAATTTGTCTCATTGTGATGTGAATACATGGTCACCCTATAATATTTATAATGCAAATAAAATAACACACTCGCAATAAATTTCACAAAATACAATCATTTTTACGAAGTGGTACAATTTAGCGTGATGTACTACCAAGTGGTACGCAAGCCAAAAAAGGTTGGGAAACGCTGATCTAAACCTTAAAACGGTCAGAGATATAGTCTTCACCAACTCCAATATCAGACCGGGTTAATTCTCTCACCCATAAAAGCGATCCACACTGGAACATTTGCTATTATTAGACTATCCATTTTTATTCTCTATGCAATCTGGGTAATATGCTGCAAGTTTATAATGGAACTGCTTCGTCTAGACCCATGTCTGTTGTTCTGCAAAACAATAAAGAAAATCAGGAAAAGAGATGAGCTCATCTCTCCCAAAAAATCCTTTGAGGACACTTGGAACCTATTCACCCTCCCAACTAATAACCTCAGAACATCAAACATGCTGGCCTACTAAACCATTCATAAGAACTCTCAGAACTTAGCATAACCTCATTTTTGTATATATCCTTTCCAATTTGTACACAAAGTTATTAATAAATATATTTTTGAAACAAAAATTTGATATTGTTTTTGTTAAGCTTTGCTATACTTAATGACCACAAATTACAATTAGGGATTTACTTTCTGATCTAATTTGCAACCCAACCCGAATTTCTCTTTATATAAAATATTTTTCCTCCCTCAGCTTATTGAAGAGTACTTATTTAATAACAGCAGCATATTTAAACTCAATTTTGTAATTGTTAAAAAAGAGTAATTTTTTTTTTTTTTATTTAAAAAATCCCTCTTTTTACTCATTAATTTTAATTTTTGTAATAAAGAAAAATTTTTTTTTTATCTAAAATAAACAAGTCATCTAGTTAGTGTTAAGCAGAATAAACAAAATAATTATGGCTTTATAGTAAATCTTTTAAAACTTGATATTATAAAATGTGTGTGTAACAATACCAGAGGATTGTTTTTAGTTTTGCACTTATAATATATACCCACACTCATGTATAAGTATAATAGTACAAGCATTATTATAAATAAAGTATAGGAATCTTGTATAAGTGTTAGTTAGTTTTGAATTTAGTTACAATGGTAATTATAAATATTATTTATGACAAATTAGAATTTAAGCTAGACCTTACCTGTATTTTAATTAGTTGCTGAATGTCTTCTTAGCGCATATTCAATAAGGCTATGGATGCCCTGAAGCTATCTAGCTTTAGTTTTTATTGCAGAAAAAGAAAATTATAAAATATTTCTTTTAATAACTCTATACACACTAAGTAAAACCATATTTAAACTTTACCTGTCTCTCTTTCCCTCTTATTTTTTCTTCACTTATGATAATAAGGTCATTCATTTAATACTGTGATTTATTCCTTCCTAGATCGTGAGGTCAAGTTTACCTTTATTGTGACATGAAAACACTTGAGTTATGACTGCTAAACGTTTATTGATTATTGGCTTCTCAAAGTTGAATCTTTAACTTTAGCAAGTATTGCATTTGTGAAGGTGCCATGTTAGTAAGAAGATCAAAGAATAGGAGAAAAAGATTGAATTCCTATTTTATTTTAGAAGAAACTGAACAATATTTAAATTGCAATTCACTCCCTTCATGTTGCTTATATGAAGATGAGGTATGTTTAAAAAGCCTGCCTTTATTTTCTTTCTCAAATATATATAATTATTGTAAATAATATATATGTAAATGTTAATGAAAATAATCATGAGATTAATTTAGGCCTAGAAGTAGTTGATTAGACTGATAAGGGAAGTCACTCTTTTTAAAAATAGTTTTCCTAACATCAAATTAAATGAAATTAGTTAATTATATAAGACATTTTAAAAATTAAAATAGTAAATTTTTTGTCTTTAATGTATTACTATTATTTATAAGATATTATTGAATAATATGTAGATAAGATATGACAGATGCTCCAACAGTAATTATCAGATAAAGTTGTAGTGGTTAAGTGACTCAGGAGTTTGTTTTTCTTAATCAAAATTCAACCAATAAACTACTGATACTTGAATGTCATATGAACTCCCAAGCACTTAATAACAATTTAATTTGTATTTTTAATATAAATGAAAATATCTTGACTAATCAGAGTAAAAATGTTAAAATATATTAGAAAAGCTGTAGATAATTCATTTAGAGAAATAAGACAATAATAAGAAAAATGTTGTCTTAATTAGGAGAGTAAAGATAGACTTTTTCATGGAAAGGAAATAATGTTTTTATATAGTTAAACATGATCTTTTTATGTAGTTAAACATGATAATATTAATTTTCCATTCAATTATTTGTTTTATGGGAATCTTAAATGGTATAATATGATTATTTTTTAAGAAAAATAATTTCTTATAATTTTTTTGGAAGATCAATATGACTATTTGAAAGATTTTTATTTTTTCCAATTTTGTAGACAAAAAAAGTTCTCTACACCTATGAATTGAGATTTTAATTCAAACTGAGATAGGAATTGTTTTTAAGATAGCTGAAAATTTCCAGGCAAAATGAGGATGATTTTTAATTAGTTGATTTGTAGCTTACTCTATCATACAATTTACAGCTATTAGTTATACTGAAAATAAATTAGTTTTCCATCCCTATCTGTAAAACAACTGCTCACATACTAATTTAAAGAATAAACATAATTGCTAAATTATACAACTGTTATTAGGAATTGAAATAACAAGGTATCACACACCAGCACTTTCTCCATTGTTTTTGTTTATTATCAGATTAAGGTCTAAATTAAGGTGGAAACCAAAACATTTAATTTTATATCTGCTGTAATACTGATATATTAATATTCTGATTTTTTATTATTATATCTGTGTATGTAACACAGGACAGAAGAAAGTATTGTAATTTCAACAAAACAGAAAAAAATATATATATTTCATGATTAGAATAATCCATTAAAGGACTAATTAAGGAAATAAACAAATGACAAAGACTGCAGATTAACTTTTTTCAGAATCTTATCTATTTAAATTGTTCTTTTTGATTTCTCATTTATTTCTATTTAAATTGGACTAAACATACATATATTTGAAAACAAAAGAATTATGAAACATATGGTAAATGCAGATAGAAAGAGGAGAAGGAAGTTAATTAATGAACTAAAGATGAGCTAGTTATGGGTGAAAATTTAGAGCAATGGATAGAAAGACTTGTAGAGTGTTGTATCTTTGATTAATACAGTTTTATTTAATATTTAAGTTTTTACATAATTATGGAAAGAGATGTGCATGTATGAGGGTGAGTCAAAAATTATCCACACTGATTATATTACTCTGATTATATTAAAACTTCTGTTGACTGCATTGTTTTAAACACTGTCGGTACAAGATCATTATTTACAAGTCTTTAAAAGAATGGAGAGCAAAGAGTACTGTATGTCATTTCAAATTTAATATATGTATATATTCATGAGGGAAATTGTGTCAAAACTGTAATTTGTCAATGATAGACATGATAAATAACAGTTTGAGAAATGATGAGCTTGGAAAAAATCTGTATGTAGATCTTGTTTTGACAAAATATGCTGTAAAATTAAGGTAGCTAGTCTGATGCAATGAGGTTTCATTATTATTTTTATTTATTTATTTAGTATAGCACATATTATTTTAATGTTTTTTTTTTTAAATGATTTTCTTAATGGTCACAAAAATATAAATCTCTTTCCAAATTGGAGAAAGAAATGTGATGTGTTGGACTGTTTCCATCATCTATCAGTAAACGTTGAATGTATAGAAAATTTTAAACTTTATTTAAACTTTTCAAATACAAACAATTTGTTAGTAATAACACAGAAATAAACATCACAGCTTAGTAATTACTTAACACTTTGAGTAGTATTATTTTCCACTCATCTTCGAGGGGTTGCTGGCCTGACTAGTAACACTATGAACATAGGAGTAGAACTTGCACCTTTAGATTTTTGAATATTGAATTTAAGGCAGATGCTTGTTGTTCAGAATGTTTGCCTTAAATTCAATATTCAAGAATCTAAAGGTGCGAGTTGTGTTGTCTGTTTGTGTGTTATTACTAACAAGTTGTTTGTATTTGAAAAGTTTAAATAAAGTTTACAATTTTCTATACATTTAACATTTGCTGATAGATGATGGAAATAGTCCAACATATTACATCTAATACATGATCATCACAAACGTTCAGGCAAATATAGATAAAAAAATGTAATGCAATAAATTTTTATGTATGTTTCAATTATCGTCATCATTATTTTTAACTATTATCAGTCAACTGCAGAATGTGTTCTCACCAAATTTAATCTACTTTTTCCATAGCCTCATTTGTATTTCACATCAACAAATTTTCTTATTTCATCAAGTATCTCATCATCTTTTTCTAAGTTTTTTTTTTTTTGCAATTAACCTTTGACTATCTGTCTGTTATCATCTCTTCTAGCAATATGACCATCCAACTCTATTTCAGTCTCTTAATTTATTCTTTGATGTCAATGATACCTATTTGTTCTCATTCAAGTATTTCACTTTTAAACTCTTTGTTATTTCCAAAACCCATCTCTTCAATCATCAATGAATCATCTGAATTTTTAGTAGCTAAATATAAGATCTCTAAGTAAGAATTGATAAAACACATCTATTAAAAACTTTTCAACCTTACAAGCATATTTTCTTTTAATATTAAATCATTTTAAACAAAAACAGTCCATCCAAATTTAATGATATGATTAATTACATTTGTTATGTCTCCATTTGTATTGCTAATCTGATAATGGTATTTGTAATTGTTTTTCTAATTTATATTTATCAATTTTCATTATCTTTGAAGACAATTCATCAATCATTATTTTAATCTTATTAGTATTTATCTTTAATCCTATGTTTTTACTTTTATCTGATAACTCCTGCAACATTTTCTAAAGTTCTGATGCATTATTTGCAAAACAATCACACAATATTTAAATGATAAATAATTTCCATGTATTTTTATCCCTTTAGTTTTTTTATTTTTGACCACAAAATAGCAAATGTTTTGGAAATATGGTATCAGTTTATCATACACTCTTGATAATGTCTTCTTAATGTTAGTGTATAAAATCTAATCACTACAATAGCATTTTGATAAATATTCTTAAGAATGTCATAATATGATTATATCTATATTTTGATCATCGAAAGCTTTGACTTATAGAATCAAATGTGCCTTTTCATAATATATAAATCCAAAGCAAAATGATGATTCATATTTCTTGGTCTTTTGTATAATTTTCTTAATACATGCGTGTGATCTTTTATGTTGAATTACTTAATTTGTTTTTCTGGTTAGTTTGAATCCAAAATTCACTGGAGATGAGTTGTAATTAAAGATTTTTTATAGAATTGATAGAAGATTGATATCTAATTTTTTCTTTATCATCATTCTTTAAATATCAATATTTACTATTCATTTGTCCAATCATCTGGTACATTTTTATCATTTAGATATTTAATATATAGTTTCACCAACAATTTTTCTATTTCATCTTTTTCTTTAAGATATCAATAATAATTCCATTATTTTCTGTAGCACTTCCCTTCTTAGATTTAATTGCATGGTTTTTTTCTTTATTTATTATACTGGGTAATTCAGAAGATGTAGTTATTGTATTTTTTTTTTCTTACTAAAGATTTTGTTAGAACTCTTCCACAATTCTTCCACATATTTCAGGCTGTTGTATTTTTATATTGGACTATTTCCATCATTTAATATATGTATTGAATATCTTTTAGAAAAATTTAACTTTATTTAAATATTCCAAATACATTCAACTGTTAGTAATAGCACTTCGAGAGGTATTAGTCTCCTCTCTTCTTCAGATGTTGCTGGTCTGACCAGTGACAATACTAGCATGAGATTCGAGCCTGGGTCCTTAGATTCTTGAGTTTTGAATTTTAAGGAAAAATAAAGTTAAATTTTTCTAAAAGACATTCAGTACATGTATTAGATGATGTAAATAGTCCAATATAAAAATATAACTAGAACACCATCATCACAAACCTTCAGGAAAACATTTCAGGATGTTATCTCTTTTTTTTTTAGTAATATTTCTATATTTTCTTTTTGTAACTGAAATAACTTGTCTTCCAGTATCATTATGTTTTTTTACATTTTTAAACTTTTAATCTTTTCTACAACTTTCTTTGTCAATTCATTGTTATATTTTTTTATATCATTATTAACTTTTTGTACCATTTTATAGCCTTTCAGATATTCAGTTCTTCTTAGTGGATTATTTTTAAATATTTTCAATTTTTTTTTCTCATTTCAGTTGAATATTAAATGGTAAACTGTTCCTTTTGTTTTGTACCAACTATCTTTAGTGCTGTTCATTGTGAAACTGTTATTTTTTTACTGATTTCAGTTGAGTTTGAATCATCTTCAAAGTCTATCAATATTTTAAAACAATTAGTAAGTTCTAATTTAAATTCATTGGAGTGTTTTTGAAAATTAGGAATGCAAACTGTGAATATTGCTTTTTAACAGTTTTTATCTCTAGTTTTACATTAACACATATCTTAAAACTCATTAATTGGTGATCACTACCTGTATTAAATCTATTAAGAATATTCTGAAGTAAATATTTGTCAACATATCATTTCTGCTGTAGTGTCATTTGGATGTTTCCCTATCTATTTCCATTCAGCATTTTTTGCAAAGAAAAAAAATCACAATATATATATTTTTTCCAAATTCTATAAGCTGGTATCTTTCATTTCTCTCATCATAGCTAAATTTATTCATAGCACTTTCATTAATTAACGTTTTCCATGAAAATTTTAAATAATGTTTGGTGTGATAAAAACTTGTTATGGCATAAATATGAGTCCATCTGCACTTGGTATCTTCTATTATGTTGAATAACTAATCTTGCCATCCTATTTGATTTATTGTTAATTTCCACAATGTTGTCCTTTCATTTTTTTATTTATAATGAATCCCACTCCACTTATGCTTTCAATACTTATGACTTTCTAATAAAGTATATCAATTATCTCTTCATCTTTTTTCTTAACAGATCTTTCATTTCAAGCAATTTTCCCTCACTTCAAAGTGATCTGCAGTTGCAGTTATTTAAATGAAAGATTATTATTGAATAGCACTCTGGGTACACAATCAAGGAATTCTTAGTACTTTCCTCCTTCAGCACTATCTGCTGAATAATGATTTTCCATCCTATTGAGAATTAGAGCCATAATTTAGTTTTGTCTGTTATAATTATAAATATCTAATTACAAAAGAAAAACATTCACAAACACATTTATTCTGCCTTCAAGAAAACTTAACTGTTGTTTGAATTAAGAACCATCAGGCAACTGAGAAAAAAGACAATAGTATTTCTTAGTGAAAATAAGAGTCATAGATCACATGACCCTATTCTCTTAATCTTGTAAGTTATAAACAATGAGGATTGCCAATTCCTCAACAAGCTTTGTGATAAATATCTCCGTCAGGAACCCTCGCTCCCAAACCCCTGACCATGGTTTTGTGCTTTGGCATTCCTCAGAGAGGTGCCAGGGAAAGTTCAGATACTAGATCTAAAAATACCAATCCAAAGTCAAGCACTTATCTAAAAGTTAACTATTGAGTGGAAAATCTAAAATTTTCAGACACCTGCATGTCTTCAAACTCAGCTATCCAACCCATGTAGGTGTCTGAAAATTTCAGATTTTCTACTCAATAGATAACTTTTAGATAAGTGCTTGCTTTGAGTTGGTATTTTTAGATCTAGTGTCAGAACCTTCCCTGGCACTTCTCTGAGGAGTGCCAAAGCCTGAAACCATGGTCAGGAGTTTGGGGGGGGGGGTTTCCTGATGGAGATATTTTAAGTGCTGGCTCTGGCTAAGCATTTATCACACAGCTTGTTGAGGAATTGGCAATCCTCATTGTTTATAATAGTATTTCTTGATTTTAAACCTAAAAGTAAAAGGCCAATAAACTTATGCTGTATTTTCGTGAGTAGCCTATCCATGTTTGTTTACTCCATGAATGATCATGCAATAATAATAACTGCAATTATAAGAACATATGAAATGGACATTAGGAATTTGCCCTGTTGAGTTCCTTTGAGACCTCAAAGAGGAGTCAAATAGTCTCTTTTTAATTAGTAGCAAACTCGTATCAGCACAATCATCTTTAAATCATTATAATGATAAGCATAGACTAACAAGGTTGTTTAGTGACAAAAAAATTTAAATTGAATCAATAGAATTGCAATTTAATGTTTAAATGCTTAATTGAAATTTTTAAATACAATTGAAGAACAAAAAGCAATTGCTTTATATTTGAAGTTTTTGGGGAAATGTTTTTTTTATCTGCATTAAAACCCTTAAAAATATTTTTAAATATATTTTTAATATAAATTTTTTATCTACTAATTATTTTAAAAACAATTTAAATTTTAGAAATCCCTCTCCCCCATTGATTTGAATTAAAAGCAAGTTTGCCTAGATGCATTTTTTTTTTTTTCATAGCTATATAATTGATAATATATCTGATCATTTATGACAATCTTCCAGTCTTTGATTGCCCCCTTTTCTGTTTATCCTGTATCTTTATGGAAGCTTTCACAATAAAAAATAGAGGTTTTGAAGTGGAAACTTGCCCATAAGTGTTCTTATAAAACTCATGACATCTTGCTTTGGATAAGCATTCAGTGTTCCAGGTAGGCAACATCTTTTGCAGTGATTTGTTACATGGGCTTTGTGTATTTTACTTGTAATCTTTTGTACTATCCATTTGTTTGCAAACACAAAATGAGTTTTTTTCATATATCATTCTGCTATCTTTAGTGAATTCAGTTATTATCTTTTAGGCTTTTGATCTTGATCCATTGAGCATTTCATCTATTTTGAATAGAGTGCTCTAATTACTTTTTTCTTAGGTTTCTCCCTCTGTAGACTTCTATCTGCAAAAGAAAAAAGTGATATCTTGGTATATATTTTATTTTTGTGCTGCATGTTGATGAATTTGAATTAATCTGAGAAAATTGGTCAGATTAAATACATAATTTAATTTGTTTTAATAGTATGTCTACATAAATTGAAGTTAATGTTTAATTAATAGAATGTTATATATATATATATACATTCACAGAGTTTAGTAAAAATATTTACAGCTTAATAACTTGCCTTTAGCCTTACAAAATAATATATAGAACATTATTCTTCTATATGTTCTTTGTTATATTTTGATTAACATCAGTTGTATATCCTGCTTATTTACTGCATTTTAGTATTGGCTGCTATTTCCTTTCATGATGCTTTTTCATTTGACATTTTAATCTTCTCTTGCTGTTTTTATATAAACTTCTACCTCTGATACCTGAATGGCTTACTCTTCACATAGTTTTTTTTTTTTTTTGGAGAATAATCTAATTTCCTAATTTTCAAAAGTTCTATAATTATCTTGTTTATTAAATAATTTTTAATTATTATTTTTTAATTATCAATATCTATTAGAGTTATTTATTTATTTATTTTTTATATTCATATGAATTATATAAGTACAATTATATATTTTTTAGAATCAATCTTGTAGATAGAGGATATAATGAGAGCTATTTTAAAAAATGGGAGTAAGATAAAATAAATTTGAAATTGGCAGATTTGCTGAAGGTACATCCAGCAATCAAGTTCACTGATTGCTAAATCTCATCATCATGGGTAATAATTGTAAACTGTCAATTTCTTAACATTGCCTTAGCATTGTTTGTTATATTTTGAGCTGATACATAAGAACTGACAGAGCTGTATTATAAAATAATGAGCTATTTACATTATTAAGATTTACTTATATACAAATACTGCTGATATTGTGAATTAAAAATCTGTTCTTATATAGAATGTTAAGCTGAATGATTGCCTCTAATCTTTCATACAGTCATGTTGGATATCTATGGAATTATTATTATATATTTTTTTCATTTGAACTCTACTGTCCCTTTTCCTCTTGTCATGCAAATCACATTGAACATAATTGTATATATAACCAGCACTATAAATAAATAGAATTTAACATAGAAACATGATTCAACTTATTTTAAAAATATAGTGTACATATATATATACTTATCCATATATGTCGCATTGAACATAATTGTATATATAACCAGCTCTATAAATAAATAGGTTTTAACATAGAAACATGATTCAACTTATTTTAAAAGTATAGTGTACACACATATATATATGTAGTATGAATTTGAAATAGTTTTTTTATTTTATTTCTAAATTAATTAGTGACCAAAAATATTATTATGAATGTAAATTTGATTATGAATATGTAGGCTGCAACTCTTAATTCTCAATGTCATATCTTTCTTTATTCATTATTTATTTTACATTTAAAAATTAGGTCATTCGGTTTTGCTTTAAAGGTAAAAAATTGCACCTTTGACCTATTTAAATTATTTAAGTTTCAAATTTATTTTAAATCACAAAAAAAGTGTTTGTATTTTGCTTTTATCTCTGTCTAAATGTGAACAGTTATTTATATTTGATTCTGTTTAAATTAAATGCAATCATTTAAATAAAGTACTTTCACTAATGTAAAAAATATACTTTATTTCCGTTTAGATATATTATTCTTTTTTTTAAAAAAAAAATATTTTTTTCTGCTTTAATTCCTGATAAAAATATTTGATAAAGATTTTTGTGATTGATTTCTGTTATCTAGAAGACTATTATTTAAACTTATTATATCATTTGATTTTCTGTCAGAAAAGCAAATGTTTTAATTGATACTTTGTATTTGTCTAGAAATTGTTAATTTAAAAATCATACTGAAAAACAAATAATAAAATATAGTAGATTCAGCTAATAATGGAATAGATGAATGATCTTATCCTGACCCCCCCCCCCCATATGTAAAAACTTTTGTGTATTAAGAGAGAATAATAAGCCATAAGGAAATAAGCTTTCATTTTATTCTTTGTCAATTTTACTCAATTTAAATAATTTGTAGTTATGTACTAATTTATTCATATGTTGTGCTTGAGAACTAAAAACTCAATCTATCACTTTTGAAGCTGGAATGTCGCATGATGTCTCAAGCATATAATCACTTGATCATTTTCATTTAATATAAATTTTCATGCAGTAATTTATGTGTTATAGTTATGAAAAAACTTTTTATATTTATTTATCCATGAAATAAATTATAAAACTGTAGCAACTACCCCCCCCCCTTCCTCTCGTGATGCTTTTGTCTTTTTTTTTTTTTTTTGTAAAAATAAAAATTTGAAAGAATTAAATTGTTAAATTAAATGAAATTCTATAGCAATTTATTAAATATATATAAACAATTACATAATTAAAATATAATGCTTCTAATTTTTTAAAAAATTTCTAATGCTTTTTATGGCATAAAAATACAAAGCTCAAGTATAGATCATTAATCTCAAATAAATATCTATTTATAAGTAGCATCTCAAAATAGTAGCTAAAGGGAGACATTCCTGTTGTCATTAAGTGAATTAAGCCTTTTTTTCATCCACAAATATGTATAATGACAATATCAAATATTATTATATAGAATGGACCAAAAGTTACTTTGTTACTATTTGTAAATATAGGGGATTTGAACTCAGACTTTCAAGCACCCACCAACTATCCACACTAGCTCATACAACTGATATACATGACAACACACATATAGAAAAGATAAATAATCATCAATATATGTATTTGTGAAAAGTGCCTGGTTTTCAAATATTTGATACTATTTATTAATTATTTTATTAATATAATCAGTTCAACATTTATAAACAAAATTGAAAAGAAATTTAACAACAATAACATACAATAAAAATAATTACAGACAGGCAGGAGTATATTTAGCAAGTTTTTGTATAACTGATTTATGTGAAAAAATTTAAACGTTTATTGTTATGGTATGATAATGTGTGTATTCTTTGAATGATTATATTGACAGAATATTGTGTCATAAAGTTTTTATAAGATCTATATTATTATTATTTTCAAATGTGTAAATTATTTGAAACATTATACAAATCTTTACCCTTGTTAGTGACAGACTTTTATGTGAAATTTGCCATAGCAATTATCATTAATTTATATCCATTATTCTAATTTATAATTGATTATTTACTATTACAATCTTTAAAAAAAAAAATTTGAAACTTTAAAAATCAACTACCAAATAGTGGCTATTTTATAAGATTTATATGTTATAGGATTGTGACTTCACTAAAGTTATGTCATCGAAAATAAAATGGTGACTTTGATGCTAAAAATGTACAGTACAGTATAGAGCAGTGTTAAGACAACCTTGTCCCTACCTCCCACTAGAGTGGGCGTTCCAGCCTTCATGGTGGGCGGTAGGGGTTTTATCTGATATTAAAGCACTTTTTTTTTTTAAAAAATTTAATTGATTTTTTTAAAAAATTTCATAGCATTATTTAAAAATATTTTCATTCAAAATGTCTATCTTATATCCAAATATGTGGAAAGTGATATTCAATTTATTAATACCTTTCCCTATCTCATATCCTGTGGAATCAGGCTTTAGTGCTGTTAATCATATTATGACCAAAGAAAGAAACCACCTGAATATTTCTGAAAGAGTAGACCTTTCTTTGTTCCTTACAAAAATTGAGCCAGATGTACAGTATTTAGTTTCAGAGCATCAGACTCAGGGATCTCATTAATAATTTAATTAATTAAATATAATTTCATCAGACTTCATGTTTCTATGTATACAAAGTATAAATAAAAAGATAGATTTAACTACAGTAAGTTGTTTTATAAAGATTTATTCTGCCAAACTTAGTGAAAGTCCAACATAAATTATTTAGTAAGTAATTATTATTATATGCTTTAGCTTGCTGTAACTCTACTTTATAAATTTTATAAAGTAAAGTTACTGCCCTACTTTCTAAATCACCATTATAGTAGAACTGGTGGGCGGTTAGAAAATTTTACTACTACCAGAGATACAAAAGTGGGTGGTGGGTATAAAAAGGTTGACTACCACTGGTATAGAGTGTATTATGCAGTATTCAATATTTTATTTTTATTATAGAATTAAAATACAATTAATGTGTTTTATTCAATTTTTTATCCATGCAAGTGCTTTTATTTATGACATATCAAAAGTAAAGAAGCTTTTCATCATAAATGATTACAAAAGAAAAAAAAAAAGCCAGTTTTATTCAGTACAGTAAGCAATATGTTTTCACTCTAGTTTAAACCTAAAAGAAAATATTTTTAGGACCAGAAACAAAAAAAGGACATTGTAAATATTATCATTAATAAATGCACAGAATTTGTAATCATAATTATGACAATGGACAAAGCAAAAAATTATGTTTATTTTGATAAGAAACACCAAAACTGAATTTTAAAACAGTAAAGAATAATATTAATTAATTATGCTTTTATCAGTGGATGGCATTCAATATATTATTCTAGAAAATATTAGAATTGAGTTAAACATTTAATGGAAAAAAGAGAAATAATTATATATTTTTTTATAAAGTTGTTGCTGTTTTTTAATTTCTTATTTAAAATATTTAATATAAATTTTGTAATGAAATATTGTTTAAAAAAATATTAATGGTAAGCTTTTTTTTTATTCTCGGAATAAAGATATATGTTTCAATATATACAGTATAGAATTTTTTGGTTACTTTAAACCACTAAACATCATATGATCACCATTCTTTATGCATACACAAGCTGTTTACACAGAGGCTAAACTTGCCATACAGTAATGCCATTCAGTGCAATCCAGAGTAAACAATGGATACAAGAAAATTTTTATATAAAATCCTTACCTGGTGCCTACTCATCCAATATCCCCAGATTATTTTCTAGCTTGTGGCTTTCATCAGCAATGCTCTCAGATCCAAGGCTCCTCACTGATGAAAGCTAGGAATATTGAATGAGTAGGCATTAGATATGGATTTTATACATAAACCTTCTTGCATCCATTGATTACTCAGGCTTGTGCTGAGTGGCGGTACTGTATGGAGAGTTTAACCTCTGTGTAAATTTTTTGGTTAACAAGATTAAATGTCATAGTTTTTTGTAATTTTGCATTAAGGAGTTCAACCTGAATTTTTAATGATGTTGGTATATATTATTTATGTATATTTACAAAAGTGAAACATTTACATAAGGAAAAATAAATTAAATGACATTATAATGTAAATCAGAAAATATAAACTTGCAAGACAGCTAGCACCAATAGATTGGGGTAAAGTAATTGATTGTTTAGAATAAAATTATTATCTTGGAAACAAAAATTAAATTGTATGGTTGGAAAATATGAAATATTGATAGATAGAGAAGTAATTGATTAAATGAAAGTAAAATGAGAATTTTATGGATTATAGGCAGTAGATTTTAAATTCTTTAATTTAAATGAGACCAGTATTATAAAAAAAATGTTTAAAATGGGCGATTAATTTTATACACTTTTTTGTTCTTTTTTAGCTTTCTTTTTTTCTGTGTTTCAATTGGTTGATGAGCTGGTGTAAGTGAAGTATTGTTAAAGAAAAAAAAGAATTACTTAATACAGGGGTTAATCAACTTTTTACAGAGATGTGACAATTTTTTTGCACAAGAGTTCACTTCCCATTGCACAACTTTTGCACCACCATCCAAATTTTTATATCAAATATAGTATGGTATAGATTAGCATTTTTTTTTCATAATATAATAATGTACTACATAAAAAATTTGAAGTTTACATATTGCTTACCTTAATGATATTTTTGATTCTATTTTACTGCTGTAGAATATTTGTCAAAATTGGATCTGTCAATTAGGATCTCATTTTGCTTTCCATTAATTTCATAATGAAAATAATTTCTGTAAAAAAAACAAAACTTGCTGCAAGACTTACAAAGGATGAACAACTATAAAATAAATGTTAAAAATTATTAGGGACTCTCTCTGCTTTACTCACATTTAAGAATAGAAAAGTCCCAAATATATACTTACAGAATGAATATGGAGCAAAAATGTTTAAATTTAACTCAGTAAATTTGAATTTAAATTTTTTTTATTACCTCATACACTTTAATGCAGTCTTTTTATATATATATTCTTTTTTATTTTGCTCACAGTTTCGACTGTTCTGCAGTCTTCATCAGAGCTACAACATTTAAACATAATCATATACTCATATAACCATTATTTTATATACATATTAATATACATATTTTATATTATCATTGATAATCATATTTAAGTTTAACTCTAGCTTTACTTCTCTTATTTTTTACTTATATTTTTTTATTATTTTTTATTTTTACTGCAGAACAGTCAAAACTGTAAGCAAAATAAAGGATATATATAAAAAGATTGCCTTAAAGTATATATGAGGAGTTGATAAAAAAACACTTAATATATGTGAAGAGAAATGCAAACAAAGTAAAGAAGATATAAGAATAATAAACTTTTAGGAAGAAGAAAAGACATGAAGGATTAAGTAAATTTGAATTTCTGATAGATTTTTTTTCTGAGTACTAATAAAAAAAATTTTTTTTTTTTATTACAGTATTATGTTACAAGATCTAGGTTAATTTTTTATTTTCATTATCAGTCTAATGTACCAAATTTAGTTCTACAGTATGTCACATTTGGTGCATGCATCATAGTTTGGCCATTCCTGGCTTAATATTAACAATATATAGCATGTGCATTATGTTCATTTTTTAGATTTATCATAACAATTTATATTTAGTCTCAATTTGTTGATATAAATAGACAACAAGTTAAATCACTGCATGTTTGTTGATTAGAATCAGACTGTTGGTGATTGGTAAATGTTGCCTAGTCATTTGTAATATGTGCTATAATTTACACTTGGCAAATATGCAGAGATATTTGATTTGCATAATGATTAGATGCAGTATCTTTGATGCATCTTAAAATGATTTTATGGAATTTCAAATAAATCTTACAGTCTTATATTTTTTTTAAATTTAAGAATGAGAACTCATGTTATATAGTTTTTTATTATTTATCAGGGTGTAATTCGCTTCTGATTAAAATTACCTACCAATAGTGAATACTGTCTGGTAAATTAAATAAAGAGAAAAATATTATTTGAAAAAAATGCTAATTCTAATGATATATGAGTGTAGAAAATTAGAAGGGGGCTAAAAAAGTTATCTGAGGTTTAAACTAGTTTATAATATATTATTGACTTTTAAGAATAACAAAAGATTTTTTTATTTAAAATTTGTTGGAAAAATTAGAATGCTAAAGAAGATGTTAATATTCTCTATATAACTATAAACATTTTTTGCTTCTTAATTCTATTTTTTATTATTATTAGTAAATGGCAGTTTTATTCTTCATGTGAATTAATATAACTAATTTCAATTGCAATATTTTTTTCCCATCTGTTTTCCAGATGTCAATTTTAGTGTGGATTATTCACATATAATAATTAACAATGTGCATAATTATTTAAAAAATTGATTAAAAATTCTTAACATTGAAATCTTCTTTAAAAATATACTATTGTGATAATTTTTAATATTATTTTGCTTTTATTTTGTTTGTATCAGAATAAACTTATCATTTTTATCAAATATTTTTTATCATTTTAATAATATTTATCTTTTAAAATTAAATATTTTTCTTCTTCAAGAATATTTCTATGATATATCAGAATTTATAACATTTTAGAATATTATAACCAATATGTATATATTATTATTTATCTGCACATGATAGTGATTGAAATAATGGGAATATAATTATATAATGACCATCAATACAATCATTATTATAATGTTGGAATACTGAATGAAACGTGACTTTTGTTGCAGAGTATTGCCTTTTTTAGATTTATACTTCATTTTGATTTCAAGTATCATACTTATTCCATGCACAACTTTGACACAACCCATTCTAGACAAATACATCAATGATTATCTCTAATTATTTATTAAATTAGAGATTATCTCTAGCCCAGATAGAACTAAACCTCAGTTAAAAAATAATGTTTTTTTTTTTTAAAGTAAACTAACACTTACTGATTGATGAAGAATTTATATTTACTCATTGATATAGAATGACTTCATGTGCAATGTTATTGACCTATCCACCATGACCATGACTTAAGTTCGAATCCAGATTGAATTTTTTGAAAATCTTTTTCAATAGTCTTGGAAGATTTTTGTTTCAGATAGATATCCATAGTTAACCTAACTATCCAATAAAGAACATAAATGGATATCAAGTTATTTTTAAGTAGAGGATAAAACAATGATCCAAGTCATCACTCAGAAATTTACAAGCATGGTGAATACTGCCTTCTCTTTTACTGTTCCTTTGTAAAGGATTGTTGAAAGATATTTGTTCTTCAGAGGGTTATTTATTTAGAAAATTATGTTTCTCATTTGGAATTGTAGAAATCATAGCATTTATATGTTAGTCAAATAAATAAAAATTAAGCAGATTTTTAAAGAAGATATAGACTTTGTAAAGAAATTTTGTAAGGAAGTTTCAACTATTACCTCATAAAAGTACAGTATAAATCAGGGGTCCTCAACCTTCTTGCATTTAAGAGCAGATTCTATAATACCGGCCATGTGACAGGCACCATAGTTAGATATTGTTAATAATACACATAATTTACAAAAAAATATTTATTTCAAAAATAAAATTTTAACATATAATGTAAATTACTAAATTATATATAATATTACAAATCAATGCGGTCTTTGGCACTGCACTTCACTGGCAATTGCTTCATAATTAGGGGAGTGTGATGATATTCCTGCTTATAAGCAATCATCAAGATGTTCGTCACTCAGTCGAGATCTGTATTTTGATTTTATGATATTCATGGTTGAAAACAGTGATTCACACAAGTATGTGGAACCAAAAAATGATTTTATTTTGTATGATGCTCTTTTCAAGAATGGAAATTTATTTCTGTCAACTATATTCCAGAAGTTTTCATCTGATACATTAGATTTTAGGACAATGTCGTTCTGAAGATCCAAAATTTCTAATTCCAGTTCTTCTGCCCTAATTTGAACAAGCTCTGCAATTTTGCAGCTATTTCGGTTACATTTACTTGGCAAGTAAAAGGATTGACAAAAAAGGTGACCATTGGCTCAATGATATTAAACTCTTGAAATCATTTTTCAAACTGGTTTTGAAGTTATTGAAGACTGACAACAAATGATGAAAAATCAATTTCAGCATCGCCTATCATTTTTTTCATATTTGGAAAATGTACAAATTTCTTCATTTGCAGATGTCATATCCACAAAATCAGTTTGGCTTTAAATGACTTTACAGATCCTATCATTGTAGATATATGTGAGTTTAGTTTTTACCCTGCAGCTGCAAGTTTGAATGATTTAATTTTTCCATTATATCTGTGATGAAACCCAAATCCTCAAGCCAGGAAGAGTTCGTTAATTCAACAAAATTTTGATTTTTAGAATATAATTTTTTATTTCTTCAATTAAATTGACAAATCTTGAAAGAGTTTTACCCTTACTAAGCCAACGTACTTCACTATGAAGTACAAGATCCGGTTCTTCAGAATTTTCCAATGTTTTTAAAAAGGCAGTGTTATAAAGGGGAGCTCGTATAAGGTTCACTTTATAGTAACTACTTTCATGACGTGTCCAAAGGGGAGTATCATACCATTCAAAACTTCCTGGTGGATAATGCAATGGTAAGTCATAAAGTCAGGAAATGATTTGTCTTTCTTGCAGTGGGCGATAAATCCATTGACATTACAACCACTGCTGGCGCTCCATCAGTGGTTATCATCAACAGCTTGTGCAAAGACATATCTATCAATTTTGCATATGTTAAGAATATGTTGTAAATATCCTTGCCTGTTGTTTGTCCTTTCATTGGTAATATTTTTAGTAATTCTTCTTTTACACTAAAATCACTAAATATCATTCTCACCATAACTGCTAACTGTGCTATAACTATTATGTCTGTAGACTCATCAAATTGTAGTGAGAACCATTCACATATCTCCAAATCACTCTTTAATTGAGTTTGCAAGTCTTTTGAAATGTTGTGTATTCTTCTTGTGACGGTGTTATCAGACAACTGTAAATCTTGTATTGCTGACATAATCTCACGTTTGTTGGAAAATTCCTCTAATAAGCAATTGGCACCAGTCAGAAATGCTTCTTTTAACAATTCCCCATCCTGGAAAGGCATTTTCTTTTTTGCGAGCATGTGAGAAATTTTCAAAGAAGCAATAGTGGCATTTTTAGATTTTACCACAGGCCTGGTGAAAACTGACTGTTGGGCAGACAAGTTCGATTTTAGTTGAGATATTTTTTTCTTTCTTAATTCAGATTTAAGTGGATAGCTGCTATTAAAAGTGGAATGGGTTGTCTGGAAATGACGTTCAATATTATGTTTTTCGCCACTGCAACACTACTGTTGCACAACAAACAAACAAATTTATCTTTAATATTGATGAAACAATGTGATTCTTCCCAGTCAGTATTAAAATTATAGGTTCTTTGTCTTTTACTCATTTTGGGGTTAGAATTTTTGAAATTTGATCTTTGAAAAATAAAGAGTAATTCAATTTATTCTGAATCCGACTCCGACTTAGTATTTCTCAAAATGGCGAACTTGTATGTGCAAATATAATTTATAAACATGCGCAAAGCAGAGAGATTGGTGTCTGTTAACTTTACTTATTCTGTGCTAGTGCAGTGCGCAGAGAAAGACTGTACTTGGCAGACCGAGAGATAGACTCTTTTACTTTGTAAAAGTATAGTATGCCCTACAATTTGATTACAATATAATACAATAATTTATAAGAAATTTTAAAAACTAAATTTATTTGTATCAAATAAATAATTTTTTATCGTGTTCGGATAGCGGTGGGCACGTAAAATGATCTGCAGGTGCCATGGTGCTCATGGGCATAGGGTTAGGGACCTGTAGTATAAATCATCCTATTATGGAAATTGAAATAATAGAAACACAAACATACATGGGGAAAATAGCTTTAATAAGAGAACATTTAAAACTTGTGAAAACGAAGCCTTTGAAAAAGTTCTGTCTAGGGGAAAGGTTTCTTCAACAGTCTCCAAAGAAGAACAATGATCAAATATGCTTGCCAATTATCAGATGGTGAATAAATGCAAGTTTTTTTTTTTCATGTTTTACTGCCATAACTATGATCAATTGGTTAGCTATTTACTAACCAGTAACTGAATAACTTATAGAACTTGTTTTGTGCCATTTATTTGAAATAATTTTTAGTCTGCTTTGTATGTTGAAAAAATTTCCATGTTTTATTCAGTTGTCCGATTAAAAATGTTTATCAGGATTTTACTTTTAACTTCATGAAACAAAATTGCTACATAATAATTTATAATTACTAAATATTTATTTAAGTTTTTTAATAATAAAACAATGTATCCATTTTGTAATTTACAAGTTAAATAATTGTTATAATGAGAAGCATTGTTCTTTCAAGATTAGCTCATAATTATGAGGAGCTTTATACAACATTATCAATCATTTATTTACTATAATGATTTTGGAAACTTTTTTTGAAATTTTAAAAAAATGTTTGCCATTTTTTTAAAACGATGGCTATTTTGTAAGACTTAACATCGTAGTATACTGATATCATCAAAGCTAAAGTTATCTCATCTTAATATTTCACATCCCCCCCACCAATGTTCTCAAGATTTATTTATTATATAAGTAAGAAAAATAGAAATTATGTAATAATAAAGTGCAGGTTATCAAATTTTTATTCAGTATATATTTTAGTCTATAATAAGATTTCTAACACTGAAGATAAAAAAGATTTTCATTGCAAGTGTAAATAATTTTATTAAAAAATTACAAATATTATTCATCATATAATTCATAATAAATTTTCATTATGGTTTTCTACTGATAGAAATATTTTACCTCTTTGGCAAAATTGCCTTCCAAAATAAGCCTAAACAGTATTGGCAAAAAAAAAAAAAGATTTAATCATTTACATTATTAAATTGCAATAATCAACTATACATTACATGTCTTGATCTAATTTTTACTTTTTAAGACTGCATTTTTATAAAAATATATATTTAGCAGATTATTGTTTCAAAAATTTTTTTTTAACAATATTGAAAAAAAAATTATTGGTTAGGATAATTACAAAAATAAAACACATTGATAATATAATATAAAGAGCATAAAAATAAATTTAAAATAACTTAATTTTTTTTTTTTGTACATGCTTCATTTTAATTTAACAAATCATAATTCAGTTGAATATCAACCTCTTCTGATAAATTCAAATGGGTAACTATAAAATGCAAAGTTATGTTTAAAAAAAATTATTAACAGGTGAAATGTATATATTATATTCTATATTTACATATAGCTTAGTACTTTTTTTTATATTGATAATATACCTAATAAAATTCTTTAATTAACACTTTTTTAAAATTTTAAGCTTTGTTTTCTTTTTTTATCTGATTTTAAATATTTATTATATATTTTACTTCTTTGGTAACAAATTATTTTTTTGGCTATAGTTAGAAAGCATTATGATAGCTAGTTTTTTTTATAAACAAGATTTTTGATTTCCAAATTTTGGGAAACCAAATTAATTCATTGTTTGGGATAAAATTGTTTAAATAGATCTAATTTTTTTTTTTTTTTAAAAAAGACAAGTTATCTGTATTATAAATTATTAATGTAGCTCTAAAATTGAGATACTAGAAAAAAAATTTAAGTATTGATGGACTATTATCATTGAAGATGAAGTGTTATTGTTTGGTCATATTTTGATTACCTATCTTCAATTAGAGAACATAAATACACTATGAATTATTATAGATGGGAATAAATATAACTTTACAATGATTTATTCCTGTGATTATCAACCATCATGAACAGGTTCATGTAATAGAATAGACAGTCAATGTATTTTATAATTATTTGTCTTTACTTTTAGCATTCTTTACTTTTAGCATTAGATTAAGTGCCACATTTGATGATGACTTTTAGATTATTCTATTAGATTCAAACAATATTGATTGACTGAATTCATTGGTCTTTTATTATTATTATTTTTTTGGTATTAAAGACTTTTTCAAATGAATTTGATTTTTCTTTCAGTGTGTGCTAAAAGCGACTTTAGAAAAATAATAGATTTAAAAAAAAAGGAAATATGGGATAGAACTATCTCATGAAAATATTGAAGAAGGAGAAAAAAATAAATAAATAGATAAGAAAATGTTTTATTCACAATGTAAATAAATTTTAGTTAAATAGTCTTTAAAGATTTTCCAATCCCAAGAATTTTATCAAAACAGAAATAAGATGTAAAAATTTTATAATGGATATATTCTCCATAAATAATCATTACAGTGAAATTTAAAAAATCACTATATAACTAAGATATTTCCAACATTTTCTGATGATTGTTGGAGGATTATTCATCTTCCAGTTAATGAGAGTTTTGATGGTTAAACTGGATTCCAAGAAATTGTAAAAGATCTAGAAAGAAATCACATGTGAGATGGGTGGATGAAATAAGGATGTGTGATGGAATGATGTGGAGAAGAGAGGCTAGAGATTGGAGAAACTGGATTGAACTTGGAGAGACCTTCATGCTGCAATGGAGCCATAGTGATTGAAATTTGTGATGATGATGGTAATGACCATTCGTCCGAGAATAATTAGATATCTTTATTGATCAGTGTTAGATGGCAAACAAAATTACATATTTTTTACCTTTCAAGTAATTAATTTCAGACAAAATACATACAAAATGATTAATTAAATATTGTTTTTCAAACTAATCTAGTAATTGAAATCTTTTTAATAATTTAGTTATTAAAGAACTTGTACTTTATTAAAATATAACAGTTATCATTACAATTGAATTTAAAAAGTATTAATTAAATGCATATGCATCTTAATAGTATGTGCTCATCAAAATTTATAATTCAACTTAAAAATAGATATGCTATAACAAGTTATATTAAAAAGATAATAATCATATTTTGATAGTAGTATTTTATTGGGTAATCACTCTGTTTACTTTGGTGAATAAATTCATGGATTTAATCTTAAAATTTATGAATAAGAAATGCCTTTTGTTAACTAATTACTTTTTACTGATTATAGGTACAGTAATAATAACTTTTTTTCATTAAATATATTATTATTGTGATTTCAAATTGTATATAATAATTAAGAAAAAATTATTTTTTTTTATTTTGTGTGCTATGAGCAGTGGGCTCAGTGTCTAGAGTATTATAATACTGAGTATTAGAGGACAATTTCTAGTTTAATGAAATTGGGAGGAAAAAAAAGTCTAAATTTGGTTAATTGAAATGGAGCAGTTGCATATTTGTGACCTTCAACTTTGGTGTTTTTATAACAGCTGCTTGATCTCATACTCAAGTAAACATATGAGTTAGTATCTACAAATTTTTAGAAAAATAAACATAAAATTCAAATAGGAAGTTTGAAGTTTTATTAGGAAACTAGTTTAAATAATAACTTTATAGATATATTTTATTCATTATTATTGTTATGGATAAAAATTAAACTTAATAATTTTAGAAGTGAATTCTATGCAAGGTATATATAAAAGTTTATTATTTTTTTATCACTATTAGAAGATAGAAGCTTTTAAATAAAGATATAGATCATTATTCTTTCATGTTCATTTAATTAATGCTGAAATTTTATTAACATCACAATGCAGTTCTTTTAAATAATTTTGGCAACATTGATATTTGGGATATAAATTTAAGTCAGCACATATAAAAGACACTCATCACCGCCCTCGAGTTTGTAAACATATATATATATATACATATATTTGTGTAGAATTGTTTTCATATTTGTAGCATATTTAAAGTTCAAAATTATCAATTTAAAAAACATTATTTAAACAAGAATTTGCAATATAACTAATTAAAATTTATTTAAGTTATGGTAAATTTTTTTAATCTTACAAATTTTGTTATAATGTGAATGGAACAAATCTATCTTATATATACAGAGATGGGACTGATTTATGAATAGCCTGATTTGAAATTAATAATGAGGTCTATACTTTTGCACCATATTTACTTATGAATTTGATGCCACACTATTTTACATTAAATAAGAACATAAAACTTTGAAACTTTTTTTTTATTTTTTTAGGTGGATTAAGTAGTGATATTTCTTTGATAAGAACAGCAACTCTGATTCATTAAAAATAATATTTACTTTAATATTTTCAACCTTGATTCACTGACAAAAATAATAAATTTTGTGTATTTGTCTGTATAGTTTAATTTTGTGACATATTTCTGTTTTCTATAATATATATCTTTATTTGCAACTGGATTAATATTATAGCTATTAATCAGTTTTTAGAAGAAAAAAAAGGTACTTTGCGATTAGCACTGCTGTGATGTAATCATCTGGACATAATTATTCTAACTTTGCGAATATATTTTCATTGGTTGTGATGTTAGATTTATCAAACATTATATTTAAAAAATGAGTTATTGAATTCAAGTAAATTTTTAAAAATTATTATGAATATGATATAAATAAAATATTTGAATTAAATAAACTAAATGTCGAAAATTTCTTTGATCACTAATTTTTTTTATTCAAAAATTAATTTTTAAAATTAACTTGAATTCATATTTTTTAAATATAAACTTAGTATTCATAATAATTTTTTAAAATTTAGTTGTATTCAAAAACTCATTTTTTAAATATAAAGTTTGCTAATCTTTAAAAAAATAACAAACTTAAAGTGTTAGAATAATTCGCAACTTAAAGTGTTAGAATAATTATGATTGGACAATTATGTCACAGCAGTGCTAATCCCAAAGTCTTGAAATCTGTCATTATTAGTTAAATATTATTCCATAAACCAAAAAAGAAAAACAGTAAAGGTGTTTCTTACTAGGCTTGCCATCTGCCAAAATGATGAGAATTTTAGTTTTACATTCTTGTTTTTACTAAGACAATGATAGCTTAAGGATTGATTGGTTTTATTGTATTTTGCTTGTGTGTTCTCTTCATTTTGTTTATATTTCTTGATCATATATTATAATAACGTGAAAGCTAAACACCTTCAAACAGATATGCTTTAAAAATGCTTACGTGACAGCCAATCAGATGGAATAATGGCATCACATGGGACTCTAAATTCTAAAACACAAGCCAGAACTATTAGAAAAAGATGGGACCCCATCTTAATCTATGCCTCAATTATATTTAAATAAGCCAGACTCAAGCATTTTGAACTAAGAGTGTGAAGTTTAAATACCTTCACATATATTATAATAAATGTAAAAGTAAGGTTAACAGATCTAATACTTTTAAAGTAATGAAAGAATTTCATATTGCTATGTAATCTTAGCAGATTTATAGGAAGAAAAAAAAACCCCAACCAAAGTAAGTTTTAATTGCGATTTTTGTTAATATAAATTTTTATAACACATTATCATATATGAATGCAACTGTATCACAAATATTTGTGACTAGATATATACTAGATTTTCCTGTGGTATATTAGGGATTTGAGAATTATTCTGTATTTTAATATGTCTAGATATTTAAGAGTTCTATAATTAACTCATTGTAGTCTTTTATAATCTAGCTTTCTACTCAGACTGGGATTTTAGTTCATTATATGAAGATCTTCAATCAGTGTAATAACACTACTTCTTTTATATGCATATTTAATTAATCCTTTTGCTTTAAGATTTTAAATACCCTCGTCATGAAATTTTTTTTTTTGCATCTATTGTTAAGGGAACTATTAATGTATTTTTGAACATGCACACACACATACAAGAGTTATTTAATATTTTAAATATGTATGTAAACTTAAAAATGTTTGTTTACATATATTAGACTTACTGGCATGCATTAACTGTTAATGTTTTAAAATAAAGCAATGTAGAAGAATTTTCAAGCTGTCAGATTACATATTTTTTTCTTCTTTTAATGTTAGCTGTTTCACTATTATTTATATTATCTTGTTGAAACAGCAAATCATTGTTGACAGAGTGGGGGAATTGTTTGTATTGACTGGAGCTAAATTTGACCATGTTGATTTAATGTGAGTTCCTGCAACTAAAGAATGTAAGCAAAAATTGGGATTATTAGCATTAATTTTTTTTTTTATGTGTTGAGTCATTATTTACATTTACTCTGACAACTGAATTTAAAACTATATGTATATTTTTTAATCTATTAAATATTTTCCATCATTATATCAATGTTTTGACATTGGTAAGGGGATAAACTAGACAATGCAACTGGTGGCAATGCCAGTTTTTGAAATGAATGTATGCCTGACCACTTGATGTGAAGCTTGAATGGCATGCCTCCAAAGCATCTAACTACCCATAAGATTATTAATATGTACATGCTTATTATTATTATTTTTTAGTTTTTATAGTAATGCATAACATTAATTTAAATTATTTTCATTGTTAAAAAATTTCAGATAGCTGCTATTTGCTTAAGCATTAGATGATTTATAGAGAAAGCAATTTAGTAAATATAAGATTTATAAAAACTTAGACTAAAGAAAATTTCATGGGATAGAAATAGATTTTTTTGTAGATATTATGATAAATATATATGATCATTCTGAAAAATTTTGAGTACATATTAAAATAAATACCTTTTTTGATGATGATCAGGAGAGAAATAAGAAAGAAATGGGTTGATGATCAATGTTTTTGATTTACATCATTGTATCTTCCAGTTGGAGCAGAAAATTTAAAAGAAAACAGTATACATGAAAAAGATAAAATAATAACACAAACAAACAAACAAAAATTATATATAAATACTAAAGAAGAAACTTTAACAAGTATAGGAACTTTGGAAAGTATGACTTGTAAAGATAAGGGAGGACATAATTTAATGAAAATTAGAATAAAACATGCATTGAAAAACACATTCTTAGCAATTAACTAATAGTTGAAGTAGAAAGTAGAAAACTAATATTAAAAGTGATAGATGACTTTAAAAAGATAGGAGGAATAGGCAAGGGATATGTATGATTAAAAATGAAACAAAATGGAGCAGTATAAAATGGTTTCTTTAATAGAAAGGGGGGGAAAAGATTGAATGACTCACAATCATTAAATCATCATGTATGATAATTGTGCATGTAAATGTATGCTTGCAAGTAAATTGTAAGTAATTGTTTATATTATTGGTAAAAAGAAGGCTCATTGTTTTTGATTTGCATGTAATGTAACAAAATTTATTGTTAATAAAGATGAACAGAATAATATATAATATTTGGATCTCATAAGTGAATATAAAATGAAAGGTTTTAATGATAGAAGGAATTAGATGTTAAAGGAAAACTTACAGAATATTATAGAAGTTGAGTAAGTAATGATAATGATAGTGAGAAAGAAATGAAAATGAGAATTGCATTGGTTAAATTGATTTGTTATAAAAGTTGATAGTTCTGTTTTTTTGAATCATTGAATTAGGAATTTAAAAAAAAGATGTATTAAATGATTTGATTGAAGCAGAAATTTAAATTATTAAAAAGATAAACCACTTAAATATAAGGAATTAATAATGAGTAGATAACAGATAAAAGGATAAGGAAAAAATGTTGATTTTAATGGGATTCAAATAAGAAACTATCTGTAGTGAATTATTATGTACATCATTTGGCAAATTATTGAGAAAAGTTATATTCATTTGTAATTTATAATGAAGTAATAAGATCCTTGCTATTTTTTTATTATATGATATATATTGCTAATCATTTTAAATTTGTTGGGCTATTAATTGGGATCAAGTTATATTTTAATGACTTTTTCAGTATATATATATATGTACTTCTAAGAACATAAGTTCTGTTCAAATTTTCACTTGTATAAATTTGATTGTTGTTCTATTGAATTTTTTTCTTCACCATATTGATTGGGATATATATATTTTAAATCAGAATTTTATTATTTATAGTTAATTATTATTTGTATATTGTTTGTTTTAATAGAAAGTTATACATTCATTTAAAATATACAGTAAGACTATTTTAAATTTTATTTTTATTATATCTTTAATTTTTAAAATAACATTCAAAGTATTTTTATAATGTTATGACATTATTTGCATCAAGAATTGCTGGCATAACTTGAAATGGAATTATATAATACTTGAATAATGTCCTAAGATATATCTAGCCAGTGTTCATAGTAAAAAAGTTCTGTAAAGATGAAAATGTTCCACAGGGATTATATTTTACACAGTTCATTTCATGTTGTCAAAAATGCAATATATGATTATGTAAAGTATATAACTAAAACATTATTTTGAATGATACAATGCTTGTGTCATGAAAAGAATATTCAAATAATCAGCGATTGTTTATGCATCTTACAGAATAGTGATTGTGCGAAGAGAAGATCACCATATAGCTGCCAGAATGACTAGAAAAAATACAAATGACTGTTTGACATGTTTCTCTGAATTTATTTTTCTATTTTAAAGCTTGATACTACTATTTCTGTGTCGTAGCATTCACTTCAGATATCTCTATCTTTGAAATTGCTGTTTGTCCATAAATGTATGCTTATTCTCATGAATGATGCTTTTAGTTCTGTTTTTGGGTACATTTCTTCAGAATGTATGTCACTTCTTCTATGTAAGCATTGATTTTTGACTTCTATTGTTTTAAGACACTTTTATTTTCCCATCTTTTAATGAATTAATCTTTATAAAATATTAACACTTCGGCAATTGCGGATTCTATTGCTCTAGCTAATCAAGAATTAGCACTTCATGAATAGAAGTAGTTTTCTATTACAGCATTATCTGTTATGTATTAGATGATTCTACAAGTTAATTGCATCTCTGAACTAGTTTCTGAATGTTGTCTTTATCAATGAGGATTTAAAGTTGGGTGCAGTTATGCATTTGGTGTCCAACTCTAATTACCTTTTCTTTACTTTCAAGCTAAAAGCCTGAAATTAAAAAAAAAAAAATTGTGCCAGTCTACTTGTATAGATAAATCAATTTGACATCAGGTTATCTTCTAATTGTTGGTATCGTGTTTTTTTTTTTTTTTGCCAACATATCACTTGATTCTATGAGCTTACTACAATATTATAAACAAGAATATCTTTTTACTGTAGTATTATCTAACTTGTTTACTGAATTGACTCACAAATCCTTATTGATAAAGACAAAACCAGAGAAACTGATATGGAGTGGAGGATTAAATCACATTAGTATCTGACAACTATCAATCACTCCAGCTTACAGTAAATAGTGGTAAAGTGGAAAGCTGCTCTTGTTTATAATACTATAGTAAGTTGAAAGATTGAGGCACAATGCTGTTTGATTCTTTCAGCTATCTTTTATGACTATGAATAATCAGTGCTTACCAGATAGTAGTACAATTTTATCCCTACTCCCAGACTAGTTTATGGCCCTTGGCTTGGGATTCAAAACTGTCACCAATATAATTAGAATTAGAAGACCCTAAAGTAGAAAGTTTAATTTAACATTCCTAACCAAGAATTGGAGGGGGGGGGGTTACTGACTTGGTGTCAGATGTATATAACTGTATAATCAGGTTACATTGAATTCAAAATCTTAGGGTTTTTTTTTTTAATTGTAAGCTCTTTTACTTGAAAAAAAAAAAGGTATGTTGTATTACTTTCAAATTCTCATTGATAAAGACCATAGCTTGAAGTTAATCTGGTAATGGAAAATAAATTACAAATCACCTGATAAATCTGAATACTGAAGATTGTAATAGATGGCATTAGAATAGAAAATTGTTTTGTTCGTTGTATACTAAGCTGAAAAAATCAAATGATGGTTATGTTTTTACTAACAATTGTTATTTTTTAAATACAGATAAGTTTTAGATTGTTTTTACAAGCTTATTAAATTAATATCAGTTTTTTTTTTTTACTAAAGCAAGTCTAAGTTTTTTTTTTTTAAATATTGTTAATTGTGTAATATTGTTAAATAAGAATAACACATCAACAATAAGAAAAATTTTCAAATTATATATGTTGCATATGAAGCGGTAGAATGATTTGATTTTTCCAAAAATAAAAAGTTTCAACTTTTTATAGATTACATATAAAATATATTGATTGTAAGTAAAATTACAAATATATGTAAATCACATAACCACAGCCCATGTTTATAGTAAACTAATTAATTACCAGCAACACGTTGTTAAGACAAAACAGATGATAAATAGAAATCCATTTATTATCATGATCTACGGTCTTTAATAAGTCATGAGTGATTACCAATAACAAATAGATCTAGATTAAAATTGTTAAAAGTTTTAAATAAATTCCATTAAATAGACCAGAATAAACTATATATATATATAAGAATCAGTCAAAGTAATGAGAATATTTAATACATTAGGCATTATATTTTTGATTTCATGTAACACAGAAATAAAAAACACATCAACGTAATATATATTTATAAATACAATTCTAAGTAACATATAACCAATAGAGAAAAATTAAAATTTATAATGGCTGAAATATATGACGATTTTTAAATACTTATCACTTTCTTTAAGTTCTACTTTGCATGATTTAGTGCAAAGGTTAAGTATCAGATTCTTTAGTCTATGGTTCTCTGATTGATTCCAGTTTTAGCAGCTCCAGTGCTTAAACATTTTATGAATTCCCTAGCAATGAAGGCATTCCATTCTTTATTTTTGTTTTAAAGTTCTGTCTGTAAAAAAAAAAAAAAATCATGTATATTTTTATTTCTGTGTTATATTAAGTCAAAAATATAATCATTATTTTGTCCAATTCCTGTTTGTATAAATATTTGTAATTCATATAAGTATATTGTACATGTAATGTGTGTGTGTAAAATGACAAATCACAAGAAAACTTCTAAATTATTCTACATTAAAGGATAAATCTGAAATTATCATCTTAATGAATATTTACTGAAATATCGAGTGAAACCTATTTTATTAAAGATACTTTTAAATATAAATAACTAAAGAAAATTGATTAGATAAAGTACTGTACTTGATTTCACATATTATTGTAGTCCTATCTCATAGAAGGGAATAATGAAGCCTTATTATCACTTGTGCTAATTTTTTTTTCTTCCTTTCTTTTTTAAAAGTAGTATTTTTTCTTAGATATATTTAATATTTCCACTTTTCTACACATTTTTGAAATATATGAATAAAAACAACAGAAAAAGACAAATGGCTTCAAGAACCAGCAATTACTAGTCGGCTCAGACAACAATCTCTTACATATGTCTTTATTACTTGTTCAGTATTTATCAGTACCTAAATATTAAGGCTTGATTTACAAGTATCAAACTTCTTGCATTCATAATTTTAATAGCAATCACTTCAAGTAAATACCATTAATAATTATTATCAATTTTTTTAAATTAGAAACTATCCATAGCTCAGATAAAAATAATAAACCTCAATTTAAGATTATTATATTTGTTTTTAAATGAAACATGAATATATGGAATAAATCAATTTCATCTGGTATTTTTCTATGTATCATGTCTTTTATATAATTAAAAATGGCACTTGGCTACACATTCTTGAAACATATGGATAAAGATGTCTAAAAAAAATAAATGACTCTCAAGATGTATTTTGAAAAAGAGAGAAAAAGAATGTAAAATAATTCATTACATTTAAATAAAAATAAATACTGCACAAATTACCAATTACAAAAGTAGAAATATATGAATATGAGTACTTGCTACAATATATATTTTTCTCTGTAAATTAGCAAATAATTTTGTAATAACTTATAAATCTTATTAGATATAAATGAAGAAAAAATGGTTTTAAACCGCTCACTTCAGATCAGAAGTTTTCAACAACTTCGCATAAAATAACAGTCATGGAGAAAGCATTACTCATTAGATTTGCCAATTATTAAGCGATGAAGATTTGCATGGTATTCTTAGTTTTATTCAATAGTGACATATCAATGAATCCTAAAAGGGGACACTTTGGTTGATTATGGCTAGCTATATGGAAGGAAAATTCTAAATTTAACCGGAATTTGAAAAAAATTTCAGATTTTTCCAGCTCAGATTCGAATTGCAGGTCATGAGTCAGGCAGTTGGATGCACTTATCATTATAGCATAAGATTCATTATATCTTTTTAAATATATATATATATTGTAGAGAAAGGAGGGAATAAAATATGTACTTCTGTTTAATACTTTGTTTATTTGCTGTTAAAATATTGGAAAACACATTACAAATTTTTAAAATCAAAATTATTTAAATAAAATTTTAGATATTTTATTTGGAAAAAAAATATTTTTGGGGGATTAGATATATAATTTTTAAATAATTAATTATATATTAAATCATATATAACTATTTATTATGCACGAATAGTAGTAGTAGTAGTAGTATGCCTAAGTAGTAGTTTTTAGTACTATCTCTGAAAACAGAAAAATGGAAAAGCAGATTTTAGTATTGATATTACTATATTTCATAAAATTACTGTAAAACTGCATTACTTTTTTAGTATTTTTTTTTATTCAGTTATCATTTATTCAAATCCTGGAATTGAAATTTTGGGCATAATTTTTGAAATTCACAATGTCTAGATGTTATTATGATTTCCCGCCTTATGAGAATTATGAGCATTAGATCTTAGCAATCATTTGTATTAAGATATACAAGTGGGCTTGCTTAATCACATATTAGGTTGGCTAAAAAACTTTTTGGAACCTATCAACTCTTCTATTATGTTATTTAATATATATAAATGTATGTGTATTAATTTATTTAATGAAAATTTATTTTATTTACTTGATTAAACATGACTAATTAATTTGAGAAATTAGTCAAGCAGCAATTAATACATTTTGTATTAGAAATTATAAAAAGATGGTTGTCAAGTTCATAATGTATCAGCAAGTCTATTCAAGCTGGTTTTTATTAGAAAGAGAGGCAGAAAAAAAAAAAAGAATAGCAAATTGATTTATTTTGAATTCTGATGAGATAATTATGAATTGTCATGCTATGTTGTGCAGTTTGAGATTTTTACAAGTTAAAAAAAAGTTAATAAATGTATTTAATAATTCATGTTCAGATTACAGTGAAGTATTTTTTAATGATTTACTTCCAGTTTCTGACTTTTTTTTTATTTATAATTTTCAGTTTAAATTATGAATGACATATATTTCAAAATAAAGCATTTAAATAAGTTTTTATATTATTTAAGTTATGAGATTGAATGAATCATTGGTTAGAGAAATTGTGTTTGCTGATAAGGTCTGATTCAATCACTAAGATGTTTGACCAAAATCAGGGATATCTTGTTATTGCTTGATGTCTTTTTGTTATAGTTCATTCACAGTAAAAATAATTATGTTTTTCATCCATAAAAGAATATTCTCTTCTACTCCCCTGGTTAAGCAGCATTATATTTTAATCTGGGATCTTTTCTTTGTAACTAATAAAAATTTGATTTACTGATTAATATTGAACGATTAGATGAGTTGTTTATGGACAGCCTATCTGAAAGAAAAGTCTTAAACTGTTCTTACCGAAAATTTTCAGTGTTGCTAATTCTGAACATTCAAGAATTCTCAGATTATGTAAATAATAAAGCTCTTTTCATAAATATTGTTCACATAGAAGATTTTTGTGATGTTATAGAAATCCATGTGTTAGGTTAATTATAGCATCTTCATTCAATTGGCCACACTGAAGCTTTTTGTTATTTCTCCAGACATCTTTATTTTTTGTTTTGTCATATACTGCTACACTAAACTACACTGGGCATCCATCTTATTTCCCATAGATTGGATGAGTTGTAGAATAATAATGCATCATATATGATTTATTGGTATAATATCAGTTAACTGAGAGATATATGTATATTTATTAAAATGATTTGATTTTAAAAGTAGAGGGAAATTGTTTTTGTGCATAATTACAGTGATATCAAGAACTATATTATAACAATATACATAACTTCAGTTATATACTATCAAAAAAAAAATGTAAGCAAAAACATAAGAAGTTTACAAACTTATTAAATTTAATAAATATGGTACAATAGCAGCCATTTTTTATTTCAAATCTCAAATGTGAGTTTATTTAATCATGTTATGAGGTTTTCAAATCTCAAATATGAGTATTTAATCGTGTTTTTTTTTTTTTTTTTTGCGTTTTAAATACAGTTCAGTATCATTGTTATATGCACAGAATGTTTTATTTATATATATAATTTCAAAAAGTTTTATATTGAGTACAGTATATGTTGTATCTGCAATAAAATATTTTGTAGAACAATGAGAAAATTTAAAAAAAATCATAAAGTAATTTCATTAAGGAAAAATAAATAATATTCTGAAGTGAGCTGTATGTTTCAAAAGACTCAATCTTCAATCAGAGAAATTATAGAGAAGCATATTTATGCCATTATTGCCATGCCCCTCAAACAGCTAAAGTTGTAACTAAATTAAGATATAATTTTTTGGTTAAAGTGGAAAAAGCATAAAATCTATAATTAAATGATATGAATTAACTTTGTGGTTTGATGGTCTTATATTGCATCAGAAAGTTTTATTTTTGTAATAAATTACTATGCTTTCCAATTTATTATTAATAACTACATGATTATTTTTAATTTTTTTTTTATTTATATTACAATCTTAATTTATAAATGCATACTTTACTCATAAAATGTATGTTATATATATGCAATGTATGAAGTACGTGAGGGGTACATGGAACAAAATATACCATATGTCGTAGCCCCACTGTACTTTGTTGAAGAACTAATTTCAGTATTAATAGGGGAATTAATTTAAATAGAAAATTAGATTGGAATCTATCTTATGACACTTTTGAAAGGAAATGGAATTATGAGTGGTCTACTACATTACATTTATTAGAATAGATCAATAGATTAAAATTTGCTAATGTGTATAAAAATCAATGAATGACTTTTTTAAAATAAGTTATGTATTGTGTTTTTTTTTTTTCCATATGTCATAGCATCGGCCAGGACGTGAACCCACACCCGTCTTCAACCAACTACTTGCTTGCAAGGCGGGTGCGATGACCTCTCGGCTAACAACGCTTGACATGTATTGTGTTTTTCTTATTGAATAAAAAACTTTATTCATCAGACTAATAAAGAAATTTAGACTACTTTGTATATAAGCAGATAAAATAATTATAATAAACAAAAAACTGCTTTAAACATTATTAGCTTTATTATCAAAGTAATGCATAGTTTCAGTACAGTTTGAAAGTTATATTTGGCTATTTGTTAGTCTGCTTTCAGAACAGGTTACATTTATCTGTTTAATGAGGTTTAATTAAACTTCTTTGAATTAATAATCTCACTCTCTTTACTCAATTTGCAATCTTCAGTGTCTATATAAAAACATTAGACCATAGATAAGGATCGGTATTTATCTAAAAAGAAGTTTGAGTTGACAACAAATTGAGTCTGTTGATTGTTATTGATATTATTTAACTGAGGACTGCTTTTATATATTTGCGTAAATATATATTAATAAATAACATTTATAGCTAGCTTACCATTCAAAGTAGCATTTTTCAGTTAAAATTTTAAAAAAATATTATTAAAGTCACACAGTATTAATAGTACCTATGTGAATGGTCAACATGCTCTAATTTGCTTAAGTTAAGACAATTACATTGTTTATTTAATAAATTCTCCGTTGTATTCATAAAATATGTCTCTGAATTTTCTTCAAATCGTTTTCTACATGTAAAATAAAAATACTATCAAAGCAAAAACTTCCATTACAAATACCTACAGAACATCATAATTTATTATGTAAAAATTCATGTTCATTAATTCTCCTTTTTTAATATACATTTTGACTCACCACTGTAATTGGACGACATCAGCACACAACTTTATATATAATATTACATTTGTTGATTTTATCAACAGGATTCTTCCGTTAATAATTAATCAACAATATTCGGTCCTACATTCAATGATGTAATCATACTACCTCCTCTGTTATTTATTTATAGGAAGTTATCCATATTTTTTCTTCAATATTTTTTTTTTCCTTCATCTAAGTTTAAATTTATATAATATATATAAAATATCTTTCTTATTGTATTCTACCTTCAATAATTTTTATGTATTTCAATATTGGATAATTTATTGTTTTGAAATATACACAACTTAATGTTTATAAATAAAAATGTTCTAAATCCATATAATTTATGCATAAAAGGAACGTTTGACTTGAGGTTTCCAAATTCCCTTAATTGATAATGGTTTTATAAACATTTTGTTATTGATTATGCATATTCTCTTTATAAAGTTAAATCAAGATATTTTATTTTATATGAGCTGTACGTAGAAATAGCAATCCATTTCAAGTCATCGATTTCATTTATTTAAAAGATATTGTGCTATAACAAGTGATCCAACAATAAGAACATCATCAATATCTAAAATAACTATTGATACCTCATTAAAAAAATTGTTTTAAGATATTCTCTCCATAATATGGCACCACCCAAGTGCATACAACAGCTGAAATGTGCAAGCTCATGGGCCAACCTTCATCCATTTTATAAAATTGATTTTTACACATGGCATTCAAATTTTAATTTAAAAATGTTGATAAATCTTAAACAAATGTTAAAACTGGCATACTCCTTTATTATATAAACATTGATCAATCATGTAAATAGACTTTTTTTTATAGACCCATACAATTCCATAATATCTAAAGTGTATAATCTTGTTTTTTAGCCAAAACCAGTTTAAGAAGGAATTGTATGTTTACCAAATTCTTATTCATATTGCTAAAACTTTCCAATAAAAACTGATGCTTGATAAAACATGCAGCCCAAAATCTAAAAATAAGCCTAATAAGTAAATTTTTTTTAATGTACTTTTAGATTTCCAAAAATCTTTGGTATAATAACAACTGATGGATAAACAGATAAATACAATTTATTTAAATAAGTTTTAAGTATAGAATTAAAAAACTACATTCTCATTCCATCATGGAGAATAAGTATTCAATTATGTAAATTTTAATTTTTCAATTTGTTGATGAACTTTTTCTCTTTATACATTTATTTTAAAGACAATCTTCCACCTTTATTTTCCTTTCTTTATTAAACTAATCTGCACATACCATGTATCATCATATTTTATATCAGAGAGTTTAAATGATATTTTTTACATCAATTCCTCATGAGTATCGTGCATTTCACAAGCACTTTCTATGGCTCCAATAACTTCCATTTTAAAGTTTTTAATAGGTTCTCCAACAAATTTTATTTCTTTATTAAAACTAAAATATCAACCAAATTCAAAGGTTTATCAATTAAATTTACTATATATTGGTATTCTGAATATTGTGAAATTCTAGTTTTTTGTTTATTATATATATATAATTTGTATATGCAGTTTTTTGCCTTTTGATTGTTTTAAACACCTCAGGTAGAGTTTTAATAAACAATTTTTGTTTTTTCCATTTATAAATAACCTTTTGGTTCACATGGGGTTTATTGTAATTTTGTTATTGATTTATAAGATAAATTAATAAGTTAAATTTTAGAAACATTTTAAAATTTACTATTTGTTTTTGCAATGTTGTTTTAATTTATTAATAATAAGCATAAATTAAAATATATTGAAAATCTGAATTGTTTTTAATGTAAATATATTCTTTAAAAAAATCTCCCTTGTATATATAAATTGAATTAATTATAAGGTTAAACTAAAATTAAATTTAATTATGTAAAATTATCTCAAATGTTCAAATTTGAGATAAGTTCTGCAATGTTATTATAATATATGCAAAATAGAATCCAAAAACGTGGAAAATTGTATTACAGTTTTAAGTATAAACAAAACAAAGATTTAAAAAAAAAGAAATATTAGATTTATTTATTAAAATTTGTATTAAATGAGTTTTGAAAAGTAGATAAATACAATATGTTTACTTTGAAATTTAGTACTCCCATCTCCACTTCAATCATCACATTATAATACAAATGCCTTTTTCAATTTCCTTCTCTTTCCTGATTATCAATTTGATGGATTAAATATTGCAATAATTCAATAATATATTACCATGACTCATTAAAAATCTCATAGTTATTGGTCTTATATTTAATGGCAAATTTTATCTCAGCTTATTTAGAGATCTTCACTTTCTTCATGAAAATATATTTACAAAATTTATGCAAGTTTTCAGTTGCTAATTTATAGGAAAACTGAAAATCATATACAGTCGTTGTTCTTTAAAAAAGACAAAATAAAAACATGGCCCTCTTATCGTTTAGGTTTATTAATTTATAATATTAGTTTACAAGAATTTTTTGAACTATGTTTTTTTAAATTTTATATGTGCTATCTGTATTTTTATTAAATTTTTAATGTAAGTGTATTCAAGATTAAATAAAAATGTTACTTAAATAAATTTTAAATCATGTTAAAATACTAAAGTCTGACAGTCATGAAAATTTGAATATTTGGATTTTGAAAAGTTCCATATTTTTAATAGTAAGACAAATAGTATTCCATTTTTAATGCATCATTTGATTGCACATTTAATTTTAATTACAGGTTTATTTTCTAAGTCATTAATAAAAAAATATAATTTATTTGTAATATATTTTTATAAAAAATAATTTCATGTTATAGTAATTTGATTCATAATAGATTTGTAGATTTGAATGATGACGGATTAAGAATTTTTGATAATATAATTAATTTTGAAAAAGTTTTTTTTTTCTTTTTAATTAACATAGATATACTAATTTTTTTTGTGAATTAGATTAACTTAATTTACAAGCGCTAGAACTTTTAGCCAGCAATTATTCACAATAAAAAGTTGTTAATAAATAAATGCACCAATGATCATTAATTTTTTATTAGATTAATTTTTTCCCTTTAATTTTAAATATAGATTTCCAATTTAACTAAGTTCAAATATATTAATTTCTTTTTGTAAATTTACAAGTTGTTTTTCCCCCTATCTCGCTGTTTATCTAATCTATTCATTGCTCACAATCTTATATCTCTGAAATCATTATTTCTGTTTTGTTTCTAACCTGTGATTATAGATGATATGAGACTGCTCTATTTGCACCATTGATTCCAAACCATGTTGCAAATATTGAAAATCATGCATAATAACACATTCTAAATATTATAGGAAACATATACACATATATAAACAATATAGATATTTTAAAAAATATATAGATATCTCTATGATACAACAATAAAAATAATTAACAAAATGTCATAAGAAAAAACAATGGCATAATAAATTGGGATAGAGAAAAGGGTCACATTTATATATATGTGTATTGAATTATGCTTAAATCAGGGTATATATGTGAAGATGTTCATTCATTCACCTCATTCTTTGTGTGATGAAAATTGATGATGAAATGAAAAATATATGATGTTTTTACAATCTCATACTGACTTCTAAATCTAAGTCACAATTCTTTATAATCAGTGGCTTGATCTCATTTTTTTCAGTATCTGCTTTGTTTAAGTCTTTATACAATCTCAATACTTTTTCATGATGCAATATATTATTTTGATATTTTTTACCAGAACATCCTTTGTATTGAAGTTTTCATATAGACTAAAGTGACTTTTGATATGGCAACAGGTTACTTTTTTCTGTTCATATACTTTTTCTGTTCATTTCTTCATACTAGCAATGTAGTAAGTGCATATGGCTGTGTAGAGATAAGACTGACTGAATGGACAAGATTTGAGAGCACAAGATAAGAAAGTGACCATTGTGATATTATAAAATTTATAAATTTCTACTTTTATTATTTGCCTAAAGGTATGTGATAATGTTATATTAGATGTGACAATATGTTGGACTACTTCCATCATCTATCAATAAATGTTGAATGTATAGTAAAAATATTAAACTTTATTTAAACCTTTCAAATGCAATCAACTTGTTAAAAATAATACAGAAATAGACAACACAGATTATTAATTACACATTTTGAGTAGTATTCTCCACTCTTCTTCAGATGACCAGTGACAGTATTCACATAGGAGTCGAACTCGCATCTTTAGATTCTTGAATATAGAATTTAAAGCAAACACTCTAATCGAGTTATTTTGTCAAAGGCTAGCAATACATAAAGATGAGTGGAGAATAATACTATTCAAAATGTTGTGTAATTATTAACCTATTTTGTCTATTTGGGTGTTATTACCAATAAGTTGTTTGTATTTAATTCCCACAGGAAGCAAACCACCCCCTCATCCATCACAATCAGCAACAAATCCTACATAGGTCAGGAATTGCTCCTTCATTTGAGAAACCATTACAAGCACATGCTTTTCAAAGCTGATAACCCTCCTTTCACTATGCCATCAACCTTGAATGTTGGTTCTGATCCTGGCATCACCCAGGCCATGCTATTTAACAAACTGAAAAACTTTCCTGACCATGTCCACCCTGGTCCTCATGCTATCCCCAAGTTTCTTCTCCACCTAAGTCAGTTCACCATCCCCATTACTCTCAACATGATCAACAAGCTGGCCTCAGGTGCTTACATCATCGAGGGTCTCTATCCGGTAACATTAGTCCCTTTCCTTAAGAAAGATTGGCCACCTATTGAGCTCAAGAGTCTTAGGCCCATTTCGATGACCCCTCTCCTCATAAAACTGATTGAGTCTCCAAACTTCCTGCCCTTTCTGCCTCACAGTTTGCTTGTAAAGGGCGCTCCACTCTTGGGGCTGCCACACTCTTTAAAATAACCACCGAACATGTTAGGCAGTCTCGAAACAGCAGGCCCGTCGCTGTCCAACTAGACATCCTGCAAAAGGCTGGCTTTGTTATACCATCCTTCAACAGCAAACTAAAGTACGGGAAGGTTTTCAATCAGACCACAGACTTCTCCATTGTGTCCCCTACGTTCCTCAGACTTACCAATGCGCAATTAATCCACAAATTCAAAAGGTGGTCCCTTGAAGCAAAATTCCTTGATTTCCTCCTCAAAATCAATCTTCACTCTCTTCCCATAAATCAATTTTTGATGAACTATAGGGGTTTCACCAAGATCTCTCCCATATGCCAGCTCTGTAAAACTGACAGTGAAATCTCCAGCTGCTTGGCATGAGAAATGTCATCAACTCCTGCCTTTCCTCGCACAGAAATACCATCTTCAACCTCCAAGAATCCATAGAAACAGGGGTCTTTGCAGCTATTAGATTGTCAATTTTTCTCATCTATGCTCTCTGGTTGCTCCGATGTGCCATCATCCTTGACCAGAGAGTACATTCAGTCAATCAAAAGCTCTTGGACCTAATTCGCACTCTCAAAACCTGAGATACCAAACTAGCCCACCTCCACTTTTCACAGACCCTTGGGCAATCCTCCAACTCCCATCCTCTCAGCCTCTGTCATAGGACTCAATCACAAAGACATGCTTTTCTAACCAGTCTGAACTACACACCATTTCCCCTCTCCACTTCCCATTCCCTTTTTACATGTATTCTCCCCTCTTACCATTTTGTTCCTGAAATATTATTTGTTTCAGTATCTGTTTTTTTTTATATGAATAAACATCTCATCATTGAGAAAAAAAAAGTTTAAATAAAATGTAAATAGTCCAACATATGGGTTTTGAAAGTGTATTGAAATAAATATTTGTAATAATTCCTAATCAACATTTTAGTCTGAAGAGCTCTTTTCATTTAGAGCAAGACATCCATGTTTCCAGTAGTTATGTATCATTGCTATATATTTATTTACATAAATTAATAAACTTAATTTACAATTGCTAGTAATTTTAGTCAGCAATTACTCAACAATTTTTTTTCAATAAATACACATTCGAATTTTTTATTTTAAATTTAGATGTAAATCAAATTTAAAGATCAAATATATATCCTTTTGTAAAATTGCATGAGGTTTTTTGATAATTTAACCAAGTTTGTTAAGTTAGATCACAATTTTTTATTTCAAAATGTGATTAATGTGTTTACATTATATCAGTGTTATTGTTATGGGGAATTAGAATAAATTATTTTAAAATTAGGAAGCCACTATTGGCCTTTCATGAAGAAAGTAAAACAAAGAAACAAAAAAAAAAAAGTTGGAATATAAAATTGCTGTGTTTACAATTAAAAGATAGAAAAGTGTTGCAGAAGCACATAATCCATTATCACAATTAATGCAGATATGAATGATGAGATCAGAGACTCATGAAAACCAGGTCTAGTCTAACTGATTGAAAACAATAAAATAAAAGAAAAAACTTTTTAAATAACTTTTTTATTTAAATAAAAGTTTATTGTTATGGAATATATTTAGTATTTATACTTTTAATTTGTTGCAGCTTGCATTGTTTGTTTTTTTTTTTTAAAAAAAAAATATTTTGTTTACATATTCTAAAAGGTTATTTTAAATTTGTTAAATTTTAAGCTTAGTTTATGATTTAACAGTAAAATGTTTTTTTTTTTTTTTTAAAGATAAAAGTTTTGTTATGCAAATATGTATAAAATTGAATTACTAATATAGTTTGTTATATATAAGAGTTGAACAAAATAACATGCATGCATGTCTGACATAGTAGCATTATATTTTTGACATTAGTTGTGCAAAAATAGGGATATGAATTTCTATTCTATTTTTTTACTGTTATGTATAGGACAATGTTTTTTTTAAAATGATAATACTCTTAATCTTACTGCTTTTACAGTGAAATCATAATGAGGATAGAAGATAACACATATCACCCATGGATCTTCAAATCAGCTTATTTAAATACTAATGAACTTTCATGGCCAATATTGAAAAATAAGTAAGAAAGTAATATTTTTCACTAATATGTTTCAGAGATGTAGAGGTCTTTTTTTATGTAGGGAATAGTATGTTAATACTGTTTTCATGTTATATAATTCAATCCTCTATAAAATGCATTGTATCTTCAACCACATTAATAATTATATTATAGATATTCGCTATCTTGTTCAACACACAAATATATGCATGTATGCCCTCTCTTTCCCATTTATCAAATGATCTATGAAAATTAAATTCAGCTTTAAAAAATAATCTATGAAAATTAGATCACATTTAAAAAAGCTTGTTTAATAAATGGTTCATACATGAAGATGTTATGTGACAATTGGATATATATAAGGAACAATAATAGATTATATAGATATCAATCTGATATGCAATTTACAAAGTGGATAACAGCGAATAGACAATTGATAGAAGTAATAGAGTGAATATTAGTAGAGAAATATATTTTATTTATTTGCTATATAAAAAGCAATCGTCTTATCAAAGAGAACCAAATGCTGCCCAGTAATGCATTTAAAACTTGTAATATTTGTGTAAAAGTTCCTCCTGTAAGTTAGCTGTTGCTCAGTCAGTGGATTATATGATTAGTATACTATTTATTTATTCATTAAGGATGAAAATGTAAGTTTATGTAATTTATTTTAATGAATGTTTTTTCATTTCGAATTTATTTTTGTATATTATTTTTTTACCCAAATAAATTTCTCTGGAGAGTTGATTACAGTCACTTGATATCAGAAAAGTAGCTGTACAGCATCAGAAATATTAGAAATGATTAAAATATTTAAACCATTGAGTAAGAATTAGTGTAATGAATGTTTTATTACTTATATTATTAACTCTTTTTTCCCCCTTAATTTCATTACTCATTGTTATTTTATCTGTCTTTATATGGAAATAAGATTATCATCATGTTGACTATTGATGTAATACAATAAAAATATATTATTAAAAAAATTGCTTTGTTAACTTGTTTTTCATTAAAATTTAATTTTAAAAAGCACTCATTTAATAAGTAATATATTCACTATAAAAAAAGTTTAAAACTTAATATTGTTTAATGAAATTTTTTTAGGAATAGTTCTCAGAAATTAATTTTAGATAATTAATTTGTATTAATAATATTTTTTAATTATATATATATTTTAAATAATAATATATATATAATCTTTACATTTCAAATATAAAGCATATGTTACCTTTTTTCATAATTTATTAATGTTTTTTTATTTAACAAAATGCCATTTTGTGAATTCAAATCCTTAAATGATAAAAGACTGTTTGGAAATTACATTTATGTTGTGTTTGTGTTAGTGTTACATACATTGAAATGTTTATATGTTGAAATAGGAAGATGTGCATTTATTTATAAATATTGTATATACATTAATAACACAGTTTCAAGATTTAATCTGTTACAAAATTGTAGTAAATCAAATTCTATGTTGCTTTGTACAATATTCAAATAAAGTTTTTTTTTGTTTGTTTAAACTTTACACTCTATATATTAGAAATTTTCTTATCCCTAAAAGTATTTTCTAGGCAAGTCACATTTATTTTTTTCATTGGTAATTAATTTTGAACATTGGAATAAAGCAAATTTAAATTAAAAAAAAAAAAAAGTACTGAAACATTTCTATATTAATTCAAAAATTAAAAATATGTTAGTTGATTTCTTTTATAGATTTTTGAAAATTAACATATTCAAATTATAAATTGGGCTTTAAATCTTTCCATTTTCTATCTATGCAAGACAGGATTTTTATCACTAGAAACAAAATCTGAACATGTCTTTGTACATATATTTGTGATTATAAAAGTGTTAAAAACTAATAAAATCCAGTCCCTACCTTGTGTAAGAGTGGTCTGGTGAAAATTATACTACAGAAATATATTGTAGTATCACTAAGATCTTTTTGCCATTATATCATGTGAATTATGAGTTCCATATTGATTATTCATTTATGCATGCAATCTTTAATAACCAGTTGCTATTACTTTTGCTTATTTACTATTATTAAAAAAGATTGAAAACTGCTGGTTTTACAAGAGAGCAAAATAAGCATTGCTTTTTTTTGACTGACTGTAATAAATAATTGTATTAAACTGAAAAATTATATAATTATTAAGAATATAAATTTATTTTGTTTTAGAAGAAATACTAAAATATTATCTCATTTCTTTTTTTTTTATTGTTTGCCAAATCATAAAGTTTATCATTCTATAGTTTAAATAAACTATACAATTTCGTTAGCTTTTAAAAAAGATTTCTATTAAAAGTTAATGAGAATATCCTTAATGTATTAAATACTTTTACATTTTGTTTGTCATGGATTTTATGTGTGCGCATTACATCATTACACCTTATTGTTGATTTATTTTATCACAAAATTATTGTTTGCAATCTGTTAGATGACATGCAGAAACTCCTAAATAAAATATTTTTGTTTGATGTTTTTATATTCTAATTCTGTGATGACATTCTTTTGATCATTTATTGTTCTATATCATAGAACATAACTGATTTTAAAAAATACATGCAAGGGAAGGAAACATTGTGTTGATGGATTTAGTATGTGTTCTTGATAATTTACACTGAAGCATTGTTTTTTTTTTTAATGGTATATGTGAATTGTTTTTTAGATGTTTCCATTTTGGTTGAATGTTCACATAGATCATTTAAGTTCTTAATCATAAACGTGTTCCATATTTAATATTTAAACAGCCTATTGACAATTTGTGAATAATTGAGATTCTGTTGGGATATTTGATATTAAACTATTGTGAGATTTTATTCCTTTTGCCCAGTGGAAAAAAAAAAAGTTTTATTTTGAATACCTCTCTCTCTATATATATATATATATTGTAATGGATAAAGTAGTTTGATATGTAACTTTATTAGAAGGTGCCATTAGATAATAAATCTAGACCTCTTTTCTATACCAACTTAACTAATGAAAGGAAATAAAGCAAGAAATTAAGTTTACTAGCAAAGTCATACACACAAACATACTAACCATACAAAGTTATTTTCCTTTTAAATAGTCCAGTGGTCACTGAGATCAGAAACTTACAGTATTATATGTAACTGAAAGCCATAATTTATAAAAAAGATTCTTCCAACTAATAACAAATCTTGAAGCAAAGAGACAAGTTTACCCAACATGAGTTATATTTAGACACATATATTATATTTAGCATATCAATATTTTATAATTCAAGTTATTACACAAGTAATGGTCAATGATATAAACAAAATAATTTATTTTAAAAAAAAATAATGTTGTTGTAACAGCTATGAATATCTACATTTACGTATCAGAATCAACAAATGCATACATGATTGACAATGCCAAACTAAAACTAGCCATCCTTGATATTAATAATTGGTAATCCAGCAACCTATATACTGAGGGATTATAAGATGAAGCAAGTAACGGCATTAAAAGAGCAACTACACTTAAGACTTCATATGGATATTTAAATAATATCAATAGTATTTCATCATGATAGTTCTACTTACTAAGATATAATGCCATTACCCATGCTCTTATAAAAGTATTTATTACAAAACTAAGTCATTAAAAAATGAAACTATAGGAAATTTATATCTGGTACTAATAATATCAAACCAAACACATTCATTCACACAATATCCAGACTGTCAATACATGCAGCATTAGCCAACTATCATATACAAAATAAATATTCATTAGCAATTAAACCCCATTATAAATTTAAAATTATAATTGATTGTCATTAAATTATATGTGCATTAAATATGTCAGTATATTTTCATAAGTAATAACAAACATTATTTAAATTTCTATCATATTTCGACTATTTCAATATATGTGAAATGACTAATTTAAATACATATTTTCTTACAAGTTATACATTTATACAATGTTTAGAACTGATATCAAGTTAATAGTAATTAATAGTTGTATAAAAATATATATATATCAGAAAGTTTATTTTTTAAAATATATATATTTTCATAAAATATTTATAAATTTATTTTATTATGTTTTGTTTACCAGTAAAAGTTTTGTTTTCCTTGGCAATTGATCCTACAAATGATAAAAGGCAATTAACATAAGCAGATGATGCTCATTATGGCAATCCATTTTTAAATATAGACAGAAGATGGGCTTGAACGAAGTTGAAAAAAATTTTTTTTGCAGTAGTTGATGGTTATAAAGTACTCCTATTCATTGTAGATGAAGATATGGAAGAATAGATTATTCATTTGAAGATTGAGTTTCCATTTCTGGGGCAAAAACTATCTATTTAGAAATTTATTTTAAAAGTTTTAAAATTCAATGTTTTTCTTTTTTAAAAAACCACAATCTATTTCCCCTGTTCACCTGATCAAGAAATCATTCTTGGCAAAGAGCCAACAGAACAGTAAATCATTCTGTAGGTTAACAATATTTAATAAAAATGATATCAGTTTTTTTATAATTAACAGTTTAAATTCAACAATTGATTTCAATACAAAATGATACTTTGTATAATAATAAAAATTATTGCCTTTTTTTTTAAATTATAATTTAATAAAATAAAGTTTTATTTAGATAAAGAGTGCATAATGTGTTTATTAATAATATTTTAAACACATTCAATGAAGTCACATTTTCCCATCATTATATAAAATTTCTTTTCCATACATTTAACATATACATCAATGAAATATATTCCTATGGAATATATCAATCAATATTTTAAACAAAACTATTTAACTTGTTTTTTTTTCTTTCAAAAAAGAAAATGGATGCAGTATAACATTTTTTAAAAGTGTTATCATATGATATAAATCAAGGATGGGGAACCTTTTTTCCCCAGGACCATTTGGATTTTATAATCTCATTTGTGAGCCACTCAACTTAAAAATTAGTCTGCTACATTTGATAAAAAATTTAATTAGTTTATCTCTGATAGAATAAAGTAGAATTATTATAAAGGTTGGAGAAAAAAAAAGATGTAGTTGAGATAATAAATGTTTTACTTAACTCTTAATTCAGTATTTACACATAAATTTGCACTGTACTATGTGTGTGTGTGTGTAAATAGAAATTTCATATAGGCTATTATATATACATTTGTGAAAATGTCTAGGGATCAAATTGAGAACTTTCAAGGGCTGACATTTCCACCCCTAATGTAAATAAAAGAAAATATCAAAATTTTATCAATATAAAAAAAAATAACCCATCAATGTGCCAAATATGTACATCCTATAGGAATTACATTTTCATTCTCAGTGAAAATTTATATTAATTCCATTTCCTTTCCTCCCCTCCCTCTCCTCCTTTTGTGCTCACCAATGATTAACAAAAGTATACATAAAAAAAATCCTTATCTTCAGTATGAAAGGAACCCCCTCCCCACCATATTTTAAAAAATTATGTCATCAAATAAATATTTTATTACTCAATGCAATTTTTAAGTTTTTTATTCACATATTATTCTTGAGGTAATTTGCAATTATAAGATAAAACTTCAATACTCAATCTTTGTAAATAAAAACAAGACATGGGGCAATTTCACAACTACTAAATTTCTCTTATTATTCTTTAAATTTTTAATATATACTAATGTAAGATGTTGGCATATGTGGTTGAGCACAGTCAACATAGAGTACAGGACTTGAAAGTTAAAGGTTCCTAGATTAAATGTCATTCATTACTTTGACCATTGCATATTTTAGTTTATATGATAGATGTCTATAGGAATCAGATCTCAAATCTGAGTATTTTTTTTCCATTTTGAAAAATCATATCCAAGTCACATGTCCTTTTAGTCACCTGACTATCATAATTATAGACAAATGTGTGGGATTTATATTATGAACAAACAAATATTAAAAATAAAAATTAATATTAAATAAATTAAGTAATATCAATTAAACATTCTATTATCAAATCAATTTTGTTGGTTTTTAATTTAAAAAGTTTTTCACACATTGAGTTACATCAATTAATTAATGTTAATTTATTTATTATTATAAATATTTATGCTAAAATACAAAAAAGGAGTATTTATCCACACACTTTTGTTAAATACATTAAAATATCAAATACATTCTTTATTTGCTGTACTAATAAAAAATTATATTTTTCAATGTATGTCTGCTTTAATTAATTTGGATTATTTTTTTTTAAAAAAAAATAATAACTAGAAATTTTTATTTAAAAAAAAAAGTTTACTGTAGTAAATTGGTGAAAGGAAAAAAAAACCCTTGAGATGCTCAGTTGATAAATTTTTATCATTTGCATATTGCATAAAATTATAATTTTATATAAATATATACAATACATTTAAGACAGAAAATATTTTAAAATATATTCAATTAGATAATGAAATTAATAGTTAATTATAATATTTAATATTTACATTCGATAGAAACCAGAAGGGTAGCAGGGAGGGCCTATTATTAAAATTGTTTTAATTAAGATACTGTATTGAACATATATCTCTAGGAGATATTTTAAGATATGTGTTGAATTTATTAATATTTGCATTTAATTTTGATTTAATTTTTTTGTAGCACATTGGTGCTTTAAAGATGCAGGAAAGTTACTTCAACTAATAATAGAATTCTTAATAATTTAGATCCTCTCCTAAAGTTAGCTGAAAACATATTTTTTTATTTTGTAAAACAAAATCATATAAATACCATGTAAAATAGTTACTAATGAAGCATTGTAAAGAGTATCAACTAAAAAAACAAATTAAAAAAAAAAATTCACACATCATATATTTAATTTTTATCAAAATATACATCCAAAGAAAATAAGATGTGGATCAGATGAAGAAAGCATTGGTAATAGGCTTTATGAGATAATATAAAATAAACAATGCAAACAACAAAGCATAACATTACTGAAAATGATTTTTATTTTAAAAATGAAACTATTATAAACATAGAAGGATCTTCTATGAATTATGAATCTGCTTGCATTCTCACAATCCAATATTTGAATTTAGATCAGATGAATCTTGGACACTTTTCTGGTTAAAAGTAGGCCTAATTTTTTTTCATTCTTATAGCCATTTCATAATTAATTTATCAGCAAAATGAGCATCTTGCTATTAGTTAAAATAATGGTCCTAGATTAATTTGGATTGGTCATATTAGTAATATTTGTGAAAATAAAACTACCATTATAATGTATTCTTCACTATTGATAAAGTTAGTATTCTGTTTATATTGTACTATACCTATTGTTTATTTTTTTAGGTTTATAATGAAATTGTAAGATATGCATTGTTAAGCTATTGCTACTTGTCAATATGTCTAACAAAATTGTTACTCTTGGATGGCTAAAGAACCAAAAATGCTGATTAATGATATTATAGCAGCATCAAATTATTCTCACATAATACAAAAGATGGTTGTTAAGCAATGAGAAGCTACTGATGGAGATCAATTGCTTAATAACTCTTTGGAATATGAAGTCTGCTTTCAATTGTAGATTAATATATTATATAAGTATATATCACCATAAATAAGATATGGTTATTTTATATATATATATTATCTTTATGAAGGCTCTTCTAATAGCAACATATATTTATTAAATGTCTGAAAAATTATTTTGGAATTTAAAGCAGTTACATATTATCTATTTATAATATCAAATTTTAATAAGCATTACATGCATATATGTTTGCTGATGATTGCTGGACTTCCCACGTGCATTATGCTTACCTGCCAACACTTGTTTGTTAAGATCTTCAACAAACTTGCCTATTGATTTGTTATAATTTGCATTTTATGTATTTATTTGGAAAATAATCACTGATTTTATGTTACACAATAGTTGAAACATGTATAAAAGGATTTTCAGAATTTTGTTTTCTTTTTTATATACTTCTATTGTCCCTTGATTTTATTCAATGTTTTCCAAGTGTATCTGGCTATTACTCTACTCTATAAATCATTCTGTTTCTCAAAAAATGAAATTACTATTTTGAGAAGCATTTGTTTATGCTAGGCTTAAATATGTATATTTTCAATAAATCTTTCTCATTTAATAAACAATTTAATCTATTACCTATCAGTATTAAACAGATTACACCATTTTGGCTCTCTTTATCTATTGTTTTTAAAAAAAAAAAATCAGAAAAAATTATCATAGTTAGTAAAAGTTCTGGAACATTAAAATATCATTATTTCATAAATAGATTATTATTAATTTTAATATAATTGATTTGATCTAAAATAAAGTTTAATTAATGATAATTCATTAAAACTTATGCTATTTGCTTACTAGTATAATTTTAAAGTTTTTTTCCCACTTGGAAGATTAATTATAGTTTTGTGATTTATCCTGATTTGGAAACCTTACTCACATATTCAATATTTTATTTGTGTTTAGTATTGGCAAATGAACCAGGAATTTTTATTTACCAGGAAATGAAGCTACTATCAAGCCAAAATGTAATTCATTCTTATAAATGTAGTTATTTTTTATACTTCCTGTAAATATATTAAATAATGATTTTTGTCACATGTTGTCCTGTCTATATATACACATGTTATCTTCTATTCTCATTGTTAATATCAGTGTCTTAAAACCAGGAGTTGTTTATCCAAACTCAAATTTTCACACATATTTTAGTTATATTGCATTCAGTATAAGATTTTCTAATGAGTAGTCTCTTATTAAGTCAAACATTTATTATTATTTAGTTTTCATTTAATATCTTGTACAGCTTATTTTCTTTATCCCATAATTATATTATAATTAAGTGAAAACATTCATTTTTTTAAATAAAACTATTTTCTAAATAGTCAACTGAGGCAATATGTTTATTAAAAATGACATGTTTTAAGTAATGACAGGTGACTTAATAAAAATTTACATATTACTAGGGCTATATCTCCTCTCACAAAATTAGTCTTTATGTCATTTTTTTCTCTAGTCCAAATTTATCCATGTGGAAAAATGCATATTTTTCTTTATTATAGAAAATTTTCATTAAAACATTTTCATACTTGGCTGAAAAATTTAATTAACATCATTATTATAGAATATAGATGATAACCTTTAATGTCATAATCGTTCAAAGAATTAAAGCCCCATTAACTAAATTTAATTATACATGATTATTCAACATTTTATGTTCTTTCAGGATTCAGTATAGTTTCAAACTTTAATTTTAAATCAAAATGTAAACATAAAACATGGATGGATAACTTTTAGAATATTTTTTCAGCTGTTGCAGTGGATGGATTTGATGACTGCTGCAGTCATTTTTACCATCATAATAATAAAATTAAATAGAATAGCTAGGCAAATCTTTTTTTATATATATAATTTCCTTTATTGTTTTTTTTATCTACCATTTATATTGTTTTTACTTATGCTAATCATCAAAAGTATGTTTTAATTAACCAATTTATCTGTTTTTCAAGATTAGGGAATATCGATTTAAAAATATGTTTATTCAAAACAATCAAACTCAAGTTTTTTGACATTTAAAAGAAAATTGATTTTACTTCATCATATAACCATTTCTAATTTTAATATTTTAAAGTAAAATCATGCATATTTTATTTTTAAATATATGATTTACCTGGTTATTCTTTTATTTCAATCACAGTTTTTTAAAGAATGAACTGTTACTTAACATATACATTTTTACAAAATGTTTTGTGTATGTATATATATATATATCTATTCATTCACTTGAAAATATTTAAAATATGGCATCCATAATCCATTTACAAACATAAACTTTTATTAATTTCTAAAATAATAAATTACATTAAAAAAAACAAAGTTGATAAAATAAATTGTATTAATTTTTTCAGAATTCAGAAAGCTCTTTTATTTGTCTGTTTGGTGATTCTTCTTACTGTAATTGAATATATAATGTATTGTTTCTTAATAACTGATTCCCTTAGGCTGACAATATATTAGAATGACAAAAAATTTAATTCAGAGATTTGTTTTGATTTTTATCAAGTATCACATTTTTAAAATCACTAATTATAATTAAAAATATTTATAAAATATTGAGTTATCTAGAATCACATTTTATATCCATATCAAGTGCTGTGAGGTGAAAGAATTGCAGTTTGTATTTGATTCCTTATTTTCTCTAGAGGAAAGTTTGGAATGAGTTATTTTTTATTAAATAGAAAAATATAAAAAAGGTTTAATATGAATTATAATTAATCTTATTGATAAATAAATTTTAAAAAAATTAAAAGTATAGATAATATATTGCAAATATTTTTTGAAGCAAAATTTAATAAGATAAAGATATAATAATATTTTAAGATGAATTTTTTTTTAAATCTAACTTTTGAGCCAATTAGTTTTTATAACATATAAGAAAACATTTCATATGCAGATACTTTAATATTGAATTTTCAAATTAATGTGTTATACTAAATGCATTTAATTTTAAAGTAGCAAAAAATAATCTACAGTGTACATCTATTGATTCAAAAAGTTCATTATTTCAACATAAAATCAGTACTTTAATGTTTGTATATTGTAATGATCAAAGTAGAAGAAAGTAAAGGAAAATACGATTTCAACTATGATTACATAACGTAGAATGACAATGATGTAGATAGTAGACTCTAAAAAGGGAATTGCTTCAAGACTTAGGATTTGTACTCCTTTTTGAGGTTCACCTTTAATGAATCCTTTGGGTTATAATATAATGATTGTTAGGATAGCATTCATTTATCATCTGATAATTTGGCACCTCCAAATTAACATCTTGCTTGAAGAATATCATAATCCCATTTCCTTGAATATCTTTGTTTAGATTAAAACATACAATTTAATTAAAATCAAATAAATAGGCATAAAATACTAATCATGGGATCAGTTTTTCTTATTTTCATCCACATTAAAGATAAACCAGTACACATGCTATTGCAAAACCAAGTTAAATCATTGACAAGGATCTATTAGGCTCTCCAATTTATTAATTAATTTAAAGATATTCAATGACATAGGATAGATATACATCATAGTTTAAATATCTAATTAATATATTACTAATAGTAAAAATAAAATAAAACAGAGATATACAAATATGATGATCTTTAATCTCTTCTATTCATAATGACTCATGGCTTATCTTGGTTTCAATATTATTCTTGCATATAAGATTCTTAGGATCTTAGTACAATAAAATCATTATGTCTGGGTTTTTATAATGTAATAATAATTATATGAATTTTGTATTTGGTTTATTCATTAAATTTATTTACGATAACTTCTTTGATTCATGTTTATTTATTGATATCAGTAACTATGCTATTCATATTAATTTTAATGAAGATAGCTTTTATTAGGCTGAGATTTTAAGATTGCGATATAGACAAGTAGGACAATAGTCTTTCATTCATTTGTTTATCTTGCATGGACAGGCATATAGAAAATTAAAGCTTAACATAATAAATTTTGATAGCATGATTCTATCAGCTTTAGTCACAATTATAAATGAGAACATAGTTGTTGTCAGGAGCTCCTATAATGATTAGAACTGCTTTAGTGTAGCATGGCCTTTGACATTATATATTTTTTAATACTATAGATGACTTTCATGTAGACAGGTTCCTGTGATTTCAGTTGTTATATATATGCTTGACTTTGAAGTGATATTTTCTTATTTCCATGGCTATCATAATTATCCTTCAATTCATTACAACTGACTAATGGACTACATTCATGGTCATCATAATCTCTACTTATTTAGTTTATGGTTTTAATGAGTTATATTCATCATCATTAACATGAAGGGTAACTCATGTATAGACTATATTAATTGCTTTTATAGTCTTTTGATTCTGTGATCATTATTAGTTCAAATATTAACTTTATATAACTCAATCTCAGAGTTGACATAAGTTTTCAACTAGAATTGATTATTTCATTATTTCTGACAAATACTAGGCTGAACAATTTAGTTGCTATTTATTGTGTTTAATACACAATCTCTCAATCTTTTAGATGCATTCATACAACTAGAATAACTATTATTATGTTATTTCATTTTTAACATGGCACTATTAAGAAACAGTACCTTTTTAAAATTTTTATCTTATCTATTCAACAGAATTATACTTAAATTTAGTTATCATAAACTTATATTTATGTATGATAACTATCTCCATTCCTCAATCTGTATACATACATTTATAAATGTTTGCCATATTTACATACAAATATTTGCTATATTTATAGATGTTGGTCTTTTAAAATCATATTTTTATGGGAAAAATTTCTTCCCCCTTTAATATTTATCTATTTTACAATATCATATTGATTTTGTAATTAGTATGGTAAATCTTTTTTTTATTTATAAAATGGTTAAAATTCTTTGATTTAGTATATGCTATCATTTCATTTTAACATGATCAATATTATATAATTTCCATCTTTAATTAATAAAAATCATTCTCGTTGGGTTTATTGATATATGTACTCTTCTGTTTATTACATTTTGATTTTAATTGAAAAAAGTGTTTATTATATTTTTTTCTACATTTTTATTAGAATCATGGATATTTTAAAATTTCTTCAGTTTTTTTAATTTAGGATTTATATGCATTTTATTATATTTGTAGTTACTAAATAGTTAATTTGAATATGGGTGAAGTGTTTTGTTTTCTGCTGGCTTTACATTGACACTACAATTAAAATAAGTAGATTTAATATATAAGGTTTTCTTAGTATTTTGTCTGACAAATATTTACATATACATATCTTTAAATTGCAGATATCATTACTTTAAATATGCCTGTTTATAATGAAACACAATTTCTAATAAGTTTACCTTAGCTCATTATATGATTAATCCTCTCACTGGCTACAGTAGTTTTTTAACTTAAACACTACACATTGTATAATGATACCACTCATTAGAAAATTATTATTTTTATGATATAATTATGATTCCAAATGGGTATTTAAAAGAAGTGAAACAAATAAACATGATTTACCTTGAGTGTTTTGTCATCTGCATTATTATCACTATAATTATTAATAGCTTCAGATCTTAAACCACTAAACATCACACGATCACCATTTCTTATGTTTGCTCATAACTTATTAAAACAGGCAAAACTCTCCATACAGTAGTGCTACTTAAGCCACAAGCTAGAAACTAGTCAGGATATTGGATGAGTAGACACTAGATAGGGATTTTATGCACAAGCTTTCTGGCATCCATTGATTACTCTGGCTTGCACTGGATGGCACTGTTGTATGGAGAGTTTTGCCTGTTTTAGCTTCAGATCTTCCTAATTTTTCTAAAATATGTTAGGAATCTTTTCTCTAAGTATGGATTTATAAGTAATTTAGACTGATTATTTAATTTATATATATATATTTTACAATATTGTGGACAAAGAAGTTATATTGAATATTTGACCATTACAGTTAATTTTGATAATGCTTTAAAAAAAGTCCAAGCATTGACTTTTGTTTGATAACTTAAAATTTTTATATAAAATGAATGAGTTGTCAGTTGAAATATTTAACATTTGAAAGAAAATTGCCATTGACCAACATCTTATTTTAATCTGCAATCATGTCCACTTTTCTAATGTTTGAACTTGGCTGTGAAAACTTTATGCAATACTACCACACAGAAAGGCAGTACTGCATAACATTTTCATAGGCATGGTAATTGAGTTCATTTGACTGCATTTTTTTTTTTTAGAAAAATTACAATCGGGTGTTATAATAAAATAAATTTGATTTTATTATTCTAAGAATTACTTACCTAATATTTATATTAAAAAGTAGAAAGAAAAAAATAATGGATCACAAAGAACTGAGAAACAAAATTACTTATGTTTAGATTACACATAGTACAATATCAGCAAACTTAAAAAAACCCAGCATAAAAACTTAGACTATGTGAGGCGAATTCAAATTAATTTTTTTTTTTTGTAAAATAGAAATGTAAGAAGGTATTCAGATGGATATCTGTTTAGTTTAAAAAAATTATATTAAATTAGAATATTTGAAAATTGATAGCAGTATAATATATCACATATAGACGTTGAGGGTTCTGAAAATGAATCTTAATTGTATTTTAATATTTAGTTTTTTTTTTAAATATGATAATGAATATTCACAAGTTTCTTTTTTTAATTATTATTTCTTGAATGATGCAGACAATGCAACAATAGATTTGAATGATTTTTATTGTGTACACATTTTTTTTTTTTCATACAGAGCTTGACTATTATATGATCTCCTTATTGTTAGCGCTTGTGATAATAATGTTATATTTTTTACATTTCTGTAGGATATTGACATTTCATAATTTGTATATTTTTATTTTTTGTGAATTACATATCACTGCAAGTTACTGAACAGTTTTTATTATATTTTGCTGTATATCAATCATTCCTATGGTAAAGCTTTATAAAATTTTGCTGAATTTCTTTTAACTTTATATGCCAAAATCTTCACTGTCTTATTTACAAATGGAAGACAAAATTTCCTGGTCATTTGTTTGTTCTGTTTATAGGTAGCTTAGTGACATATTTCTTCTTTCTTGATGTTTTACTTTATTTAGTTTCAAAGGGAATTTATTCAGCAAAAAAAAAATACAGATAAACAATACCAGATAAATCGTTGAGATTAGATTTATATAGGTAAAGAAAAGTAACAGAAATTGGTAAAAGAATCAGAATGATTTATTAATAATGATGAAAACAAGAGATAAGCATAACTCATTATAAGTTGGAAATCTATTGTATGAGGCTAAGATGCTGCATAGATATATATCTGGTGGTGAGATTTTTTTGTCTTGTTTTGATTATTTCAAATTTATTTTTGAAATTGTTTGAGTATCTTCTACTATTACTATTATAGAGAAATGTGCACCTTGTGCCTCATAGTGCATAGAGTATAAATGCAGTAATGCTGACTTCTGCAAAGTTTGCAAATAGGAATGATTGTATGAATGAGTGAATGATGCTGTTCTTTTTCATATGTTTTGTATTCATGTAAATTCTGCCAGGTTGTAGAATGATAAATCTTTGGAGACTTTTTTTTTTTTTAATGTTATGGTGAACTAATGTTTTTGTTTTTTAATGCATACAACTAATAATTAATCCACTGACAATTTTTATTAAAAATAAAATAATCAAATGAAGTTATTATTTAGGGATTGATAGGAAGTTCAAGGACCAGAAGTAATAGAACTAGGTATGATCTTTGCGTCTTAAACTCCAAACTTCTATCACTCTGCCACTGCACCAAATCACACAGGAAATAACTCTTACTCTGGATAGCTTCAGGCTACTCGCATTTGATGGTTTTTAGGTATTTTAATGTTATTTTAATTTAATTTTGCTATATCTATCAAGTTAGTTGGTCCATCTCAAAATATCCTGATTTTTGATACATGTATTGCTAAACAATTTGTTAGCTAAGTCATAGATTTCCAGATAAAACTTTTTTTTTGTTAATTAAATCAATTTTCCTAATGCTTTTAAATTTACATTTATAGAACAGTTAAAATTTTTTAATTCAGTCAATTTTACCATTTATATTTAATTTTAATTGAAATGCTGCCTATTTTGACTCTATAATGTATTAATGATTTTTCTGTTGTATTTCTGCATAACTTTGTTAACTTCATAATGCTTAACCTTTAATATTAAATTGTGCCCAAATTTAATCTTTAATCTTTAAATGAATATTAATATTAAATTCTTATATCATATTATAGTTAATTTGAATTATTATTTATTTTAATGATCGACTAACCGTATTTATTTCATATAATTGTCTAATCTAGCTCTCATCTTAGGCTTAGGTCCGAATTTCTTTCTTATTTCGTATAAATTAAATTGTATTTGTATGTTTATTGCATTCACTTCCCTATCTGTATACATATATAGGTACTATGAAATGATTATTTCAATGTATTTATGCTTTGTTATTTTTCATACTTTAACAGGGCTATTTATAAAACCAATTCAACTCTAGTTGTTTGTTAAATACAACATAACAATGTTTTTTCTAACATCAATATTCATGTTTATTTTCAAAGAAAGAACAGATAAATAGTTATTGCTAAAGTTATGATTATTGGATTTCCTGTAAAGCATAATTTATTATTTTCTTATTGGAATTTCTAGATGTAATTAAAGAAAGACTAATAGTAATAAAATTGTGATTACATTACAGTACCTCTGCAGAGTTGAGAGAAAAAAGACTTAATTCCTTGCTGGAAATGGGGGTGGGTTAGAGACTTTAAAGCACATGTTGACATGAATAGTAAATTTTAACTAAAGATTACTGGAAATAATTTGATCAGATTTGGATTTTTATACTATACATGAAATGACTATTATAAACAATTTGTTTAGCCAGAAAAATCACTATGAAGGAACATGCACATTCTTAACAATGGTACCTAGTAAACTACTTTATACTTAGGAGTCAGAATACAAAAGAAGTTCATATTTCACATGCACTTAAAAGTGCACATTATTTGATAGATTATAGACTGTTCTGCTCCAAGATTAAAATGATAATTATACTAAAAAAAAAAAACAGGTTCTATTCCAATCATATTCTTGAGAATTTGATTACCATGCTAAATTTCAACAGCCATTAAACCCTAAAATTGTTAATTTGGATTTTGAGTTATGGAATTCTTGTAAGGAGTGTATAATAGATACAAAGTATTTCTCTTATTATTGATTTGATTAAAAGGAAATGTAACACTTTATGCTGATCAAAATAATACATTGAACGTGGAGCTTCATAATGTTATAGTGATTTAAAGGCAGAAGTTCAATAACTGATATGAAAGCTGAAAATTAAAACTGCAAAGGTAATACATGCATTCTCTGATCGGTCATTGTAGATCTTTTTTGGTATATTGAAAGTAAAATGCAGACCTAATAAAGATTGTTATAATTCTAGTACATCCATTAAGGTAATCTCTAAAATAAAAATCAAATAGTTGTATTATTTGGGAGCACCAGAAGTGACTAAATTGGAGCCATACTCCATGAGCTTGAGATCCAGAATTTGATATTCCAACATTGCATTAAGCCACATAGAGCAATTCCTTATATGATGAAATGATAAATTGGAATAGGTAGAAGCAATATTTGAAGATCTTTTGAATAGTGAAACAGGAATTTAAATAATAAATTTTTAATAATATATTCATTATGTTTATTCAAATAGAGTTGGACAAACATGTTTAATTTAATGAAGTTCATATGTTAGCTTTAAAAATAATAGTAATTTTTAAAGGAATATATTGATTCATGACATTGGGCCACATGATCTTAAAGATGCTGCTAATGTTTCAACTTTTAAAAATAAAGGGGATAGAGTATACTGCAGTAATTATAATTGAGTATTATCATTATCCACTATAGTGAAGGCATTTACAAGAATTTTGTTGAATAAATTGCTTTCCTTTGTAGATGAGTGATTGCTAGAGTCTTATAGTGATTTTAGAGTCTCAAGCACTATAAGTATGATTTTCATTGTCAGACAAATGCAAGAAAAGTATTGTGAACAAAAAAATGATTTACATATTGTTTTTATTGATTTGGTTAAGGCACTTGATTCTATTAATTGAACAGGTTTGCAGCAGTAGTTGAAATGGATTGTCCATTAAAGTTTATTTGCATTATATAGTTTGTACATGATAGAATGAGAGAAAATGTTAGTACTACAGTGGAAAATTTGAAGAGTTTGTAAGGAAAACTGATTCCTGTTTGTAGACAACTTTGTAAAGCAGACATTAAGATGGGATATTTAATTTGAACTGATTAAAAAAAACTCCTTATTCCTAGCTTCTGCATTTGCACCATGCTGATGATTGATTGGCTTATGTTTTTAAATTCAAATGGTAGTCTGCAGATTATTCATAATATTTTGAATTGCAACATAAAGAGTTTGATTTAGTAATTAAGATTTTAAAAAAACTCAACTCCTATGTCAGCCAGTGATAGAAGAACATTTTTTTTACTAATTTTTAGCCTAGGTGTTTTCTAATTTAAAAATGTGACCCAATGTAAATATTTTGGTAATTTGTGAATATAGATGTTGAGGCAGTCTCCAATATGCTACTGTAAAGATAAGATAATTCATCACAGGGAAATTAGTACTGCTGTGAAATTACATGTATATAGAGCTGTTACTTTATCTCATTTATTGTATGAAATTGAGTCTTATCTCCATTATGTATGCAGGATACTGAGTAGAATTTTAAAAATATAATGGCAAGATCATTAGACCAGTCAATAAATATGTTCTATAACTTGCTGAATGTGATAGTATAAAATTCATTATTGTAAAATCATATCTTTGTTGCATTAGACATGTGAAACAAATGAAAATTTAAGACTAAAAAAATATTTAATGGTGAACTTGAATGTGATTTTTTTTTTAAATGGCAGATTCTTGTTTTATATTGTAATGAATATCTCAAAGACATTCTAAAGAAGTGCAATGTTGATTGTTTTCTTTGAGAAAATATGGTTGAGAATAAAGAATAACAGAGAACTATAATTTTTATAAGATTTTAAAGTCTTTCACAAACAAAAATTTGCAGCAGAGATTAAAAGACATCATAGCAAAATATTAAACAGAATAATGGATTAACATGTTCCATACATGGACATTCATTTGTAAAATGATTGCAAAGTTTATCCCTATTGTATTTTTATTATTAAAACAATGAGATTCTTTGAATCAACAGAAACATCCTGAAAATTATTTTTTGTTATTATAAAGTTATTCTGTGTATTTTGAACAATAAATATATTGGTTCATCATTAAACTTAGATCCAATTAAGTAAACAAAATTTAACTGACCAAAGCAAAATAGCCAGAGATTATAAAATGAGATAGATAAAATTAAGATTCTTAAATTTGTTTTTTACATTATATTGTAAACACAATAATCTAAAATCAAATAATGTCATTGTATTTTATCTGCCGGATTAGTGGAAAACATTTTAAGAAAAATTATTTTGATGAAGTTTTGGAAATCTATCTGTTTAGCATTTTATCAAACATTTTTTGTGATGATAATGGTAAATTGGTAATACAGCTTTGCAATAGATCAACTCAGGTCTGTTCATAGATGAACACTGAAAAAAGGCAACATTAGTCTAGGTTTCCAAATATAAAGTAGTGGTGATTTAAACATTTCCATTCTTTTTTTAATTCTCTAGCTGAAGATATTTAAATACCATTTATCATTTAATATTGGATGGTTAGTTGAGATGACTGTTTGGTGTCTACCGGAGGGGTGTGTGGGTGTTGAAACATTCATGTTTCCTTAGCTAGGATTTAAACCCAGATTATAGTTATGCAGATAAGTGAATTACTATTACACCATAAAACAAATGACCAAACAAAGCTTTCATATATTAAGCTCATTTAATTCCAAGCCTTGTAATAGGAAAAAAAATTAAATGTAGTAGAGAAAAATGTTAATGCTTAACTGATTTTAATAATTTAATTTATTTCATTCATCACTTTTTATTTCAATGGCCCCTTTTTTTTCATTGCCTCAGTCACTTTTAAAATGAAATATTTTACAGAAATATTTCTCCAAAGAAGTCACCTATCTAAGATATTATTATATAAAAATTGAGAGTGCTGGATTCTTTCAAACAATTGTATGTTATGTAGCGAATTTTGAATTATTTTTTTTGGAAAATTTGTTGCTGTCCACAATCAACTTACTGTAGTTTTAGTTTTGTCCGTTAATAGTAGTTTATTTGGTGATTTTATTTTTGTCAATCAAATAGTTTGACTGTAAACTAAGTTAAGTTTTTACCGATTTTTTAAAAAAAGTTTATTGTCAGTTGTAAAAAGTTTCTTTTTATATAATACTTTATGTAGAAAAAAAAATATATATTTACATGTCATTTTCCAGCTGTTTGATTTGAATAAATCAAGTAATCCCTTCCCCTATCTTGGATATATTTATTTCATCATAGTTATGATTCATCAAATGCAAGCAGTATGGCATATACAAAAGAAACAGTTGAAAATTTTAAATATATAATCATAAATATTTGTACATTTTGTAAGCTGAATTCTAAATTCATAATGTAAATATAAAATTCTTCCTTGATTCTAAAAGTATTAGTAATAGCTAGATTAGTTACAAACTTTTGTTTAATATGCTTAGTTTTATTGTATGAACCAACCGGAAGTAAAACATTTTTTATGTTACTCCAAAAGCATAAAATTATTATAGACACAGATATATAAGCCAGTGTGTTTCAGTTATTACAGTCTTTAAATGATTTTTTTGTTTTTGAAATAAAGTCTAGTAGAAAAAGAATCATTTGTTTACAAATGAAATTTTATCACGTTTAGTTAGATTTTTTTTTTTATCATTTTAATTTTTGTTTTTACATTATATTTTAATAAATTTGAATTATTTTATATTTTACTGATTTAAACTTTTAATGATTTTTCAAGTCAGACTTTTTAATATATATATATACTTTCAGTTCTAAGGCAGATGTGGTTGTTCAGTTAGAAGAAATAAATCCTTGATCAAATCATAATACGATTTGATCATTAACGTTCTAATTTGCTCTTGTCTGTTGCTCTCATTTCACTATTTTGGCTTTTTATATATTTATAATTAAAAAATTAAGAGTAATGGTTATATGTATGTATTTTCACGCCTTCAAGAAAAAGAATAATTCGGCACATAATTAAAATTAATTTTTGTTAATTTGTTTAGTGAAGCACTTAAACCTTTTGTTTTCTTATTCTTAATTCATCATTTAAATTTAATATAATCTTTAATCAAATGAAGTCATTGTTTCTTCATTAAATAATTCAATTTATACTTGAGAATTAATTTGCAAACTGATGTGTTGTAATTTTGTTTGAAACTCATTAGTTGAATGTAATGTATATCCAATTATTGAATTATAATTTAAAATGTTATCACATTTTAAAATATTTGCTTAATGATAAAATTATGACCATATTTAATATCGGGTTTTTTTTTTTCAGTAATGGTAATAATTGCATTTTTACGTTTTTAGAAGAGTCAAAGAATATTAAAAACAAATGGCAAGTAAAATAAACAAATGATTGCACTTATTAAATTTAAAACAGCCATGATAATTAAAATTGTTTCCCCCCCCCTTTTTTTCAAATCGCCACTATTTTATTATTTACCTACAATGGGAATGGTCAAAGAGTTGGATGATAGATAAACGACAAGTCTAGATATTTTACTATTACATTCTATCATAGAGATGGTGAGTTGAAAAGAACAATAAAAATAAATATGTATGAAAAATAATAATATAGTTAGTTGCTTAGGAGATCAAGCAACATCTGAACAACCAAGTTCCTTCAATTGACTCATATGAGATTTAACACAGCATCTCTAGCTCTGAGCTCCTTCCTTTACTACTGACTTTAATTGTAGAAAACAAAATGTGCTATATAAAACTTGACACCTGATAATATAAAGGCTTTTTAAATCATTCAGTAGGACTAGTATAAAATAAGGAAAGAGAATAACAAGTAATGTCAAGTTACCATAATTATCATGAATTATAAGTAACTTATATGCTACCTAAAAATATTTATATGAGAAAAAAAAGTTAATATAGATAAATAAACAAGTCATTAACCATGTTTCTAATATCTTAACAAACCAGAAAACAGATTTGAGGACTAAAAAAATATTTCTGGTCCTTATAGTAGTGACAATCATTAATGATGACAGTAACAATAATAATAATAATCAGAATAATAATAATAACATACTTCTTTTTGTATTGGGGATATTTTATTATGTTAGCAATATTGAAAATGTAAAATATATTTGTTTGTTTTTTTAGAAATTTTTGAAAAGATATTTTTTAAAAAAAAACCACTATATTCTCATATAATCATTATCACTAGCAGTGCCTTATAAATATGGCCATTTATATTCTAGTAGAAACAAAAAAAATACCAAACTGAAAAACCAAAATGAAGAAAATAAAAAAATGAAAAGATTGGGATAAGGATTGTTGTGAATATAGTTAGTTAATATACGATGCATTAATAACTTAAGGTCTGCCATTCCTAACTTAACATAAAGTCTTTTTAATGCTCTTATCTTGGGTATTTTTGCAAATGTCAACACATGCTCTTTTATTTTGTATGTATGATGGTACACTAGTTGCTTCTGTTATGTAATGAGCATGCCAATAGCTCTTAACAAGCATTTCGGAACATCCCTATTCCCAGAATGGTTTTTAGCTCTGGCTTTCGTCAGTGAAGCATTAGGATACTCAAGCATTAGATTTAAAATACCAGGGCAAGCCCAGTACTTTCTCTAATGTTTAACTATTAAATAGGAAATCTGAAATTTTCAGACTTCCATGTCTTCAAATCCAGCTATTTAACTTAAATAGCCATATGGGACTGAATTAAGTTCAGATACACCATATATTAATAGCTTTAGCAATATAAAATTATCAAAGCCTTAAAAGCAGTAATAATAATTGCAAGGAAATCAAGTCATATATCATGTGATTTAATTTAATAAGCTTGTATTACAAATGTTATATAATGAGCGTGCCAATAGCAATATTATTTTTAATCTTAATTAGTTGTTAACTTTTTCTATCAACAGAAATAATTTTAATAAAGAGAGATATAGCAATGAAGTCTTTCGGTATAATAAATTATAATTTGCATGGTAGAAACTTGAACATATTGATTGCCCACTAGATATTAGAACAAATTCTACCATTTTAAGGAGTGAGTTACCTTGGTTACAATATATATTACAAAAATTTACTTTTGTCATTTGGTTCCCGAGTAGAAAAATTCTTTACTGAATAGCAGTATGTGATAAACACATTCATTAACCCCACAAGTCAGAAAACTTGTTAAGTTTCACAATGTTTAAACTTATAATTATTTTGTCTTATCTAATACTGTCTTATTTATTCCTTTTTCTGAAAAAGAAAATAAAGTATTTCCTGGAGAACATGGTATATCAAAGAAAATATTAAAAGCATATGTGTGCTATGAGTAAACTCTATCACAATTACTTCAAAGTGAGATTAAAAGTAATGAGTATCTTTGGCAACAAAATTTTGCAGGAGATAAAATACACAAAGTATTCTAGGAAAAACAACAACACATTTTTATAAATGGAGAAATAAAAAAAATATTTATTCGAAGAGTTTTTGTAAATGAAAAATAAATTAAGTGCAGAATTTTGTTAAAAGATAAGTCACACACATTTTAAAAGACCTGCAAATAAGAAAATGGTTGGAATTGCTGCAGTCAATGAGATGTTGTTATAGTTAGCCAAAAAATTTATGTTGTGTATTATAAAAATATAAAATGCATATATCTTTCATAAAATAACCAGCTAATATAACTTTTGACTTTTCAAGAGGCAATTGTAAATATTTTGATCAGCGATAAAATGCTACAAGTGACCATAAAAAAAAAAATGGCAACATACTACATCATTTAGATTTTGTGCTTCTTTTATTTGACCAAAGATTATAGACAGTATCATAACAATTTATGTTTGTAATATACATTTGTCTTAATATTTAGAGAGACTGCATTTGCAAATATATTTTAGTGCAGTCAAGCATAGGTGGCCTAGTAGTTAGCATAATTGCCTTCCAAGCAGCTGGCCCGGGTTTGCTTCCTGGTTAACACTTCGACATATATATATATTTTAGTGCAGTGGCAGAGTATCAAGATTTGGAGTTAAACTCTGCAGTTCGATTTCAGGTTTGCTTTTTCTGGTGCTCAAATTTATTAATCTAGAGTAATAAAACCATTTCATTATTTTTTATTTCAGTGCATTTGCAGAAATATATTTTGATTTTTATATTGTAGCTAGCAATATCTGTGGATTTGCTCATGTTATTAGATTAAAAGAATATAATGTAGTTGATAATTAAAATATATATATTGTAAATAATATTCACATGAAATACTAATACATGAATTATCAACAGCAGGAAAAAATAACTATTGTAATGTAATTTTATAATCAATGTTGTAGATCATTTTTAACTTCTGTTGATAACTCATATATTATTATTTCATGTAAATATTCTTTAAATATATTTTAATTATCAACTAAATTACATTGATTTATTTTATTGACCGGCTTTTGCAGATTCATAGCTTGCTCACATTAGTGGAATAATAATAATAAAAATATAAAAGAATATAATGCAGTTGATAATTAAAATATATTTGTAATATATATATATATATAAGGGGATATATTCTGAGTAGTAGAAATTTTTTAATTGTTTTATTATCTAAATTCAGTTTTTGATGCATTGAATATTAATGAAAAATTTCCTCACTATTACTCTCATTTCTTTAGTTGACTCTCACTTATTACAAAATTTGATAATTAAATATATTTATGTATTCCATTTTTTAACTCTAGTTATATTCTTGCATTAGTAGAAAGTTTTATAATTAACTTGCTTTGTCAGAAACTATACTTTTTGTTTAAAAATCTGTGAATTATTTAATAAGTGTCACACTCTTTTTGGTGTTTTTATAATGTCATTTGTTAACAATTATGATCTAGATTTTTCAAACATTTTTATATTGCAAATTACAATTTTTTTTTAAAACAAAGCAAAAATTTATATGCTAGTAAAATGTTATATGTAAAAAAAGAAAGAAAATCATGCAAGATTCTTTAAGATTGGTATAATATTTATTGAGTTATAAAGTCACACATCAAACAAACAAACTTTCACATTTATGTTGTAACATAGATTAAATAAATATTTAATTCTAATTTCCAATTGATTTTTTAAATTTTTGTATTAATGCACTCAATAAAAACCCATCTTTATGACAAAGAATGGATTAAAAATTAATATCAACGATTATATATTTTATTGCATTTGAAATAAGTAATCTATTTTTTGATGGTTTTTTATATTTGTTGTATTGATGAGTAAATTAATCTTTTAAAAAAATCTTACTTGATGTCTGTGATTTTAATTAGCAAACATTTTCAACTATTTTTTAAATTTCTGTGAATAAAAATTCAGTTTTTGATTGACAGCTGATTTTTTAATTGTTATCACATTCAATATTTATTGTTTGCCTTTCTCTAATAAGAATATAGTTAATTAATGATAAATTCCAAATTAATAAGAATATAGTTATAAATAATAATTAATTGAAATACATATTGATGAATTTATATGTTGTAGTATCCTTCTAATTTAATACATATGCTTAAGATTGGTAACATATTAAACAAACATAATTTTTTTTTCTAATAATATTCAATACTTTAAAATGTTTAATCTTATCTTTTCCATTTTTTCATTGCCTTAATTAATTAATTAATCCGTTTTTAATAAAAAAATTTAAGCATTGTATAAAAAATAATTCTTTTTATAAAAAACGGATTAATTAACTTTAAAATGTTCATTTAACATTTTGCAATGTAATTTATAAAAACAAAAAAAAAAAAAAAACTTGTTTATTATTTTTTTAAAATTCATATCAGATTCTTTATTTTTGAGTTTTGTCAAACAAATGTTAAATAAATTTGTCTTTCCTTTACTGATAGTAATAAATAGAAAAAAAGAGGCAAAATATCTTAATTTGTCATAGAAATAGATTTTTTAAAAATTTCTAAAGTAAAGTGCAATTTTTTTTTCTCATGTGTCATAGCATTGGCCGGGAAGCGAACCGCTAACCCAGGACAACTTCTTTCAAAGCAGCTGTGCTGATCTCTCGACCACCAATGCCATGAATATACCATATGCATTACAGTGAAGCTACAAATTATGCTGTATACATCTACACAATGTCTATTATATGCTGTTCAATAAAAAAATATAAATAAACCAAAAGATGTAAAATAAATAAAAAAACTTAATAAAATTCACAAACTTGTTAAATTTTATGAATCTCAAACATGAATTTTTTAAAATCATGTTTTCTTTGTGATTTAAGTAGAATTTATTACCACGTAAAAAAAAAAAAAAAAAATTACAGTATGTATAGTATATCTTTAATAAAGTGTTTTGTAGTATAGTGATTGATAAATCCAAAAAAAAGGCATGAAGTATTTTCATTAAATGAGGACAAAAAAAAATATTGATTTAAAAGGAAAAATGGGAAGTCATTTTCTGAAATCTGCCATATGTTTCAAAAGAATGAATCATCGATCAGAGAAATAACAAAAAACAGAAGCAAATCCATGCCATTGTTGCTTGTGCCGCTGAAACATCTAAAGTTATATCTAAAGTAAGGCATCATTTTTTGGTTAAAACAGAAAATTTTTTACATCAATGGTTAAATGATATAAATCACAAGAATGTTCTAATTGATGATCTTATATTGCACCAGAAAGCCTTAAGTTTCTATGAAGAATTTAGCTGAAAATTTGGATCACACAATTTCAAGCTATTCATTGCAAATAGGGAAGGCCTGTATAAATTCTGAAACTGTTAGCTATTAAAATAACTTGTTAAGATGCATCTGCCTATAACAAAGCTGCTATCTACATTTTCATTAGAATTTTTAAAAAAATTTTGAAGAAAAAATGTCTGCAACAGTTATTCTATTGTTATGGAACAGAATTGTGAGCGATTGAACACACATAGAGAACTGTAAATTTGTTATTAATAATATTTAATTTTTTTTTTTATATATATGCTAATGAAACATCTGTTTATATATGTATGCATGTTGAAAAATATTATACTGTATATTTACTGTATAATAAACAATACTTATTGCTTTAAAGTTAAGATTTATCAACAAAATGTGAACTATTATGCTCTATATACTTTGTACACAAGGAAGCTTGGGACAAAATATAGCATAGTTTCTGGCTTCAATGTATTTATTTATTAATTAACACATACACAATTAAAAATGTTCAGAAAAATTATAGATATTTCATTATCTATCTTGATATATGTTTTATTAGAGTTCTTTAGTTTACAGTTGTTAGTGCATTCATCTAATATTTCCACTATTTAGAGTTTGAACAAAGCTTTGAAATTATTTTGGGCTCCAATCAGGCTCAGTGATTTTATTTTTAGTTAATTGATTATCCAATATTGTTTGATAACATTGTTAATAGCTAAAACAAACATGAATAGTGATTTCACATTCTCACATTTTTCATTTGGCAAGCTCATTGAATAATGCCTTTTCATTATTTATCTATAGGAGAGCAAGGAGAAAAACATTTGGGACTATTTCTGCTTTTAATATTACTATATGTTCATGTAACTGGTTTTATTAAATAAATAAAATAATTATCAATCTCTTAAAATGTATGTGAAAAAAATTAGAAGGAATAAAAAACAAACTCACTTATGATTTGGTCTTGCTAAAATCATCTTTCTATTAAATGGCATTTTCTCAACCACTTAATCATCTAAAATTGGTCAGTAATTAGGTATTTGGATATTATTGATTGAAGGATAATCATATCAGTTTAGTTTGAGTCGGTAAGATGAGCATTATTACATTGCCTGTAAAAACAAAAATTACCATTATAATGTGATGTCATAAATGAACTAGGCTAAAAATCAGATTTTAGAACTTCTATGAAGAATATTTTCTAGATTGAAATGAAATAATTATTTATAAAAATTTATTTAGCAGAACATGTTGAAAAAGCTTGTTAATTTTTTAATTTAATTTATTATATAAATTAATATTTTAAGGTCTATAAAATGAATTGCTAATTGGTACTTTTAAATAAGTTGCTTAATTTTTAAACAGGAAGGTTTTACTCCTAGTTATTTTTAATTTTAAGCTAGAATTAGTGTATAATGAAATTAGAAAGATTTGAACTCAGGATTTTTCAATCTATTCATCCTCTAGTCGTTTCAGAAGTCATGTGACATCCTAGCATCTAAGAGGCAGATTAAATATAATAGTTTCATATGATCAAACATAATTTATTAATTCAGTTAAGAATTTATCTAAAAACAGTTTTCAAGACCATTACTTTACCATAGCATTAAACAGCTTGGGGCATTGAAGATAATGATAATTTTTTGAGTTTGATTTATTTAGATTATAATCTTTACTATATTCTTATTAATTCTTTGATATTTCAAATATTTTGTTTTTCTGTCATTTTATAAAGATATAAAAAATAAGTTAATATTTAGAAATTGAACAAAACTTAAAATAATTTATTTATGTTTTTTACTTTTAATTTAATTTTTCTGAGAATTGATTATTTTAAACACTAGGTCTTTTTGATATTATTTGTAATTTATAATTGTTCATGATGATCTAATAAAGTAATTTACATTTTCTCTTGAGAATTTTCTAAAAAATTTTAATTAATTACTATCATATTACACATTACTTGGAAAGACTTTCACCCTGCAGTGAATTGATAATAGTTGAAAATGATAATGATAATTTGTAATCATTTTATGTAGTTTTGCAGTATAGTATGTATTTGTAAAATTATATAACTACAATGGCACATTGTTAAATAAATGAGAAATGTAAAATAATGATTAAAATAGTCAATTCTTCCAGAATTCATATGGAGTTTGAGCACCAGAAAAAACAGCTAAGCTGCAAACTATGGATCCTCATGTTCCAGTTCTAAAAGAGAGCTGTCCGAACTAAGACTAATGGGGTGGCCCCTAAAACTGAAGCCCATTTTAATAAGAATATATATATATCAAGTCGTAATGCACCGATGCGCTTCCTAAAGACACATTTGCAATGCTTTCCAAATATTAAAATTAATAAAGCACTAAATTTTCGATCTGCAAAACTACTATATGCCTGTTCATAAATTAGCATACTTAAAACATGCTATTAATTAAAATGATCTAGTTTACTAATTAAATCTATATAGTTTATGATAATAAACTAAGGAGGAATAAAGCATATTTGGGACTTTACTTAACTAATATATAATTATTTAACGTGCAAACCTGAATTACAATAAGCTAAAACATAGTAGCTTAACTAATATATATAAAAGTAGGTTTTCAGATTGGAGATTTATGTGTGCTAAAAAGCATCATAAATTAACTGCTCAAGAGTGTCTAATTGTCTCTCTTCCCTTGCTAATATTAGCAATCTTGGCTCTGATGGCATAGCATAAATTAATGAACATATTGCAATAAAATATAGGCATAAGCGTAGATGCGAATGGATAGAATAATAACTGGAGACCGTTATTATCTTTACAAAAGTTTAATTTAGAGATTTGCTTGAACTTTAGATTAGACAAGATTTTACAAGTTAGCTTTATTAACTTTAAAGTTATTTTTAAAATTTATACAATTAGAAGTACATTTATTTAACAGAGTTTAATTATTAAGAGTAATTTAAGTTTAAAGTTTGTGCACATTTATTATATAATATAGCTAGCTTTAAGAATCATTTAAGATTGATTTAGAATTTAGTGTAAAAGTTCTGCAGAGAGTTTGTTACTGTTCTTCTGGCTGTGATGGCTTGCAGCTGGTTCATCTATCCTTTTCAGTAGGCTGGTGTTCTTGGTCTCCTTCCATTTCCATAGACTTGTCTGTCATGAGGAAGACGGCAAGTAGAAGCATTCTAGCCTCTGACATCCATTGTAAATCTTGGCATAGTGCCTGGCTACAAATGATTTTAAAAAACGACTAGTGTGTTCTTTCACTTAAAACTGGGGTTTTTATATTAACTCTTTCTCATCCCACTCACAAGCTATTAAGTTGTTTACAACTTTTAATTTTAAGTTTTCATAGCTCTAATAAATTTTAGCAAAGACAAAAGATCCAGCTGAAGCTATTGACAAGAGGGCCAGTGCTTTGTTTTTTAAACTTTATTTTTAAATCATCTTTGAAATTTTCTTCTCAGTTTGCAAATTAATGAGAGGTAATTCTAAGAAACCTATAACCTTCGATTCTCTTTTTTAAAGAGATTTAAGTTCTGTCAACTTTCTACTATATGTATAACACAGTCACCCCTGAACTTGAGATTTATATGTGAGTACAAGCAAATTTATAAACTAAATTTATAATAACTTAAAAGAGATAATTGAGAAAAGTTGTAATGCTCACAAATCTATCACATTATAGTTTTGCATATATACACAGGTGCGCTTCTACACATACAACGATGTTTACACAATTTACTTAAATTTATTAATTTTAAAATTATAACTGCATTTGGCTAACTAATTAATGTAGGCAATATAGCATTATAGCTGCCTTTATTTATGATCAATTTCAATGAATATACGTGAACTGGGATGGGTTTAAACTAGAAAAGAATTCTATAGAATATAATAGGTGAAACTGAATGCTGAACAAATCATACTGTTACACTGTTAGTTTATTGATAAAAGCAGCAATTTTATTCTTGATATTTGTTATATTTTCAGCCTATGTAAGATTGTTAGTTATGTATATTTTTTATTTTAAAATTCTCAATTAATTGTTGTTTTATTTATAAGATTGTTAACAACCTGTAATTAATTATTTTTATTTAATTTATCACTGTTTGTTTGTGCATATGAACTATAGTCACACAAGAAATAAATAAATGGTAGATAGTACAGCTTTCTTTTCAAAACTAAGTTTTTTTTTATTTTTAATCTGTTTATTTTTCTTCATGTATTCTATTTTATAGTATTTAGTTAATATATGGTTCAAAAAGTTTATATTCTTTCTGATATATAATCAACCTTGTTATTATTAGACATTTTGAATGAATGTCTGAATGCTAAAATAAGTTGTATTAAAAAGTGAAAAGCATTACCAACAATGATCAAATGTATTATCCTATTGCCTAGTTGCCTTAAATTGTTTTGATAGCACTTAATATATACATATATTTTCTACACCCATTCAAAAAACGTATTTTTGCTAATTTTCATTTTTTCTTAATGATTCATGTTTTCAAAGCCTGAGATAGTGACATTCTTATAATATAAATTATGTGTCGATTGATAAAGAATGCATATAATTTATAGAAAGATAAAAAAAAAAAAAGAACTGATAACATGATAGATAAAGAAAAAAGTACCCCCCCTCTTTTTTCTTCACCCACTTGATTTATTTATTTTTGCTATTGACAAAATAGTAAAATATTTCAATATATTTATAATTAAAAACATATTTTTCAGCATCTTTTACCATTTTAAAATATGCTTTAGTACTCCCCCCTCCCCCCAAATATTTTATTGAATACTTTATAATGTATTAAATAACATAGTGTCTGCAGTCAAGAAATTTTATTTACATGAGAAAGTCATTGATGGATTTTAAAATGTGAAAGAATTTACATCCTTTGGATATTTTAAATTTAGACTAGAGAGGTGGAAGGGACTACTAATAACTTTTTAAAACTTTGTAATAATAGCAATTACTGAGATTTACTTTTACACCCCCCACCCCCACCCAAACTTATATTTTAATAATCTTATCAGATTTATTACTAAAGTACAATATAGAATAAATCAAACTTAAATATACCTTTTTGGTGGAGAGGTGGGATTTTTTATTATTATTATAATTTTAATGAAGTATATTATGTGCATACTAATTTTTTTTTTTTTTTTTTACTCAAAACCCACCTATTATAACATAATTGTCCAAGATTGATCTCATTATAATGCATCATCAGTAATGTATTCACACATAAATATTATGCAACAAAATTTAAATTAAGGTATATAATTTAAAGTATGATATTATGAAAATGTTATGAAGGTAAAACAAAAATAATTTCAGAAATGAAAATAACTACACTAGTTCTAGTTATATTATAGTAAATATATATATTGTTAAATTACATATTTGTCAGTAAATTGATAATTGAAGATGTGTTAAATTGTATTATTATTGTTTTTTTAAAGTCATAAATTTTAAAAGATTTGTGTTTTTCAATGAATAGTTAAGCATTAAAAATACATATATTGTAATGGTAAATATATGTGATGATGGATGTAATGGAATGCTAGTTCAGGCTATGCTTATCTGTCTATTTACAATCATGATCTATCTGCTATGGAATGGAGGGTAACAGACTTGATAATGCCAGGAAGCAAAGGGGATATTTTATTATATTCAAACCACATTTAAATCTTATTAAATGATTATTATGCTCAAAATGTTTGAGTTCAAATTTAGGCAAAATACTAAAGAATAATAAAATTCATACCAAAATATATCTTATTATAAATCAAGTATATATGTAGTAATAATGTATTAAATGTATGAGACAATTTAAGTCACTTTATTATAATACACATTAAACAAGTTTTTATAATCTTAACTAAATAAAAAAACTACAAAGTCAGATTTAAATAAATAAAAATGGTGATCATAATACAAAATGCTAAAATTTCAAAGAGGAATGATTTGTAACTGGTTTTAATACAACTAATGATTAAAAATGTAAGTAAAATGTTTTTATTAATATGATAAAAGAAAATGTAATGCATCATATTAAAAATGAAGGTCCATTGTCTTTTTTAAAAACTGGATAATTTTTAAATAAGTTAATGAAAGCTAAAACAAGACCAGACAAATAGGATGAATGAAATTTCCAGAATTTTAGGATATTGCTAAAATTTATAACTGCCATTGGCAGATTAAAAGTAAAGAGGAATGATTACTGACAGTATAAAAATAATTTGCGACCACAGGTTTAAAAGGTTGCAATTAAAAATGAACAGGTACCTGTTGTGTTAAAAGAGTGCTTTATTCATGATTTACTATGATTGTTTTCATACAAAGGCAGTAGAGAATATATTAAAGAAACCATTGCTAACTTATTCTGAATATCCTGCATACAAAATGAGATCCATTTAAGTGCTCTCTAACATAGAAGCCTGCCAATCCCAGATTAATACAGAATACTGTGACGACCATTATTAGGAAATAGCGTTATTATGTATCAGAAAGAAGTTTCAGTCCATTTTGTCTTGCAAAGTGATATATATGTTATTTGGATTTATGAATGAATGAATGTTTCAGAATTATTGAAATGGATCATCTATGGGAATGTTTGCTGTGAATATCTCCCAAAATCATGAGAATTGCAAACAAGTTCCACAAGTCAAATTGACATTTTAGACTGTTAATAAGAAGAAGCCATTTTTTAATAGAAAATAACCATGGAAGAAATAGATAAAATTAGAATATTATTATGGTACTGATAAATCTTTATTATATCTGAAGAGGTCAATAATGTTAAAATGAAAGTGTTGCTAAGTGAATAAAATTCTGAGAATTGGCGCTGCCATTTGTAGAATGGTGTTTTCATCAGACTAGCGATGAATTTTGGAATGTTGTGAAATTATTATCAAACTAAAGACAGATTAATATGGCAGTTAAAAAAATATTTGTCAGTTGACTAGAGGAGACTTACTGAGATTGGAAGCTGGTAGGAATGCAATTGAGACGAGAAATATACCATTTAGTTTGTATAGTGAAAAAAGGTTTGTAACATAAAAACATGATTTCACTCATGAATCATCTAATGGTGGAAATCTTTTGACTAAAATTGACAAATGTGGGATAAATAGAATCATGAAAATGAAACTATATCAGAAATCTTAACTTTGCTGGACTATTTTGCCAAGCATTTTGATATGTAATGAAAGCAGCAATGTATTTGAAGGATTCTTACAAAATCATGTCGATTATATTAAATATTAATCACTTTATTGTATCAATAAATAATTAGACTAATTTATTCATAAAATTTTTGATTATAACTATGAGCAAGTTTTATTATCTTTCAAGTTTATAAATGTATTTTTGAGAAAAGTAAATTTGTTATTATTTTTTTTATTTATAATTATAACCAACTAAAGATTTTTATAAATTCTGTAGTTTTTCTTCCAAAGTGCATGATGTCTTAAATATTGTTTAAAATTTCTCTTTTCTATGTATTTTAAATACATGCATACATATATTTGAAAAATAGATAGACCCCAAGATTCTTTGTATACTAAAACAGCATTCTTCAGTTTGTAATGAGTAGTACTAAACTATGATGATAAAAACATGAAGATTTACAATTTTGACCAACTAATTCATGTATTTAAATGTGAGTAGAAATAAAAAAGGATTTTTAAAAAAATATATTAATTTTCTTAAAAATTTAATTAATACTGTTTAATAATTTACTAAGGCTACTGTAACCTTAGAAATAAGCGTCTGAAAAATACGAAGGTAGGGACCTCTACACAAGCTTACGCTATGAAGAAAAGAGAGAATCCTTCTTTACTTCAACCTACTTTTATATATAAATAGGTGAAGCTGAAGTGTCTTGATCTAAGAGTGTGAAGCTATTCAATACTTCACTAATTAAGTCCACAATTCTTATAATACATTAATACTCGTGAAATCTTACAATTTACTACGAGTCAATGAAAAGATCTTATAGTAAGAAATCTATTATGATAATTTAAAGTTGTAAATATAAATTTTTATTAAACGCCCATTATTATATTAAGTAATAATTTACTAAGGCTACTGTTTTCGCGAGCATTAATGTATTATAAGAATTGTGGACTTAATTAGTGAAGTATTGAATAGCTTCACACTCTTAGATCAAAACACTTCAGCTTCACCTATTTATATATAAAAGTAGGTTGAAGTAAAGAAGGATTCTCTCTTTTCTTCATAGCGTAAGCTTGTGTTTTAAGACCTATAGAGGTCCCTACTTTCGTATTTTTCAGACGCTTATTTCTAAGGTTACAGTAGCCTTAGTAAATTATTACTTAATATAATAATGGGCGTTTAATAAAAATTTAATACTGTTTAATAAATTCACATTTTTTTATTGGAAGATTGAGTGATAACAAAGCAAATGAATAATATATTGTAGTTAATACTTAAGTAGGATGTTAGTGGCTTGCCTGAATTAAGAACTCCTTGAAAAATTGTAAATATAAAATATTGCACTTAATAAATTGTAGGACCTCATAGCATAATAGCTATGGTTTAAAATTCAAATCTAGGCTAGATATTTATTTATTTTTTCAAACTCCATGTGCTTAGGATCCTCCCCCCCCCCCAAGATAGTTGACTATAGCTAATCCCATAAACTATCCAGATTTTGGTCAGTTTCTGGATATTTATTTTTAGCTAGAGAGTAAAATGGCTGGTCAATCCATTAGAATACTGTTTACCTTTTATTGGCTTCACTGATTTAAGAAAGCTTTGTTCTATAATGTTATTTTGTAGCTGCTTTATTGGAATAAACTTTAAAATAATATAGTAGAATAAATTATATTAAAAATGTAACAAACAGTATTTAACTGTCATGGTTAATGATTAGAGTAAATTTATTCTTGGCTGGTTATAATATTCTGTTATCTTGATTGTTGGAGTTTTTTAAAAGAGAAAATGTGTTTGTATATATGTATTCATGTATTTATAAGGGAATTGAGCTCAGACTTTCAACCTCCCTACATCTATCCAATCCATCTTATATTATAACTGATACCATGACTACATATATGTGAAAAAGATAAGTAATCTCCAATATACTTATTTTGTGCTAGGCCAGCACTCATCAGTTAGTTGGTCCAGATCACAATCTCACACACATATACAATCAGTGCTCAGTTTATATTAAGATAGCAAATATTCGAGCTTGTTCATTAAAGTTTGAAGATTTGCTATCCTTAATATAAACTGAGCACTGGTTGTGTATATATATATATGGGAGATTGTGATCTGGACCAACTGATGAGTGCTGATTCAGCATGAAATACATTATGAGATCATTTATCTTTTTCACATATGTGTAGGGGTTGCATAAGATGGATTGGATAAATGTAGAGAGCTTGAAAGTCTGAGTTCAAGTTTCTTATAATTACATTAAGTTTAGTATAGACAATATACATATTTAAATTTTATGTATTCATTTATATATGTTAATATATGTGCATAATCACATATGCATATTAACTGGAAGAAACTAAGCAATTAAGTAAAAAATTCTTGGTATCTTAGTAGTTTGCCACCTTCTTTATTACAATTTATTTTAGTATTTAAAACTACTTGATAAAGATGAACAGCCTTTTATATAATTTAGATACATAGAAAGTTGAGTTAATAATCGAAAATATTTCTCTATGAGTTTTTATTTATATTATATTATAAGTTGTTTACCGTTATTTAGAATATATTTAAGTTTCATTATGCATTGAATCGTATATATTGTTTTTCTGAAAAGGCATTTATCATTTTTTTTAATCTTTCAAATTCGTAAATCATTTTTAAAAATTCCCATAAGTATCTTTTTCATTATTTCTTAATAAAAACAAAGCAATTTGTGAAGAATTAATCTTTTCTGAAATGCTTCACCTGCAGCAGCATGCTTATGAAGATTCTTGATCACCAGTCTTTAGGGAAGCGTTATTCCAGCTGGTTTGACTCTGTCTAAGTCTGTTTCTGAACATGAAATGCAATTGGCATTAATTTTTATTTTTGAACTCAAATATATATATATATTTTTTTTTCCAAAATTAAATACAACAAATGATTAAAAATATATTTAGGATGAGGTTTAATAACATCTTTCATTTATGATTAATGTATATTTTCATTCCCAAATGATAAAAACCGAAAATCTTTACTCTATACTTCAAATTAAATAATTCTTTTTAAAAATTATTTGATATATTATTATTAAAAAATAAAGTTAGAAGGCATTTATTTGGTTTGGCAAATGGTCAGCCAAGAACATACCAAAATACAATCTATCTATATATGTTCTTATATTGCTTCATATCAGTTTTAATTGATTATTTATAAATATTAATATCTTAACTAATGACATTCTTATATTCATAGAAATTTGTATGAAAACTTGTGGAAGTGTTTGGAACATTAATATATGATTTATTTATTTTTATAGAAATAATATATAATTTTTTTTTAAGTTTTATTTTAACTTTTAAAAATAAAATTACTATTAGTATTTACATTAAGGTTGAAATTCAGAAATAAATAATTACACAAAAACATTTTATTCATCTTTCCTGACCCTTGTAATCATGTAATTTTAAAAAAACAAACAAACTATAAATGTTTACAATTGGATGTTTTTTTTTTTTCATGTGTCATAGCATCGGCCGGGATGCGAACCGCTAACTTGGGACAACTGCTTGTAAGCAGCTGTGGACCTCTCGACCACCGATGCTTGCCTACAATTTGATATTTTATATCTTTTTGAGCTGCAACACAAATTATTTGATCTGTTATTTTTATTCATAATACAATGGGCAAAATCTAAAAGATTAAACTTATCTAGATTAGAAGCTCTGGAAATTATATCAGAATCTTGAAAAAACTTACAAGGACTTTTTCTTTGCCTCCTAGTTTTATTTTAATTTTCTACGATAAAAATTATTTTTTTTAATTACAGCCAAACTTAACATGTTATTATTTCTAAATAGTGCATGTATTCTTAAAAAAAAAATGTTTTGAAAAATTATTATTATTATTTTTTATCAATTTCTAATTTTTAAATTTACTATTCTTTGAATTTAAATGCATGTATAGTATTTATACTTCTAGCTAGATGTAATTAGAGGGAATTTGAATCCAGACTTTCAAGCTCCCTTTAATGATTCACTCCATCTTATACAACTAATACACATAATTGCATACATATGAAAGGATAAAAGAGAATGACTAAAGGGAACTTGAAAAATCTGGGTTCAAATTCCCTCTAATTCTTTTAATTGCAAATAACTTAAATGGAGTATACATAGGGTTCTGCCATACTATATATATATTCATTGATAATTGATTAGCAGTGCAAATGGGGTTTTTTATATTATCTTTTTTTTTTAATGAAATACTTGAAGCTATTGTGTGTGTGTGTGTGTGTCTGTTAAAATATTTATATAGAAAGCAATAGCAAATTATTTTAATTTTTACTATATAATGTAGTCTTAATTTCCTGGAAACTTTGAAATTAACAAACATGCTTTTTGATAAATCACTTTATATGCTTGCATATTGTTTATTCATAGAAAAAATATATACTGAAGCTGCAACATTTGCTCTATCACCATCTGCTACTTTATTTATCTATGTGTTTGAAATTATAACAATATTTAGATGTATATTTTACATTTTATTTATCATTGTTTTTCTTCAATCTACTGTTTCCAAAAATATATGCATATAAATATTTTAATATCATAATGATTAATAATTAAAATGCTTAAGTCCAGCATTTTTTTTTTAAAAATTAATAAAATCTTTCTAGTTTTATTTAGTTTGTTTAATTTATTAATTTAACATCTTAGATATTTTCTGAATGCAATTAAAATATTCATAGACTTGCATAAACTGTCAAAAAAGATTGATTCTGGCTAGCTTTTTGTTTTTAAATCTCTATTGATAAAATGGGAAGGGAGAAAGATTCTTCTGATTTAAGAAAAAAAAAAAGGCACTTGTTTAATTATTTTATGAGCCTATTTTATTGTTTATTGTAACCATACTCTCCTTAGAGACTGTGATAAAGAATCACACACAAAAAGAATATTTCAGTCAGACTTTTGCTTTGATTCAAAATGAAAAAGCTTTAAAACTATTAATAGCAACTTCCAAAAATCTAAATGCATTGTTATTAATTATTAAGGATATGTATTCTGGACTTTGTAAATTAAAATATTTATAGGTGAATATATTATGAACATCCTACAATGAGGGTATATGTGTTCTCCATAGCAATTATCATCACTTTGTAACTACCACTTTGATTAACAGTAAACTATTTGTTATAGTAATTCTTTTAAATGAAAGCAAATCATCCTTATAAGGTAAAAAGGAGATATTCACCCAAAGAAAAAATAAGCTACACCAAACTTATTATTATTTAAAAGATATATAGCAAGAAAGTGCAATTTTAATAAGTAGAAAATATAATTTTTATTTAGTATCTTTATATTGCAGTCTTCAATAGGATTTCTGCAACACTGAAGGTAAAAGTTTTAATTATGAACATAAATAAATTTTGTAATTTTTTTTATTTTGCATATAATCAAAGTAAACTTTTGGCTATATAAGGGATTACAATGCATTGAAATAAAATTTAAAAAATGATCAAAGAACAAAATATATTAAGGCTTTATTTAATGTAATATGAATCAGCATTTATTTTTATAGCGTCTGTATACAATATTCCTTTTATTCCTGCATAAATTCTATATCTTGTTTGATCAGAGGGTATTCATTTATTATTTAACACTCGCAAAAGCGTTTGCACAATTTGGCTTGAAAGGCCGATATGAATGTAATTAATGTAATATGTTAAATGGGAATATGTAATTTCTGACATATAAGTTGATGGAATTTAAAGTATATAGTGAAATAAATTAAAAAATATTTTATAAATAAATAAAAAAAATACAATAAAAATTAAAAAATATACATTCAATGTTAATTTTTTTTTGGACACACTTTAATTTAATGAAAATCAATCTCGGCCATAAATTTTAAAATTATCCTTTTAAAAAATGATTTTCACATATATTTTTGCTTTACCTGAACACGTTATTTACAGTTGATTGCTTCAGCTTTTGAATGCTCTTTTGCCATTATTTTTAGTGTTGTAGCACCTATTTTGTATGTGTAGAATGAGAAAATCATGAACTAAAATATTGGTCAAGTTTTAATAACAAAATCAATTAAGAGATGGCAGTATTTTAATTTTAAAATATTTTAAAGCAATCAAATTACTGAGTAATATTTTTGTAGTCTAATTTTCAGTATACCACTCACACAAAGTAGAGACATGTTTCTATCCATTTATAATAATACCTTGTGTAGGGATGTAATCATAAATATATGATCAAAGACATGGCTTTTTCACATATCTTTGGTCATATAATAATGAATACACCCTTCTACAAAGTATTATAAAAGCAGATAGAAATCAGTTCCTACCTTGTGAGAGAGTGGTAAAGTGAAAATTATACCACAGAAATATTCATTAAATGGATATTTTTTAGTCTAATGAATGACTAATAAAAATTATTAATATACTTTAATCAAATTACTCTTTTGTATCACTTTTTATGACAGTAATAGATGTATTTGTTATTTTGACAGCAGGGGAGTATTTCTGAATGGTTGTAGCATTTTTTTTCTTTTGTTTTGATTTTTCTTTCAAGCATTCATTTTTTTTTGTTTCAATTTTAAAAGTATATTGTACATATTTTACACATTTATTATTTTTTTCACAAAATATTGCTCTAATATTTATTTATTCAGAAAATTAATGTGATTAGAAATACATTTTTTTTTAAAATAATTAGCTTTAGTAGATTGTAAATGAAAGGAAATCTATAATGTAAAGCTGCAATTTGTAATAATTGTTTTGAGTATTTGTTTTCTCGATTTCAAACATTTACATATATATTTTACATATTTTCTTTATATATATATTTTCTCAAAATATTATTGTAATATTTATTTATTCTGAGAAATAATGTGATTAGAAATAGAATTTCTTTGAAAATAGTTAGTTTTACAAGATTGTAAGCAAAGAGAAATAAATCATTGTAAGGTGGCATTTGTGATTGATTAGAAATGTTCAGGTATTACAAATTAAATTTAAATAATTCTGATTTTTCAAATTTAGTTTTGTTATAGTGACAAAATAGAACCACTTTCTTAGACTTTGGTATTTTTTTTCTGTGTTTGAAAAATTAAAATCAAACTTCTAAGAATTATTTTCATTTATTATGTGTATATCTAATGAATAATTCAAAATTTATGAATATATGATAAAGATAAAATTGAACACATCAAGGTTTGATATTTGTTCCAATTCTCATCAAGGGGAACAATGGAGAAACTAAAGGATTTCTTTCATTTTTTCCTCTTTCCTGGTGATGGTTTTATTAAACCTCAAATTTTTATTCATTAAACTACATTTATTTTTTATTATAATTTCAGAAAGCTCACATTATTTGTTGGATATATGTTTTGGCAAATGAGAATTATTTTAAAAATTTTTTTTCTAGTTGTGCAAATTTAGAAAAAATAGTAAATTGGAGTACCAATTAGATTGCTAAGAAGTGAACTGTATTGTTATTGATCATCTGTAACACTAATAAATATTTGAAATGAAAAAAAAAAAAAACTTATTCTAAATCACTTTCTAAACTGTAATTAGAATTTAGTCAGACTACTTAAAACAAACAAAATTCTATTTAATTAAAATGTAAAATATTATTTCTATTTTTTACAAAATAACAAAAATAATTCTGTAGGAAGTTTTACAAATCATTCTTCTTCAGCCTATCACAAGGCACAACCATAACTTGATTTTATTTTTCTTGAAGTGTCTTCTTCTAAAAGTAAATAAAACCTTAACCATGTTATATTATTCTTCTAAAATAGCAATATTTTGTGCAAGAAATCAATAAGTAAAAAAATTATGGGAAACATGTTTTTATTACTGAAATAAAAACAAAAATAATTCTGTTGCAGTTTATATAAACATTTTTCTTCAGTCAGTTACAAATTATTACCATAACTTGATTTATTTGTTTTGAGGTGTCTTCTTCTGTATAAGAACCTGAACCTAATTACATTAGTCTTCTAAAACAATGAATATATTTTGAGTAAAAAAAAATAGTATATAAAAAAATTACAGGAAGCATACATTTTTATTATTGAAATCAAAACAACAAAAAGATACTTTTAAAAACCAATTGAAAGCACTTTTGCATGGAGAGAATAAAGCCTGTTAGCAATTGCTGACAATAAAGAGAAATTTCAGGCTTGATTGAGGTTGTTAAAATTGAAATTTCTGCCATCTCTATATTGTTTTTAGAATTCAATTTATGATCTCAAGTGTACTGAAATGTAATGAAATCCCCCACTAAAACCATGTGAAGGATTAAAAAAATCATAGCAACTGAAGTATATTTATTATATATTATATTTACACATAGGTTAGCGCTTATCATCATCATCATTTTTTAATAATAAAAATTATAGCTATGTTTAGTAAAATGTTGATTCATTAATTATTACGTTTTTCAATTTTAAACTTTATTTTTCTTTAATCAGATATTAAACATTTACTATGTATTTTGAATCTATGAAAGCAAATTAAGTTTTTGCCACACAAAAGCATTGTGACCGCTCTTTTTTTAAATATCTGATTCTTGATTTAGGAGTCTGTTGTCTTTATTATCTAGGATAAAGTTGAATATGTATACATTAATGAGTATATAGACAGATGATGGCAGAGAAGGGAAGAAATTTGAATAAGTGAAATAGAGTCGAGTTGAAGTAGTGAAGGATAGATGATTTTTAAAAAGTTTTTGATCATAACTGTTTTAATGCAGAAACATTTATATGAATAATATATTCAGAGAAAATTCAATTAAAATTTTTATTAAATATGAGGAGGAAGAAAAAAATTTCATATACAAATGTTTGAGTTATAAATGCCTGGGTGTGTGTCAGATGTGTTATTTGTTATTATCTTGTCTCTTTCTTTTATTATTATTATTAAATCTATATATTTTGATTAGAAGAGTGTAAGGAAATTATAATGAAATTGGAGTGAATAAGAAATGTATTGACATCAGTTTTTCTCATTTATATTTCAATCATAATAATTTTTTTATGAACTTAATTTGATTTTGAAATTTCTTTGCTAATATTTTATTCAATTTAAAAGAATGAGAATTTTATAGAAACGTGAGTTTTTACAATGTTTTTCTTCTCTAAATTCTGAGGAATACTTTTTTTAAAAAAAAGTAATTCAGTTTTATCCTGCAAATTCAATTATTTTAATGTACTATAATATTTGATATATAAAATAAAGACATGTACTAAAATAATATTAGAAAAAAATCTGTACATTATTTAACATGTGTGTATATATATGTGTACATATACAAATAATTCACTTAACATAAATATATCCCAAAGACCAGCTATGCTAAGTATGATTAATCATTGTACATTAGGTTCTAGTGCCTTTAAAGTCTGTCTGCATGAAATATTACTATATATATTCATCCTGAAGCTACTTTGCTGTTATGCTATTTAAACTATTGATTTGACATTGTAACCAATCTAAAGTTTTGAATCCAAACTGATATTTATTTAATTATATATGTTTGCCACTAGATTGATAATTCTGTCTTAGTCATCTTAGTTATGTGCTAACTATAGGATATTTTAACTCTTTGGCAAGTTAAAATAATTATATGATGCTTTGTTTTGCACCTATGTTTTTGTAAATATCATAAGTTTGGTACATGCCTTGCTTTATTGTGTACAATGTAAGATATTAGTTACATAAAACTAAAATACGTGGAAATATAAGTGAAATGAATTTATCTATTGTGAAATTAGAAATATTATAAGTGCATGCTCTCTAAAACAATATTTAGTAAAATTCAAAAAGATTTGTACAAAAATTTTTTTTGGTCAAAATTGTAGTGTTTAATAAATAAATAATTGGAATGATTAAATGCTCAGATCATGATGTTCATGCATTAGAAATGATAGACTGAACTTTGATTCAGGAATCTTTACCTCTGAAATCTGTCAGTCAACCATTGTGTTAAACCTCACAGGGTACAATGCTCAACTATTGTAAATAAATAAAAAATATTTTTGTTGAACATATCATTTATGCTTATTTTTATGCATCTATAGTATTTAGTTTTATTATTTCTGATTTTAATATAATAGACTATCCCATTTGGTATCAAATTCCCTATGGATCACTAAATTCAGGATTAACATTAAATGCTATATACATTTTAAGCACACATGTAAGTACAGATATTTTTAAAATATATATACAATATTTATATACCTATAATATAATTTGGTTTAAAAATTAAGACCTAAAATAATATAAAAGTGCAGTTTACATTATTAATACACACACACATGTATAGCATAGACTTTGGCATGTATGTACATATCTATAATGCAATTTAATTTTAAAAATGAAGACTTGACAAAAATATTGAAAAAATATAATGTTGTATAGTATACATTTTGAACACACACACACAGTATACGTGTTAATATGTATGTTTAATGTATACATAACTAAAATATAATTTGAGTTAAAAAGTAACTATAGATAATTTGGTATCAGTTTATGTTTATATATAGTATATGTTTATATAATTCAGCATTTTAAAATGATATATACATACCTATGATATAAATATTTTAAAAATCATTAAGAAATTGTGTAAAATAAAACATCTTTTTTCTTTATTCTTCTTATGATGAAAATGGATGATAATGAGTATAAAAAGTACAATTCCAAATGTTTTAAATTGGTAAATTACATGCCTGTTAGTGAAGTAAATACATCTGCAGCCATTTTTTGTTTGTGACATTTTGCAATCACAATGCCAAGCAATGGCAATTAAAAAGTTAAAATTTTGTTTTTTAATTATTCTAAATTTTTTTAAAAATATTTTTTATAAATTATTGGTATGTGTAAATCATCCAGTTTCATTGTTGGATACAGGAGTTCTATTGCATATTAAAAATAAAACTTTCTGCATATAGAAAACAAAAAACCTGAAATAAGATTATATTATGTTCATTGTGTTGCCTTAGCTTTAACATTCACCAAAGTTATTTTTTGAATGGAATATTATTATGTGGCTGATAATACATACTTTTCTGATTAAAACAACAACAAACTATTGTTAGATTAAAAATATCCTAACATGATGAAAATTGCACTCTTTCCTTCTAATTTTAATTGCAATGTTGAAAATTGCTAGTAGATGGAAAAACAATTCATTTAAGGGCAGTAGTTTAGGTTAAAATGTGATGTCATTTGTACATCTATATAAATTTACTACAAATAATGATTTGAATTTTGATAAAAATATTTGAAAATCCTGAAATGAGATTTAATGAGGCAGTTTAAGAATTACTATCGTATAAATCAAGAGTGGGAATCATTTTTTTGGCAAGGGCCATTTGGATATTTGTAATATCATTCGCAGACCGTATAAAATTATTGACTTAAAAATTAGCCTGCTATAATTGATCAAAAATTTAATTTATGCTTAATTATTAGGAGTTGGGAACTCTTTTAATTGGCAAGCTAATTTCAGCTTTCCCTTTTTAAATAAGAGCCATAATTTTTTTGTGAATTAAAAATAAAGTAGCATCATTATTATTAATAACTGTTCCACATTTAATGACCATTTTTCTAATTTGCTTTGTAACTATTTGTTATGACATATTTATATTCTCAAATTTGTTTTTATGTTCTATTCAAATAAATTTTACAGCAGCTAGAATGCAGTCATTTATAAACTTCAGAAAATGGTTTCAAATTTTTTGACTTGTTTGTACTTTTTATGAAACATGTCAGCCACTTGGTGAAGATCCTTTTCAAGTTTTCTATTTAAATATTTCTTTTGTCCCCAATAATTTTATTGTAATTAAAATGTTTTGATAAATAGTGCCTCTTAATGGTATGTTCTTTATTAATTGACTTCCGGTCATATCAGGAAAATCAATTTACTATTTTTTTCTATAAAAAAGAATATGTATTGGTCCATTTCTTTAGAAGTGCACAATTTTCTGTATCAATTTTTCTTATTTTATTCAGAGTAATTATCCTAATAAAATAAAAAAATTAAATGCAACTTAATAATAAAATGAAGTAAAATTCAAGTTTTATTTTTGCTAGTATATCTTTGTTTGTGAAAATGGCTATAAAAGCAAACAAAATGTCCTCGATGTCACAGATTAAATCTGTAGCCAGATGTCCACTGTAGATAATTTGTTGGAATATTGCACTTCTGATAGAAAGAACTAGAACTATTATAAAGATTGAAGAGAGAAAAAGGATATAGCTGAGAAAATAATATTTAGTTCTTAATGTTTGCACTACCCAAATGTTTAAATACAAGTTTTATATAGGGTCATTTTATATACATTTTGAAACTGTCCAAGGGTCAGAGTCCAAGGACTAGAGTTGGCCCTTGGGTCTGAAATTTCCCACCCCTGATATAAATTATAAAATTGAATATAAATTCTAATAAGGAAACAATTTGGAAAAATGATTAGTTGTTAGATCATAATTTCATAGTTGTCTTAAAAATGTTATGAAGTTGACAGCAAATAATTTATTTTTGAATTTTATAACTTAATATTTTTCAAGAATTTCTTCTCCACATATTGATTGATTGCATATTCAATTTTGGATTCAAAGAGGCATCTTTGGAACTACAAGTGTAAATGCTAGACCATTGATTCATCTAAAAACTATTACATTGCATTCAGAAATCTGTTTGTGTGAAACAGTATGCTTCTTTTAATGTGATTATATTCAAATTTTTCATTTTAGGAAAGCCTATGATGTATCTCTAAATAAGTGAAACTAGATTGTAATGTATTAAAAGTGTGAAAAGCAGTGGCATGCTGCCATTTGAATAAAAGTATTATATTGCTTTGATTGTTTAATACAATGATTTTACTTACAATAACTTATGTATTCTAGCACGTGTGCAGCGCAATTGTTTCCAAAAGCTATAAAGTATTAGAAAATAGGTAACTAAAAACAAATGAGCTGAGTGCCTTCAAAGGATCTTGCCTTCATAATCATAGCTTGCTACTATGGTTAATGATATGCAGATAACTTATGCAGAAAAAGTTAATTTGTAAAGCAAGCATTCCTTTCTAAATTTAGCAGTGAATCTGGAAAATTTTCTATATTCCAGTAGTATAAAATAAAAATAACCAATATCATGTAAAAATAAAATAAATTAGAATAAATTTCCACGTGTATAAAACCTTACATTTCATTATCATTTACTAGATAAGAAAGCAGTTATAGTTATCAAGAGAGAGAAATTGATTGGGAATAATAGAAAATATATTTGGGACGATTATTAAGAAGGGAAAGAAGAAAAAAAAAGAATAGTTTGTTTAATTCTATAACAATTTTTACTTCTTTTTACTATGTAATTCTATGATACGCGTTTATTCGTTTCCAAAGAAAAAATTTATTTGTTTAAACTTTAAATAATAAATAAATAGCTAAGCAATGCTTTCAAACTAGAAAGTCATAGTAATAATGCTCAAACTCAACCGCTGACACTATTATAGATTGAAAGCATTGCTCAGCTATTTATTTTAGTATTTAAAATTTAAATCAATCAATCTTTGCTTTGGAAGTGAATAAACGCTTATCATAGAATAATTTGTTTAGTTTTGTACAATTTTTTAGTTTATTTTTAAAGTTACATGTAAAGTAGTTATCTATATATGAGCACACACTCATAAATGTATGTATTTTGTTTACTTCTTAATTGGTGTATGTTTAGTCATATTGTTATGTCATTATTAGATGAACAAGGAAGAACAGTATTTGTTAATAATTAATTAAACTAGTCACAAAGTTTTGAGTTGTTTTTTTTTTTTAAAAAAAGAAATAACTCGTCATTTGTTTTCTTTCTCATTTCGGAAAATTTGTCTCTACTTTAAGTTTTTCTATAGTATATAATGATAAATTAAAATGTTGTGATTTGTCAGTCGGTTTTCTATTTGATGGCAAAATTATGGCTAGATATTATTACATTAACATCAAAGATAAAAATTGATAGGCCATTTACACAATATTTCAATTTACAAGTATTCAGTTGGGATAATAACAGCATAGCATAAATAACTGATATTTTTAATTCTTTCCTTAAAGTAAAAAAAAAAAACAGTTATATACTGTACTTATATGACTGAGTTTTGACATATTTTTAGCAACTTAAAAGATTCTTCAACACAAGCTTTGTATTCCATTTCTTTACAATTTTTTCTTTTATTTTTTTAAAAACTTACTTCATATGTCATAGCATCGGCTGGGACACGAACCCACAACACGCAAACCCACAACCGTCTGCAACCAACTACTTGCTTGCATGGCGGCTGCGATACCTCTCGGCTAACAACGCAAGGCAACTTACTTAGTTTATAGGTTCAATATTTGTATCCTATGTAATTTTAGAAAAATTCAGATGTATAGAATTTAATTATTTGAATGATATATTTATATGAAGCTTATTTATTATATATAATTTAGGAAAAGCAAATAGAAGATTGCCTTCCAGTTTTGTTTCCCAGGATTGAACCCATCGGTTTAATTCACAATCTAGATGCAAAGCCTTATGATTTAGAATGTATTATTAACATTTGCAATTAGAATCTTAGAATCATAAAGAAATCAGAAAACCGTGAGAATTTATTTTTAAAAATGAATAAAAGATTAGTTATTTTAAGTCCTCTCAAATAAGGTAGATGAGTTGTCAAATGCAAAATGACAAGGGAGCAAGAATATATAAATTAATATAATTTTTGATCTGTTTTGTTATTGATATTTTTCATTTTTTGAGTTAAAAGTTTAAAGTGTTGCATTTGATATAAATATTGAGAACAGTTTATTAAAATGTAAAAAAAAATTATTTAGATTGTAATATGTGAAAAGAAGAGAATATTGATAATTAAAAAAAAGAGAGAAAAAGAAATTTTTAAAATACAGCATATTTTACATAATTTAAAATTTTGTGGTCTGATATATGATGAGCACTATCTCATAAAGATTAAATGAAAGCCTCAGCAAGTTTATGTAGAGAAAATATGAGAATAAAGAATTACAAAAAAAAAAATCAAGTCAGATCTCACATAACAAGAAATCCATTTGGTGTTGGGGATATTCTCAAAGCTTGTTAAAAGCTTATTTTGCGAGCTCTATATATAACGAGAAAAAAGAATATGTTTTAAAAATCACTTGCTTCAGATAGTAACAGATTTCATTTGAATTATAGGTACTCTGGTATTATTCCTGCTATGACTTATTACTCAGATGTCATATTATTTTAAGTTTGCAATTTGTTTAAAATAATTCCTCCAAGGGGTGTGTGGACAAAGTTAGTCAATAAAATTTGTCACAAATTTCATGGAGGCATTATTTTAAACATATCACAAACTTAGAATGATATGTCATTGGAGTAATATGTCAAACCAGACATAATATCAGACTTCAAATCTAAAAAAAATATATGAGGACATATATTCATTATGGGAAAAGGAAAAAACACATTACAATACTAAATAAAAACAGGTAGTTATGAGGTTTTTTAATGGCATTTCATGTCATTAAAGCCATTCTCCCTTACCGGACATAATATAGCACTTCGTGCTATCATAAATTCCCAGCATTTATAATACCAAACTTCAAATGTAAAAAAACAAACACATACACATCTTATTTCCAGTGATGGAGAGATATATTGAAGCAATGGATCTGAAGTCCGATCCATGCTTCACATCTTCCTATAAACTTAATTAATATTGTAGACCTAAATTAAGTTTATAGTTCAATATCAGCAGGGTTTTGCATTAGAGTTAAAAATAATTATGCTTATTAAATGTGTATTACAGTTAAATATTTTATTTTAAATAAATTTCATTCTATTGATAAAAATTGCTTAACCTATTAGTCAAACATACATATATATACATCTAGCGTATATATATGAGTTAATGCAAGATTCTGCTGAAATAAAATGCTTTATTTTTACTTTTCAATGATCCAGGCACGCATAACGCAAACACCAACACATATTTTCAGTACTTTCCACATTTAGCTTTTAGCTCCTTAGGATTTCCCGTCCATGTCTCTACCGCTGTTGCTAAGCTTTGTGGCCGGTTGAAAAATAATTTATGCGTGGCTCAGATGGTGTTGTTGGTTCGTGAATTAGCCCCGAGAATAGGCGAAATAGGGCAGAGGTTATTATATTCTTTATTTAATATTTCGCGTATAGTGGCCTCGAGGTACTTTCGCTTAGGACTCGAACTAGGTTAAACCAGCATACATAATCTGACTGTCACAGTAGATTTTTTTTTCTCCGCATTCTGGACGCCCATCGTGTGGCTTTTCGAAATTTTCCATACCCTGCAAGGCCCTATATGACATTTGTATGTGTGTGGAATGTTTTTTTTTCTGTTTGAAATTAAGGAAAATATGGGTAGACGTATAATTTTTTTTTCCGATTCTGACGCTAACAACGTGGATGAGTGTCATTTTTTTCTTTTCTTCAAAAAAAAAAAAATATTTTAATAGTACCCTGAGAAGCTAGTTTTAGTTTAATAATTTATATCAAATAATATATGTATAATTTTTTCCAAGTTTGTTTCCTAGCGTGAGCTAAGTGTCATTTTTTTTAACTAATTAAGAAGTTAAAGGTGTTATAAGCTAAACATTTTTTTTTCCGAGTTTGATATATATGAAATGAAGATTGTATAGTTAAAAAGTTAACACGCCGTTAGTTGTTTTTTTGGGTGTGACTAGAAAAGAAGATTTCAGAGTTAAAGTAATTTTTTGGTAATCCTAATTAGTTTTGTCATGGCTAGTACGCCATATTTTTTCTCTCGTATAAAGTAGATAGCTTCGATAAGGCGGAAGTGTCAAATATATACCCACCCGCCCTCCCTTAAATTAGCTTTCGTACTTTAGATTGTTTTTAGTATCGCTCAAATATGAAAAAGTTTGGGAATAATAATGTTTTTTTCGAAATATAGTATAAACGGTACTGTTAATATTTTGAGTAAAAAAGTACAATTACATAATAGATTTTTATTTCCGTTTGGATAAATTTTTGTAAATATCTTGGATAATTTTTTTTTCGTTAATAGAATTGTTTTTCATAGATCGAAAGCTTTGATAAGTCAAAATTACACGTGTCAGTGTACGGTGTTAACAAATATTTTTTTTCACGTTCCCTGCATTTCATTTTTATATAGAATGAATGCTATAATCATGCAAAATTTTCGTTCACTGTTAAATATTTTGTAATTACGTGTCCTACCAAATATATATAAGTTTTGTTAATAAAATAGCAAACTTAATTTTCAACTTAATAAAGAGTAAATGCGTATGTCGTTTAATTTATATTTTTGTATAACATAGATGTCAGCCTCCCTTTAGTTAAGATTTTTTTTTCCCATTTCGGATTATGCTATTGAATCATTTATTGAGTAACCGTTAGGTGAAGACCCTTTGAGCAACCGTTAGGTGAAGCCCTTGTTTTTTACTGATCGTTTATGAAGATTCCCCTAGTAACCGTTTAGGTGAAGACCCCTTACATTGTAGAGTTCTAAATTGCTGAGTAGCCTGAAATAATAGGTCTACATCTGCAAACATTGTTTCCGTGTCATTGTTGTGACCAGCGTTACTTGCCTGAAATAATAGGAGTATGCGGTTTGCAATATGACATTCGTTCTAATAAATTTATGTACATAATAAAAAAAGAAATATTTGTATAGGTATATCTGTTTGTATATTCATATGTAGTCATATATATGCATATTTAGTGTGTACATATTCATATATATGGGTGTATATGGTATACATTTCGTTATAGTTCGGTAAAACCCGTTTTTATATAAATGTTTTTGAAACAGTTTTTGATCTCAATGCGTGATTCTATAAAATTGCTTGATAATTGTTAATTTATTTCGGGTTGTGACCAAAATGGTAGTTGGTTTCGATCCCAGGTTCATAATTCGGAGTGGCGGTTATCATGGGATTTTACTTTTATTTTAATTTTTTTTGTATATATTTTGTTTTGTTAATCGTACTTTAGGCTGTTTAAATTGTTTTTTTTTTGTGGTAACTGGTTTCGATCCCAGGTCAGACAAATTACCGTACTTAGTTGTTATACGTCTTCGATTTAAATAATATTGTGTCATTTAAAATAGCATTTACTTATTCATCCAGAGATTTTTTTTTCGTTCAGCAGAATCAAATTAAATTTTTTTAAAAGTGAACTGAAACGCAAAGTAAAATTTTAATTGCATTGAAACTTTATAAACCCTTATAAATGTGTGCTTGGATCATTATCCATTAATATGTATATTTGATATGGCCATTGTCTTGTCGACTGGCGCCCTTCTCAAATAAATTTGTCGGCAAGTGCAATTTCTCATATCGGATATCAAATAGACTAAACTATACTAGATGATCAAAATAACAATATATGCTTAGTGAGCCAAAATAATGTTTAAACATGACATGTATATTTTGCTCACATATTTCTTTATATATATATACTTGTATTAATGTAAATGCATTTTTTAGTTGTTTCAGGTGTCAGAGAAAGCCAGGTCAAGCTGTAAGTGGATTATTTTAGTTATATTAACATAGCAATGGTATTGTAATAAAATATAAATAAAGTAAAGTGAGGAGAATAATATGTGGTATAGTTATTAAAGACAGACACGGCAGGATTTTTTATATTTTCATGTGTAAACAGATACATATAGGCATAGGGTTAAAATAGGACCTCGTGAGGTAGGCAAAGTTAGTTTCTGAAAACATAAATAAAGAATTTAGAATATTTGACTTATTTTTTTTAAAGAACAAAAAATTTTTTTCTTCACATACAGGATATAGCTCCTAGATAGACATAATACAATATACTTATATAGATTGTATTAAAATACGTTTAGAAATAAATTGTGACCTTGTGTAGCAAAATAGCAAAAAAATGGACCAACAGACGGACGCACATTATGACAGCGAGGAGGAGGTAGTACTCAATATTCCCAAGAGGCCAACAGGTACTCATAATGAAGAGTATAACTTTGATGCTTTCATCAAAGAAATGAGACATGAAAATGAAATGATGAGGAACATGTTCCAGCAATTCATGAATATGACATCTCAACGACTGAACCGTTTGGAGGAAAACATGGTTCTCCAGCAACAACATACCAGAACAAAAGTATGGCCAGATGAGGATACTCAGTTAAAATGGCAACAGAAACAAGATGATACACAACCTAAATCATTGATCGATAATGAAGTAGAGAAGGATATGTATGCCTGGGACACGTCAGTCAAGCATCAAATACAGGAAGGAGAAGACAATGGACAGATGGATGTGGATAAAAAGGAAATGAACACTCATCAACAGATCAATCCAATCAAGGCGCAACAAGGTAACCAAATCCTTACGCCTATAATAATTAATCCGGTAACGTCTCCGGTGGCAAAATTCATACATATACAAGGTTTTAGAGGGGAACCGGGTGGAAACCCTAGACACCACCTGGATAGTCTCAAAATGTTTTTTCAATTTCAGAATATGACAGAGCAAGAAAAGGTGGCGATCGCCAGTCATCATTTAAAAGAATCTGCCAGAGAATGGTGGAATACTCTATCTATACAACCGCAAACATTTATGGAATATGAGAAGGCAATAATGTCAATGTACTGGAGTGCAGAGAGGCAGGAAGGTTTGATGTATTCCATAATGCATGAAAGATACCCAGCTAACCATCAAGAGACTTATGCTCAGTTTTTTGTTAGGCAGGTAAATCGCATTAAAGCCCTAACTGCTTTCAATTATCCAGAAATGCAGATAGTGAGGATGATTAGGCACAACATGCCACCCTGGATAAGGAAAATATTAATAGGCACTCAAATGCAGGACATTCAAGGCACGATTCGGATACTAACTGACATTGATTATGGGAACTTAGAAGAAAACCAAAATGATAGGGTCATGAACCCGTCCAAAAATACAAGGCAGTATATACCACCGGATCCCGGAAAGTTTAGAAATTAAAAACATAAATATAGCTAGTCAGACTAAAACAACACGGACTTGATTTAAAATATAGGAGAATGAATGATGGATAAACCGTTTTATAGTAACATATAGAAAGATTATTAGTAGTAGCAAATTAAACATTACAGTGAATAAAGAGTAGGCTTGAACTCACCTGGTACAAATTCTTACCTCTGACCTGAAGCAACAGCATTTTTTTTTAACATTTTTTTTTTGCTCACTAACTATTGGGAAATGAAGCAATGGATCTGAAGTCCGATCCATGCTTCACATCTTCCTATAAACTTAATTAATATTGTAGACCTAAATTAAGTTTATAGTTCAATATCAGCAGGGTTTTGCATTAGAGTTAAAAATAATTATGCTTATTAAATGTGTATTACAGTTAAATATTTTATTTTAAATAAATTTCATTCTATTGATAAAAATTGCTTAACCTATTAGTCAAACATACATATATATACATCTAGCGTATATATATGAGTTAATGCAAGATTCTGCTGAAATAAAATGCTTTATTTTTACTTTTCAATGATCCAGGCACGCATAACGCAAACACCAACACATATTTTCAGTACTTTCCACATTTAGCTTTTAGCTCCTTAGGATTTCCCGTCCATGTCTCTACCGCTGTTGCTAAGCTTTGTGGCCGGTTGAAAAATAATTTATGCGTGGCTCAGATGGTGTTGTTGGTTCGTGAATTAGCCCCGAGAATAGGCGAAATAGGGCAGAGGTTATTATATTCTTTATTTAATATTTCGCGTATAGTGGCCTCGAGGTACTTTCGCTTAGGACTCGAACTAGGTTAAACCAGCATACATAATCTGACTGTCACAATATTCATTATGGAAAAAGGAAAAATATGAAAAATAACTGAAACATTTTTTAGATGGTGAACTTAAGTTTTAGTTTTACGTGTTTTTTTATCAAGTTTAAAAAAAAAATGATGAACTGTATGTAGTTTTAACTTTATATTTTAAATATTTTTAAAATTAGACAAATGTTTTAGCTAATAAAAAAGAACATACAAATATAAAAAGTTTTAGTTGTAAATATATATCACTTACAAATGGTATAAGAGATGTATTATATTGTGGGGGGGGGGTGTCACTATGGCGGACTTGAACATAAATCAGCTGTTTTACAATTTGGTGATGTGAAAAATTAGTAATGAATATATATATTTGACATGGATTAGTTATTCCAGGATGGTATAAGAGATGTATTATTTTGTGGGGGGAGGGGATCACTATGGCGGACTGGAACATAAATCAGCTGTTTTACAATTTGGTGATGTGAAAAATTAGTAATGTGTATATATATTTGACATAGATTAGTCATTCCAGGATTCATGGATGACATGACATCATAAATGGAAATTTTGAATAATTATTACTGGACGCAAACGTCATAGGAGTAATACATCATAGCAGGAATAATACCACAGTACCAAATCATATATTAGTTAAAAATAGATTCAAAACTATTTAAAATGCACATTTTGGTGCTGGTAAAAATTCAGTCCAAATTTAACTGTATCAGAATTGAATTAAATTTTTTAAACAAGGAAGAAAAAAATATTAATAAATTAAGAGAGCATAATGGAACAATTTTTTAGATTTATTGGATAGATTAATAAGTATAAATAATAGTAAGACAATTTTTATCGTAAATCTAAAAACAAGTTGGAACATTAGAGAAAAGTGTTGACGCAGCACAAGGAATAGAATTCTGAAGACTAAAAGAACAAAAAAAATCCTTGGGTTAATCAAGAGATAATTAATTAACAAAACAAAACAAAACAAAAAAACCAATAATGGAAAAATATAAATTACATTTTAAATAAAGAAATCATAAATTAAGGCATAGAAAAGTAAAACCAGAAAAATAAAATTAAAAAAAAATGTAATGAAAAGAATTACAAAGTTATATTATAGAATTAAATATTTTGCTGATGAAAGCTGACTTTCAAGAATATAGTATGAAATGAAATATTTATTTTATATAGCGCTATGTTTTTATAAACTGTAATATTAATAATCAGTTATTAAGTTAATGCACATGCGCTTTGTGGATTTTTAACTATATAATAGCAAGTTATTATTATAGACAATAGATGTTACAAAAAGATGACAAGATAGTATGATTGATACAATAAATCCTTATCTGTGATATTAGAGTGCAGAAGTAAGATAAACAAGGGTGAAGGTATAAAGCACAGGGAAATGATTAAATTCTTTTGTATTTTATTTTTTACAATAAGGTTTACAATGTAATTTATGACCATGGTATTGGCATTAGACTTTTCAACAATTATGATTTCTTTAGAAAAGTTATATTGCAGTCAAATCTGAGAATTTTAGAACATTTAAATTTAATCTATATGCTGCTAACATGCTATTGATAATATGGAATAATTATTTATTGTAGGTTAAGTTTGCTTACGGCTGAATAGCAATTTAAATTTAAAAATGTTTAGAGGAGAGTTATATAGAAAGATGTGTTAAAATGTATTGTTTTTGAGAAGGCTTTTAATTAGAATTACAGAGTTATTTTGTTGAATAAATAGAAGAATTAAGGTGGAGATTGGAAGAAATAATTGATTATTACAAAATTTATATAAAATGCCTAGTTGTAAGTGAGAAATACTGTTATCTCTTGTCTTGTCTATTATTTATTTAAATGAATTGTTGATTTGAGTAGGATACAATTAGAATTGAGAAGTAGAAGGGGTTCCATTGGTGACATTGGGAAGTTAATAAATTTTAATTACAATTGATAAAATTTATAGAAAAGTTGGGAGTAAGATCAATAAACCTAATATTAATAAAAGTTATAAGTTATAGACAGAAAGTTTTATTGTGGATTAATGCTTGTAAATGTCTAAGAAGTTAGTGTGTCTGTCATGGAAAATATTGATATATTATTGTAATGAGAATTGCAATGGCTGAACAGCTAGCATTAAGAACAAATCTTGTTAAATGTTTTTTTTTGGAGTAAAAGCAGAGACTTGAAGGGTTTTTTGAATTGTAAATTTGAAGAAGAGTAGAAAAGATAAGGTAGTGACTAAAAATTGAAATGGTGAAATGAGGAAGTGAAAAGAGATGAATGAAAGATAAATTATACTAAACATACGCTTTGAGGAATTATGAAAGAATATGTTGGAATGTTATGCAGAGGTTAATAAGGAGTGGGATTGATGGAGTAAGAAATTGATTAATAATCTAAAAAAAAAAAAAAATCAATATGAATGTCTGAAGATAAGAGTAATGGTAGAAATGTTTGGAGAATGTTGTGGGATTGATATTCAAGATATCACTGTTTTAAAAATGTATAATTTTGCATTTGTAAACTTAAAAAAAAAAAAGATTTGTTTTAACATACAATAAGCAAATTATCTTCTATTACCACATTATAAAATTTATTTTTGTTCCAACCACCAGACATCACACAAATTTAAAATAATAATTCAGAAAATCATTTTACATATCGCAGCTTGCTATGCCATAGTCACTAAACACAGCACAGTTTAAAATAAATTTTAGCAATACATTTTTTAGGTGACACTTCTGCTCAAAGATCTTCAAGTACTAAAGAAGTGAATCACAGTTTGTATTGAAAGAATAATAAGCCATCATTTAGAATGAGAGTATTATAAGTGGAACTGTTAGATATTGGTCATGTGATATGAAGTGCACAATTTGAATTATTTTAAAGTAAAAGATTAAGCTATAAACTTATCTTTCTTTTTTTTTAGTGAACACATATTTTTAAGTGTTTATTGGACTAACTTATGTATAATTCAATATAAGTATTTTCTACTAAGAAGCCTGTGTTTATACTCATTTGTACTCTTGAGAAAATAAAAATAATAAGATATTAAAATAATTAAAATAAATATACATTTCTCTTTTTTTTTTTGTATTATTTGTATACTTGAGAAAATAAAAATATTAAAATAATTAAAATAAATATACATTTCCCTTTTTTTTGTATATTATTTTTCTTTTCTTATTATCCTTTTAAGTATCATATACACATGCCATGCATCTCAATTAGCAAATCATGCATGCATAGATGAAAATATTTTTATGGAAAATAGGAAAATATTGAGCAGAAGGGAAAAGAAAAGAGAAAAAAATTGAAAGAAACTATTCAGGTGATAATTGGCAAATAATTCCATAGGTCAATACAATGCAATAATTCATAATGTTTGGAAACCACTCATTAGATTTTGCCTTTAAAAAAAGATAGGAAAAAAAAAAGAAGAAATGGGGAAGAACTTCATACATAAATATATAAAATTTTTATTGATTGTTGCTTTTGGCAGGTAATCCCTGATTGGTTAGATTTGTCACTTTAATCTTTTTCACTTTATATTTACTATTCATGAATTTAAAAGTCATTGGTTCACTTGCCACACAAACTGTCACTGTTTGGTTAGTAATACTTGGAAGAAGAAAGGAGTATAATATTGTTTGAATATATTTAAAATAAAATATAAATAATATTTGAATTTTTCTTAAAATATTTAACAATTGAACTAGGTGTAATGAAAATAAACCAACATATGTTCATAAGTAAAACAGCATCAGATACACATTCTCTTATTGATTCTCTGTTTAGTAAAATAAAAAAATCTGGTTTGTTCAAACTATTGAACTAGCATTTCGAATGCTTAGACCTTATTTGATCTTAATAACTAGCCATATGATTTTTTTTTCATGAATATTTTTATTCATTTTACTTATGGGTAGTGGAGCTTTTTTTCATTATATGTATATGCAATATTAAACTTACATTATTTTGGTTAAATGATGGTTTATTATTTATAAAAATTGAGCACAGTTTGATACATGTATAAAATTATTTTTCACCAGCACTGAGATATTGACTTTCATTTTCATATGGTTTATTTAATTAAAAGCTAATGTTTATTATTGTTTGTATCATTGTGTAATAAATAGTACTAGTAGATGGGATTGTTATTTATATCTATTGTTGATATTGTTACATTTGTAAATCTCCATTTCTACTATTAAAGAAAATAATAATCATGAAAGAATTTGATATGAAAAGTGTCCTTTGACATTTAAATCTAATGAGATGTAACTAAATATTTATTTCTATCTAAAAGTTTTAAAATCTTGTTTTAATTGGAAACCTGCTGTAATAAATAAATTGTCTGGATATCCAATCTTCTCCCAATTTAAAGTTTGTTCATTAATAAATGCTTATAAAAAAAGAGAATTGGATGATATTTCAGAATCTTTTTTTTTTTTGCTTTTACAGTCATTGCTCAATGTTTACTCTAATTTAAAAAAATAAAAATACTTAAAAAAAAAAAAAATGAAAGTAAAATTTTTGAAGTGGTAATTTTTGAAAATTTTATATTCACATATTTATGAGAATAAATTTGTTATTCTAAATATACTTTTAAGGAAAATTCAGAATCTAAAATATTATAGTAAATAGGGTAAAGGTAAATTTGCTAAAATAATTGGCTCACAGGTAGTGTTGGCAGCATCATATTATAAGCTTTTTTTTTTTTTTTTTCAGATCACCATATTGGCCGCCAACTAACCAACTCAAATTAAGGCATGGCCTTTAGCCTCTAACTAATAATGTCTATACTTTTTTTTTCATATGTTTGACAGGGAAGTGAACCCAGGCCAGGCCAGCTGCTTGGAATGCAGCTATGCTAACCATTAGCCACTAACGCTTGTCTATAATCTTTATACTTATTTACCAATCAATGCTGGATTGCTACCTGAGTTGGTAATTGGCTGATTATATAAAAAGAAATTAAAGCTTTATTTAGTTCTGATAAACAAGGTTATGGAGCCTTTTCTATTGTTTATAAAATATTTACTAAGATGATATAAACAATTCTCACTTAGGAACATTTACATGATCTATTTTTGATTATATAAATTCTATTTGAAAAAAAAAAAAAAAATTAAACATCTTAAGCATAATGTGTTTTTTACAGTTAAAATGCACACTGTTATATGGGGAGTAATACTGACTACAATCTCTTATTTGAAAGTTATTTTTTAAAAATGAATGATATATAGCAGGGATAGCCAACTTTTGTGTTGTAAGATCTACTTTTATTTTAAAAATATTTTGCGATCGACTTGCTGTCATAGACTATCGACTTGTCATAGGCGTAGTCTAAGTGGAGTGAGGTGTGAAATACGTTCCATTTTTGTATATCTACCTAGTAAAAATAACAATTATTTAAAGGGCCAAAAAACTCATGTCGGGGGAATTTATGCAGCATGAGTAATTATTAACAATATTTATTAATTCAAATTAGCTATATTAAATCAAGATTAAAAATATTATTTTCAATAATGATACGACTTAGTGGACTTCACCTATCTAGAATTGAAAAATATTTTAGAACAAAAACAAAAAAATTTTAAATCTTGACTTAATTTATTTCACTCGTTACCCGATAGCTCTTGCCAGATTGGCCTCGCGATCGATCAAAAATGGCTTTGCGATCGACTTGTTGGACACCCCTGATATCATCATCATCATCAACCATTATCAATCCACTGCAGGATGAAGGTCTCTCCAAGTTTAATCCATCTTCTCCGATCTTTAGCTTCTCTTTTCCACAACACCCCTGCACATTATCTTATTTCATCCATCCATCTCACATGTGGTCTCTTTCTGGGTCTTTTACAATCTCTTGGAATCCAGTTTAAAATTTCAATTGTCCATCTATTATCATTTCTTCTAGCAATATGTCCAGCCCAACGCCATTTCAATTTTTTAATTTTTTCAATAAGGTCAGTAACACCTGTTTGTTGTCTTACCCATTCATTGCGTTTTCGATCTCTTCTTGTTACTCCCAACATACATCTCTCCATACTCCTTTGAGTAGTCTGAAGTCTCTGTATTGCTCTTCTATTAAGTGTCCAAGTCTCAGATCCATAAGTAAGAACTGGTAAAACACATTTGTTAAAAACCATCCTTTTCAAACACATAGGCATATTTCCTTTTAGTATTAAGTTATTTCTACCAAAAGCACTCCAACCAAGTTTAATTTTATGATTTAATTTCCTCCATTATGTTTTCATCTGTATTAATAATCTGACCAAGGTATTTGTAACTGTTAACTTCTTCTAATTCTTCGTAATCAATTTTTATTTTCATATTTTGAGCACATCGATTAAACATTACTTTAGTCTTTTTAACATTTATATTTAGTCCTATTTTTCTACTTTCATCTGCTAACTCCTGCAACATTTCCTGCAGCTCTGAAGCATTATTTGCAAAAACAACTACATCATCTGCAAAATCTAAATGACTTAAATACTCTCCATTTACTTTCATTCCTTTAGTTTCCCATTTTAATCCACAAAATACTTCTTGCAGCACTGCTGTAAAAAGTTTTGGTGATATGGAGTCATCTTGTCTTACACCTTTCTCGATGTTGATTTTTCCAGTATCATGATATATAGGACAATTAATAACAACACTTTGGAAATATATTTCAAGTGGATTTTAAAATGTCTGTATTCAATTGTAAATATATATATAAAAAGAAGAAATAACTACTTATTGAAAATATTTATTTAAAAAAAATTTTTTTTTTACTGTATTTGATTTATGTGTAAATAGTTTATCACCTTTTTATGAGCAAAATTATTTATAGATCAACTGGCTACAATGTATAATATAATTCACTTTTAAAATTCTCATTAAATTCTCAATGGATATTATTGCAATATATTGCAGCTTAAGAAATAAGTTAAAATTATTAATAATTTAAATAACTTGATATATATGTATGACTTCATCATTTTAATTATTGGTAAATCTTTGATTTTCAGAAAAAAAATCATTATAGTCTTTGTTTTTTATAATTAATTTATCAGTAACTAATATATAGTTGAATAAGTTGATTTGGCTAAGATCCAATAAAACAACAACAAAATGCAATTAATATTTAAAAAAACAACAACAACAACAATTGTTTATAAAAATGATGGTAGAATTTATTATTAACGCAGTATGAAAAAAATATCACATGATCACCATCTCATACTGTGCTAACCAGAGTAATCAATAGATGCCAGAAGGCTTGTGCATAAAATCCCTATCTAGTGCCTACTCATCCAATATCCCCAGACTAGTTTCTGGCTTGTGGCCATCATCAGTGAGGAGCCTTGGAACTGAGAGCACTGCACCTAGATCTTAGGATCTAATGCAACCCTCCAGCAGCCACCTTTTAACTCTACTTTACTACAAAACTATGAGAATGAAATTGAAAACACAAAAAATATTTTCAATCTAAGCTCAATAGCGTATATAGTCATATGGGTCTGAACTCAATTCAGCACCCATACATTTTGGTGTCTTTGGCTCTTAAACAACCATAGCCACCACTACGCTATTAGGCAGGATTGGTGTTAAACCACTAAACATCACATGATCACCATCTCGTACTAGCACATATTTGTTGTAAACAAAAGCAAAACTCTTTTCTCCATACAGTAGTACCACCTTGTGCTAACCAGATTAATCAATAGATGCCAGAAGACTTGTGCATAAAATCCCTATCTAGTGCCTACTCATCCAATATCCCCAGACTAGTTTCTGGCTTGTGGCCATCATCAGTGAGGAGCCTTGGATCTGAGAGCACTGCACCTAGATCTTAGGATCTAATGCAACCCTCCAGCAGCCACCTTTTAACTCTACTTTACTACAAAACTATGAGAATGAAATTGAAAACACAAAAAATATTTTCAATCTAAGCTCAATAGCGTATATAGTCATATGGGTCTGAACTCAATTCAGCACCCATACATTTTGGTGTCTTTGGCTCTTAAACAACCATAGCCACCACTACGCTATTAGGCAGGATTGGTGTTAAACCACTAAACATCACATGATCACCATCTCGTACTAGCACATATTTGTTGTAAACAAAGGCAAAACTCTTTTCTCCATACAATAGTGCCACCCTGTGCTATATAAGCTATTATTTTTTTGTGTTTTCAATTTCATTCTCATAGTTTTGTAGTAAAGTAGAGTTAAAAGGTGGCTGCTGGAGGGTTGCATTAGATCCTAAGATCTAGGTGCAGTGCTCTCAGATCCAAGGCTCCTCACTGATGATGGCCACAAGCCAGAAACTAGTCTGGGGATATTGGATGAGTAGGCACTAGATAGGGATTTTATGCACAAGTCTTCTGGCATCTATTGATTAATCTGGTTAGCACAAGGTGGTACTACTGTATGGAGAAAAGAGTTTTGCCTTTGTTTACAACAAATATGTGCTAGTATGAGATGGTGATCATGTGATATTTAGTGGTTTAGCACCAATCCTGCCTAATAGGGTAGTGGTGGCTATGGTTGTTTAAGAGCCAAAAACACCAAAACGTATGGGTGCTGAATTGAGTTCAGACCCATATGACTATATAAGCTATTGAGCTTAGATTGAAAATATTTTTTGTGTTTTCAATTTCATTCTCATAGTTTTGTAGTAAAGTAGAGTTAAAAGATGGCTGCTGGAAGGTTGCATTAGATCCTAAGATCTAGGTGCAGTGCTCTCAGATCCAAGGCTCCTCACTGATGATGGCCACAAGCCAGAAACTAGACTAGGGATATTGGATGAGTAGGCACTAGATAGGGACTTTATGCACAAGCCTTCTGGCATCTATTGATTACTCTGGTTAGCACAGGGTGGCACTACTGTATGGAGAAAAGAGTTTTGCCTTTGTTTATGAAAAAATAGTTAGTGATCTGAACTTTAACAGCTATTTTACATCTTAAAATAAATGTGATCTAGTAGTTTTTAAAATGTATATTCTAATTTCCAAATGAGAAAATAGAAAGAGAGAAAAAGCTTTTAAATTACTGATAGCATTTAATGCAATTTGTTGGAGTTTATATTATTAATGAATCACTTATGGATAAATACAAATATATAAAAAGAAATTCAAGTGGAGATAATGAACTTTTTTTTTTTGCTGAGAAAATTCTGATTTATCATTTAGATGGAGAGGTTTTGATCAGATTAAAACTCTTGCCTGACTAATTGTATTCATTTAAGAATAACAAAAAAAACTTAACTACTGTATACATAGACAAAGAAATAAAAGTACAAACTGTAAAAAAATAATTGTATTCTATATTGAACTATTTCCATCATCTAATATGAGTATTGGACGTCTTTAGAAAAAGTTAACTTTTATTTAAATATTGCAAATACATTCAGCTGTTAGTAAAGAAGTATTCTTCTTCTCTCTTCTGCAGGTGTTGCTGGTCTGATCAGTGAAAGTATTAAGAGTACAACTTATTTTATTTTAATTATCAACAAGAAGATTGTCCAAGATGCAACAGTGTGTAAGACTAGTAGTGATTCTAGATTTGTAAAAGTTCATTTGTGTAGCAAAAGTAAAGTGAAATGGCCCAAGTTAATGGAAGAATCTTATATAGATTTTGAAAATATTGTCTTAAAAATAAATTCACCTTTTTATATATATGGATTTGATAAATTCCAGCAGTTTAAATGATTTGAGTTGTGGTTAAATCATCATCTTGTGGAAATAGCAAATTTAAAACTTCTGGGGAAAAGTTGAACAAAATTTAAAATAATAGCTGTACATACAAAATCATGATGAAAAGCGAAAGAATTAAAAGAAAAACAAAAATGGAATATATTGAGTTAAACAACAAATAAATGCAAATATAAATTGCATTAATGTTCATTCTTTTTACAACAATGTTGTTAACTAATTTACGTTAAAGTTGATGAAAGGAAGAGTTTAAAAAAGATTAAGTTTCATTTTAAAGCTATTTAGTTGGAACTGCAATCACTAATAGAAAAATTTATAGGTGAGAAAAAAGTTAAAACTTCTTTATGTATAGGACTAATACTTTATTTTTGTTTTTATGAATATATAGAAAAAATCATCATAACTGTAGAAGGAATCCCAGATCCAGTGTTTGCTGGAGTAGAATATTTAGCTTTAAATATGAAAAATGGAATGTTATTGGAAGAAGATAGAATGACAATTGAAGTGGTAAAGTTGATAGCGATGGATTAATAGATATTCACTGTTTCCTTTACAAGATAAAAGAATGCATGTCCAGCAATTGAAAAAAATGTATGTATGTTATTGATATACAGGAAAAAGACAATAGACAAGATAATAAATTAAAGACATCAGTTTTGCTATTTTTTCTCTACAAACCTATTAGTCAACATTTATGCTCAAACTCCAAAGAAAAACTGGATTTTGTTCAAGCAAGAAAACTATTATTAGAAGACTGTTTAATGTCATCATGTAAATGAAATAGTTTAAACATGTAATGAATATGAATTTTCAATGAAAACAGCTCTTAATTCTGTATATATAACACATAGGAGAAAAGATTTGTATTAGGATTATTTTAAAAATGTACAAAAATGCCATTTTTACACTAAAGTTGCATGGAATTATCAACAAATTTGAAATAGAGATTCAATTTCTTCAAAATTATTTTTTTTAAAGTTTTAAAGATTGGGATATATTAGGTCTCAAGATATATAGTGATTATCACATTATCTAATGTTGTTTTTGTAGCATCAATTGATAATTGGCAATCAAAGTTTTATGGAAAATATATTTTAATTGTTTTGAAGAAAGGATTGAATAAATATTTTAATAAAAATATTTTTAAACAAATATTTTATTATGTGAAGACATATAGTAAAGTAAAGATGTGGATAATTATGTATTTTTGATTATTTGTTATCAGTTCAAGCAAATAAAGTAAGAGATAAATAAGATTAAAATGCCTTAGAGTATATTAAATAAGCTTGATACTGTATTTAAAGTAATTTGGTCTTTTGCTTAAAAATTGGTATTACTAATTTAAGTATAAATAAATATTTAAAAATAAGTGAACTTTATTCTTTACAAGAAAAGATAACAATTAAATAGTACATTAGAGCAATTGATGGAATATTTAAGAGATAAACATTCTTGGAATAAGTCTATTTTGAGGAGATATGATAAATAACAAATTTTATTTGATCATTGTGGAAAAGAAAGAGTTGTGACAAATCTTTATGGATAACAGAGGAATTTTTACTTTGCAAGATTAGCTGTTATTAACTAAAAATAATAATGATAAAAGTTAAATAAAGGTAATGCAAACTTAATTCACACAAATGCATGTATATATAATATTGATATTATTTATTATAAAACTACTGTAAATACTGTTTTTTATATATATGTTATATTTTTATCAAATACAATTAAATCATTTCTCTCAGACAAAAACATATAACAAGGCATAGGAATATATACATATTAAACCACTAAACATCACATGATCACCATTTCTTATTCTTGCTCAAGCTGTTAAAACAGGCAAAATTCTCCACACAGTAGTGCCACTCAGTGCAAGCCAGAGTAATATATGGATGCAAGAAAATTTGTGCACTAGATATTTATTTTATGCACAAACCTTCTTGCATCCATTGATTACTCTGGCTTGCACTAAGTGGCAATACTGTATGGAGAGTTTTGCTTGAATATATACATACTTACATTTAATCAAAAATCCAGTCTTGTATCTTGGTTTTTATTTTTTTAATTATGTGTTATTTAACTTTTTTTTTTTTTAAGTTAAAAAGACAAATTTGAATCTACTGGATTAAAAATTTTGTAGAGAATTCCATACAATTTCTTTATTTTAAAGAAATACATTAATCATAAATTCAGCATTTTATCACCGAAGCATATAGCTTCTATATTTAATTCAAAATTTGGAATAATATAATTGTGCTCTATTTGAATCTGTGCAATAGCATTCTATACGAATTGAATTGGGTTTTTTTAAATTCTATTCACTTGATATTGGGTTTTTCTCCTCATACTCCTCATGGGTTTCCCTAAATTTTTTTTTATTCAAATGTAAGGTACTCATTTTTTATTCATATAATGTTTTATGAATTATAACTAATATCTGCTTTTGCAATGCTTTCATTATACAAAATAATCAGTAGAAAGTGGCCATTTTAAATGTTTCTGAATTTAATGTCCATATATTTTTTATAGTTGTAGAGATGTCTATCAACAAAATATAGAAATTTGATAAAAACAGAATAAATATTCTACAATGGTTTATTAAAATGGTTCTATTTCAAAATAATTATATTTTCTAAAATATTGAAATACATTTGTTTACCTGGTAAATAATGCTTTCTTCTAGGCTAATATAGACAGTTTGTCTTTTTTCTATATTAGTACAACCATATATTATAAATAGTATACATATATCAAATCTTATGGAAATACTATAAAATTTATTTTCTTTGTGTGCTATATTTTCTTTATGTATAAATATGTCCATACAAAGAAAGATTTATTTAGCATTTAATAAAAAATAGAGAAATAAATGTCTAACATTTTTTTTATAAATTATAATTAAATTATAGCTGAGAATTTAATATAAACAAATTGTCGGGAAAATTATAAAATATCCCTTATTTAATTCTTTGTCAAATAATATTGTAAATAACTTACAAAGCTAATTTCATATATCTGCACATGTAGTATTTTGAAGACTGAATTCTTTAATGTAAACATCTTTATAATGAAATAAAAAAAAAATTTGTGCTATGTTTATAAACAGTAATAATAATCAGCTATTAAGCTAATGCTCATGCACTTTGAAGATTTAAATTATAAATGAATACTCTCAATTCCAAACACAAGATAAAGTCTTTTTGAAAAGATAGAATGAAACATTTATCTTTTCTTACCCAAACATTTATGTATGGGCAAATCTTAAGCATTTGGAAATGAGAGTATGAGATATTAAATAATCACTTTAATTTACTATGCTTGAATAAATAACGCTTGCAAAAATCTTTTACAATTTACTATAAACGTTTGGGTAAGAAAAGATAGATGATCCATTCTGTCTTTTCAAAAAGACTTCATCTTGTGTTTGGAATTGAGAGTATTCATTTATAATTTAAATCTTCAAAGCGCATGTGCATTATCATAAACATCTGTAAACTTGTTAACAAATAAAGTATAAATTTTTTATTTTATTTTAGAAGATATTTTTAGTAAGATGGGCAGTATTTTACGGATATGATTGTCAAAGTCAGTGGTGATTTTAGTTGTGTCTCAACATAAATATTCTTTTTAAAATGTAATTGATTATATAAAAATGAACAATATTTTAAGTGGATGACATATCCATAATTGTATATAAATATAGCTATGTATTATTTAATAGTTATTTGCATTATTAGCATTATTTGTATAGTCTTGTAGCATTGGTTTCAAGCTTTGCTCATTCACCAAATTTGCTTTCAAAAATTTTTTAAATTATAATTGATCACTGTTATCAATTTTACATTTTATTATTTCTCAAATTCAAATATATGTATAATATCTCTTATATAGGCACTTAATAGTCTCTATGGTTGAATCTTTCAATTCTTCTTGCTTATGTACCATGATCTTATACTTTTTAAACTTATAATAAGCATGCACTCCTTCAACATGCTAATTAGGTAAAAGGTTAAAAATGGAGATTGTCGTATACCTATACAAAGGATAAACAAATTTATAAGTATTTTTAAGCCCTGCATTTGAAATGTAAAAGTGAATCATTAATTACGAATAAAGGATATTATAGATATATTTTTTGAGTTTAAATAAAATTAATTATTTCTAAGTAATATAGATTAATTATTTTTGTATTTATTGAAAAGTAATTGCTGTATATAAGTGTATAAGTAATGGTGTGTAGTATTAGAAGAATACTGTAAGGTTAACTCTAATTGGCTGGTTTAATCGTATTTTAGGAGCCACTAGCATATATAGGTTTTGAAATGCAGATACTGTATATACATATAATCAGAAAACTAGTAGCATCTTCAACTATATATGAATGGAAATGAAGGGATTGAAATTATTGTTATAATTTTTACTTTCAATATATGCATTGTTTTTCTTTAAAGGTGTTTACATTTAAAATAATAAAAATATTAATGTTTAATCCAATTTCAGTTGCAGGATTAAAGCAGTCACTAGATTTTTGATTGCAAATATTCCATCCTTGAACTAAATGTCATATATAGAAAAAAAAAGTTAAACCTTTTGTAAAGAAAATAAAAAACAGTAATTACCTTTACGCAACTACTAATTGTGAAAAGTCTATAAAATGTATCTAAACTTATGTCAAAACAAAATTTTTTTAAAGGAATTCTATATTTAATCCTCATTTCAGTATGTATTAAACTAATATTTAAATTATTTTTGTTTTTTAGCTATTACACAAGTTTAATAATTTTTCTTTATTTTTATCTTATGAAATTATTTATTTGTTTATAATTTGCATTTTGTTGTTAGACTTTAAAATATTTAACAATTCTTAGATTCAATTATGTTCATCTGTCATTAAAGAAACTACTTTATAATAATAATTTAGTATTAATTATGTTTTCAGTATAAAAATAACTACTATGTTGTCACAAGTTTTTTTCAATCTTTTTCTATTAAAATAATAACAAAAATGTTAATCTGTCTGATATTAAAATTGATAGTTTTATGGACGGAACTCTTTAAACTAGATAATTTTTACATATACAGAAAGATGTTTTTAAAATTCTATTTAAACAAAATATTTAATTTAAGCTTATATACAATATTAAAAAGACTGAATTTCTTTAAAAATAATCTATTTAAATGCTCCAATGTATGCTGGATTTGAACTCAGACTTTCGCACGACCCTCAACTCTCCTTGCCATTCATATTGCTGACCCATTTGATCACACACATGTTGAAAAGATAAATAATCACCAATATCATATTTTATGCAAAACCAGCACTCATCAGTTGGTCAAGATTACCATCTCCACACATATATACAATCAGTGCTCAGCTTTATATTAAGATAGCCAATCTTCATACTTTAATGGACAGGCTTCAAACTACTCCAACTCACAACTCTTATGCCTTCAATTTCATTGAAAATCTGATGATGGAATGCTCAAAGCCCACATTAATGCCAAGGTTGTCATCTTACCCATGTTGACATTTAGTCATTCTGACCCCTCATGTACAAGAGAATAATCCATTTTTTACATACATATGTGAGGGATGGCCAGTAAGTTTATATATTTTACATATTCTTTATGTATTTTATTTATTATAACAGTTGTTCATGTTAAATTTATTGTGAAGTGTTTTTAAAATAATAGGTTTATCAGAAGATTTGATTATTATTATAAGGCATCTCTGCCTAGGGATAGAAGCTAGAATTAAAATAAACTATGGTGAAATGAACTGGATTCATATTAGCAGATGAATTAGACAAAGTTCATATTGCCAACCTATCTATTCAACTTATATACTAAATATGTATAAGGGGAAAGCAGATTAAATGAAAGCATATGCAATAAAGATTAACTGGACCATATGCTAATGGTGATTCACTTATAACTGATAATACAGAAAACTCAAAACTAACTAGGAAAATTAAAGAACACATGGGAAATATGGAATTATTTCTGAATATGAAAAAAAAAAGGTCATGTTCAACAGATATTATCAAAACTGATATTAAAACAATAGAAGTCATCAAAAGTTTTTGCCTCTTTGAATCGTTCACCAACAATCAAAGATCCAGTTATTCTAATGATTCTTTGCTGATTGAGATGTGACAGTGTTGCAGTGATAAATCTAGAAAGATTTTTACATGTAGAGACATCTTTAATAATTAAGATCAGAATTATTCAAGTTGTAGTATTTGATGTGGTTGTCTTTGGATGTGAAAGTTAGACAGTGATTAAAAATGATAAAAAATATATTAATGCTTTTGAATTATGATTATGAAAAGGATTTGAGAGTCACAGGAATAGCAAGAAAAACAAACTAATAGTTAATTGCTTGATCAGATTGTGTTCCAATTCTCAAATTATGTGAAATTGTTTATTTGACCATATTATACAATTTAATTTATTAGAAAATTATGTAATGCTTGGAAAGATTGATAATAAAAGAAGATCAACAGATAGGCATACCTCCATGAACAATCTAAAAAACAAATAATTGGTGCCAGTTATGGAGAAATGATATTTATAGTCTTTGGGAATGGATGTCAATTTGAGCTATCTAAAAATAATACATAACTATTTTAATTAATTTTATAAATTATTTTTCAAACACTTGAACATTTCAAATTTTTTAAATTCTTGAAGGGGATATAATACGTTGGGTTCCGTGATATTTGTCAACAGGAAGTAGATATATAGAATAAAAGTATTATAATAGATGGGAAAGGATAATGTACAGAGGGTGTGTGTGTGTATGAAAATTAATTTTAATTATTTTCAGTTTTTTAAATATATAATCGTTTTTTTTTTTTTAAAAAAAAAAAATTAATGCTCTTTTATCACAGTTCTTGCAATTATGTTTGTTGGGTAAATTTTTTTGTTTAGTAGTTGCCTTGAGATTTGTTTAGTGCCCTGTTATGCTCCCAGTCTAAAAGCAGCCAACTGGTTAATGTAATAATAATAACTGGAATGAATAAATCTGCAAACACTATTTTTTTTAAATTTAAAAAAAAAAAAAAAATTTTTTTTTAAATATCCATATATCAGGAAATATGTTATTGTATAAATACCATTAATAAAATGTTTAATTGATCCATTATTATTATTGTTTATTTTGGAGGGGAGGGACACTATTTTTTTTTTATTATTGTAAAAAAATCCAATTCATTGTTTCATAAGGAAATAAACTAGGAAAGGTAAATCTCATTTATCATTATAATTATCTGACTCTGATTTTCCCTTATCAACCTCTAATGTTAGTCAGTTTCTTTCATCCTGTCTTTTCATAAGTGAAGAATTTTGCTATGAATCTGTTTGATGATTATATGATTAAGGTAGGAAAGCAAAATGTTAATATATAAATAAAATAATTTTGAAGTAAAGCAAATTAAAAAAAAAAAAATTCATTTTGAAAAATATCAGTATTCTTTTAGAGAATTTAATACTAATGTATAAACGTGCTTGCATTTGTCTATATATATATATTACAGATATTTTGTTGGATTTGTGCATTTTAACATTGATTTTAATGCATGTTTTGAGAGAAGAATATGCTAGTTAAGGCAAAAGGTATTAAGCATGGTTACCCTTGAACTCTAATAATGCAGAGTGTTTGTTTCTTTCTGTACTTGTTCAAAAGTTAAATCACTTCACAGCAGTATTATAGATGGTGATAATTCTGTTTTAATGCATGCAGTTTTATTCATTAGTTTTAAAGTTAACATTATGAATGTAAATAACAATGTTTTATATTCAATCACTTTAACTTATTCAATAAGAGTTCTAGTTGTGCACATACTTGCACTCTGTTTTCACTGGAAATTAATTAGTAAATATTCATTTTAATGCATTAAAACTTTTGGAACTATGTTATAGTCAAAATATTTTATACTAATTATTTTTTTGTTTTCTGTTATTTTGTCAGCATGTAAAATTTTTATAAAACAAATAAACTGTGATGGGAAATAGTTTTTTTCAGATAATACTTTGATTTTAAATCACCAATTAAGAACAGTTGTCAAGCGTTGGTGGCCGAGTGGTCAGCACATCTGTCTTACAAGCAGTTGTCCCAGGTTTGCGGGTTTTCTACCTGCCAATGCTTTGACACATGAAAAAAAAAAAACAATTGATATGGTTTGTGATGTTTGCCATTGCTTGCCTTTTTTTTTTTTTTAATAAAAAAAAAATGGCATTTTATATTTAAGGCTCTATCATATATAATCATGGTGCTTGGAAATATAAAATGAGTTGTTTAATTTATATAATTAAAATATACATATTTGCAAGATGCTTAAAGTTGAGATGCTTTATGTTCATTCATCAGTTTGTAGAATTTTTTATTTATATAATATGTTAATTTAAACTTTGTATATATATATTTAAAAAGTTGTTATAATATGTGAATATACATATTAAGTGTAAGATTTTTCTACATTCTAATATTTAGATGAATGATAAAATTTCTCTGAGAAATATTGAGCTTAAAAATGATTGTTTTCAATATTAATATATAATGGTCATGTAAAAGTATTAATTGAAAGATTTAACAACCTTTGGAAATCTGAATTAATTCAGAAGAAGTTGGAATTTTAAGTTGAAAATCTCTGCCAGATGTTTGATACTATTGTATATAAGAATTATATTATTGCATATAAAAAATTATATTTACCACTCTTAGTGGATATATATATACTTGAGGTGAAATGACATTTGTTAATGTAAGTTCATTTGTACTAGCAGATGTTTTAATGTAATTCCATTAATAATTGTGTTTAACTAAGATGAATAATAACCACATAAAATATTGGAATGTTCTTATTGCTTATATAGAACTTTGATATGTATTTGTTACTTTAGGTATATACTGTGATAAAAAATAATATATATCTATTTGGTGGTGTTTTTTCTCCATATGTATTATTTTTCTCTTTTTCCCTTGAAAAGCAATTAAGATTTCTTTATATATGCATCTTAATTATAAATATTGCATGTTAAATTATCTGCCCAAAGATATTAAAATATTTGATCATCATTGGAATTAGTTTGTTTTGCAAATGTGTCATTAATGTTCATAGTGTAGTAGAAATTAATTAAATTGACAAGTTAAATTATATTAAGAAAGTAATAAGCAATGGCAGACTGATAACTATGTCATTTTGTCATAGTATCTTATTACCTAGTTATTTTAACCTGTTTTTAGCCAGAGAATTTAACACACATGCACATATAATGCATGCATCCATTTAAGTGGCTTATTTTCTTTTGTATTATTCTATAGACTCTAAACAGACAATTTTCATTCATATGAAAATTACAAATTCAAATAAAAAGATTTAATTTAAGAAATGAATTAATAATTAAATAAAGCCTTTAAATATAATTTGTCCAAACTTCAAACACTTTTTAGCAAAACTCTTTATTTGTACATACACAAACACCTACGTTTTGACTGACCTGCAGTCTTCTTCAGAGCAAGTCTATTTGTACACACATAGACACCTACATTTCTATTGACCTGCAGTCTTCTTCAGAGCAAGTATATTTTGATCTTCCAAATGAAAGATCAAAATAGACTTGCTCTGAAGAAGACTGCAGGTCAGTCAAAATGTAGGTGTCTGTGTATGTAGAAATAAAAAGTTTTGCTAAAAAGTGTTTGAAGTTTGGACAAATTATATTTATAGGATATTACGGCAAACATAAAGAAAAGTGTGATTTTGGTAAATAAAGCCTTCATGTTATTTACATTGATGAGATAGCATATTTGGTCAGATGTACATATAAAATTGCATTTAACACTTAACTGGGAAGTGCTATTATGTTATTATTTAGAGGATTAATCAATTTCTTATTAGATCAGATAAAGCATGTTTCAACAAAATTGTTGTATTCTTATCAATACTTCTAATGATTTTTATATATAATATTAATAAATTCATAATTTTATTGCAACTCTGTTTCTAATATATTTCAATATATTAATGCAATATAAAATAGCATTGTATAACTTGTCTAAATCTCTTCACAGAAAAATAGTGAAGACAATATCGTCCAAGCTGACTAACTGTTTAAGGGTGACATTTTTATAAATTTCCTCCTTTATTTTACTTTTCTTATTAATAATAGTTAGATATTCCCACCAGTATTACGTATATATTAGTTATATTTCTTTGAGACTGAAATGCAACATAGACTTGAATATGCTTCAGTTGCATTTAATAAATTAAAAGAGTATTTCATCATGTAGATTATAACTACTTCAAATAAATCAGTTATAGTTAGAGCTGTTATATGGAAATGAAACATGGATTTTCTATCACTATAAACAGAAAGGTATTACAAAAATATGATAGCAAGATTGTAAGATAATTGGTATGTTTTTTCAGCTGGTTGTAATAATTAAAAATGCATTTTTTTATTGAGTTATGCATCCAGAGTGAATGAATAGTGTTAGATTTCTTAATAAAATATTTTTATTATGAATTTGATCCTGGATTTTCTGGAAAAAGAAAGTTCTGTTTATGTTATATCGAATTTTAGCATGACAAAGCTAATCTGTGATTACTTTTGCCAAGATATTTAAGGATTATCTAAACTCACTCTGTAGAGATTTGGTATTGATTATTTCATTGAAAGGATATTTTCAGAATAGAATACAGTGATGTGCCATAATTAGGTAAAGGGTTTCTGAAAGAAATTAATTCAGTATGGCATATAAACAGATTAAAAGCCCAGGACATGATATATGTAAACATGTTTGTAATTCCTAAATTGATTGATTGATTTGTTACAATACCATTAAGTTTTTATTTTTATTTTTACATTTATTTCTGAAGTTAGAAAGTCATACTTATTTGTAAGTTGCGACTTGAAGCCTATCCATTAAAGTTTGAAGAATTGCTATCTTAATATAACATGAACACTGATTTTATATATGTGTGGGAGATTATGATTTGGCCCAACTGATGCTGGTTCTGCACAAAATATGTTTATTGGGGATCATGCCTATTTTTCGCATGTGGTCTTATATGGAGTGTACAATGAATAAACTAAAAAATCCTGGGTTTAATCCTCTATTTACATATATAATACTTTTATTTAGTAATAAATATATTAATACAAAAAATTAAATATTTAATAAACAGTCATGATGAAATAAAGACAAAATCATATGGAATTAATAGAATATAATTGTAAGTAATTTTCAGTTTAACATTATTCTTAGTAGAGAACAAAATATTGTAATAAATAAAAATAATTTGACTCACTATATGTTATTAATCTGGAAGCATGTATATTGCCGATTTTGTGTATATTGTTTTTTAATTTTTTTTATTTACATTAATTTTTATTAACAATTTTAATTTTACTATACCATTTTAAAACTATATTTTTTTAGATTATATTTATCTTCCTTTTGAAATATAAAAATAAATTAGATATATTAATAATACATTTTCACAAAAATGTAGATGAAAATATGTTGGCAGAAGTATGTGTGTCCACATATGTAAGAATAAACCAGATTTTCCCAGTCGTGATATTTAAGACCTGCTACCTTGATTGTTAGATTATTATTTGGTGAAAGTTTGCCTAATAGAGGCCACACTTTTCACTTAATGCTGTAAGCTATTGCTAATTGTCATCTTTTTTCCTGAGGATAGCTATTTTCCTCTATTGTTTTTAAAGTCAATTGATTTTTGTGGAAATAGATATATGTACAGGAATTTGTAATATATTTTTTTTTATCTAAATTTAAAAATAGCAAACATTTCCGCCTTAAAAAAATATTGCTTTTTTGTACTGACTCAATGTCAAGGAAATTACTTTTAAGGTTATGTTTTGCTCTGAATATTGGTGAATTAGAATTAAGGTCATATATTAATTTAAACTTTATGATGTAGTACAACATTATTGCACACTCTGTGCAGTAATAAATGATTCTAAGCTGCTTTTACAACTAATTAAATTTATTTATTTAATTATTTTTAATCAAATCTATAATCTTAAAAACCAGAAATATTACTAATTTAAAATTCAATGCAGTTATATATATACTATGCTAAAATTAAATTCTGTGAATTATTTTGTTTTTCTGTACTAAAAGACTATTATGATCAGGAATTATTAATTTGTCACCATGTCATCATTGCCTAATCATAAATTTTTATAACATCTGGTTTTAAATGTTTCACTACAATTTAATTGTCTTTATATTATAATGTTCCAAAGCCGTTTCATTGACTCCAAAGAATTGTATGTGGTGTTTTTTGATATGTATTAAATTTGTTGTTAAAGGTATGTATATATGTATTAAGTTCTCTGTCTAAGAAAGGTTGAATAAGTAGAATGTAGAGAAGACTATGATAAAGTGATAATGATTGTTGTTTAGTTTTGCCTTTTTATAAAACATCATTTACTCTACATTGGGTTTTATACATAAATTAGATTGTCAGAGATCGGATCAATTTGGCAATCCACACAGAACATTTTGACTAAGCCTGGATCTTTTCATGGCTTCTATTGTTTATCATTCTTTTAATACATATTTCTTTGAAGAATTGTGATGATGGATTTTTATTTTTCTAAAAACAATTAACAATTCAGCTATGTGATGGAAATAATACAATATATATTTTTAAAATTGTGTTTATTAAATATTTGTAATAATGGTTTAAATAAATATTTTATCATGCAATAAATCTCACTGAATAATCAATTTAAATCTAATGTTGATATTTTTTCATAGAGACTTTTTGATATTTAAAAACTCATTTTCCAGCACATTACATAATGATTATTGGACAAATGATGACTTTATAGACTGCTTGTTATAGGTAATTGTTCTGCTGGAGATTGGCTAGTCAATAAATATCTCATAAATTTATTCTCTACTGTTTATTCATATGCAAATTTTGCGTTCTCTGGTATTTCATAATTGATATATATATATATATTGATATAAATTGATTTTATATGGATTATCATATTACTTTGAAGAATCAGTATACCCATTAAACATAAATGATCTTCACATCATAGAAGTAATTTTAATGTAGACATTGAGTAATGTAAATTAGTAAATCAAGTTGATTTTATTAAAAATAAACTTGCTTTTAAATTATATACCGAAAATAAATACTTTTTGTAAAATTTTCAATGAGGATGGAAATAAAAGTAATAGAAATTTTATCAGTGGGAAAACATATTCAAATGGAATCATTTATGGGTAAATATTAAAGAATATTGTCTGCTAAATTTGCCTAAAAAGAATAAACTTTGGTAAAAGCTTAATTCTTAAATGGGTAAAAATGATCGAACATTTATGCAATAAGCTGAAGAAAATAGTTATGAAAATTAAACAACAAATGAATAAAGTTTAGTTATTATTTTACGTGAAGTAAAAATAAGAATGTATAACTTGTTACAGACTTGTAGTTTGGAGATTATGAAAGTTATTAACTAAAAAAATATTTTATTAATGTCATTTCTATAATGTCTAAGAAGAAATATGATTAAAGTAAAAAAAAAAAAAGTAAATAAAGTTGCGTATATATATTTTAAGAAAATATATGAGTAATTAATATATTCAAATAATATATGAGTAATTAATATATACAAATGAGAAGAAAAAAAAAGAGGATTGAAAAAGGAAGGATAGAGAAAGTATAGATTAGATCAAGAATATTAGTATTGTAAAGATGGTTTAAGTTAGAAATATTTGCTAAGATATTAAAAAATATTTCTTGGAAATGTTTTAAAATCTAATTTAAAAACTTTATCTTAAAGCTAATAATAATAAAGAATTTATTAAAATTATTAAAATATAAATGAAAGTAATTTTAAATTTTAATTGGTGAATAGACTATATTATACATATTCCTGTAGTATGTATACAAATAGATGACAGATAGCTTTGTTGCTGGATAAATGTTATTTAGTCACAGTTATTAAAATGTCTTAAATCTATCTTTGAAAATATATAAGCACACATAATGTATGAGAATTTTAAAATTATAAATTAGAATATCTGATAAAATTGTTTATAATTATTAATATTGAAATACATGTATAGTGTATAATTATTAAGTATATATGAGGATATGGCTTGTACTCTTAAATTCAAAAATAAAATATCTTTTCAGTTTATAACCAAAAAATACAATGGGAGTTTATACAGTCAGAAATTCAAAAATAAAATATCTTTTCAGTTTATAACCAAAAAATACAATGGGAGTTTATACAGTCAGAAACTAATGTATATTATGATGATTTTAAAAACAAAATAACTGGCAAAATTTGTATAATGTATAAAATGTTTACTTTTTTTTTTGTTAAAAAATAAAGACTATTTGGAATATAACCCTTACATGTTGTAACATTTTTAGGTCTAATTAATGTTCAAAGTTGGATTTAGGCCTTCTTTTACTCACTAGAAAGTAAAAGTTAATCAATCTATGAAAAAGAAGAATCTTCCATTCATATAGGAGATTAGATATCTCAAGAACATAGCTACATTTCTTGATTAACTGGCCTATTATTTATTACGATGTATACTGCTGGCAGAATCAGTTTTTTATTTATTTGAAAAAGGGTGTCAGGGTTATTAAACCCACTAAATTCCACTGCATCACATCATCATTTATGAAGCAAATTATTAAAAGATCGGGAATTAACATTTTTTTGTCATTTTAAAGCTTTTATATGAATCTTTCCTGGGGTTTAACTATAAAACAAGCATATTGGCAAAGACAATTCATACATTTAAATCATACTAATAAAATAAATAACTAAAATTAAGAACGTACAAATGAAAGAATTATATTAAAGGAAAATATTTTATTATAACAAATTAAAATATTTAAATGATAAATTATTAATTAAAATTGGAAAGCACATACACGCTAATCCAGATAATATTGATCAAATAATTAAAGTTCTTGTTATAAATTTCTTACATTTCTTTTAGAGAGTTTTTTGAATAATAAAAATAATGTATGTCTATATTAGTATTAGAAGCTTCATATTTAAAGTTAATGTTTTTATCGATATTATAAGCTTGTAGTTAACATTAGTTTGCAAACATTTTTAGTCACAAGTTAGGATATGAATAATCTTACCAGTAAGTACAGAATAGAGTAGCATACATCTATTTGAGATGAATGAGCTCGTGGCTATTGGTTTTAAACTGTTCTTGATCCGTCCTAAGGCTAGATTCAAAAGTTTCTTTGAGTGGCCTGTATGATGAAAAATAATGCTCCAGTTCCTCTCTTGCATGATGATTTACTTCAGCATATGAGTAGTCTGGATTAGGACATTTTCTCTATTCCAGACCCAACAGAAACTGTTTAGCTAAGGAAAAGACACAAGACCCTGATTGCCATTATTTTCTTCCTTTTATACTTATGATCAGTTTTTAGACCTTTCTGGGCATATATTATCTTCTTTTATCAGAATACAAGATAATAATCTTGTACATTATTTCTTATTTTCAGCTACAAAGTCTTTTTTTACAAAATATTTCCGGCATATTTAATTAGCATTAAAAAGTTTTTTCTCTGATTGTTATCCTTTATATTTGGAATTTCCTTTTATCTGCAGCTCCTTTTGTTGTTACCAATTTTAATTTTTATTTTTAATTAAAGAGATAATATTAAACACAAAAATAACTTTCATTGCATGTTATCTAAAAATAAATCATACTAACTAAAAAAGAAAATTAAATTTTGTCTTTTAAAATTCTTCAACCGCCTCTTATGAGGCATCTCGTCGACATCTGATGTCACTCTAATTCTGCTAGTTATAATGGTAGAATATTCGTTTGACAGTTATTGATTAGGTTTTTAAAAGTTCTGTAAGATGGTGCCCTCTTCCAAATTATTTTACAAGTAAAAAATCAAAAAAACCGCATTTAAAACTAAACAAAGAAGAACCTTGTCGGTGATTGGATGTCAGCCGGCTCTCAGCCGAAAAAGACATTCTGATTGGCTGGAAAGAACAAAGAAACCGCCTGATCAAAGAAAATAAAGAAAAACGCTGATATTTTCATTTCGAATGTAATTTAAAGTATTAAAAAAATATAAAATGAGAAATTAAAATAGTTTTTTAAAAAATATACTAAAAAAACAAAATTATTTTCGAAAAATATTGAAGATTTTAGTAAAAATATTTAAGATTTAGCAAAAAGAAATCTTTACTTTTCCAGAACGTAAAATTGAAAAAAAGCGTTTGCGTCAGCACTTTTTTGTTTAGACATTCGCTTTATATTTGCCGAAATTGAATATATTTTATAATAAATAAATAGCAATTTATTTTTGAAAGAACTTTCGTTCTCTTTCCTAACCTGAAAAATTAGTAATATACTTTTTATAAATGTATCTGAGTTGAATTTAATATTATAGGTGAATATGTTTTAACAATAGGCTTTGCCTTCAGTTTGTGAGTTGGTCAATTAAAAGATTTGATTTTTACCTCATACAACCAATATTATAATTAGCGGTTAAAGGGTTAAACTATCTTTAAATTTTACTTTTTTTTAAAGCTTTTTTAATTATTGCCAAATGCCAATATATTTGAACCATATGTATGTAAGTTGATTCGATATATATTAGAATCAAACATATATATATATATTAAACATTTAAAGTATAAAACTAAACTAGTTAATAAATTATCAAAATTACTCCAAATTCTCAACTCAAACAGACTAGCCAAGAAAATAAACTCTAAAACACTACCAATGGTTTCACTGCTACAAGCAGATTTCTCTATGTAAAGAACTACAAAATAACAGCATGTTTAAACTAAATAAAAAGAATTAAAGAATCTTTATTATTAAAAATTTATGATTCTGAAGCAATTAACTTATTTAAAAGTTCTTTTAATATTAAGGTTGTATGGGAAGTAAATGGTATTGTGGGTAATGTTTAATTTAAATGTGTTGCTATTTTGTGGTTCTTTACTCGAGAAGTCTGCTTGTAGCAGTGAAACCATTGGTAGTGTTTTAGAGTTTATTTTCTTGGCTAGTCTGGTTGAATTGTGAATTTGGGGTAATTTTGATTATATATATATATTAGTATGTCTCATATATATTAGTATGTATGAACTTCATCTCGAAAATCAAGCATTTCTGACAATATGTAATTGATCTAATAGTAAGATTTATTAGTATTTATATATAAGAAATTTATTTTACTTTTTTATTCAAAATTTTGTTAGATGATTTAATTTTTATGTTTATTTATCCTGTTTGTATATATACATTAAGCTAGTTTGCTGAATAGTGCATTTCTATATTATTTTTCAATGAAAAAATTGAATTAAAATTCAGATTTTTAATCTATATTTGGTCAGAGAGTAAGAATGATAACATTTTCATTAGTTGATGAAAATAGTAAATTCAACGCAAAGCCATAATGCTTTGATACTATTTTTAAACTAATTCTCTTTTAAAAAATAAACGCAAATTAGATAAACATTTATTACATTTATTTAATTAAATATGACACTTGTTTATAAACATTATTTACAATAAAATTTCTTAATGTTTGCCAAATTTATATATGTTAATATCTATTATTATTTTTGAAAAATATCATTCATCAGTTATTATATTTTGACATTTTCAAAAGTTTCTATTTTAAAAATTGCTTATTTAGTTAATAAACAAAATATGATTTTTTTCCTTTTCCTTTTAAGTATGGTTTCTCATCTTTTAAGTGATATATTGTTATCTGTTTATTAGATGAAAATAAAAAAAAAAGTGAATCTATAATGCTTAAAGATCTGAAGTAATTAATGTTCAATGGATTTTTTCAAAAGAAGAAAATAAAAATTGATAATGATAACTTAGAAGAAGTTAACAATTACAAATGCCTTGGTCAAATTATTAATGCAATTGGAATATAATGGATGAAATTAATTATAGAATTAACTTGGATGGAGTGCTTTTAGTAGAAATAACTAAATAATAAAAGGAAATGTGTCTATGCATTTGAAAAGGGTTTTTAATAAATTTGTTTTATCTGTTCTTACTTATGGATGAGACATGGATATTTAACAGAAGAATACTGCAAAGGCTTCATACTATTCAACATAGTTGGAGAGAAGTATGTATGAGTAGCAAGAAAGGATTGAAATTGAAACACATAGATGAGGGAAGAAACTGGTATTACTGATATCATTGAAAGAAATAAGAGTCTGAAGTGGAGCTGGACTGAACACATTGCTAGAAGAGATGAAAATAGATGGACAGTTGAAATTTTAAACTGTACCCGAAGAGCATGTAAAAGACCTAGAAAGAGACCATATACAAGATGGATGGATGAAATAAAGTTTGCTGATGTGATGCAGAGAAAAGAGGCTAGAAATCAAAGAAACATAATTAAACTTGGAAAGTCCTTCATCCTATCAGTGGATCATTAATGGTTGTAAATGATGAGGATGATATTTGTATATGTATAAAACAAATAAGTTATTTAAAGAAGAGAATGAATTTTAATATGAAAGCTATTAAAAAAAATCTAATAAGGCATTGTAAATATTGAAACATATTAATGATCAACACTTTACTTAAAGGATGGATAAATAACACTCTTCTCAAGGCCTTCCTATGCGAAATCAATAGTCTTCATGTGGAAAATCCACCCTTCATGTTGATGAATTTCTGGTTAAAGTCAGCAAATCATGAAATTATTTCAATTTGTCAAACATGTTCAAGACTTTGTATTTAAATATTTTAATAATTAAAATTATTTGTGAGCATCAATAATGCATATGACAATGATCAAACATTTGAAGGAAGGTTAATATATATTTGTAAACAAAATAGTTCTCAGAAATTCAAAGTTCATTGTCTGTTTAAGATAAACTAAGCTATAATCTGAGAACAAGCTTAAAAATCTTTACTGATGGAATCGAAGCAATTTTTTTTTAAAATACAGTTGTTCAGTTTTTTTATGCCAAAATTATATACATGCATACATATATAAATTACAGTAATTTTTTTTTTTGATTAGTTAGTTGCGCACTCTTTCTGGAAGTTTGTTATTAAATATGAACTATCATCCAGTTTAAAATATCCTATGCCAAATCTCTTTCATAAGTAAGCCACTAATATGAATATCTGCACATCACAAGTATGACTGTCTGAATTTCTCTGTCTTAATATGACCTGTTTAATTTAGAGCTTAAGATTTTTTTTTTGTATTCATTTGTATATAGGGGTGATATTCAGTGTCTACACACAGGTATGGCTGTACTCTTTGTTAAAATAAAAAATTTTAGTTTTCCATATCTGTTGTTAAAACAACTCTCGCAAAATAATAAATAGATTGTGTCACTCTTTAAAAAAAAAAAAAAAAGTAAAATAAAAAAAATTGTAAATAAAAACCCCAAAAATATGTTTTATTGTTAATTAAACCTATCAATTTTAACTGTGGTGCCATCTGGATGTGTCAACATCAGTGTTAGTTAAGGAAGAACATTATTTTGTTGTTCCTTAACTAACACTGATACATCCCAGATGGCAGAACAGTTGAAATGGACAGGTTTAGACAATCACATGGATAAAGACATTTGGAGTTTGCAATTTAAGAAAAGTATTCAATCAATATAATTTTGATGTATTATTATTAGTTTAGGTTGACAACAAAAGTGTATGATTTTAAATGAATTTGAAGTTTATACAATATTTCATTGATAAGATTTTAATGTTGGGATAAATTATTTTTAAATTGCTTAGTTTATAATTATTATAAAATAATTTGGTGCTTCATTCTTAGAATGAAATAATAATGTTCATTGGATGATTTTTGGGGCAAATCTAAAAAAATCAATAAAAAAAAGGGAGAACAAACATCAGCTGAAAGTTATACATGTTTATGACATTTCTGGAATGCTTCACAACAGTATTATTTTAAAACTATGTAGCTAGCACTGAAAATGTTGGATATAATTGGTGTTCAAAAGTAGGTTCTTTAAATATTGAAAGTACTAAACATTTACACATTTCATTACAATGGAAATCATGTTCTGTCAAAGGTCATATGACAAATAAAGAAAATTTGCAATCATCAATCAGAAAAAAAATGAAACAGCATAATGAATCCGCATCACCTATAAAAGCTGGGGAAATAATCAAAACAGTTGAACAAAACATTATGCAAAAAACTTTGGCTGTAGCTAATAAAAAGTATTTGAACACCATATATATATATTTTTAATATGGCTTAATTCATAATTAAAAACAAGAAACCATTTAGTGATTTTTCACAATAAAAATAATGTAGATTTGGAAATTTATTCATATTCAAGATTTATGGTATTTCTTATCGTGAAGCACATATCTACAGAAATAAGAACAAAATATTTTTGGAAAACTTATTAATTCGGGTTCTTAAATTTCTATTATTATTAATGAAGCTTCAACTGTTTCACATAAAAACATTTTAATCATTTATTTAAAAGCTGAATTGTAAGATTTTGAAGATAGTGTAACAATTTTCATATATCTTATAGAATTAAAGGAAACAACAAATGATTTTTAAAAGTCAATTGTCAGTGCTGGAAAAACATGGTTTTGACGAATCATATTTGACTGAAAATCTCATTGGATTTTGTTCAGACGATGCAGTCTGATATTAGGGAAAAAAATCCAGAGTAGCAACAAGACTTGAATAAAAATTCCCAAGTATTTGCCTTTGGCTCTGCCGAGCACATCCTATTCAATTGTCTCTAGATGGTGCTATTAAAATGTTGAACCATTTAAAATATTTTTTAGTTAAACTTAATGTTTATTACAACATACTTCTAATAAACATCAGAGGGAATTAGATAACATTGCTAAAGAGCTTGGTACTGAGGTAATAAAAATAGGATGAGTATTTGGACCTTGATGGGTGGGTGGCCTGTAGTGCCAGGACTAAATGCAGTTTGGAAATCATTTTTAATCAAAATAATCAAAAACTACATTTTTTTAAATTGATTTAGCTATAAGGAATGACATCTTAAAATAAATTTCTCTACTTTTCACAGCTTTGTAGGATAGAAATGATTCACTTTCTACAGCTTTGCAGGATAGAAATGCTTCACTTATTAAGGCAGACAGATTAATAAAATAACTATAATTGCAATTAAAAATTTAAAATTAAATAAAGGAAATATGAAAAAGAAGCAGAAGATATTGTTATAAATAAAATAACCAATTTGAGGTTTACAGGAAAAAAATATCAATTGTATCTTTTAGTAAAACATGTGTTTGGTCTTCAGCAATAAAAATGAAAAATATAATAATCTTTTGAAATGTTTTAATATATTAAACCCTGAAATTTGGCCTGATGATGTTTGTGAAGCACTATGGATTGATGGTAAAAGTAAACTTAAAAAATTAAACAAAATAATAAAATTCACAGTTTCGGTTAATGATCATCAACAGAAAAATATTCCAAGCAGTATTTTGATAATAAACTCAACAGAAGCTGAAAGAGGATTCACTGCAATGAATAACATTATTGATGAGAAAAGAAATAGTTTACTAGTCAACACAGGTCATTTAATGACAATAAATTTGATGGGAAAATCTTTCTAAGAATTTGACACCATTCAGCATGTTAAATTCTGGATGAGAGGAAACCATTTGGCTAATGAAAAGTGTGTGAAACAAAAAGTTCCCAATGCAGCAAGTGTGAATCAATGTATGATATGGATAAGAACATTGATTATTTTTTTGAGTGATTATTTATAATATGTTTTCTACAATCTTTCAATTAAATTGAAAAGAATATTAATATATTAAATATCTATTTACCTCCTATCTTTTTTTTTTTTTAGCGTATCTTTTGTTAAGCATTTTGAATATCACTTCTGTGTATATACCAATTTTATGCCACCAAATGAACAAATTTATTACAGTAAACAACACATCAGCCTACATATCTACCATGCTATTTAGTACTATAGAGAACAATTACAAATAAATAGCAAAAAGATACTAAGTATCTTTTTTCCACTTCTTTGTAATTGTTCTTTAATAATGAGAGGTAGAATGGGTATATTTAAATGAATATTGATATACTGTTCATTTATGTTGAAATGAATATTTTCAAGGATGAAAGATGTTTTATGAAACATGTTTTCAGGATTAACCATGTTTATTAGAATAAAATAAATTTACCAATGTTTCGATAAGATAATACTTATCCTCAATTGGGTGAAAAAATTTATAAAGTAATAATTACATGGATATAGTATATTTAGAATATATAGAATATTTAGAGAAACTATAGAAATTTTTAAAAACAAAAACTGCATTAGTAAACATGATGAAACAATAAAATTATGAACTATTTGGAAAAGTTTCTTAACATAAATAAATATAAAAATATTGCTAAATGTAAATCAGATTATTCACCAACTGATATAACAATCATGTGAAACAATTTTATATATTATATCCAGGTAATTATTATTTTATACATTTTTTTATAAAGTTGAGAATAAGTATTATCTTATCGAAACGTTGGTAAGAAATTTATTTTATTCGAATAAAGATGGTTAATCCCAGAAGTATTTTATAAAACTGTTCATTTATATACAGTATATGTATATGATGTTTAATTTATTAGTACAATAGTAATTATATTTCATAATGGCTAATGGAGCAGAAAAAATACATTATAAGGAATATATATGCAATAACTTGACCCCATTCACCTGAGATTTGTTACCAATCAATTCTTTTTATAACAAGCTTCCAGAAGAAATCACAGCAGGTCTAAAAGTTATAATTGGTTACAAATGTTCTTAAGCACATTAATCAAGTTATTAAATATATATATATAATATTTAAATACTTTTTCTTATTGCATTGCCAAATGTATATCATATATATTAAATCATCCACGAACTTTACTACTGTTACACAATGCTTTATTTACCACTCTCTTTTACAGTTTCGATTGCCCCAGCAAAAGAGAATGGTAAATAAAGCATTGTGTAACAGTAGTAAAGTGCATGGATGATTTAGTATTATATGGTAATATTTAAATACATCTATATTATCTATGCTAAACTTAATGTAATTATAAGGGACTTCAATTCAGACTTTTCAAGTCCCCACAGCTATTATACAACTGATACAATGATCAAATTCATGTGACAAAGATATGTATCCATTGTATAAGATGGATTGGATAGTTGTGGGGAGTTTGAAAGTATGAATTTAAGTCCCTTATAATATATATATATTAGACAAATGTAAAGTATAAATCTACAGGTTATTACTTAATATATTTATATTGTACTTATTGTATGTAATTAATTAAATTTTAAAATGATTTATTTTTATAATTTTTTTTTTGGTAAATATTGATTTTTAAATTACATTAGAATATATAAATGAGTATGTATATATTTCATAAAAGTATCTGAGTTACTTTATTTTGTCTAATTATAATTAAGGAAAGACTAAATATGCATCAATCAGTAGTGAATCACTTAAATTATATCACAATGCACCCACACACATGTTGCATAGTCATTTTCATTAATATTATGAGAGACCATTCAGAAAAACAAAAGTATGAAGACAAAAATCTTATTTTAGTCAAGCGTTGGTGGCCTAGCGGATAGCATATCCGCCTTCCAAGCAGCTGGCCCGGGTTCGCTTCGCAGTCAAGGCTTTGACATATATATATAAATCTTATTTTAATATATATATATGGAATTTTACAATTTCTAACCACACAAATTTATTAAACTATTGGCATTATTGACTAATTTTTTTAAATAATGTGACATGATATTATAAATGTAATTTGTCAAAAATATTTTTTCTGATTTATGTAATGTTAATGAATCAAGGCATATTACATAATGACATAGTTTAGTTATTAACCACAAAAATTATAGACTGCTAGAATGTGTGGATCTTGAATTATGATATAAAATATGATTGTATGTTTCAATTTTATAAAAATAAAAAAAACTCATCATAATAAATTTTATTTTAAATTGGGAAAACTGCTATTGAAATGACTAAAATGATTCAAACTGTGATTTTCAAGATTCATGATGTCAGAGAAAACATTGAAGACAATCCACAGCTAAGCACATAAAAAAAAAAAACTGAAAATGAAGAAAATATGCAAAAAATTGGCAACATTTTTCAAAATAATCACTGAATATTTATCAAATTCATGAAAGAGAGCACTGGCATTCCCAATACCACTGTCCATCACATTTTAGTGGAAGATTTGGAAAAGTGAAAAGTGCATATACTTTATAGTTCACTTGTTGATAGTCAACCAAAAAGATACTACAGTGGAGTACTTCAGAGACATGCAAAGAATTGCAAGAATGGATCTGGAATTCTTGTCAATCATAATGATATAATGTTTCCAATATGAACCACCAACCAAGTATCTTAGTACAGAATAGAGATCACTAGAAGAAGGAAAGCAAAAAAAAAAAATGTAAATGTAAAAGCGAGAAAATCAAAATATTTTTCATTGCTTTTTTAAATTCTAAGGCATTATCTTCCATCCATATATTCCTGAAGAGCAGGCAGTAAATGCTGATCACTATTTGGGTGTTAGAAATTATTTGGGAGTCAAAATTTTTATGCAAGTAAATGAATACCGTGAGCAAGACTTTTGGTCATTGTTACATGATAATGCACTTGCTTACCAGGCCAAGATTACACATAATTTTTTGGCCAAAATAATTTTTGGTATGCTTGAGCATTTATCCTATTCTCTTAATTTAGAACTCATTGGCTTTTGGCTGTTTCCAAAATTAAAGTTTGCCATGAAAGCAACATATAGTTGAATTCAGGATATCCAGAATCTTGCAACAAAGTTTCTGCAGATGATTTTGGTGAGGGCTTTCAAAGATTGTTTTAAATAATTTTATAATCATTTTCAATGATGTCTTGAGTCACAAAGAGGAATAATGAAAACAAAACATAAATAATGCTTTATCTTTTATTTCATATCAGCTACATATATTTTATTGAATCATACTGTTTACATAAAATTGTTTTGCTTGATATTTTTTGTAGTAACTGTAAAATGATAATAAAGGAATGAAACATATTTGGTAATCTAACTTAAATCACCAGAAAACTAAACTCTTATTTTTGTTCATTCTAATAATGGTCTCCATTGTTAATTGCAAATAATTTTTTATAATATCAAATTATTTATCTCATGCATAGGCTGATGCCCATCTGAATACTTATTTCTTTTAATTCTAAGTAATGTGTTATAACACATAATAGCATAATTTTCATTGAGAATTCATAGCTACTTACATTGAGTATTCATAGCTACTTGGCTATGACTGACTTTATGCGAAAAGTTTTAACTGTTTATAATTATTATAAAATAAACACACACACTCATAACTATTTCCTAAAAACTGATATAACATTTAATGTGAAACTGTTATGCTACATTAAGTCAAAAGCTGTTATTCAGTTATGAACATATTGTCAATTGATTTCTATTACATAAATAAAAATAATTATGTTTTTTAAAAAAAAAATTTCAATTTTAATTTTTGTGCTGCTTCTTAATTTAATTTGTATTTTTTCAACTATTTTTAACTTTCATTGTGAATATTAATGATGTAAGGCTCTCATTATTTTATCATGTAATTCTATATTTAAGATGCTACTACAAATTCATGTTAAGAGAATGTCCAATTGCAAACAAATGTCTCCATATTTTATTTCTCAATCATAATGTATTACTTAGTTGTCTGAAGGTTTGCAAATATTGTCATTGTGCATATAGGCCAGCAACACCTGAAGAAGAGTGGAGAATAATACTACTCGAAATGTTGTGTAATTACTAACCTGTATTGTCTATTTGTGTGTTATGACTAACAAGTTGTTTGTATTTGGAAAGTTTAAATAAAGTTTAAAATTTTCTATGCATTCAACATTCACTTATAAATGATGGAAATAGTCTAACATATAACATCTTAAGGTATTACTTAGTTATTGTAATCTGTCCTCAGGCAGAAAACAACATAAAATAAAACATTATAAATAGATAATACTCTAAAATTCAAAATTTTTAACATTAATTATTTCTGCCCAAAAATGCTTTTAATTTAATATCATCATTAACTCTTATAATTATAAGTTTTTATTATTGTTTTAAAAAAAATGTTGAGCTAAAGCTTCTAGCCTGCAACTTTTCTAATTGTTTTTAATTGTAATTTTTATTTCTTCTGTAAACAAAACAAAAAATTACTGCAAGAATTATTTTTTGCAAATATCTCTATAATTTAGTGAAAAGATTTTTTAATTACTCTAGGTCTTATATATGTTCTCAAAGAAAAGCTTATTTTTTTCATTGACACTTCTATATTGAATTACCCTGATGCTATCCATTACAAAACTATTTCTCTCTATAGTGAACAAGAATTTTTGTTCATAGCATCATTAGTATAGCAATTATTTATCTCTTCTGCATATGACTTAGATTGATCAAAACCTCAAATATTATGATAAATTATTGGAAAACAGTTATATATTTTGTGATTGCAACCTATTATTGCATAACCATATAATTTTTTATATTTCTGATTAACTAGTGGCTAGCTTATGTTACAACTTGACATTTTAATGATTTTTCATTTCTAATCATCCAACTTTTTGTATTCTGCATAGCCTTTAGTTTGCATATTAGTATTTTAGCATTTAGCAGTCTAGTTTACAATTGATTATTTTTATATGACTTCTAGATGTTATAAGTAATTTCTAGTTAAATAATAATTAATCATCTAAAATGGGATCTACTAATTCAGCAAGCAAAAATATCCTGTCATTTTCATTGTGAGATCTTCCATCTTTAATTATAAATAAAATTAATTCTTATAAAGTGAAATTATTTTTTACTTTTTAAAAAAATTTTTTTTTAAATTGAAACTCATTATACTTTGATATAAAAAATTGCTACAACTATATATGCATATAATCTTTATAAATAAAACATTACTGCCAACCAACATATTAACATAAATATATTTATTTCAGCAAGTTAGTTGGTCTGTAATATTTATATACATTTTATATTATTTAGTAGGTTCTGTCCATGAGATTTGGGCTTTTAGGAATGTATTTGTAACAGTATCATATTACCCAAATTTCAAATGCCAATTTATTTGGTTTAAAACATATTTCATCAATTAACTATGCTTGCCTTTTTTAAAATTTTTTATTAGTAATGAAATGGTATATATTTTAATTTTTTGTTTTAATAAGTTTTCAAACATTTTGTGTGTCTAAGAAAATATTTATAGTAATATAGATTAATATTAAATATACATATATTTTTTTTACTCTGGGTATTTTTATGTTCTGAAAAAAAAAAATCCTAAGATAACATCTCAACACAGCTGTTGAAATCATTTTCAAAATTTTGTGTGACACAATCAGTTACTAGAAGTATTTTTTTTCTTTAAAGTTAATGATATTTTAATTGATTGAGGAATTTAATTAAAATTTTTTGGGGGAAATAATATTTTTTAAATACTTCCTATGAATTTTTTAAAAATATGTTTTGAATACCTATATTATTTAATCCAGGATTTTAATATATAATTAGCAACAACAACAACAACCAGCAACACAGATTTCAGCCATATGTTTATTTTATAAATTTTCTTCAAACAGTATCTTATTAATACATAAGTTATATAAAAGTTTAATAATGTTTTAGCATGATGTAGGTTCCACACATATTGATGTTAAATCAGTGGAAAAATACATATTGAGTTGAAATACATAGTGCTTTTCAACAGTGGTAAAACATAAATGAAAAATAACTTTTTGAGTTGAAATACATAGTTCTTTTCAATAGTGTAAAACATAAATGAAAAATAACTTGTACATCCTAAAATATTGTAAGCAGTTTGCAAAAATTATTTTAAATTATCATGTGCTGATTTAAAAAAATAATATCTCATTATTTTTTTTTTTATCTTTTATACATATTTATTGTAAAAAATGATACAGACGATTCTTTACACAATTAGATCCAACATGTTTGGTATATCGCAGTGAAAATGAAATCATAGACCACATGCTAAATTAGAGCCCTGCATTATAAATTATTTAGGATAGAATACATGGTGCTTTTTCACCAGATTCTGGGTCAACCTTATAATTACTAGCTAACTCTGTTATTTGTTATACCACTTTCATTTTCTTTACTTTTATGTGTACTAGATGTTATGATCAATGCCTTCAAACGTTTTCAAATGCAATCGTTAATAAGCTTAAGACCATATGAAAGCATGGATCAAAAATTAGTTTTGTGTCAGATTAGATAATGAGACTTGAGATAGGATAAAACAATAAATAACTCTTTTCTTTTTAGACAGTGGATTAATGCTGATTCGGGCTCCCTCCCAAATATTTTTATTCTGTAATTGAATTCTTATTGTACTCATTGAATATATGTAAAATTTGACCTATTAAATTTTTTCTGCTGTCTATTATATACACATATTAAATCTTTATAAAATCCAATAAAGTTACTATTGAAAGATATAAATTTGAATAAAATAAAATTCATTAGCTAAATTTAAATATTTAAATGTAAGTATATTGTCTATACTGAACTTAATGTAATTAGAAGGGGTTTGAATTCAGATTTTGAAGCTCCCTACAGCTTTCCATTCCATCTTATACAACTGATACATTTGACTACATACACGTGAAAAAGATAAATGACCTCCAATATACATATTTCATGCAGAAACAACACTTATTAGTTGGTCCATATCTCCCACATATATATGTATATTATCAGTGCACAGTTTATATTAAATAGAAAATCTTCAAAATTTAATGGACAGGCTTCAATATTCTCCACACTCCAACCCTTCAGCCATTCATATCATTGACAATCTGATGATGGAAAACTCAAAACTCTTGTTGATGCCAATATTATTGTTATATATGACTTTTAAGTCAGCAGATGAGTGCTGGTCAGCACAAAATAAATATATTGGAGATCATTTATCTTTTTCACATATATAGACATGTGTATCAGTTGTGTAAAGAGAGTGGATAACTGTAAGGAGCTTGAATGTCTGAGTTCAAGTCCCTTCTAAATTACATTAAATTTAGTATAGACACTACTTGTATTTAAATATTACATATTCAGCCTGTATTGTGGTCATCCCTCTTTGTATATTTAAATGGTCATATTAAGGTCTTATACATGAGAGTTCAGAGTGACTTAAAGTCGATATGGATATGACAATAATGTTGGCATCAACAAGAGCTGTGAGCATTCCATCATCAGATTTTTAATGATATGGATAGTTGAAGACGTGGATAGTGGAGAAGATTGAAGCCTGTCCATTAAAGTTTGATGATTTACTATCTTAATATAAACTGAGCATTGATTATATATATGTGTGTGTGTGGCAGATGTTGATCTGGACCAACTGATGAATGCTTATTCAGCATGAAATACATATATTGGACATCATTTATCTTTTTCACATATATGTGGTCATGTATATCAGTTGAATAAGATGAAGTGGATAGCTGTAGGGAGCTTGAAAGTTTGAATTCAAATCTCTTCAAATTAAATTTAAATAATAACTCTTTGCTTATCTATATATTCAGATGCAGAGATGTAGTTTATTTGTCAAATATTAAAATTGGAAAAAGCCAAATAGGACATTTTGTTTAGTTTTAAGTTTCAAAAGCAAACACATCATTTTCATCAGTAATTTCTAAGAATAATTAAATCACTTTTTAATATGTTAGGTCTGTAATCTTAAAGAAAAATAATTAGATATATTCTTTTTATTTTTATTTGGGCTAAGTGAAATGTTTGTTAAAAATTACTTGAGAATTTTCTAAAATGTTTGGAAAATAATAAACAACCATTCAGTTTCAGTAAAATCATTAAAGTAATGAATAAGGAAAAATAGAAAAAATATAAATCAAAGATTAAAGATGTACATAGGAAAGTAAGATAGATAAGGTATTTGTGAACTCTATAACATCTTAAGAGCATCTGTTTAATATTTTTGTATCCTTTAAGTAAATACAAGTGAATCATGCAACTTTTTTAATATTTATTTTTTTTGATCATGCTGCTTTAATTACTATCAATATTACTCAGTTTTACTTGGATTTAGTACTTTTTAAAAATATATTTTAAAATTCTTTTCAATGTCAGAAATGCTGTTTTTTTTATTTATTCATATATTTGTCATATATTCATATATTTTAACATTTAGAATTATAAATACTAACTTGTATAGGACTAATAGAATGTAATAATTGGAGTGATACATTTTCAAGCACTAGCTACATTAAATCAATGCCTTTTAATATCAAACTAATTTGCATTGCAGGCCAAAAAAAAAATTAATTTATTTTCATTATAAGCCTTCCACAATTTTATAAGAACAATAGATTGGGCAGTGATATTTATTAGAATGAACTAGAAATCAAATCAATGGTCCATATGCCTTATTTAAATGAATTTATAATTTAAATTCCTAAGATGTAACTGATTTTTATCCATTTTAATAACTTTGTAAACAAATGACCAAATATCAAATATATGAATATCAAACAATGCAGTTATTAAAATGTGATAATAGGAGAGGAACTATCAAGACCTTATATCATATTAATGCAAAACCCTCCAGTATCAAAGTACTTCATGTTGAAAAATGAAGTGATATTTATTAAGATGGCTATCAAATCTGTAAGATATCCATACAGCTTCATTTGATTTCACTTATAATTGAGGAAATTGGATTTATTTTTTTATCAGTAACTTGAATAGCCTTAATATTAGAGGGCATTGCATTAATGTAGCCAGCATTTGAGAAGTTTAATTATAGTAGTGAATGTCTTTAGAAAAATTAAATTTTATTTAAATATTCCAAATACATTCAACTGTTAGTAATAGCACATCAAACAAGTTAATATATGCACAATGTTTCAAGAGGTATTATGGTCCCCTCTTCTACAGGTGTTGCTGGCCTGACCAGTGATGGTACTTGCATGGGATTCGAACCTGGACCATTAGATTCTTGAGTATTGAATTTTAAGGTAATGTTCTAATCAACTGGGCCACCCTGCCAAAGGCAACAGTCTGTAGAAATTTCATATACTTGTCTATGAGGTTCCTTCTGATTTCTCCACTTTTTCCTTAAGAGCAAAGTTAATTAGTGAATTCTATACATTATGTTTAGTCACACTAGGTTGACTTAAAGGATTTTTTGCCATTGTTAGGTGAACAACTTCTTTAAATTTTCTTCTTTTTCATCTTCTCTATCCCAATATTTTTGTATTTTCCCAATTGAACTATGTTCATTTGCACATACATAGTCTGCTACCTTAGACACATCTGTTCAATTGAGAAAATACAAAAATATTGGATAGAGAAGAAAAGGTTATAAAGAAGAAAATGTAAAGAAGCTGTTCACATGACAATGGCAAAAAAATCCTTTGAGCCAACCTAGTGTGACTATACATAATGCATAAAAACCACTAATGAACTTTGCTCTTAGGAAAAAGTAGAGAAATCAGGAGGAACCTCATAGATAAGTATATGAAATTTCTACAGACTATTGCCTTGGCAGGATAGGTCAGTTGGTGAGGATGTTATCTTAAAATGTAATACTCAAAAATCTAAGGGTCCAGGTTCTGGTCTCATGCTAGTACTGTCACTGGTCAGTTCAGCAACACCTGAAGAAGAGGGTCTCAAAATGTTGTTTATATACTAACCTGTTTGATATGCTATTACTAACAGTTGAATGTATTTGGAATATTTAAAAATAAAGTTAAATTTTCTAAAGACATTCAATACACATATTAGATAATGGAAATAGTCCAATATAAAAATACAACTAGAACATCATCATCACAAACCTTCATGAAAACATTTTACCAAGTGTGACTGTACTGCTTGAATCTATATATATATTGTCTTTACTATTTCTAGCTATATTTAATCATATAAAGATTTGGAAGTAATAATATTGTCGAACAAATGTCTATGATTGTTTGCAATATCTGACAGTTAATAAAACTTAAAAGGAAAACTGTATGAAATCTAATCATAAATAAAATCTAAATTAAGAAAATTTACATGCATTGTTGTAATCACTAAAACAGAATAATTATTTAAGCAAAAACAGATATATTGATGAACAAATTCACAATTTTTTTACACTCTTTAATAAACTTCTTTCTGATTATTATCATCATTTTTTTAAACATTACTTTAAAATTGATAGTTATAATCTACAGCAGTGGTTTTCAACCCTTGATCCACGGACCGGTGCCGGGCCGCAGAAGTTTTTTACCGGTCTGCAGTAGTAGACTGGCAGGAAAATTTGTAATAATAAAATAATGAGTTTAAACTTTTAATTAATATAAACAATTTTTATTTATTTATTCACCTCATTTTTACCCAATTTAAAAAAAAGAAACAGAACGAAAACAAAATCTAATCAATCATACATAAAATAATTTATTTTTCTAATTATCACAGATGTTTATGGGGGGGGGGGGGAGGTAGAATTAAATTTTTTATTTTCTAAAATAATTCAAAATTTAAAAAAAAGGTTTTTTATTATACAAACTCCGTATATATATAATTTCACCTTGTATATTTAACATTGTTGTTTTGATCAGTTATAACAATTATGCTCATCTAAGGCTAAGCAGTTTACATCTTTAAGAAAATTTATCTATAGACTTCTGCCGGTCCGCGAAACCTTATCCTTATTTTTACCGGTCCGCAAGTGTGAAAAGGTTGAAGAACACTGATCTACAGAGTATTAATTACTTGGACATTTTACAACCTAGTCTCTATATGTCTTGCAAAACTAAATCTAAGAACTGTTTCTCCACTGATTTTTAAATAGTTACTGGTCAATTAAGACCAATTATTTGAAATTCTAGCATCTAGACATTAACTAATTACTTGGAAGAAATATATTATTATAACTATACTGAGATGATATCATATGGAAAATCTTTTATGAATATTTTAGGGTCCCATCTCTATATTTTTATGTCAATGTCTGCACATGAGTTTTTCATGTGCTTGCATGCTCCCAAGAGCACTTCTCTTCACTCTACTCTACAGCCATCTATTGTAAGCTTGAGTAATCAGTGGAAATCAGATGTTTTAGTGCTATAATATTCCTATTCCCAGACTAAATTTGAGAACTAAGATTTAAAGCTGGAACCAATAGATTTTTTAAAAAAAAACTTTTAAAGTTTTGAAGCCAAACTAATTATTCATTGGCATAGGTATGTAGCTCTGCCAACAAGTCAGTTTTAATATATTTCTGTTTTATGCCTCAACTACCGTTAGGCTTAGAAATGTAATACCAATAACAATATAATATAACTTTTTTATATGTTTACTCGTATGCTGTAATTCTCTTTGTCCCACTCCAAAGATTGTAAGCTTGAATAATTATTAGACACCAAGATAATAATGCTGTAATATTCTCTTTATTAAACTACTTTCTAGCTGTTGGTTTTGTCATTAAGATTTATGACTCAAAGCTCAAACTAATACATTTATGCATATCATAGTGTTAAATTAAAAAAAAAAAAACATCAAATTTTTGATCCATGCCAATTCATTTATATAATTATATAGATCTGAGACTAGATAGATTTCTATATATTTTTATATCACTCAATGTATATTCTACATATTTGATTAGTCCATAGTCTTAACTAAATGTTCTATATTTTCAACATGATCAGTTTTTTTTTTAATAATGTTTATGAAATCAACAAATATTGACCCTTTTTTAAATAAGATATATAATATTTTAAATTCTAATAATAAATATATTCTTAAAAACCATTAATAAAAATCATATTAAATAAAAATCATCTTTTTCAGTATTCATTCTTAGTAAAATTAAATTTCCAGATGTATCTTTAAAAGACTGAGCAAGTTCTTTTAAAATTATTATTTAATCATATTTTGAAATCAATAACTTATTAATAATTATTTGTAATATGAATTTTAAAAAATAATATAATCATTATTAGACATTTTAAAATCATTAATATATATATATGTTGTAAAAATGAATTATCAAGTTCTAAAAGTTTAGTCTGTCATTGATGGATTTCTTTAATAAATATTTTTACATTTTTTCTTTTTTTTAATTTGTGAAAGTTTTTACTGATAATAAAAATTCATTTGATATCATATCAAAATTGGCATTTTATACAGCAAAAAAACTTTTAGTTTATCATGACTTTACAAAATCTGAATCATGTCTTCTCTATTTGAATATTCCACATGATATTATAAACTTAATGTGTAATACATCTGGACATTCAGTTGTGACTTTTAAGTTGTCTAAATTTCATTTGTTTTCTTAGGCCATTATATATAAATTGATTTCTTAACTGTATAACTATATAGATTTGGAGGCATCTTTTTTTTTTTTAAGCATTGGTCATCTTTATTGGTCTATTGGACTTATATACTATGGATCTTTGTCACTACATATCCCAGTCAATATGCCTATCTTTACATTGTCAATTATGCGCTTATATCAAACTTTTGTATTGTTGGTTATCCTAATTTTATTTGAATTGCCATATATAGATTTTCTCAGAGATTCTTGGATATTAATTATGTCTTTAAAGATTCCGTTAATTTGCTTAATTAACTTAAATTGCTCAAACTTTTTTTTTTAATGTTACTAATTGATTTTAAAAAATCTAGATACAACAAAAACAAGCTCAAGGATAGCCCTGAACTTTTGTTATGTATAAAATATTTTTTGTCTATCTTATAAATGTTATTTCAAAATATGAAAGTTATTTCGTTATTAATACATTAAAGTAACAAAGTAATTTATTAATGTAATTTTTTAAAATATAGTCTGAGATGTATTTATTTGAATTAGTATTTATTTTATGTTTTAAATGTAAATATAGATTCATTTTATAATTTCATTCCTTTTAAAACCCTATTATTGCAAATCCATCATAGAAATTCTTTTTCTTTTTTTTAAATTGTAATTTCTGTTTTAAAAAAAAATTTTTTTTTCTGTATTACTATATTTTTTGTATGTATAAAAAAAATCAAATCACACATCTATGGGTGTTTGCTACAAAGGTTGCAATAAAAAGTAATATATATAAATAAAGTTATTTTAAACTTTGCTCATGTTATAATTTAAGGAATAGTTTTAAGTCTCAAATTGTTAACATATTTCCTGATTGTTTTTTTTTTTTTTGTCTAAGTTATTGATTATTTAAGGAATTGTAACTTTGTGACTTATGCCCTCTGAGGATTATTTAAAGAATTGTGACTTATGTCCTCTGAGGATTATTTAAAAGTAAAATCAAAAATATAATAAAAAAAAGTGAAATGTTTTGAATTGAAATTTGTGACATTATTATTTGTTAATCATTATCTTTTGACATGGTATGAGAAGTTTTTTTTATGATTCCTGTTTAGAATAATTTTTTTATTTTTAATAGTTGAAAGTTTTCTTTTATATGATATTGGTCATAAATTGGAATGGAAAATTAAAAAAAAATATTTTTATGCATAAAAAGTTATTTTTGTAATTATTAAAATTGTTTTAAAAAGTGCTGTTACTTTTTTTTATAATACAATGCAAAGCTGATTAATTGATCTCATCACTTCAAGATAAAAATAAAACAAGCTTTTCATCCATAGGGATGGAATATTTCTTACCCACCATTGTGTAAGCTCTACCCTATTAGAATTGTTTTTTGTTTTTTTTTTTATAGAATATTAACCAATTGAGATTAACTTGAGACTTTTATCCCCATCTAATAAATATTGTATACTAATTCTCTGATGGCTAGCTGAATTGGCTACCTGAAATCAAAATCGCATGTCTGCTTAACCACTACATAAAAACTTTTTTCTTTCTAAAATTTATTTTTCTTATATGTAGCATTTATTAAACATTAATTAACTTTATCTTTTTTAATTACTCCAATTCTTATCTATCAAATTTTATAAACATAGACTTTAAACATTTTTATTTATTCACATTATGGGTATTTTCTGCTGATGTATGATTAACTATTTCGTGTGACCTGTGATTTTTATTATTATTGATTTAGGCTTTTTTCCCCTGCTATATATTAAATTAATGAATTGGCTCTTCTCTATCTTTTTGTAAATTCATTTTTTTTAATTTGAATGTGTTTTCTATAACTCCCTATGAAATTGTTTTTAGAAGTTTTAGTATATTGAACCAGGTGGGGTGGTAGATCGAATAGGAAACAAAATATATAGCAAGAAATTTTTACCCTTTAATGGGAATAGAAACTTGTGATAAGCAAAATTGTAAGACTTACTTTTATATATAAAAAATATGATGCAATTATTTATTATTAATTCGATCTACTCCACTGCAATTTAAGTATTGCTCCACACTGGTCACTTAGGCGAAGAAGCATAATACCCAGAGGGTACCTATGATCAAACCGGAGTTATATATAAGATACATAATGATGACTAAGTTTCAAGGCCACAGATCTTCTCGGCTGCAAAATTCAATACCTATCGTTCAAAGCACTTTTTGTTTCGGAGTAAACTCCAAGCGCCAGTTAATTACAAAAGCAACTAATGTGCCCTGAATGATGACAAACTAATTCAGCACCTAAGAAATCCCAACTAGCTCAATCAAAAGGATAATATAATAAACTGCTGCTTTAATTAGTGGTATGAATAAAGAATTGACCGAAAAAATATTAATTTTCAAAGAATTTATTTTAATTAAAATGCTTACTAAAATTTGTAAACTACTTTTATAAATCTTTTAATTAAATGTAAACAATGATTTATAATATCTCAGGCACACACATATTATCATAAAACATACAATAGTAATGTAATATAACATAAAGCATTAAATAAATACAAGGCATTAAAACATGCACATCAATAGTTCATTTTATGCTGGCTATACAGTTCATTTATTAAACTGACTCTGGGAGAATTCAAAGATTGCAATGGCTACATTAATTAATATCAAAAATTTGAATAAGAGAATGTTATTACCTATAGGATTTTCGAATGTGGTGGCTTCTTGCTATTTGCTGCTTCATGTGTGTTTTACCAACCAGTTGGACTTTAAGCTTCTGTGGAGGTTTTAATGATTGCTATTCCATGCTATTTCTATTTAAGGCAATTAGACATTCCTAACAGCTTCAAATTCTTAGACGGGCATTCCTTCTATCAGGCAGACTGCTGATGTTCTGGCGGACTGAGGCTGGAGTTCATCCTATGCCCCGAATTAGCACTGCACCGTATTCACTGGAAAAAGTCTAATACACGATTGACTTGAGATATGTGAATGACTGACTGAATGACCTAATTTTCAGCCCTATTTATGTGATGACCCTGTTGCCATTTTTTAAATTAGTTTTTAAACCTGCCAGCTGTTTTCATTGTTGAAAATTCATCCACTGCTTTTGATTAAATTCTTAAGATGTAGTTAATTAATCATGCTGTTTATAGATTTTAATTAGTAGCCATTGCTAATTCTATTTTTATGTAGCTTATGAGTATATATAATCTTTGAGGGAAAATTTTAACTTATACATTTTTATTTATTTTTAATATTTAACTTTCATATTTTCTTTTTTTTAAGCATGCACACATTTTATTATTTCTTTATGTTTACAATCAATTCGTTATTTATGCACACATATATTTTATTTTAAATAAATGAAAAGATAGTTTTTTTTTTAGTTTTTAAGATCTTTTTTCTTTAATACTTTTCAATTTTCTCAGATAAATTCTCTCCTCCAAATTACTCTTAAATTAATTCATAAAACTTCACGAATGTAGCAGGGTTTAATTTTTCTCTGGGCTAATTGTATTTTCTCTTTTTAAAATCTAAACTTTTATAAAGAATAACTCTCTCAACTTATTCTGATGTTTAGTAAACTGTTTTAAACAAATAATAAAAACTCTAAACTTTTATAAATTTATTCTTTTTTTTTCAAATGGGATATTTTAATTTCACAATCTTCCCATTATTTAAATATACAATTTTATTTTAATAGTTGCAAACAACAATTTTATATGGAGCACTATTCATTAGTGGTACAATATTTAAACCATACAAAAACAGGGTTAATGTAAATTCAAATAAGAAATGCTTAACAAAATCAAATATAGTATATTTAATATTTAATGTAACTCTGATGTCACTGAAGGTTGAGTTAAATATAACGATTCCAAAAATATTTTTAATTTTTTTGTTTAATTCAATTTAAAGTTAATATCTTAATCACCAATCTCTCTTAAGTAAAAAGATTAATTCTGATATTTTACTATCTCCAATAATCATGTCATCATCGTTTTAATGTTATCTATTATTTGTGCCTTACTGGATTGCATGGCTTCTCAGCATTAGCTTATGTTTGGAATGAGTTTAAACAGAAAAACAAATTAAATTGGGTAATAAAAAATAATTTATTTACAAAAAATAAATACAAGATTGTTACTTATACATTTTAATTACTATAATATAAAGAAGGTTAATAAATAAAAATATAAAATTTTGAATTGAATAAACATAAACATGTTTAAGTTCTTAAAATTAAATATAAAGAAAAGATTTATCAGATAATAAAAAAGGTTTTAAATCATGATTTTTGTAGAATGTGTAAGTTTACTATATGTGCATAAATCTTTAACAATAATATTTATCAGTCAAATCTGATTGTGATTACCCACTCTCCTCAGATATCGGTGATGGTAGATAATGTAGATGAGTCTCACTAGAGATATATGTATTAGATTTTATGGCAGGACTCATTTATTTTCTTATGGCACAATTTCCTTCATTAAAGCAAGCCACATTGTATTCAATGCAACTACAACTTTAACTCTGGATACAACTATACAGTTTCAGGTCTTGGCTTTCTGTTTCTAGCAAACCATAGTTTTTGTAGCTAATGATATTATATTTCTTGAGTTGGATAGGGTATTTAAAAATACTTGTTTAAACAATCTGAAAGATAAAACTATCCTATGCTATTCTGAGGGAATAAAAAAATAATCATCAGTTTTTCTTTTTAACATCTACTTCTATATCAGTATTTTATTTTCCCTTCTTAGCAAAACATCTTTATCCATATTTAATCATCAGATTTAATATAATTTTACAAAACATATTTTTTTTAAATTTTACATTCAGATAATTATTTTAAATAATTATAAAATAGTTTTTTATTCTGCCAAGAAAGAAACAAATGTAAACTATAACCAAATTTTGATATTTCTTCTGTAGGTTTTTTTTTTTATTAAGAAAAAATTTACAGTGTCAGGTAGCTACATTTGATAATTATAATAGTTTCATATAGAAGTTAGAGTTTTGCAATCAATCTGTGTGGCGTTGTCATAACATTTACTGCAGTAGTCTGAGATGTCGTCTCATCATCACAAATGATAATCTGTGCCCATGTGTCTACAAAGAGATGCTCTGGCACAAGGAGTCGATCTCTGTTCTTCATGCTTATTATTATTGTTTTAAAAGTTTTCCAAGGATCACTATGTCCTTGTCTGAAGATATGCTGGCACCTGGTGATCTATAAGGCATGTAGTAGGCATGCCGCTAGCCTGATAGTTGCATAGTTTCTTTCTTTAATTGCCCGATCAATTGACAGGACATTGCCACAGCCAGAGGAAATGCTTTAGTTTTTATATAAATTTTAATAAAATATCTAGATTTGTGATCAGGCTTACCATCAGAAAAAGGCAAATTATTTTTCTAAGTCTCTTCCATCAAGCAAATCTGAAAGGTCACAAAATAATGATACATTCTCTTTAAACCACACAATTTGCAATAAAATTTAACTAAATTCTCCTTCTTTTCTTACTTTATACTGAGCATAACTTTACTAATTATAATTTTAAAAAGTACTTTTATTATACAAAATATTTATTAGTATCATTAATTTTATAGACTCATATATCTTTTAATTTCTTAAACAGGTGTAATTTAAATTACCATATATTTAGCAAGCATGCATACACACACCAGATCAAATTTTATTAATCAATCTATTAGTCTTTGATTAATCTGTTTTTATTACTTTTTGATCATGTAGCTTTGTAATACTATTAATTCAAACTGTAATCAAATTTCGATTGTTATAATATGAACTATTATTAATGCAAATTATCTTAAATTTGTCTGAACCTTATATAACATTTAATTGACCAATTTTTGAATCAGAACATCCTTTTTTTTTATATTTGTCAGCAAAACTTTTTATTCATTATTGATAGTATATATTTGTTTTTTCATTATATATATGTTTTTATATATTTAATTACATTTTATCTTGATGTAAACAATAAAAAGATTAATACATTTAAATGTTCTTAAATTTTTAAAGGTATTTTTAATTTTTTGAAAAATGTTTATTCTATTTCTCTTTTTAAGATAAGCTTTAGTTTCTGTGATGACACAATATTTTTTTCAAAATTATTAGAACTAGTTTGCTCGCTTTGCCTTTCTTTAACAGAAGATTCAATTTTATATGCTACTCTATTTTGAATATAGTATATGGGAACATTGAAGATTATGAAAAGGCAAAAGGTTTTTGATTCTATAAGCATTTCTTCAGTGATCAAGGTATAGACCCAGGAGATTATCATATTCTGAAGAATATTTATAAAAATGCAACAACAATTATATTACATAATGATACTAGGAAGGTTAACATTGGGAAGGGTGTAAGACAAGGTGATTCCATATCTCCAAAACTTTTTACAGCAGTGCTGCAAGAAGTATTTTGTGGATTAAAATGGGAAAATAAAGGAGTAAAAGTAAATGGAGATTATGGGTCATTTGGATTTTGTAGATGATGTGGTTATTTTTGCAAACAATGCTTTAGAGCTTCAGGAAATGTTGCAGGAGTTATCAGATGAAAGTAAGAAAGTAGGACTAAATGTTAAAAAGACTAAAGTAATGTTGAATGGATTTTCTCAAAAGATGAAAATAATGATTGATTATGATGAGTTAGAAGAACTTAACAATTACAAATACCTTGGTCAGTTTATTACTACAGATGGAAGCATAATGGCTGAAATTAGTCATAGAATTAAACTTAGTTGGAGTGCTTTTGATAGAAATAACTTAATACTAAAAGGAAATATGACTATGTGTTTGAAAAGGAAGGTTTTTAATAAATGTGTTTTACCAGTTCTTACTTATGGATCTGAGACTTAGACACTTAGTAAAAGAGCAATACAGAGACTTCAGAGCACTCAAAGAAGTATGGAGAGATGCATGTTAGGAATAACAAGAAGAAATTGAAAACACAGTATATAGGTAAGAGAACAAACAGCTATTACTGACATTGTTGAAAGAATTAAAAAACTGAAGTGGAGTTGGGTGGATATATTGCTAGAATAGATGATAATAGATAGACAATTGAAATCTTAAACTGGATTCCAAGAGATTGTAAAAGACTCAGAAAGAGACCACATGTGAGATGGATGGATGAAATAAGAAAGTGTGCAGGGATGATTTGGAGAAGAGAGGCTAGAGATCAGAGATGGATTGGACTTGGAGAGATCTTCATTATGCAGTGGATTGATAATGGTTGATGATGATGATGATGATATAGGAACAAAATTGCTGTTGTTGAATAACCATCATCACCATTTTCCCATACTGATGCTGTGTACGGTACATGTTAATAATAAGACAAAAAATAAACATCTAGAATAAAACACTCAAAACAATTTCTTAAAGGAGGGAAGGTGAAATTGAGTATAGGTTTCAGCACAAAATAACTTATAGCTGAAAAGAAGCTTCATCAAACACCCATAACAATCATAATGCAGTAAAAGATTAAAATTTACTTAAAATTTTGATATATATATATGTTTTTGTTTTTATTACTGCATTTTTTAGCTCGGTCATATCATAACCATACATTAGCCCAAAAGCCAGGCCAATCTTTTTAAATGAGTAAGAAATTCTTAACTTATAATATAATTTAACTTCATATACACATTTGTAAAGATAAAATTAACTTTATATATTTTTAGATATATTTTAAATTTCTATTTCATCACACATTTCTGAAACATATGACCAAACACATATAAAAAGATAAGTAATCCCCCAAATATATATTTTATGCTAAACCAGCACTCAACAGTTGGCCCAGATTACAGTGTCTCAAGATGCAAATTACCACAGTTTGATTACAAGCATCAAACTTTCTTTATTAACAACTTTGGCACAAATTATTTTGAATGAATATAATAATGACTATTACTAATCATTGATTAAACTAGAGATTGCTCCTAACCCAAATATGCACTTTAAATCTCAATAAATAAAATGTCTATAGTGTTGTAGAAGTTGCCTATGTTAGGTTTCAATAACGTTTAATACATCATTCTCAACCAAGGTAGAAACTGGTTTCTACTCTCTTTTAATACATTGTGGAGTGTATAATTTATTGCACTATAATATATATTTTCAAGTTTTTGTTCATCTTAACTCAGTCATATTGCAACCATCTAGCTGACCAGAAGCCACACCAACGTTTTTCACTAAGGATGCATTTTGAAGTATCCACTTCACTTTTTCAAGTGAATATATTATAACTTAAATTTATATCTTTAAAATAATGTTATTAATATTTTTGATTGTCCTTCATTTTAAAACTAATACTTGTTTTACAAATCTAAAATCAAATACATTTCATTGTCATCTTATTTTTTTTGGTACTGAAATTTATAAATGAATATAGTGTACTTTTCATATTCATTTTGTGTATGTTATCTGGCTAAAGGCAGTTTAACTGTCATTCCAATTATCTGATAATCATTTATGTTAGTTTGTAATTGCTTGTCATCTCATAGTCTGTGCTTAATGAAGACAACAGTTATATGACTTAAATATGTGATTTTATTATGTAATCCTATATGTGAAGAAGCACCTACATAATAAGCTCACATAAATAAGTATTGATATTAAATCTATACCCAGGAATATACTATCATAGTTAATGATACTACAGACACATTATCTCATATATATATACCGTAGATATATATATATATCATTTTTACGAGAAAAATATTTTTTTTAATCATCCTTACCATTACTGTCAGTTTTTATTTTAATAATGGAATACGTTGCTAATGACAATTGATTTCACTTGTAAGCATTCGTATTTACATTTGTTAAGATAAAATTCACTTTTTTTTTCCAATCATTATTTCTGAATGATTTTAACCATAGAAATAAACGGAAAGGGTGGGGGGGGTGAATTAAAACTCGAGTACAAGAATGTGAGACGAATGTCCTTTAAGAAGGATGAAAGGAGTGACTGCAGTGTGAATTCGGTGTATTTTTCAACATTAATAAGTTGAGTGACATTTTTTTTAAAGAAAATAATCGAATCATTTCCCAATTTTTGCCCATATTATTATTTTTTTTTTTCCAGAATAATGAGAGAACGCATGCACACATGCATATATTATTTCAAATTTTTTAATAATCGCAAATAAATATACAAATGTGATACGTATATATATGAAAGGGAGTCTATGTACATCATGATCAGATATGATGCGTCATACCTTATGTTGAATGTCTCTAATTTGATGTAAAGTAATAATAAGTTAATTATAATTTTATTTAATCTATTATGATTATGGCGTGGTTTATCTTCCTTTATATTGTGACTCCCCTTCCAGTGCTTGTTTTCAGTGTCTCAATTCCTGTTATGACTCCAAATATTCTTAAAATTATCAAAATATCTTCCGAAGGAGATGTGGTTGAGTTATATGATATCAAATAACTAGTTTAAATCATACTACAGATGGCCATCACATAATTCTACTTTCTAACAGAAAAGTAGGAAACTCCTCACCCCCCCTACTAAATGTTGGAATTTTTGAAGATGTTAGATTGATTTTTATATTGACAGTTCTTATAATATAATAGGAAAAAAAACTACATTTAAAATCAAGCAATTTATTATACTATTAAATAAAATTATAGATTTTTTTATATTACTATTATTATTAAGATCTGATTAAAGTAAGATTTGAAATGTTTTTATTCTAACAAAATAAAAAGTGTCCTTTAAAAGTGTTAGCCAATTTATCATCTAAAATATATATGAATATTAAGTTGTCTATCCAGAGAGGGTTTCTAGCAATGCTTCCAATTTTATTTCAAAATTATATCTTGGCCTCACAAAAAAAAAGTGAAAATCTGTTTTAATGAATTAAGAAGAAAGAGGGGGTAGGGTAAAAATGCTCTCAAATTAAAGCTTAGAATAAATGTCCTCAAATACAGAATGTTCCCAAATTTTTTATCTGTTTTAGTTAAAAACATTTTATATGAGGTAATATCATGTTTATAATAAAATACATAGCTAAAAATTGTAAAAGACAATAATATGCATTAATAATAATGATGATGGTGATGTTAATTGCTGAAGAATTTATGAAAATCAACACCAAATAGCATGAGAACAAATTTCTTTCAATTGAACAAATTAAGTTTTCCTGAGAATTGATTCAGAATTTTTTAGCATTATTCTACTGTTCTCCATCTGTGTCAACTACACTGGTAATAAAACTGAAAATAGTATTTTGAAAATTTTGAGTCTCACTATAGCTTAGCATAATTTTTTTTTTCTGCTTAATGTCACTATATTTCATATGATGCTATATAAAATTTATTTTTGCAAATTTTGTTTTGTTAATGCCCAAATATCTATAGAAAAAAAAAAGGAAACTAAAGTTAAATTTTGGATCAATCACAGAAAAAAATATTTGAGTCCTTTTTGTTCTTAATGGGAGGATGATTGTTATTGGTAAATAACACTTTTTTTAAAAAGCCCAAATCTGAATAGATCAGATTTTAATCTTTATAATTTGTTAAACTAATGATTATATATAAAGGTTTTCAAGATTTGAAAATTCAAACAATTATTACATCAGAATATTCATTTGTTTTTTTATTAGAAACCAACTGATTTACATCACATTGCATAAAAACAAATTAATATTTCTTAAACATAAATGCATATTCATTTTTATGATTTATTTCAATTACTAAATTAAAAATAAATGTATTTTTAATATTTATTATTATGCTTGCATAGGTTAGTGATTAGGTTTCTGCCTGATTTTCACATGGCTTTCAACCTGGAGGAACTTGCAAATTATATTTTAATTCATAAAGCTTAGGACTTTTTTTTCTTCAGATAATTGGCTTACAGTGTAGCCAATCAAATTAGCTACATGGTTATTGGTTGATAAATGGGTATTTAGCTATTATTAGCTAGAAGATAAAAGTCCCAGATTAGTCTGGGTTGGTCATATGAATGTTGACTTATTGGCTGTAAAAGCAAAAATTATGATTACATTATGATATTGTCATCACCATTGGTAGGACAGGTGCCATGCTGTTATACGAATTGAACCCTTATTCTTTTTTTTACTGTAATGATTTTTAATTTTAGTTTAATATACTATTAATAGCATTTATTTGTCTTGTTTTTAAAGAATGACAATTAATAATCCTCTAACATGTGTATTTGTACAGAAAAAAATTAAACATTTTAAAATTAATAATTAAAAATATTGTCAAGACTTATTTTATTTGCATAAGAATCAGGGTATTGCAAATTAATTTGAAAATTCATATGTAATCAAGAAAATTGGAGAATAATTGTCAGTAGTTTATCTTATTACACTTCTTTAACATCTTTATTAAGTAATATTGATAATGTCTAACATATAAGGATTTATGCTATAGCTATAAAAAGATTTTAAGTCATGTTTGTCATTTATTTTCTTTGATTAGAAAATGATTTTACATGACCACAAATAATAATGACATATTAGATCTGTGAAGAGGTTCATTTGATATTGTTTGCTGACCCTTCATTGTAATTTATTCTATTATTCCATATTTAGAGATATTGTTTTACATATATATGTACATATTTTATTATTGTTTTATTTAAATTATAATTTGCTTAATTACATTTTTTTGTCTGTTTATTTTAGGTAAGTGGTATTTGAATGTTGTATTAAAGAAAACATTGGTCACAGTAAGTTTTTAGGTTAAATATTTTTTTCATTTAACAAAAAAGCTGAAAATATATTTTTTTGCTTATTGATTATCAGATGTATGGGTTTTTTTAAAAAAAATATTGATATTGTGTAATGAAAAATAAATTAAATATTCAACAAAAATGTTTTATATTTGACTTTAGACTATTTCAAATTTAAAAATGATTGATTTAAAGTTTTCTGTAATTAGTTAAATTAAAAAAGAAATTCACTTCTAAAAAACTTAAGAAAAAATTACATTGATGCACATTCTGATAGAATGTTAAAATTTTTATTTTTGTCAGTTAACTTCTTTTTTTTTTCTAGCAATGCCATATTCAATTTTTTATTTTTTTTGTTGAATGTACAATTTTTGCAAAGCAAAAACATTAAATGTTCCATAGAACTAAGATATAGAGATAATAAAGCCAATAAAATATAGTAATTATAAAAAAAATAAACAATTTAAATATTTCTAAATTTAGTAGTTTTAATTTCTTTATAAACTATATTTTGAAATGTTTTAAAATTAGAACATTTTTGTTTTAAAATTAATCTACATGTAATAACAACAACAACAAAAAAAGATATAGCAGTCATTAATTAATAACATTTTTTTTTTTTTTAGTGAAGATGGAAATCTTTCAGATAACACAGAATCCATGATATAGATAGAATTTTATTTAGAGGGGATAGGATTCATAATAAAATAAATATTATTTTTAATATAATTTGTTTTCAAATATTTATTTTAATAGTAACATTGATAATGGGGAAAAAAAAATCAAAACTATTTAGAATCTGAATTTTATTGACTTATACACACACAACATACATAGTAATATATAAATATGTTGAAAGGAAATATAAATATATTGTTCATATTATTATTTGGCTGATTTCTTTTACAAACTAATATTTAAAAATTTAACTAATATCAAATGATTATTTCAATAAAAATAAATAATTAAAGTAATTTTGCATAATGATAATTGTATATATAATGTTCAAGAATATAATCAATATAATAAATGAAATTATGAATACCTACATTTTTTCATTATTTTTTTTTTTTATAAAAGTCTTCTACATTAACAGATTTTTTTCCCCCTCAATATAATTGTTCACTAAACTCACCATTAAAAAAGAAAAGCTAAGTTTCACAATGTTTTTAGTTTTGCTAAATACTACAAAATATTATCCACATGTTGGTATAAAATATGGATAGATAGCATACAAGGTTTTTTTTAAAGACTTTTGCAAAGATGATTAAGATGAAAATTGATTCATGTTGATGAAACACTGTGTGCAAAGAAACAAAAATAAGTTATTAAGAAGAAAAAGTTTCCAATTTTATTTATTTTTTGTTAAAAACATATAAATATCAATATAACATTTTAGAACTAAAAAAAATTTTCAATATATATATATATGTTTTAATAAAAAAAAACCCTCAGTACTGCTCTATTAGCCCATGTCCACTGCTTGATGGCATTGATACTATGCAAAAACACAGAAATATAATGTTACAAAGTCAACAAGTTTTTTATTTATTATTTAGTTGATGATGTGGATTATTTGTATATAAGTGAGAAGTTGGATGATAGAAATTAAAATAAGTTCAAAACAATTTTTTCTTTAAATTTTACTCTCACCCTGCTATATAAGGCGAAACTTGTTTGTAAATAAGTTAGACAAGTTATATTTATTTTAATCAAACCAGGTATGTATTAATTAATTATGCATTAGAAGGCCAATAATTATATACACGTCTGCTAATTTAATATTTGGAATAGAGAGGTACCATGTGATCTTTTTCATAGATTTAGATATTCAATAAGAATCAGATCTAGATGCATAAATAGTTCAATGATGAGAGTTATTAATAATTACTCATGCTAAAAATAAAATGCTGATACAATATCTGCATCTATAATTGTCTTTAAGGAAAAAGGGATTTTTATTCATTTCATAGTGGATTGTTTTTTTTTCTTTTTGTAGCATAGTAACATATGGGATGGTATACCTATATATTAATGTTACTAAAGTTATTTGACTGTATCTGCAATACTGTGTAGTATTTGGTATCATGTATCTACATTCTTTTATTGCTTTCCGAAATATTTCATCAGCCAATCCTTAAATACTGGAGATGTGCTGAGTGAACTCCTCCTAAAAGGCAAACCAAAACAAATGGACATAAGCTACTGAAGCATGCATCATTCCTGGATCAGGCTCACCCTGAGGCTTTCAAAATGAATGGGATTTTGGTATCTTTTCGAAGAGAATACTTTTGCCGACAGGATTGGGACTTGGATCTGAACTGTGAGATGGTTTTGGACATCTCCAGTATTATCATTTCAGTGCACATTCATCTCTTGGCATGTAGGAGTATGTTGTTGTTCTGTAAAAATGCCATCATACCAGCTTCTGTGGAGAGCAATTGAAGCAATTTGAATGGCTGTTTTGCAGTCAGCCATTTTATTTGTCACAGACGTGTTCTCATGAAAACGTGAGCTGGTCGAAATCTTGCTTGGACATACCCTTTCCGAATTTTTTGAGTATTCCAGGTTGAATAGGGGAGTGTGGTGACAGCTTTACAATTATTAGGAGGTGATAGTAGGTCAGATGACTTGTAAGCTAATTACTTTGACATGCACATTTGAAGAGTTGTGGCAGACTGAAGTCCAGACATCCTCACATGATACTGTAGCAAACTTTGAACTGTGAGCATTGGGATAAAATATGTAACATGAAGCAGCAGGCCAGCCTCCAGAACAGCAAGCCAAATGGCCTCTTTCTGTGCTTTTGTATAGAAATAAGGCCATGTAAACTGCATATTTATGTGATTTTGCATATAAATAATGCCATCAAACGGCTGACACAAGCTAGTAGAACAGTACCAAAACTCTTGAAATTTTATATCATGCATTAAATGTAATTGTCAGTAATTTAGTGGCTTATGTCGAAGAGGTGCAAATTGAAAATTATGGTTTTATTTTTTATAAAGATTTAAAGAAGACATATTTACCTTTTTGTTGCCCCAAATTCTGTTTGGCTTATGTTTTAATATATTCATTTTAGTTTCATTTGTAAAAAGCAAATTAATAATTTATCAGAATATGAAAGTGAACAAAAGTTTTTTTCAAAAATAAATTTCTGTTTATAATTATAAAAATATTTTATAGCAGAGAATTTAAAAAGAACGTCCATAACCTATTACAAAATGTTGCTTATATAATTGATTTTCTCAATTTACATTTGTGTAAAAGTATAAATTTTTTTACTAGAATCTTACTATTTTTCTAAAATAAATATATTTTCAGTATATTTTATGAAAATAATTCATAATATGTAAGAAAAATAATAAAAAAAACATTGTAAGACATTAATTTTCATTTTCAAAGTCAAAACAGAAGTTGGAGCGGTGAAAATTATTGATAGACAGTTGTCTATTGTCAGAAATACGAACCAACCAATCAGCATCTAGAAGGATATGGCTTCTCTCTTTGTTATAGCTTTGAACACCTATATTATTGAGTTTTTACTTGTAAAATAATTCAAGAGAGGGCAGCATCTTACAGTACTTTTTAAGCTATAAAATAAGCCTAAAAAGCCTAAATATGCTACAGTAGCGTAAAAACTGCTGGAATTAGAGCGAGTTAAAGCCATGTACGAGTTTACTTGAAGCAATCTACAAAGGGGTTAAAGATATTTTTTTGTTATTTATAAATAGTTTGTGGAACAGTTTCATTAAACACACAACTCTTCATAACATTATGGAGTTACGATAAATTAAAAAGAAAGGTGAAATCCTTTCTCTTTAATTTCAGATGATATTTGCACTTAATAAATAAATCTGAATGTTATATATTTATTAATGAAACATTACATCAAGTATACATTTGCATATTTACATTATATTTACAATGGTTACACTCCGCTTGTTACTGTTGGGAGGTATAGCTCCTAGTTCTAGTATGAAGGGATTGTATGTGTCCTGCTTCATTTTATCTATCACTTCCAGCTATACTGTGACAGTCTGCCTTATGAGGATGTGAGATATAACAATCAATATTAGAACAACAATAAAAATTGAAAACATTTAAAGATTTTACTTTATTGCACAGCATTGTCTTAAATACTGTGCTATAATTAGCAATAGCAAGAAATACTTTATATAAATTTAATCAAAAATATTGCATTTTTAACAAAAAAAGTATGGAAAAATAATTTATAAAGAATATAAATTTTCTTTAAAGTTTAAAATTGGAAACCAACTTTTTTCTTTTTAACTGCTAAAAAATGAAAAAGAAAAAATAATGTAGCAAATTGTACATCACTCTAATGAATATTTTATTAGGTTTTTCAGAAATGAATAAATTTTTAAATTCAACCAATTACAGTGATCTCAATCCATCATTATTCCAGGATATTGAGAAAATAAATAATTGATATGCAAAAAATGTCTGGAATTATTCATTATTAAAAGAATAAATAACTTTGTTATTAAACAAGTTAGGTTTCTCAAACTGTGGATTTTTTTTTTTTTAATTAATACTTTTTAGTAAAGTTTTGGATGAAAAATTATAGATAAACTTAAACTTGATGGATCTATCTTAGTATTATATAGACAGGCTGATCATTGCTCATTCATAACCAATAACTTTTAAACAATATGACTATATAGAAACAAAAAACCACTAACACAGCTCAAGACTGAAAGTGGCGCTAGTTGTATGTCACGTGATGAATCTGATTTTCTTAACAATTCACAAACAAACGCGTATTGTCAATTAGCCAAATAACCACTAATGATTAAAATATGTATGAAAAAATGTAAAATTAAATACTGTAGTTAATAAAAAAAGTAAAAAAAGTTTGTCTTGCATTATTTTTTTTCTAATATTTGAAATTTTTTATTAGTCATACTTTATTTCCTTATTTTTTTAATGTGAATTTTAAATTAATTTTTCCTTCTTGCTTTGCTTTTATGCGATTTCTGATAATTGCAACCCCTATCCCCATTTTTCAAGGTAAGTTAAGTCTATTTTTGTGTGATATTCTTTTGTGCGCGTTTTCTGAGGAACCTATCTACTGCATAAAATGAGACCCAGGTGTATATGTGAAAGAGCATATTTCTGATAAACTTCATTTTTTTATCTGTTGTAGAAAATAATTGCAAATATTGCTTTATCATTGAAATTTTTTTGATTCTTACTACAGAAAATAAATGGGATCCTATTCCTTTGGCTTTTAACAAAAAATATGAAAAAAAACAACTTATTTTAAAAAAATATATTAAGTAAAAACTTTACCAGAGAAAATAAAAATGAAAGCCTATTTAAATACAAGTAAAAATAATGCCAGCAATTATTAAGTAGGCTAATTTGCCATTTAAAGCATTTTGTTTGGAAAATTGATGAAAACATTATAAATATGATGAAATAAGTATTTATCAAAAGCATAGTAAGCTGTATATATATTTTTTAAAGTACAATTTTTTTTTTCAAAATATTTTTTTAATATATTATAACCAGTTGCATTATATGGCACACAACAACATAGTTGTGTGTGTGCATATATATAAAGTAAAGGAAAAGTAGAAATAAACACACTCATAAATTTTTGTAGATATTTTCTACATTTCACTTGGAATGATAATGAATGTAAAAGGTTAAATAACTGAATTTAAAATAAAATTTTGTTATAAACATTTAAAAAGGCCTAATAAATATTATTTGTAATTCTGATTTTGGATTTAACAACAATTATGATATTTTTGAAATCTTTTAATTAATTTGTTAAATTTTTCTTTCTAAGTAAAAACATGTATATCATACTTTGATTAAAAATTTCAAATTTGTTTTCAAAAGGGATTAGAGGGATAAAAAACATTGTTTTTGAATTTAGTTTTTTTTATCACATCAGGTGACTATAAAAGGTTTGGAAAAAATATCACTTCAGTTTGGATAGTAGTTTGGCCAAATTGACCAGCTGCAAAGTTTGGATAGTAGTTTGGCCAAATTGACCAGCTGCAAAGTTTGGATAGTATTTTTTTGAAGACAGTTCTTGTCTTAATATTTTTGTGAAGCAGTTGGTTAGCAGAATTGGTGTTTGGAGGCCATGCAAATAAAAATAGCTCCCATGAAGATGTAGCTAAAGTCAAGCCAGTAGATTCAGCAGTGAGCAGTCTACTAGTTTTACATATTAGGGTTTTGATTCACTTGAAGACTGAATCAACATAAATTGGATCAATTGTTCTAGAAGACAGTTTGCCAGCCTGAAGCTCATCAAGCCCTAGACAGAAGGGAGAATGCAACATACTTGATTATACTTACCGTCAGCTTGCCAAAGAATTGGTAGACATATGCTACTGTTTAACTATACCTGTAAGGAATCACATATAAATGTGTCTCATGTATATACAGTGAGTTATTTCATTTTTTATATTTTTTGATCTGATAAAAAGTAGAGATATGTAAATCAATTTTATTTTTGATTTATTAAAAAAAAGACGCTTTTAAATAGTGAAACAAATGCACATAATTTTGCCTGGATTTAAAAAAATCAAAAAAAAGTAAAGAATAGACATTCTATAATTTAAAGATGTTGATAATTAATTAACAAGTAAACAAAGGCAAAACTCCCCATACAGTAGTGCCACCCTAATTATGTGCTAGTATAGAGATGGTGATCATGTGATGTTTGATGGTTTAATTAACAAGTACCTGTCAAACAAAAAATGACTTGATATTTTTAAAAGAAAAAAAAAGTTGATTTTATTTATTTTAAGAAACTAATGGATAAAGAGTTACTATAAAATAATGAATGCAATTTATATATTTTCAACAAAGAATAATTGTGAAAATAACTTTTAATAATTTTTTATTATTGTAATAAATCAAAATATATATTATAGACATTAGTGTGTGCCTACAATTCCATATGCACGCACATGTATGTTAAACATGTATAAAAGTCTTTTATAAATTTATGATAATATTAAATAATAAAATATACCTGCTGTAGGATTTAACTTTTATCAGTGGTCAAAAATGAAAAAAAAAAACTTATTTTTTTATGGAAAAGAAAACTTTATTATAGTGTTTATAATTAATTTATATCAATAATTTTATTTATACACCTTATATACATGCATGTGTATGAAAAAAAGTTTTTTTAATAACTTTATTTTGACAAAATGAAATACATGCACACACATATATCTAAAATTTTAATCATTTATAGTATTTTTTTATAACTGAAAAGTTTAATCATATATTTATTATTTTATGATAATTGAAATCTAGTCATCAAATGTACTGCACTCTGTGTATGTATATATATATACACACAAAATTTTTAATCATTTATTATTAAATATTAATTTAAACATTTATTCTATATCAAGCCACACCTGTGTGCTGAATAGGTTTTAGATAAACCTAATGGAACCTATATGTAAACCATATGATAACATAAATTTTGTATACTAATAATGTAAATCATAATGTAATAACTTGAAGATTGTAAATCACATATATGTAAATCACAATTTGATAATTTTTTTATTATTGAATGTTAATCAAAATCAGAGGGCTTCTAATTGTAAAACCATATTCTAGAGACCTTAATATCATTTTTATTGTTAATAAACTTGTATTCAATTGTTAAAAATTGTATTGCATTATTATCTCTTGGATACCATAACAGTAATAGAGCTTATGTTCTTTGAGTCAGATTTGAGCATGGGCTGAATACATATATGGGGATGTATTTGGTACTTTAGGGGCATTCAGTTGACAATGGTTCTGTTTTGGTGCAAAGAGTATATTCTTCAAAGTCACCGCATTATATTTTATTTAATTTAGTCTTTATTAGAATTTGATTTTATAGTTGTTCAGTGCATTAATAGCACTAAGTGACCAGATCATTGATGATGATCAGCATGTTTTTATGTCCCAGCATTATTGTTTAGATTTTTCTGGTTATGTATTTTGGTGGATTAGCACTTACGATGGTGCATCCAAATTAATGTTTAAATAATTGCCCCAAGCTTGCAATGTCTCAATAATTAGCTTTGTCTACAGAGGACCTATTTCCAGCCCAGTCACCAGATTGACTGTTGATTTATTGTATTGATGTATTTTGATTGGTTGATGATTAATGATACTCTTAGTTGCTCTAAGACGTTAGCCAGTTGATCTCTCAGAGATTTCTCATGCTCTTGGAATATATAAAATTGTTTGTATATATTTTTTGATAATAAACATCACTTTATTATTTTAATCTTATTACTTTAATATTTATTATATTTTGAACATATTTTAACTTTCAGGAATGCATTTTCACCCTAGGCATGACCACCAATTTGTCTCAACCTATTATAAATGGTGCCTAACATGGAACACCATTTGTAACAGGATGGGGTATTCAGGGTGGTACATCAACTAGATGCCCATAATATTAAAAGTAAGATTTTATATGATATTAAAGTGAGAAGATATTAAGTAATGTTAATATCCAACAATATATTTAAGCCATTTTATATTCAAAGAGAGTATGAAATCTGAAGATCTTTGAGATCAACCAGTTAGATCAGTTAACTCCTTAGAGCCACTATAATTAATTATACATCAACTAGCATTATCAATGATAAAAGTGATAATATTCATAAAGGAAATAACAATTCATCATTATGAATGATCAATCAAAATACATCAGAATAAAATCACCAGTTTGACTATTGATTTATATTTTGTGCTGTTCAAATCCAGTCACCAGATTGACTTGATTTTATTCTGTTGTATTTTGATTGATCATTCATGATAAATGGTTATTTCCTGTATGAGTATTACTTAATTTTATAATTGATAATACTGGTCAATGTATAGTTAATCACAGTGGCTCTAAAGTGTTAACTGATCTAACTGGTTGATCTCAGAGATCTTCAGATCTCATGTTTTCTCTTTGAATATAAAATGGCTTATATATATATATATATTTGGATATTAACATTACTTAATATCTTCTCACTTTAATTTCATACAAAACCTTACTTTTAGTATTATAATATTATGGTCATCTAGTTGATAAACCACCCTGAATATCTCATCTCATTACAGTATATATATTTTTTAATTTTGAAAAAATTAATACTTTTTATCCAGCAATATTTTAAAATTTATATAATTTATTTTTTGTTATTCTTATTAAAGGATCACCAGTAATCCAGAAAAAATTGTTAATTCAGAAAGCTTTCAAATCAAAGACTTGCAGATTATAATTGGGCATCTATTGTGAATTATTTGGTGTTGGAGAAAATGTAGCATTTTTTTAAAAGAAAAAAAATTCATTTATTATCTAAATTGGATGTTTGCAATATACTTTTCTCTTTTAGTAGAAAGATATTATATAGGGATTTACCATAGCAACAACCATGAGTTTGTAAACTAGCTATTATTTGCTATACTAATCTTTAAAAAATGTCTGCCATTTGTTTTAAGTGGTGTCCATTTTGTAATAGGATGCTGATATTATGAAAGCAATGTCTTTTTCATAAGATGAAATGATGAGCTACAAAGAAAAAAAAATACTATGCAAATTTTACTCAGTACATAATCATATACAATGATAAAAAATGTGCTAGAACCAAATTGAAAATATGATTTTCTTACATAAGTATTCATCTAATATAATCTATAGTAGAAAGGCTCTCATCCAAGGCATTGAGAACTTTCATCATAAATATAAATAATCTCAGCAAAAACCAAGTTTTAAATTCACAATTAAAAATAGACTTTAATCACATACAGTAATAAAGGATACTAAAAATAAACTACTAAAATATTGCATGACTTATCATATGTCTTCAGCTTATACATTGCTGTTTTAGTAGCATACTTTTTCATCTTTTTGCCATTTATTTAGAAAACCATGATAATTACCAGATATTTGTTTAATAAATCCCTATCTTGTGCTTTCTTATTCAAAATTCCCAGTTCAGTTTTAAGCTTATTTCTTTCATCAGTGAAAAGCATGGGGTCTTGAAGCAGTACAGCTGAACTTTAAGAATAATGTATATTTCTTTCATATCCTATCATTTACCTCCATGTTATATTACCAAGCTATCAGCCCAGATTGAAAAACATACATATGTTTTCAATCTAAATCAACTTGCTTGTATAGTTATAAAGAATGTGGGAAAATATGCTACTAAAATAGGAATATGTAAGCCCAAAAAGTATTAAATTATATATTTTATTGGTTTATATCATATCCTAACCATGGGATGGAGATGATTAGTTATTGAAATCTAATGACACCGTAATATATAGGAACTGAATGGGATTCAGCTCTGACTATACAAGCAAGTTGTAATGATACCATAATGTATGGAAACTGAATAGATTCAGATTTGATTATACAAGCAAATCGGATTAGTTTGAAAACATTTATAAGTTTTTCTGGTTGGGCTGATAGCTCAATAGTATAACATAAAGGAAGAAATTTGCATTAGACCCTAATGTGCAGTTGCACTGTTCGAATATTCAAAGCTCCTTACTGATGAAAACTATAAGCTTAAAACTAATCTGGGAATTTTGGATAAGAAAACACAGGATAAATTATTATTGCTTTCTACAGCTTACAATAAGTGGCAAAAAGAATAGGGAAAAATATGCACTAAAAGTAAATTGCAAATATGCATTAGCTAAAATATGGATTAACTTAACTATTTTTTTAAAATATTGTTGTAATATTATAATTGTTGATGTTTTTTATCATAAACAATCTCAACAAAGAAAAAAATCACTTCAATTAGTATTTTTTTAAAAACTTAAATCATACTGATAAGCAAATGCACCAAAAAGAGAATATGCATAGTGTTTCTTTGTAACAAACAAAGTGGTATAGACATCGCACGTAAAAGTTTTACTCATTAATTAATTTAAAAAAATTTGAGTATATTATAAATAGTATATTATAAATAAATTATAAAATATTCATTTTATTGTTAAATTCTGTTTGTTCTATATGTTTTATTTTAATTTAACAATCATGATTCAATGAGATGTCAACTTTGACAAAGTGATTTCAAATGTTAAAATTTTCTGCTTAAAAAAAAAAAGATATAATAATTATATTGTGATTATTAATGAAAAGTTTATATACTATTTTTACACACAAGCTGGTACTGTATTAATAATATGTATAGTTAAATGTTTTTTTTTTATAATTATTAATTATCTTTTTTTACCCCAATTAAAAATTGTTTTTAATCATCAGGTACTCAAATTTTATAACAATTTTTTTACCATAAGAAATCCTTATAATTGTTTACCTTTTCTGTGAGAACTTTTGAGAAACCAATTGTCTTTTTTGTTTGGAGTAAAGATGTAATGTTTTTAAAAATGTTATGGTAATATAAAATATTATCTATAAATTTCTTCAATATGTTAACATTGTACTCCCATCTCCTTCTAAAAAATAACAAAATAGTAATAAACAGAAAAAAGGAAGATAATGATCGAGAATATGTTATTCTAATTCATAGAATTGCCCTGATCTGTTTATGATAGTACTGAAGCAGAAGACTTAAAGGTTAAAGTTTATCTGATCAAGTGTTAACTGAGGAAAGTATTAAAAAAACATTGGTTAAATTGAATGAGACTGCAATGCTTTCAACCTATTGCTCGAACATCTAATTGTTTAGCAACTTCATAAATATAATTATATATCAAAAATAAACAAATATATTATTATTATTAATATTATTATTATTATTATTATTTAAAATAGTAATGCATTTCCAGCTATTTCCATTTGCAAAAAAAAAAATTTTTATAAATATTTTAAATTTTACATTGATACATATATCTCAGATAGATACATAAGTTTAGAGTATTACAGTTTGTAGATTGATATATCAATCTTTTTTTTTCTTTTTCAGTAATTTAATATTTATCAGAGTTTTATAATGGAGCTATTGTTGTCAAATAGAATAAGCCAATGTTTAAAACACAAGCTGAAAGTTTAAATTTAATTAGTTTTTATTTTTGTATTTTTTTTTAGGTATATATATATTGTCTATATATATAAAACATGATATTTTTTTGCCATATAAGATGTAACTCTAATTTACCAATATTTTATTTTTTGAAGTTGAAAAAATTTAGTTTTATCTCAGGAGAGTTTAGTCACTGGGAAGAGTAGATTCATCATATGCAACCATATTTTTACTACTAATTTTAATCATGCATGTTATATTCTGATATTTTAATATTAATAACTATAACATTTGCCCAACCTCAAAAGTTTAGTATATCATAATATTGAGATAATTATCTACATTATGGTAGTTTTGAAAACATGCTGTGTACTGTGTGTACTAAGAATAATGGCTTACTAAAGACCCATATGCTTATTTGCTTTTTAAATTTGCATAAAAAAATCTATGTTTTTAGTTATTAATCAAGTTTTATATTTGACCAGTTGGAAAATGCTGTAGTATGAAACATACTGTAATTATGAAATCAAATTTAAGTGGGGAGGGGAATTTTTAATAAAAAACATTGCTAATGTAATAGAAATTTATAATTCAGTTTTTGGAACCCAAAAGCTGTTAAAGAGAATATATTTATTATTGACATGATTATTATTATTTTCAGTATCATCATCATCATTCTTTTAAGTAGAGTCACTGCCACTCTCATTATCTCAGTGGTCTTTGGTTTCTTTCATTGCAGAGTATTATTTTTAAAGGAGTGAACCACAATGTCATTTTTAACATTATGCTAGTCATTTATCTGTTTATGTTGATGAACATTTTATTCTTTTTATAGGTATCTTATAGTTTTATCATTCATTAATTCTATTGTTATAACAAATTATTTTTGACTGGATTATTATCCTGACAATTAATGGCTGTAACTGGGAAGTTAAGCCATATAGAATTATGAGCAATTGAATTCTATTTGCATTCTTTTTCCCTTTGTTTGAGTTTTTATTCTCATGCATACTAAACTGATTCTATATTAGTGGAAATTATTATGCTATAATCCATTAGGATATTTCTACCAAACTTTTACAAATCACTTCCTGACATTTTGTATTCTTTTTATTTATTTGATGAATAAGTGAGTTCTGTTTTGGCAATTATTTTTCAGTATTTTTTTTTTTCAAAAAATAATATTGGTTGAATTTGATCTATTAGTATATCAAGTTAACAACTGAGTGTATGGTTATAGATTTTTAGTTTTCTTTCAGAATCATGCTTTTGTTGGTTGACATATTAAAAGTCAGTACAATTTTATTCATATTCCTAATTTACAAAGATTTTAGTTACTATCTAAATTAATTTTATAGAAATATATTGTTTTTTTGTTTTTTTTACTGAACATGTAGGTAGTCTTTGGACTATTTTAGTTCTTGTTTATAATTTTAATCTGTTTCTTTTTATGGAGCATCAACAAAATCCAGTTTCTTAAATTATATATCTCAATATAGACTGCTGAAATCTTCTACTATCTTATTTATTGTATTTATCTTTTTAAGTTCCATTATTCATTTGTGAGTTTTTCCACCAAATATACCATTTAATTATAATTTTATAAAAATTTTCTTAGTTTCTATCAATTTTTTTATAATAAAGCATCCTCATCTATGATCATTAATGAATTTTTTTTTTTTTTTTTTAGGATATACTGGACTATGATTAGTTTGTATTCAGTAATATATTTTTGCTTTCTTGATGTATCTGCCATTGATTAATAGCTACTGCAATTGTAGCTACCATACTTTTTGTCATGTTCCAATTAGTGTTCTTGGTTATATGCCACATTTTTACTTTTATTTTTCTCTGCCTTAGCATAATTTTTAATATGCTTTCCAGTTAAATCTGAAAATGAGCATAAATCTATGACTTAAAATTATTGATAGACATTTTTTTATTATTATTAAATTTTTTTTGTTAACTAAAACGTTTATATTCTTATGCGAAAAACAATAAACAATGTAAATGGTTTGTGCAACTAAATAATTAGTATGTTGTTTGTGCTTTGTTTATTTATATTAATTTAAAGACATAAGCTTCACTATGCTAGCATTGCTCTTAATTTAAATAGTTTTAAAAAATGATACAAAGTACTTATGTGTAAAACAATAAAGCAGTTTGTAGTTGAATTTTATACAGATATATCTAAAAATATTGACTAGTTTTCACTTTTTAAAACAAATATTTCAATCATTTTAAATCAATAATTTTCTTGTACTTTCCAAATGTGTATTATTGGAAAAAAAATCCATCCATTTAAGGGGAACATATCAATATCAATTATAGTTTTAAAATCAAAACTTGCTAAAAGATTTATTTTTACAAAACATTATTTTAATTCTAGCAGTATATTACACATGTATTTGATAAGCAGAGAATTTGTCATTCACAGCATGAAACTGTCAAAAATTGTATATAATTAGATTGCTTGTTTTATTTTCATGACTCATGCTATCAACCATTTTATACACAAATACACTCATTCTCTTCTTTCATATTCTCTATTTTTTTTTCTTTTTAATAATTTGGGACATTCTTGAACATTTTCATGTTATATGCAATCTTGCAGGGAACAGATATAAAATAATTGTTTAATAATCGATAATTGTTATAGTAGTATTTGTATCCGAAGTACTACCTCAGCATTGTGTTTTTTCTCTCTAATAAATGATTTAAATTAAAAAAGAAAAGAGAAATTATTTATTAGAAAGATTATGATCTTGATGATGGCTTTCTTTGCTGAAAACTTTGCTATAAATTTTGCTGGTTTAATTATATATTTGTTTTTAAAAATAATATATTTATTGTGGATGTTTGAATATGCAGTTATAATTTTTTAGTTTCAAAACAACTTTATTAGAACATAAATAAACAGTAACACAAGGATCTTGTTGTAATGGTTATAGGTATACACATAGGATATACCTATTTATATTTTCCAAGGTAATATTACATTTTCATTGTTTTTTTAAAAATGTTTTTCTGATTACTGTTTCTAACATAAAAGGCATAATAATTGTTGTAATTTGTTATTTTTATTAGTAATTGTTTACCTCTCTTAAATCACATCATCTATAGGGTAGTTAAAGAGTGTATTAGTGTGAGTAATGTTCATGTAGTGATGATATTTAAAAAAAAAAAGTGTTTTATTACTGCCAATGTGATTTGAAAACACCTTGCGTAGTATTGGATGTAGATTTAAGCAATCAAACATGACATACATCGTGTTTTCCTGAAGGTTTGTGATGATGGGGTTCTACCTGGTCAGGCCAGCAACACCTGAGGAAGAGGGGAGAAAAATACCTTTCGAAACATTGTGCATATATTAACCTGTTTGCTGTGATATTACTAACAGTTGGTACATACACTCACCTGTTTGCTGTGATATTACTGACAGTTGGTGCATATACTAACCTGTTTGCTGTGATATTACTAACAGTTGAATGTATTTGGAATATTTAAATAAAATTAAACTTTTCTAAAGACATTCAACACACATATTAGATGATGGAAATTAGTCCAATATAAAAATATGACATATATAGATTCAGAAGATAATTTTTTTGGTTTTTTCTTTAATGACTAAATTTATTCCAAATGTGCATCTAGTAAGTACACCATAGCGCAAAAAGAACACTGAAAACTAGCATAATATTTTCTATGAATATACCTGTTTTGGCAATATTCGATAATCAATTCCTCAATTATTTAAAAATCCAAAATTTTATATTGGCACACTCTTTCAAAGCTTGGTGTATATGTCAATATTTGTGCCAACACCATTGTTCTTTTTGCAGTTATAATTTAACAGACAGGTACTTATATATAAGCAGTAATGAAACACATTCAATTGTGTGCATGTAGTTTTCTGGCACCCATATGTAGAGAAGCCATATATAGGAAATAATGAAATTTCTTATTTACAATACCAACCTAGTAAATCACTCTTCCCTAGAGCGTGACTTAAAAGCATTCTAAATGTTTAGAGTGCTTTTAAGTCATAGCCTGGGGAAGAGTGGTTTACTCCCTTTGTTTACCTATACATTGAGCTATGTTAATTTAAATATCAAGCTAGATAGTTATAATTTAGTGTGATATACTGGAGATCTTTTATTATTGCTCATATTTAATTAATCACCAACATTATTCTAGTATTAATTGTTTTAGAGGCCAATAAAGACAAAAATATTATTTTAAGAACTTAAAATGGATTTCAATATTTTAAAATTTATTAATGAATTTTGTTGTAAATCTTTTTTTGATTGATTTCAAATTTTACTAATTGATAAAAGAAAATATTTAAAACTCTACTCAAATAATGACTATAATATTTTTATACTGAACTACTCTTCTGGGAATAACAAAGGAGGCAACTTTCTTTATGTTTACCAGTACAAAACATAGACCTTATCAAATTATAATGACATATAATAAAAAATTACCAATCCTCAATTTTTAATTATTGTTTAGTTTTGTAAAAAATGATCTTTGTTTTTAATTTGTTAAAATAAAAATTAAGCATAAAAATCCTAGTTTTGCCTTTATTAAAATTTATTTCTGTTACTTCAGCATCATGATGTCATTTATCATTTAAGATTCACATTAAATGGCAAAATTGTGCCTCACTGATAAAATGTAATATAGTTCATCTGTAAGAAGTCTGATCTTCTCAAACGAAATATTTGAAGAGACAGTTTCCTGGCCAAGTTGTCTTATCTAGACTGGACACAGCTTCAGAGAAATCTCAATACCGAAAACATTCTGGCCTACTGATTAGAATTCACCCATCTGCTCTAATAGCTCTTAACTATTATTACTCGTCTTAAAGAATTAAAAACATTGATTGATATGCTTTGTAAATGTTTTTGCAGGTTAAGTTATATTTTCTGAAGTAGGAAAAACATTTATTGATTGATTTTTTTTTTTTACATTTTGAAGCATGCAAATTAATAAAATATTAAAGCATGACATTATTGAATAGTAAATTGATTAGTGTTTTAAATCTTTTTTTTTTTATATATTTTGTATATAATACATTTTTTTTTTGTCTAGATAATTATGAAAAATATTACATTCAAGATTTTTTTTTAAATGTTAATGAGTCTGACTTAAATATTTCATTATTATTATTACTATTATTTTTAATGATTTTTTATAAAGTCGAATGTTCGCTATGAAGAGCTTGTCGTCGATAATGTAGTGTTAAAGTTAAAGATGAAACTTTATTTTACTCTTGTTGATCTTCGTTGATGGAATTGATGGTAACATAACCAATAATTTACTTAAGAAATAGTATAATGTAAATAAAAAAGGTTATATGTAACTTTTTTTTTAATTTAAGAAATATTTATTCTTTCAAAATTTTAATCATATTTCAGTTTTTTTCATTTTACAAATATTCATATAGTTTAACTTTTTATAAATATGAAAAGAGCACTTTTGAAAGCTATGTCTGTGAGTAAATATATCTATTTCTATTTGTGTATATATGTACACACACGCAAGTGCTTCGTGGCGTAGTAGTTAGTTCATTTGCATATCATGTTCTGACCCAAGTTAGAATTGAAGTTTGAAAAATATTTCCATAGAAATTTTTTCAAGTTTCAATTAGACTATAGATAATCGACTCATAGCTAGCTAGCTTTTTATGATATTTATTAAATAAATGGCTATCCAGTTGATATTAGAGGAGATTAAAAGTTCCAGATTAATCTGAATTTGTTGAGTAAATGTATATGTACTGATTTTAAAAACTAAAAAAATATGTAATGTGACCCATCTTGCACTACTCATGTGTGTATGTCAATTATCTTGCAGAAATTAATTGTTGTTAATCTCGAATGCACTGCTTATATAGATGAATACACATTTATAGAAATATAATTATTTGTACTATGTTCTCTTGTTTGTTTTTTTATATTTACATATTGCTACATGGAAATAGCTAGTGCTTTTTTTTTTTAATTGCACGATCAGATTCTCAGAAGCAGGGCCGGCGGAAGCGGGCATGCAACGCATGCTAGGCATGCGGGCGCTGGCAGAAGGAGGCGCCATCACTGAGAGATTAGCATCTGAAAAAGAAGGCGCCATCCCTGAGAAATTAAAACTCTACTAACAAAAATACTCACATTTGAAGAATATTATTCTCAAATGTTTATTTACAAAAATTATTGAGAGTAGATTATTGAAAATCATATGAAGTCATATTATATCTTATTAAATGACACACACAAGCAGGCCTGCACACAAGCTCTGCTTAATATTAAAAATATAAAACAATCAAATCTATTATTTATCATGAACAATAAACTAAACATAAAGTTTATTATATTACAAATTTCATATTGTAATGTTTATATATATATATAGTACTGCTTATAGTAAACTATAAGTAACTTTCTGCTAGCAAATATATAAATAAACACACACTAAAAGTATTATAAATTAGAACTTATGTATGTATATGCGTATATATATATATATTAGATCATGTACATAATTTTGAAATCGTAAGAAACGATTATAATATTGCAAAATAAAACATTTTCTAATTTTTTATTTAAATAATAATTTGATATAAATATTCGAACGTGTATGTAATATATATTATAGGTATAATTCCAGTAAACTTAATATAATTTTCAGTTTACTTTTTATTTTATATATTTTAATCGTTGTCAAAAGTCTATTTTTTCTGCATACTAATTAGGTTTGCAAATTAATTACATACGTTTGCTTATGATGTTTATCGCAAATTTTAAAATCTTAGTAAGAACTTGTAAACAATAATTATAATCCCAGGAAATTTTCTATTGAAATCGCAAATCAGGCCTGGCAGGCCACCTGTGTTAATTAGAAAAATATATGATAACAAAAGAAAATCTTGCCAATGGTAAAACTAAAATGTTCAATCAAGCGTAAAAAACTGGACACTTGAGTTATTTTAAAACCTGACCATTTTTAATGTCAATGGCTGAATATTTCCAATTTATTAACTGCCTTTTTTAGGTAAACAAGTTAAACAACTTCTTCCCCTCCACGTATAGAGTTTTGTATTTTGGCGCAAGAAGTAATTTGTGTTGGACATCTAAATTAGCGATATATAATCTTAAGTATTAAGATACATGATGTAAATATATAAATTAGAGTCCGTATTTATTTATTTATTACATTTGAAAATTATTTTAAAGTAGGCGTTCATGAGTAAAAGTAATATGGAATCAAAAACTAAGAAAAAACTATCCGGTTGCACAAAATCAGTAAACGCCAAGCTGAAAAAATAGCAAACATTAAAAAACAAAGTGGATCACTTAATAAATATCTTAAAATATCAACTGCTTCTGAAATAGCTTATACTCAACAAGAACCAGAACCGTGCACATCATCTAGATCACAGGGAACTGTTGAAAATATTGAACAAGATTTTAGTAAGAAACAGTTAAGTGACAACAAAGTCATTGTGCCAATATCATATCAAATGTGTACAAATTTAGAAGATCCAGCTGAATGGAATAAAATCGATGACAAACTACGTGTTATTTTAGTAGAAATGGGGCCTGTTCAAAAGAAAGATATTATATATCCGAACGATGTACATGGCCGTAAATTTTCTGATGTATATTATAATAGAAAAATGGAAAACGGAGAAGTAGTTTTTCGAAAATGGCTTATTTATTCCGAAATTTTGAACTCTGTGTTTTGCTTTTGTTGCAAAGTTTTTGGATCTACTGAATCTAGCCTCATAGAAGGATACAATAATTGGAGAAATTTAAGTACAACTTTACACAGACATGAAACTAGTATGGCTCACATGAAAAGTTTATTGAATTGGAATGAACTTGAGAAAAGATTAAAAAACAAAATTACTATTGATTGTCAATCTCAAAATTTATATGAAATGGAAAAGAAACATTGGAGGAGTGTTTTGGAACGGCTGATTGAAATTATCAAATTCCTTGGTAGTCAAAATTTAGCATTTCGCGGATCATCTGATAAATTATACGAAAAAAATAACGGAAATTTTTTAAAATTAATTGAATTATTTGCAAAGTTTGATCCCGTTATGGAAAATCATGTTGAGAGGGCCCTAGATCAAAACAATAGAGTACATTATTTGAGCAAAGATAGCCAAAATGAATTATTGGAAATTTTAAGTACAGCAATTAGGGAAACAATTTTATTATCGATAAAGAAATCCAAATATTATTCTATTATTTTAGATTGTACACCAGATACAAGTAAAACTGAACAAATGACCATAATTATTCGCTTCGTTTTTTGTGCTAATGGAACGGTTAAAATTAGAGAAAACTTTTTAGGTTTCATACATATAACAGATTCCACTGGACGAGGTTTATGTACAACAATAATTGAACAACTGGAAAAATGGAAGATTCCCATTGAAGACATGCATGGTCAAGGGTATGATAATGGGGCCAACATGAAAGGCAAAAAGGCTGGACTTCAAAATTTGATTTTAACCAAAAACCCTCGTGCATTTTACGTACCATGTGCTGCTCATTCTTTAAACTTAATCATAAACGATGCCGCTAAAGTCAATGTAGATACAATTGGTTTTTTTGCAATTGTTCAAAAAATATACAATTTTTTTTCATCATCTTATAAACGGTGGTCAATCCTTTTAAAATTTATTAAAACTTTAACTCTAAAACAACCATCAGAAACACGATGGGAAAGCAGAATTGATGCAATCCGGCCTCTACGGTATCAGTTGGGTGAAATTTATGATGCACTCTATGAAATAATGAACAATGAATCTTTTAATAGAGAAATTCAACATGAAGCTCAATCACTCTGCACTAACCTTAAGGATTACAAATTTATTTGTTCTTTAATAATTTGGCATGATATATTAAATAGAATAAATCCTGTCAGTAAAATGCTCCAAAATGTAAATATGAATGCTTCACTTGCTTTAGAATCGATCGCAAATCTAAATAAATTTTTACGAGAATATCGATCAGATTCAAATTTCAAAAACATTCTCAAAATTGCAGATGAACTTAGCGAAGAGGTTGATGGAGAGAAAGAATTTAAAACTGCCAAAGAAGTTCGACAACGGAAAAAAACTCGTCAATTTGATTACGAGCATCAGGACGAAACACCTCAAATACCTGAAGAAAAATTTAAAATAAACATGTTTTTTACACTTTTAGATGTAGCGATTAATTCTTTAACAGAACGCTTTGAACTCCTCGAAGCATGTTATAATAATTTCAATTTTCTATATAAAATATCAGAAATTCTTCAGATCGTGAGCTCTTCCGATCTGCAAAATGCAAAGATTTAGAAAATATTTTGAAATTTGATAACAGTAAAGATATTAATGCTACAGATTTATTCGACGAATTATGTGCTTTTCGAGATATTTTTCAAAAGGATTTTTTAAATTCTCAAAACCCTTTCGAAACACTTAATTTTATAGTTTCTAATAATTTATCTATGCCAAACTTATCAATAGCTTTAAGAATATTATTAACATTACCTGTTAGTGTTGCAAGCGGGGAACGCTCTTTTTCTAAGTTAAAATTAATTAAAACTTACTTGAGAACACCGATGTCACAAAAACGGCTTGTTAATTTGGCATTAATTGCTATTGAAAATGATATTTGTGCAGAACTGGAAATAAATACAATCATATCAAGGTTTATTAATATGAAGTCAAGGAGTATAAAATTATTATAATTATAACATGTTTTGTAATGCATTTACTTTTTTTAACTGTATTTTCTTTTTTTTAGATATTAAAAATTCCATTTATTTACATTGCCTTGTTTGTTTCCCTTAGAAAGATTTTGTACACTAATATTTATAACATGTAGGTGGTATACATTAAAGTGACCAGATTTTAACATTGGTAAAACGGGACACCATTGACCGGGGGGGGGGGGCTGATTAAAAATTTGGTTTATATGGAGCGTTTATATAGATATAGCGTACATTAATAATAATAAATTAAATATGTATGTTTGTAATATTATCTTTTTTTAAAATTATTTCATTTATAAATTGTAAATTTATTATTAAATTTGCTAATATTTGCATAAATTTAGAGGTTAGAAAAATTAGCAAAAATTTTAAAAATAATGGGTTTGTTAAAAACAGACAGTGACACAAATAATAAATATGAAATTTAAAAAAAAAAAAATATTTGAGATTAAAATATGTAAATGTTTTTCGAAAATTATTTTAAACATTTAAATATTTTAATCTCAAACATTATTTTTTTTTAATTTATTATATATATATATTTGAATCACTCTGTCTATTTTTAACAAACACATTATTTTTAAAATTTCTGCAAATTTTTCTAACATCTAAATTTGCCGTGTTAAATTATATATTATTTCATACAAACCGTTTGTATGAAATAATATATAATTTAACAATCAATTTTATGCTATTTTTGATATCAAAAATAGCATTACATCGTGCATTCTTTCTAAAAATCATGACTTTTTTAAAACGCCACGGGACACGGTCGGGTCACCTTAGTAAACATACATATTGACAGGGGCGCCAAAATCAAATTTGCATGCGGGCGCCTAGTACCCAGCGCCGGCCCTGCTCAGAAGGTCAAATAACATTTAATCTCCAATGTGTTTGAGCACAACAGTAAAATTGAAAATTTCTATCTTTTATTTTTTAAAATATTTTTAACAATTAGAAAATATTTTTTATTATTATTCTTTCACTGCCATTACTACTGCTATGTCTAGCTGATCTAAGAGGGCACTTCCCACAAGTACAAGTCACCACAACATAGTTATTATTTAGATAATTTAATCAACAGCGTTTTAAGTATTTACATACATACGATTACGTTTTAATCTCTGAACTCAGTATGTAGTCATTAAGAGGGTTTTTTTATTATCTTCCTTTTAGCACGATGTTATTAATTATGTTCAGACTCACTTGATGCATTATCTGGAAATATATTTGTTTGTAAATTACAATCATTCTTTTTGTTTTTCCATATATCTACATTAATACCTAGCCACCAGACACTACTAAGAGTGAGAGCTTTTGCTCTGCTGATGTCCAGCTGACTATTATGCAACCACTTTATTATATGCTGCCTAACTTTGACTGGTGTCAGTGTAAATCATCTTTTGTAATGAGGTCTTTGCATACTGACAGCTGCTTCCGGGCATTTCATAGTTCTTAAACTGGGACCTTGCTTCAACCAACCTTCTCTAATCTGCTTCATAATCCATTGGTAGCTATCATCCTCCTCTGCCCAACATGCTATGATTTTACGATTTACTCTTGATTTCAGTACATCTTTGTACTTAGTTTCTGGTCACCATAGTCCTTCTCGGACTTGCTTTTGTTACTTACTGGCTATTGGAAAGGTTTTCTCTCTCGGGGCTATTAATTTTTTAGTAATTGTTATTTTTACTCACATTTTATTGAACCAGTCTCATCCTAATATAGGGTTGATAGGGGCATGTACTACATATAGTGATAGTGCATTAATGTTGCCCTGACTTCCAAGTATTGAGGCTTCAGCTATGCCCTTTATTCTAATGACATTAACATTCATATCTAACACCCTTAGGTAATTTTTTTTTTGCCATCTATTGTAATTTTTTGAATGAAATTTTTATATAATAAAATATACAGAAAAATGTGCATTTTAACATATAATACTTGCAGAACAATTCACCAGGGGGTGAATTGCTAAAAACCCTGAATATATTCTTACGAAATTTATAGTGGGTTACGTTATCTGCCTGAAGTCAAGTAGATTAAGTAAGTAATAGTGTATTATGACTAAGTGATAGCACTTGATCTGTCAGTGTTGATTTCTTTTATTTGTCACTCTTAATATAAATTATAACATCTTAAACAAATTATTGGAACACAGTATATAAGCTGCTATATGTAGTTTTTTTTACTATTAATTAGCTTTGAATCTGCTAATTATTTTCTTATATATTGTACTGTTTATTTATATATGGTACAGATATATTGGCATTTGGTAAAAGCTAAAAGAAAAAGTACATTTAGCATCTTGTTAAAAGATGCAGTTAAAACTTTTTTTTAGTTTGTGTAATCTTTTTTTTTAAACGTACAATGAAAGTTACATTTTTCGTTTATATTTTTTTTTATGTAATTAAAAATAAAAGTTAAAATTGGAAAGAATAAAAGACACGCAGATTGCTAATCCAGGATAAACTAAAGGAATGGGAATTCTACATGCAGATTACAATCAGTAAAACCCTTTTGGAAGCTAATTAAAGATGGTGGAATTATGCTTTAAAAAAAGAGTTTGTAACTTAAATTTGAAAATTATCTTGTATGTTGATAAAAGGACAAAAGAAAATATGCACAGAAGTCTGAAAACTGGACCTCTAGTATAAAAGGAAGAATACCACTGTGGTCAGAGTCTTGTCTGTTTTTTTCTTTTGGCTGGTCTACACTGAAATAATTTGTCATGCTGGAGTGGATCGAAGCTTTTGATAACATTCATCATGAATACGTCGACCCCAAAAAACTTTCATGATTAGCCATTATGACAGATCAAGAACAAATTTAAAAAAAAATGGCCACAAGCTCATTCTACCTCATGAAAAACTATGCATGGTAATCAACAATCTTCGTAAACTCGCTAAAATTACTGGTAAGCTAAGATTAACTATTCCCGATTATGACTAAAGTATGCATTTGCAAACTATTCTCCGATAAGCTTATAATATAATCCTGATAGAGACATTAAATTTTATTATTCAAGAGACTTTTGTTTACCTAAGAAATCTAAGTGTAATATAAACTGTTTTAATTAATTGATTCATGTCTGGATTAGCATGTGTGTAGTCTTTCCAACTTTTTAGTAATTTATCTTTAAATATTTTAATTTGTTAGAATAAAATATTTATTTCTAATATCAACTTTTCATGGTGTATTATTAATGTTAGTTATTAAATGTATTAATGTTAGTTTATTAGGATTTGAGTGTATAATTTAACTTTGCCAATATTTGTTGATTAAGCCCAGGTAATAGTATTCTCTAAAAAAAAATAAAGTTACGTAAAAGCATAACCCCGATCTTTTACTTAGTTGCATCAAAATTATAGGATACGATGAGGTGATGTGATGTGATGTACCGTGACTTCTCCTTAAATGGAGTCAGGAATTTTTCAGCAACTATGCCCAAAGAAACCTGTTAGCCACTTTACCTTCTCCTTCCATTCCCCACCATAAGCTTTCCCATAATCTGCTCCATCCCATTTCCACAACATAATCTTTGTCAACTCTATGGCATTTATATCTAAATCCCCCTTATCTTTTCCCAAACCCAGTATGAAAACCAATAATCCACTTTCTGTATAATCACTTTGTTCATATTTATTCTCCCATAACTTTATTATTTGTACCCTTTCTGCTTTCAAGCATTTACATTCAATCAACAGATGCCTAATATTTTCTATATCTTCCTTACACAATTTGCAGACTAAATCAGCCATATTTTTCCATTTACATGTATATTCTCTTGTTGCTAAAGATCTTGTTCGAGCCTTAAACAATAAGCTACTTTCCTTACTATTATCATAAATTAACTAACCCAATGTTCCGTTTACTTCTATATATATTTAAACTCTTTTTACTCTCCATACTAGTTCTCCAGCTCTCCGACTCCCTATTCTTTATTAATGCATCTATTCTTTTATCCCATTCCTTACCACTATAACACTCAACAATCCTTCTAACACAATCATCCCACCTTTTATACAAGTATACTGATATAAATTCTTTATCCAAATTCTTTGCATACCGCATTACCTTTCTCACCCATCTTGTTGCCTGCCCTTTACTCATAACCAAATTAAATACTATTTTGGCTATTCTTTTATTATCCATAACTACAACCTACCAAACATTTTTATTTTACTTTTTGCATCTCTCATATAAAAACTTGACCATCTCATTTCTCCTTGAATTGCCCTCTTTGCTGTCCATATCTCTGCATCTAATGCATGTCTTTCTACTTCTCTTTGTACTGTCTCTAAGTAATCTAATACCCTTTTACTAACACATAAGGCATCATTACCATATGTTAACCCTGCTACTACAACTCCCTTCCATACAATTCTAGCTACATCATATTTATTATATGAAAACACTGTTAATTTTTTTACTAAACCTTTTTTTTTCTTTGCTTCATTTACCAATTTTTTTCTCCCATTCAATCAAACAATTTTCCTGATTACTTAAGATGATTCTCAAATAACTATATCTATCCACCACACTTAACTTTATATCCCCCAATAAAAATTCTACATTTTCTCTTTCCCCATTATTAATCATCATTATATTTGATTTTTTTTCACTAAATTTAATCCCCATCTCTTTACCCATCCTTGCACATGTCCTCAGCATAACTTCCATATCTTCTCTTCTTTCTGCACACAAAAAAATATCCACACAAAAAAAGACCCAGCAAAATATATACTCCCTTGCCACCCATTAATGGTATCTCCATCCGTCTTCCTAGTCTTTCTATTGCTTTCTCCATTTTACTCAAATACACAAAGACAAAATAGGTAACATAGGGTATCCTTGCCTTAATCCCACCCCATTTTTAACTATAACTGATTCTATATTCCCTAATTGGTAAGTATAGTAATTATTTTCAAATAATTTCTTAATAATATTTACTAAAGCTTCATCCATTCCCAAATTTGCTAACCTTACCCATAATCTATTTCTATTTACTCTATCATATGCTCCTCTATATCTATAAAACTCATATCTACCTGAATTCCTACTCATATCCATAAGTTGTGTAACTACAACTAAACTATGTCCTATATGCCTATCTGATCTAAAACCTCCTTGCATTTCCCCCACTATACTATTCTCTTCCATCCATTTTTCAACTTTTCCAGCCACCATATATGAGAAAACTTTATATAAAACTGATGTTACCGCTATTGGTCTATAATTATTTAACTTTCTATGATCCTTGCTTTTTCCTTTAAAAAATAATCTTACTCTTCTATTACTCCAACTACCCGGAAAAACTCTCTTCTGTGTCATCTTATTAAAGCATGATAATAACTTAGCTTTTGCTCTATATCATAAATTCATTACCATCTCTGCTGCCCATCCATCTAAACCTCTCCCTTTTCCACTTTTCAATCTCTTCCCTGCCTCATTCAGTTTATTTTTTTGTGAATCTAATATTCCTATTACTAAATGCTTTCATGTTTTCTATCATTTTTCACATCTAACATCTTTTCTATATCCATTACATATCTATTTAAGATTTTCTGTAACTCTTTTCTAGAGCTACACTATATTCCCTCATCATCTATTAATACTATCTCTCTCCCCCCTACATTTCTCCTTTTAATGTAATTCCAAAATTTTTTACTCCCATATCTTCCACTTTTATTAATATTCTCCAACAATTTACTATTCAACTTTATCCTCTCTTCATAATTATCTATTTTAGCCAACTTCTTCTTTTCTAAGTATTTTCCCCATTTCACATTAATATCATTTTCACTTTCTTTGTTCTTAATAGCACACTTATATTCTCTGCATGCTTCTTTCCTCTCTTTTACACTTTTACTAACTCACATTTTTTTATTACTTTTAGTCTTCTGCCTATTCTCAAGTAAAACCCTATTTGCCACTTTTTCTATTTCACCACACCTGTTCTTATACTCATCCCCAAGCAACTGTTCCATAGCTTCTTCAACTTATATTTTATACTCTTCCAACTTATTCTTATCATTCACTCTCTATCCACATCTTTCACTATTGTTTCTACCTTTATTTCTATCTTCCATCACATTACTAACCATTTCTATTACAATAAGGTTGTGATCACTATTACATACTCTCTTTATTATCAAACACCTTAATTTTGTGTATTTTATTCATTCCCTCTTTCTCTACCAATACATAATCTATTGTGTGAAATATATTATTCCTAGACCATGTGTATTGTCCCTCATAAATATTTGATAAATTCCCAATGCTCAAATTTACTCTTTGACAAAATTCCTTCAAAAACTGACTATTCTTATTATCTACATCATCAATTTCTTCAATATGTCCATTCATATCCCCTATAACCATTATTCTCTTCCCCTTTTCTTTAAAACTCTGTATATCCTTAACTAGGCATTCATATATACTACTGTTCCACTCCATTACAGTTTGACTACCTCCAGTGGCTATATACACTACAGACACCATCCATTCTTGTTTACCCAACCTTATTTCAAACCACAAATGCTCTTGACAGTTAATGATATTTAAATATTTATTTGATATAATACTTATACCACCACCCCTTTTTTTCTATTTATACTCTGCTATACCACATCTTCCAAAATAGGTTCTTCTTCTTCTCTTAGATGTGTTTCCACTACTGCTAATACCTCAAGATCTTCATTTCAATTGTTTTGTTTAATTCCAGCCACTTTTTTTGGTCTCCTACCACCTTGCATATTCAAAAACCCAATTTTAACAATTTCTTCTTTCCTAAATACTCTTTTATAAATTCTTTTGATTCTTTCTTCTCCATTATGTTTATAAAAAAACTTTCTTACCATTAATCTTACGGATCCATTTTTTCTCCACATCTACATTTATACCTAAATCAACCATCTTTTTTTTAATTTTTTATATCCCATCCATTCTTCTTCTTTTTGATACTATTACAATTTAAAAGCCTACCCCCCTTTAAAGGGTTTCCGAATTATATTCTTTAAATATCAGACTCCCTAAAATTTCACTTTCTTGTTTCCTAAGTGCAATCCATCTTTACTATTTAACTCCATCTTTCCAATAAACCAATCCCATACATCCACAAATATAACATTATTTCTTTCACACAATTTTTTCAATCTCTCATTTATAGAACATGCCCTATCTAACAAATGCCTCTTGTCAAATCTTGGTAAGACTCCAATTACCCCTACTCTTCCTTTAATCTCACTCAAATTCCAATCAATTCTATGTACTCATCCATTACTCTCTCTGATGGCTCTAACAAATTATTAGTCCCTACCATAACATATACATCTCTACTACCTTGTTGATGTGATGTGCTGTGACTTCTCCTTAAACGGAGTCAGGAATCTCTCAGCAGCTATGCCCAGAGAAACCTGTTAGCCACTTTACTTTCCTTTTCCATTGTCCACCCTAAGTTTTCCCATAATCTGCTCCATCCCATTTCCACAGCATAATCTTTGTCAACTCCATGACCCTCATATCTAAAGCCCCCTTATTTTTTTCCAAACCTAGCATAAAAATCAATAACTCACTTTCTGTATAATCACTTTGTTCATATTTAACCTTCCATAACTTCATTATTTGTACCCTTTCTGCTTCCAAACATTTACATTGAAGTAACAAATGCCTAATATTTTTTATGCCTTCCTTACACAACTTGCAGACTAAATCACCCATATTTTCCCATTTACGTGTATATTCCCTTGTTGCTATTGTACTATGGCGCCCTCTTATAAATTAAAACTAACTTTGTCATCAATTCCCATCACAATAATTAGTAGGCCAGTTAATCAGGAAATATAGCTATGTTTTTAGAAATATGAACAAGATATTTTTTATCCATAGCTTGATTAACTTTCACTTAACAGTGTGTAAAAGACGGCCTACCAGAATCGAGAAACAGGAAAATGTTACAATACATATACTTAAGTGATACAAAACTCTCCATCCCACAATCCTAAATTTATTTATTCACAATGTATTAAAATCTATGTTGATGATACTCTGAGTTGTGATAAATATAATTGCACTTTTGATAAAAGTATATCAACAATATTATATTCTACATTTTGCAATACTTAATCTTTGTGGCTCATTTATTGATGATATATTGGAAACTTCATTTATTTGCAAACTATTATTTGTTTCTCAAGTAAAACATCTGCACCAGATATTTATTTATATATGAATGTGCACAAATATTTTATATAAATATATATGTGTTGATTGTTTTGAATGTTTCTACTGTAATTAATTGTTTAGATGCAAAACAATACCTTGATATTTCAGTAAATATGAGGCTTATTCTAGCACTTCCTTCATGCATGCCACATAATTGACAGATCACTGACTATTTTTTAATAAATTTGTAAACAGGGAATTATTATTTTGACTTGCACTTTATATTGCATTTTAAATTGTTTTGATATTTGTGACTTTATATCCTCAGTTCAAATAATTTTAAATAGAAATCAAAAATAAGCCACTACAAAATTTAAAAGATTTCATCCATACCATAAGTCAATAATACTGTATAAAATTCAAAGAGAACATTTAAAGAAATCATTTGATAATGGTTATTCTTGGTCATTGAAGCATTAGTGTCATAAAGTAGCTCTCATTGCTTTATTGAGAATCATAAATAACATTTATGAACAAACATATAAATAACATTTACAAGCCACAAATTTCTAATGTGCTGTGAATATTGTGCAACAACAAAAAAAAAAAATTACTAAAAAGTAGTAATAAATTACTAAAAAATAAACTTTATTTTTTTCTTAATTTTTTTTTTTTTTTTTAGTTCACAATGCGAGCACACTATGCATGTACAATTCTCTCTCTATGTATTCATCATTGTCAGCCATTATCAGTCCACTGCAGGATGAAAGTCTCTCCAAGTTCAATCCATCTTCTCTGATCTCTAGCCGCTCTTCCTTAAATCATCCCTGCACTCTTTCTTATTTCATCCATCCATCTCACATATGATCTCTTTCTTTTACAATCTCTTGGAATCCAGTTTAAAATTTTAATTGTCCATCTATTATCATCTTTTCTAGCAATATGTCCATCCATCTCCACTTCAGTTTTTTAATTCTTTCAACAATGTCAGTAATATCTGTTTGTTCTCTTACCTATATATTGTTTTTTCAATTTCTTCTTGTTGCTCCTAACATGCATCTCTCCATACTTCTTTGAGTGGTCTGAAGTCTCTGTATTGTTCTTCTATTAAGTGTCCAAGTCTCAGATTCATAAGTAAGAACTGGTAAAACACATTTATTAAAAACCTTTCTTTTCAAACACATAGTCATATTTCCTTTTAGTATTAAATTATTTCTACCAAAAGTACTCCAACTAAGTTTAATTCTATGATTAATTTCATCGATTATGTTTCCATCTGTAGTAATAATCTGACCAAGGTATTTGTAATTGTTAAGTTCTTCTAACTCATCATAATCAATCATTATTTTCATCTTTTGAGAAAATCCATTGAACATTACTTTAGTCTTTTTAACATTTAGTCCTAACTCCTGCAACATTTCCTGAAGCATTGTTTGCAAAAACAACTACATAATCTGCAAAATCCAAATGTCTTAAATATTCTCCATTTACTTTTACTACTTTAGTTTCCCATTTTAATCCACAAAATACTTCTTGCAGCATTGCTGTAAAAAGTTTTGAAGGTATGGGGGTCATTTTATCTTACACCCTTTTCAATGTTCCTAGAATCGTTATGTAGTCTAATTGTTGCTGTTGCATTTTTATAAATATTCTTCAGAATATGATAATATGCTGGGTCTATACCTTGATGATCCAATGCTTTAATCACTGAAAAAATGTTTATAGAATTGAATGCCTTTTCGTAGTCTACATATATATATAAGAAAATATCCCAATATAAATCACTAACTGAAAATTCTAACACAAAATGTTCAAATTAATCTTTCAAATGTGAAGTTCAGACTTTATATATATATATATGCAGAGGTTGTTGTGAAAAAAACAATGTTTGGGAAGTAGATTTGAACACATTATATATTGTAACCGACGGTATTGTCGATTGCTGTGATCCATTCAAATCTAATAAAAATAATGCCCAAAATATTGGTGCCAATTTGCAACTGATTAAATCGATGGATGAAGGTGATGGTTAGGATGATCAATTTGATCTGATAAAATTCTAAAATCCAATATAAATTAATTTGGTCTAGCTCAATCGGGTCGCCATTATATATTAAACCATCATAAAGCACAAATAATCTCTCTTAAAGTTTAATTTACTTAAGTTATATGAAAAATGAAGAAATAATGAGATTATCTGCTCCAGCCATCAACAAAACCGTCAACTACAATATAAATTGCATAGAGCGGTGAAATCAACTACTATTGCCCTATACAATAATATAGGATTAGGCTAACACTTGATTGGCAATCTAATCAAAACCAATCCAATTAATAACTAATCTAGATTCCAATATATATATTTTATTAGCCTGTTACTGTTATAGTACTTTAACTCCACTTTATTATTTAAAGGTACTGTCTTTATAACTTAATGGATAATTTTCTAAGTACCTGTAATAGCACTTTACAAAACATTGGTTTGCATACAGACATTGTTTAAACGACAAAACAAAATAATAACCGAACCCCAAATATGCATATATCCATATTAGCAAACGCTAAATATAAAGATAAATACTCGCGTCAATAAACGATATACAATTCTTTCTACCTCAACCTATAATTAATAATTTTCTGTGGACCTCAACTGGTTTTATTATAGTTTTATAACACTTTGAAAATTTATACACTCATTTAAATTTTTAAACAAATTAATAGACGTCGATAGATTATCAATAAGTTACAAAATAATTTATAAATATCTCTCAATAAAATGATACTTAATTAATGCTTCGTTTAGGTTTTAAACTAAAATATTTCACTGGAGTTTAATATCAATATTCTATTAGCTCATTTCTAATTTTACAATGTCCAACTATATTAACTAAAAATATATCGAGCTTCTCTTGGATGTTTATTCACTTGTGAATATTAATACAACTTGTTTGAAAACTTTAAATAACTGAATAAAAATTTTGATTGGCAACAATTAAAACACATGATTATATTTGATATTTCTATAAATGAAAATAATATTCAATTAAATCGGTCAATGAAGTTTATTCTCTTCATTTTATAGGAGTTTAAGAAATATTCAAACGAACTACTCCAAACCGAACGATAAAGTATAATCTATTTAGATTTTTATTACGGAATCAGACAAACATGAAATGATTGACCTTGTAATATTAATTAAGAGACATAATAATATGGATATATAATATTCGAATGCAAATATAACTATGAAATTCATATAGAAACAAAATAAAATATTAATAAGCAAAATATACCTTATCTTCTATTTCAATTCGCTTACCAAGCTGAGTTTGAATTCTGTTACCTAAGTTGCTCCGCCGTCTTACGCAATCCAAATAAAACAAAATAAGTAAACTAGTCTTGATATTTAAATTAACTCAATTTATTTAATTATAAAAAAGAAGATTGACAATATTAATGATAGTATACATCCGAAATGTCTTTATATTTTAAATTGGTGGACCAAATAAAATAATCATGTTGCTATATGTATCTCTATATACGTGTTGCAAGAACGTTAACGACACATACAAAAAAATGAATGAATAAATGATGGGAAAGGTTCTTAGATATTTTACTAAAAAAAATAAAAATTTACATATACCCTATACCAAAATGTGCAATAAGAGGGTATCAAAATCTATTCGTTTATCAAAAATAATTACGGATAAATGAATAGGAAATAATAACTATATTTGAGTCTTTCCGATCATTTTCATTTAATAATTATATTTCTTTAGATAATAAAAAAAAAAACATCATATAGTATTACATATAAAAAAAAATTAACACACATATTTTTCATAAAAAAAATAATCATACCATATATATAAATCTGTCCATTCACTGTTTATTAGTCTATTGATTGCCTTCATTTATAGTGTAAAGAGGATTTTCTCCGTCCGAAATAGTAATTGTAAACTTTGCAATACTCATTAAAAAGTTTCCTTTTTCTCTTTCCATTCTGTAGAGGTGAGTGTATTTCGGCATCCAGGTCATGAGGTAAATTGATCCATTGGGTTTATCGGGATACGATGTCTATGCAAATCCATTTTTCTTTTCTTTATTTATAAAGCATTTTTTTTTTTTTATTTTTCATAGGTTTCTTTTTTTTTTTTTTTTTACATTGTTGCCGCTCTTCGAGACTTTTCAATTTGCCCGCCCGAATGATTGAACGGGCAGATAATCCTGCTACTACTCCATGTTTTATAGTTTTACAAACCAACAATTTTAATATTGAAAAGGTTCATTTTCTTAAGATAGAACAAATAGATTTGTCCTTTACCATACAAAGTGATAATAAGTGTGTGCGTGCTTGAGTGAGTGACTGAGAATGACTGACCAATCTGACCCCCTTTATCTTCTGTCACGTCATTTTTATAGATTCTCTTTCTGACGTTTTTTTATCTTTGCGGCCACACACGATCATAGATAAGAAGACACGGTCATAGATAAGAAGACACACGAAGATCACATTTAAATTCGATTACAATTTTTTTTCTTAAAATAATATTTTACAAACCAAAATATAAAATTGATATAATAACCTTTTTTTTAATAACAATATTTTTTTTTAAAATATGTTACAAATAAAATATACACAACATAAAAAACATTAAACTGTATGTAATATTGTTACTATGGTGATTGCATTTATATATGAAATGTATAAAATAATATTAATCCTATTTCGTTAAATTTATTATGCTGAATTGCTTACTATGTTATTTTCATTTTTTTTTTTTTTTATATATATGTATGTGGATCATCAATTTGAACACTCACAACATATATCTTAATATGGATACTACTGTCTATGAATTTCATTATGCACTATTGTCTATAAATGTTATTTGCATTACAGCTTGAAAATAAATTCATAAGTGCAATAGGCCATGGATTATTATACATATATAAATTGAACATTCTTCAATGTGCAAGATAATATAAATATTGTTTTGTATCAAAAATCAAATTTATAATTTTTATTATTGCAAACTTACTTTTTTTTCTGTGTGTTTTTCTACTGATTCATTTACTAATCCAAATCCAAATTGAAAATTTACTTAAACTATTTATTCTTAGTTAGGTTTGATTTTGATTATTTAATTGTATTTATATATTTGCTATATTAATATGGGTTTCCAAGGTATTCCCAAAGTCTATAGTTTTACAAACTTGAGACAATGAATTTTCGTAAATTTTACTATTAAAAATCTAAGTAAGAAATACACCACTATAAGATTGCATTCATACCATAAGTCAATATTACATGATTCAAATATGACTAACTTTATAGTAAACCTTTGAGTAATTCAACAGATGATGATCTGATGGTTGTTATTCTTGGTCATTGTAGCAATAGTGTCCTATAGTATCAATGTTTTTTTTAAAATTCATCATTAATATGTAAGAACCACAAATTTGTAATGTGTTGTAAAAAAAAAAAGTGCACCATAACATAAATGTTAAATGCATTCCTTGGCACATTCCTTACTTACAACATCAAATTTAAGTCAAGCCAAATGAATTCATGGATATTTTTCCAGTTCACAGACTTTTACATAACTGATGGAAGATAAAAGTCCCATGGTAATCTGGCATAGTCTTACAAATATCAATGTGGTGACAGAAAAAACAAAAAATGAAATTATAATATGATTCAACCTTTGTTTCTGGTTTGGGATTAGCCCTTAATTTACTTTTAAATTAAAAAAAAAAAACAAAACAATTCTGATAAATTCTGAAAAAAAATAAAGATGACCAAGAGATAAAATTTTAGGAATGGGCAAGCAGATATGGAGAAAGTAAAATATTGAATTTTTGTGATAGTGTATTATTGAAACTAATGATTAGATAAAAATATTTACATTTGTTTACTGAAAATACTAATTAAATTTTATAAATAAATGCCCCCTCCCTCTTTTTTTAAAAAAGTATATATATATTGCTGAATTTATGGCATACCACATACAGTATATATATATTAAACTTATGTTAGTAAGGTTTTATGGTCATAGTTAAATTCTTTTTTTTTTTAAATGTTTTTAAATAGTGAAATTGCAATTACACCTTTTTTCAAATGTTAATAAACGTTTTTAATTTTAGTTTCTCATACCATGTAATAAAATATAATTTTCATCAATTAATTTTCTTTTAGAAACCATACTTATTTTACCTTTTACTTAAGTTAAACCTGGGGTGTTGGTGCAGAAAAAAAAAAGCTGCATTGCCACTTTATTTAAATATCCAGTTTCCTTTAGCAGCACTTAAAACATAGTTGAATAAACTTTTGAGTTCGCATGTTATGAGAGTTTTAGCTAACCACTTTCTTATAACATGAAAGTTTTATTTTTAATGAAAATATGGTATTTATAATCATATTGTTCAAATCAAATAATCCAGACATAAAGCAATTATTTATGCGATAATTATTACTCTTTTATGGTCGTATGATAAAATATTTATTAGCATTTAATGTCATGTTGGGGTCATCGTGTTAACCTTGGAAGCCTTTGGATACTGCTTAAAATAAATTTATACCCAGGTAAGAAATTATAATGACTTTAGATAATGTTGTATATTAATGCAAACTGTATCATTTTATATATTTGTTAAATAAAGGAATTGCTAAAAATATATATTTCATTTCAGAGATAGTAAACGTGCTAACAACAATTTGTGTTTTATAATAACAAAATAATAAAAGAAATGACTGGTGAACTTTTACGATCAATTTGTAAATGCTCTCTTATAATTTTCCAGCTTATTTTTTTTGTCATTTAATCAGTTCTATTCATACTGTAATTTTTAATAGATAAAATCTGTTTTATTTTATGCACAGTATAAGTTATTCTTAATAAAAATATAGGAAATTGCTACTTTATTACTTTTTTTTAAATATATCATGCCCTCTCCTCCCGTTCGATTTACAATGGTATATATTAGGTAATTCTTTGTCTGCTGCGATTTGGTTTCCATATATAAAATCTACATACACGCAATAAAAATAATTTTATTTTTTTAATATTTATAATATTTTTGCTTCAGTTTTATTAGCTTATGTACAAATTTCATTATTAATGTATGCATTTACATATATGATTTCTGCTTAAAGATAGATTTAGGATCTAGGCATCTGGATTCATGACAGCTTAATCATTATAGATGTCTGCTTGTATTAAACATGATTTATTATTACATTTGTCTTTTCTTTCCAGTTATGTTATAAACTTTTATGAGTTTTTACTTCAAATTTTCATTATTAAATAAGTCTTAGCATCATTAAAATATGCATATACATATTTTTTCAATTCACATAGTTTGCATTAAGTTTCTTTTTTAGTGATACTTAATTTAAATGAGTGTTCATTGAAGTGTAATTAAAAAAATATATTTTCAAGATTGAGACATTCTTTTTGCATGAATTTTTGTGTTTTATAAGTAGTTATTAATTCAATCTTTTAGTAATTATTACCAAAAAAAAAGTGGCAATTTTTATTTCTAATAATAATAAAATTATAAACTAGAACAATGTTTATTAAACCTTTTGCTAGATGATTATCCATTGGACTTAATGAGTCTCAAGCAATATCAGATAGTAAATAAATTGTAGTGTAGGTTAAGTCAAGTAAATAAATTGTAGTGTAGGTTAAGTCCATTTGGTATGTTATGATTTAGTATTTGGATATAGGTATAACATGGATTTTTTTTTTCAATTATTTGAGGATTTTCAATTAAATCTAGGATATTTTTAAAGGTAGTTTGTCCTATCCGAGCTAACCAGCCAACCAATTGTAAGTGAACATATATTCTCTTAAATAGTAAAAACTACAACTAATTTGAATTGATAGATGAGCATTGATGTACCAATCATAAAATATAAATATGATGTAATATAATGTAACTGTTATCAGTAGATAGGTATATCCTACTCCTACAAATATGTAATATAATGTAACTAGTGAGATATGCTGCTATACTGCAAGTGTTAGAATGTAACTTGTCTTCATTAGTGTCAAATGTTTATACTTCTATAAGTCTATAATGTAACTTATAATTAGTGAGGTGTGTTTACACTCACATAGATGTGTAATATAATATATTATTATTAATGATGTCTTAGTTGTTACAAGTATGCACTATAATGCTACTGTCATCCTTCTGCAAGTATATAACATAATACAATACAATACCATCACTAATGACATTCTTCTATAATTGGATAATTTAGTACAACTGTCAAGGGAGATGCTGTCATTAATGATATAAACTATACTTACGTAAATGTATTAATGTAATGCAATTGTCATAACTAGTCAGGTGTTTATACTACTATGGGTATGTGAAAACATCACTAATGAAGTGTGTCACACCACCACAAGTGTGTAATGTAATGCAGCTGGCTTTACTAATGAGATGTATTATGCTTTTTTAATGGGTAACATAATGAAACTGTCATCATTTGTGAGATATGTCATTCTATAAGTGCTAAGTTGTAATATATCTTCGTTTTTAAATAAATGATGATTGTTTATTACTTTTTGTCAAACTCTTAACAAAAATTGTCATTTATTGATTCAATCTCTATAATATTCAAATTTTGTTTGGTGGTAAATTGTCCAGATATTTTATTAGCAAGTAATTAAAATTATGAAGGATTGTATTGAGTAGTATAGGACACTTTTTTCACCATGCATTTCTAACCTTCTTTTAGCTTGATATTAATTATAAAATGGTGATTACTTGAAAAATATTTTTATGAATTATTTTTTAAACATTAAATAAAAACTTATATAAATTTCTAATATTCTAAATTGATATTAATCATAAAATAATAGTCGCTTTAAAAAAATACATATTATAAATGATTTTTAATTACATTAGTTAAAGACTTGACTACAAATTTCCTGCTCAAAATATACCGATGAAATTTATATTAAGTATATAGAACATTGTTTTAAAATAATTTCAGATTCAAGTATTAGAAATTAAAATGTGGATTTAGCACAAACTAAACAATATGATAAAGATAAACAGAGGTTAAATAATTTATGAAAAATTGTGTTTAACATGAGATTCTTTTTTGTTGAGTGTGTATGTGATTGAGTAAAATTCGGAAGTTTAGTTTTCCAGTTTTAATATTATATTAGATCATTTATATATAAAATATAAGTATTTATAAGATATATATTATAGCTATGGTAAATTCTAAAAAAAAAAAAAAGATGTCAATTCTGGGTTTTATTGATATACTTTATATAAATACAAAACATTAAAAAATCTAGTTCTTTTATTTACTTTTAATAAAAAAAACTTTCTTTTCTGACATTTTTATAATAAAGTTATTTATTTGTAAACAAGTTTGATATTTTAAAGCTTGATTAATTCGATAGTTTACAAACTTAATATTTGAAATCTTACACCAAATATATATTTAGATCACACTTATGACTCTAAGCTATAATAAACTTTAGGTTAAATTTAGTTGAGTTATCTGGAAGGCAAATTTTAAAAATTATTTTATTATATAATTATAAACAATAGTCTGGAATGTATTGGTTTAGACTTATTGAAAGTAAATGAATTATGTATTTATATATTTAAAGGGAAAAAAAAAGAGAATTAATATTTAAAATGATTAAAAATATTTTTTTTTTTTGTGGAATTTATCACAGATAAACTATGAGTCCTAATGGAACTCTAAACAAAAAAAACTACTGAAAATATAAGATGTATATTATAATTGTTTTCATGGGGGAGGGGGGGAATAGATAGAACAGTTTTTTTTTCCATATATCATAGAACAGCTTTTAAATAGCCTTTTCCAAAACTTACCAACACCTTCCCCTCCTCCGTTTCCCATAGAAGAACAGTGAAAAAAAAAAAACACTACTCACTAAGTTTAATAAAATGCTGAGGTTTGAGTATTTTTATATCCTTGTTTTTTACCTCTAGCTAAAAATAGCTAATATACTCATATAGTGATCATCTTTGGAAGGTAAGATATCAGCTGGTTATCTGTAGGAAAAATATTAAGCTGGCAGGTGAATATATTGGCGTTGTGCTGTGAAACCTTTTCCTTTTAAATATGAATTGCAAAAAAAAAATGCAAAACTCTTAAGTATTACTAAATATAAATTTCTTGGTATTTTTCAAAGTTCTAAAGAAAGAAAGCTATGGCGGTAATCCATTGCCTCCATTCTTTATATATGTAGAGAGAGATTAAAAATCTTTTGGTAAATGTTAATAAATCTGTCTATTTTTTGCTTATCAAGTTCAAATCCAAATAAAACTTGAACATTTTTAGGCAGCTCAAATTTTATAAGCAAGTTTTGTACATTTTGTTATATAGGCGATTCATAAATAACTTAAAGTCAAGGAAAAACTGTAAAATCTTATCACTGGGTAATACACATTTAATCTTATTCACATTTCACTTTTCTATGGTATGATATAATGTAACTTTTTAATTATTCCTTTTCTTTGTTTATTGAGTAATTTGTTTTTTTAATTGTTAATAAAATTTATTTTAAAAGTAAATCTTATCGTAAAGTTAGTTGGCTAATCTGTAGAGTACTACTAAGATTGGTTTTTGCTTTGCAGTGGGCTATTTTAAGAGTTTTTGTTAACTTTAAAGAAAAAAGGAAGATAGTTGTGAGATATAAAGCACCCTTATTTATTTTTTTAAAATTGAAATGTAATAAAAACAATTAATACAGTAGATCTTCATTTTATTCTTAATAATTTAATCATTAGTTAACTTTTTTATGTATATGTTGTTGTTGGTTCTTGTAATTCAAAATGGCGGCCGTGAGCGCATACTAAATCAACACCAAATACTCTATCGTCTTGGCACACCGTCAGTGATTTTAGTTTTATCACATTGAGCCGTTGGATTAATCACTTTTTTTTTTTTACAACCGCATAGTATAAATTACGTAATATTAATTTAAATGTGTGTTTCTACTATTCAGGCATGTGAGGATTCGTTACATTTTTTTCTCAGTCCATTTTTAAAAATGTCTTATGATATATATTTTTTTAGTTTATTTACGTAACCTAATAAACGTATAACTATTTTTTTTTTTTTATTATCACAAATTATATAATGATGACAGATGTAGATATGAAACATGTATGTCATTAGATGCGATAAAGAAAAAAAGAGAGAGAATATTATTTGCTGTTTAATTAAAGAACATTTACTCTAGATAAAAATTATAAATGAAATTTAAAAATAAATTTATTTCTCGGTTGTTAAAACTCATTTACTTGCTACTACTCACTCTCCTACATGATTAAGCTTCTTTATATCCCATTTCAATAATTTTCTCATTACATAAATAGGTTTCCTTTTTCTATAACTTATCTTTTTCACGGACGATCGTGGTTTAGAAAGTAAATTATCAGATGCTTCTGTATCTTTAGAGTTTAAATATTTTTATCTTTTATGAATATAATATCAATTTAATAGATTAAAGAAAATTAAAAATTATGATTTTTTTTTATCATTTATATTTATCTAGTTAAACACAATTGATGTGTTATAATTGAAATATATATTTACAACTATTAATTTTTTTAATAATTCCAAATTTTTACATATATGTGTGAGCATAATTATTTATATATTTTATTATGAAAAGAACTAACCAGAAAGCTAAAGATCAGTGATTAATTATTTCCTGTAAAGAATATAAATTTTACGGAAGTTACTCTTAATAGTCTTGTAAGTCTGTAACTGATTAATAACCTAAAATCTTTTCCTTTTTTTTAAAAAAATGACAATCTAAATTCTTGCACCTATCATCATCATCAACCATTATCAATCCACTGCAGGATGAAGGCCTCTCGAAGTTCAAACCATCTCCGATCTTTAGTTTCTCTTCTCCACATCAGCCCTGCACACTTTCTTATTTCATCCATCCATCTCACATATGCTCTCTTTCTGGGTCTTTTATAATCTCTGGAATCCAGTTTAAGATTTCAATTGTCCATCTATTATCATCTCTTCTAGCAATATGTTCAGCCCAAGTCAATTTCAGTCTTTTAATTTTTTCAATGAGGTCAATAACACCTCTTTGTTCTCTTACCCATATATTGCATTTTCCATCTTTTCTTGTTACTCCTAACATGCATCTCTCCATATTTCTTTGAGTGGTCTGAAATCTCTGTATTGCTCTTCTATTAAGTGTCCAAGTCTCAGATCCATAAGTAAGAACTGGTAAAACACATTTATTAAAAAACCTTTCTTTTCAAACACATAGGCATATTTCCTTTTAGTATCAAGTTATTTCTACCAAAAGCACTCCAACCAAGTTTAATTCTATGATTAATTTCATCCATTATGTTTCCATCTGTATTAATAATCTGACCAAGATATTTGTAACTGTTAACTTCTTCTAACTCATCATAATCAATCTTTATTTTCATATTTTGAGAAAATCCATTGAACATTACTTTAGTCTTTTTAACATTTATCTTTAGTCCTACTTTCCTACTTTCATCTGATAACTCCTGCAACATTTCCTGCAGCTCTAAAGCATTATTTGCAAAAACAACTACATCATCTGCAAAATCTAAATGACTTAAATAATCTCCATTTACTTTCACTCCTTTAGATTCCCATTTTAATCCACAAAATACTTCTTGCAGCACTGCTGTAAAAAGTTTTGGAGATATGGAGTCACCCTGTCTTACACCCTTCTCAATGTTGACTTTCCTAGTATCATTATGTAATCTAATTGTTGCTGTTGCATTTTTATAAATATTCTTTAAAATATGACAATATCCTGGATCTATACCTTGATGATCCAATGCTTTAATCACTGAAGAAATGTTTATAGAATCAAATGCCTTTTCATAATCTACAAATCCAAAGCATAATGGCAACTCATATTCATTTGTCCTTTCTATAACTTCTCTCAATACCTGGATATGATCTACTGTACTAAAACCACTTTTAAATCCAGCTTGTTCTCTTGGTTGGTGGAAATCCAATGTTCTCTGTAGACGAGTTGTAATTATCTTGGTAAAAATTTTGTATAAAACTGATAAAAGGCTGATAGGTCTGTAATTTCTAATATCTTCTTTATCACCTTTTTAAAATATTAATATTAATACTGATTTCTTCCAATCATCTGGTACATCTTTATCATTTAGACATTTGGTATATAACTTTACTAATTTCTTCACCTGCTTCTTTTAATATATCAATTATAATTCCATCATTACCTGGAGCCTTTCCTTTCTTCATAAATTTAATTGCATGTCTCACTTCTTCATTTAAAATTCTGGGCAATTTGGAAGATATAATAGATATAGGAGGTACTTGTTCTTTATTACTATATAATTCTTGATAGAAGTCTTCTACCCATTTCATGATGTCATCTCTCTTTTTAGTAATAGTTCCATCTTTTTTCCTTATTGCAGATATAAATTTCCTACCAATACCAAAATGTTGTTTTACACTCTTGAGACTTTTATTCTCTTCTACAGCTTTCCTTGCTAGTTCACAGTTATACTTTCTTATATCATTTTCAACTCTTTTCCGCACCATTTTACAGAATTCGAGGTATTCAATCCTTTTTAATGCATCATTTTTGTATATCTTCATATTCCTTCTTTTCTTCATAAATTCTCTAGTCTCAGTAGAAATTTTATTGGTCAATTGCTGCTTTTTTCTACCAGCTATCTTTGTTGCAGTTTTTAAAAGTGTATCAGTTATTTTCTTATTAATTTCATTCAAATCTGAATCATGTTCAAAATCTACTAATATTTGAAACCGATTTGTAAGTTCTAATTTAAATTCATTAGAATGTTTCTGAAGATTAGGAATATCAACTGTAAATATTGTTTTTCTTAATAATTTTTGTCTCTCTAGTTTTGCATTAACACATATCTTACATCTTACTAATCGATGATCACTTCCTGTGTTAAATTTATTAAGAACATTACAATCTTGAAATATGTATTTTCTGTTAGTCAAAATATAATCCAATTCTGCTGTACCTTCATTTGGATGCTTCCATGTCCATTTCCTTTTAACATTTTTTTCAAAAAAAAGAATTCATAATATAAAGTTTTTCTTTTTCTGCAAACTCCACAAGTCTATGTCCTCTCTCATTTCTATTACCATAACCAAAATTACCTACAGCATTTTCATCTTTCATTTGTTTACCAATTCTAGCATTAAAGTCTCCCATAACAATTTTAAAATGTTGTTTACTCTGATCAAAAGCCTTTTGTACATCCATATAAAAAATCTTCTACTACTTCATCACTATGAGAACTTGTTGGGGCATAAACCTGAATTATCTGCATTTGGTATCTGCTATTAAGTTGTATAACTAATCTTGCCACTCTGTCCAATACACCATCAATCTCCACAATGTTGTTCTTCCACTTTTTATTTATAATGAATCCTACTCCACTTGTATTTCCAATATTTGTGCCTTTATAGTAGAGTACATGTCCACTTTTTAAATCAATTGTCTCTTCACCTTTTCTTCTAACTTCACAAAGTCCAATAATGTCCCATTTAATATAAGACAGTTCTTCTAATTCTTGCAATCTTCCTTCACTTGAAAGTGATCTGCAGTTGTAAGTACCTAAATAAAAAGTCATCATCAAATGGCAGCCTGGGTCCGCAATCAGGGGATTCTTAGCACCCTTCGCCTTCAGCCACCAACCGCTGCCTTGGTTGGTGACTTTACAGCCTCCTGGGAATAAGGGCCATGATTTATTTTTGTCTGTCATGATTGTATATATCTATTGGAAAAATATTTATCATTTACACATACATTCATTCTGCCTTATCAGGCAACTGAGAAGAAAGACCATGGTGTTTCTTGATCTTAAACTCAGAGGTAAAAAGCCAATAAACTCACCACACTGGCTAATGCATGTTGATGAGCAACCCATCCATGTTCGTATACTATATGAATAATCACATAGTATTAATAGCTGCAATGACAAGAACATATGGAGTGGACATTAGGAATTTGCCCTGCTCGGTTTCTTTAAGGCCTCCAAGAGGAATCAAAGGGTCTCATTTCAGTTAATAGCAAACCCCTTTCTGCAACCCATACACATATTAATATCTATACATATATTAATATCATAATTTTATTAAAGCTTTCACTTAAATCAATTTTGTTTATTATCCCACACTTACTAACATTTTGGTTATCAAAATATCTATTCTTCTTACATTTCTTTTTTTTTAAAATCCATTTATTACTCTGTTCAATTCTTAGTCCAATACTGTTCCCATATTATCATAGATTAACATTTCTAATAATTTGGATTCATTTAAAATTCTATCATCCATGATTTTTATTATAGGCTCATTGAGGTCCCCCCCCCTCTTATCTTCATAATTGCCCCTGTACATTGAAAAATATAATTCCCTTCCTCCTCTTTAAATTAATTTCTAATATACTCAAAATTTTTAACAATTCTTTTCTCCTGCACATTTAATTTTCTCAGTTAATTTCTTTTATATTCAGATCATGTTATTTTCATATTATTTCTCATTTATTTTTTTCTTTGTATAACTATCTCATCTAACCTCTACCATTTGTTTTCTAATAGTCTCTTTATATTTTCTATACCCCCCCTTTTTTTTTTGTATTTTCTAAAGTATGTTTGTCCATCACTCTCCTTAATTCTGTTGTTTTTAAATAATCAAATGATGCCAGAAATTATATAGTTCTATGATTTACGAATTATAGTCATGTAAAATCTTTTTATTTTAATATTAGTAATCTCTTTTTGTTCTTACAACTTTTAACACAAGTAAATATTAGTAATCATTGTTCATTGTTTACTAAAATAGATTTATGGATTTTAGATTTTTTTCTATTTCTGTTTTAGTCTTATGTTTAAATATTAATTCTTATTAAGCGCAATGTCAACACGTAATATTTATATAAAGCTAAAACTTTAGTACATGTGCCTTGAGTGCTTTAAATGTTTAAATGATAATATTTAATTAGAAAAAGTAAAATATTGTTAGTATTTTGTAAAGAAGAGATAATGCATGAATTTATCTAATTTTTATAGTATATATATTGAACCACCTACCTTATTTATCTATCATAAAAACAACAACTAGAAATCTGAAATACTTTTCCTCCTTTTTTAAACTACCCAATATTTAAAGGTGCTTGGTCCTCAGGTAGAGTGTAAAATATAATTGGCAGCAAACTACCAATAACATAAACACTCGGCTACTGGACAAATACCAACCAAACAAATACTTTATTTATTTTTAAGGTAAAACCTTTTAGGTGCCAGCTAATTACATTCGTAATTAACATGTTTATCTGTTTAGAACTAAATCCAGTACCTGAGCCTCCAGCTAGCTCAACGGATTTTAACTACCTTTTAAGAGAATAACAACTCCGCCCTAGAAAATACTTCTATTTTTAAAAAAATAACAATGTACTGAATAAGAAAACAATTTACGTCTTTACACAACAAATCCTTACTTTTAAAATTATAATTTCCCTTTCCATTTTATTAAAATATTACTCTGTATAACTGTCTGTGTTAAAACATAAACATAAATATTTTAAAAGGCAATTTAAATATTTCCTTTTTTAAAGGAAAAAAAAAACAATCGTTTTGCTTTATAATTTAAACACGCACACTCTGTTCATTTTAGATAAATGTTTTTTAATACATTATTATTATAAATAAAATATACACAATGCATTAACTTAAAATTCACACAATGTCTTTAAATATAATTAAATATAGAAGCCGATATTGTTTGTATTTTCCAAATATTATTTTAAAAAGTTTAAAGTTTTATTTAGCACAGTTTACTGTTTATCTTTAAAGGAAATCAAGAATGAAAGCATATTAAAACAAAAGTTACCTAGGATTTATGAATTTGGAAATGACGTACACAGCACAATGTAGATTCTTTAAAATTATTTATGACTGGTTAGTGCTAACTTGCAACAAATCTTCTTTGGATCCTGTGATCTTGTATAAACTTTCGTGGATTTTCCAACCTGCACACACTCCGCTATTTTACTTGTTTTATTCGAACATGGTTCCCTCCGAACTAAGCAAGCTCCAGCTGATTGTACAACGTGGTGATTTAACAATGCATTGTATCGGAAGACATAACAATTTATATAATTGTTATATGTATAGCTTCAAGAAATAGTTTTAAAAAGGTAATAATAATATTTATTCCAGAATAATAAATGTTGAAATATTTAAACTGGTTTAAACAATGGAAATTTTTTATTAACTCCAGCATCTATTGTCTCGTGAAATTACTGTCCTTTACTTCGCTTTGATTGGGCTTCTATTTTTTTTTCTTTAAAACTTTCACACACACACATTTAATTGTTTTATTGTAAAACAAAACAAAATTTCTTTATTATTTTTATTACAAATTAATCAAAATAATATTAAATCATTTTTATTTCATAAGATTTTTTTTTCTTTTTTAAATTAAAAAAATCCTCTTTTAAAGCATTTATTATTTATTTTTTCTTTAATAATAAAACCCTCTACCCTACTCTTTAGTTTAAATCTTTATTCTTTCAACTTTTATATTTTAAAAAACGAGATTTATAAAATATTAAGTAGATAACAATGTACCTCGGTACAATATATATTAAAACTTGATTAGTTAGATATGAATAAATTCTGATACAAAGTTGATGTGTAAGAGACCTAAATACAAGTTGCATATCATTTTTCTTAACTGTATGAATTTGAATCCTTCTATTTGCTGAGCACTTCTAATTCAGTCAACACAATGATGCAAAAATATAAACTAAGACTATACTTTCCATGTTATATGTATAAATGAAAAAATTAAAATTGTTAAAAAGTTTAGTCAAAATATGTTCATATAGCATGAATAATTGTAATATATATTATCTTTAAATGGCACAAAAAATATGCATGATTTTAAGATAAAAGTCTATTTTGAATGTAAACGGAAATAGAAAAAAATATGGAAACAGGGTTTTAATATCAAGATGCTATTGACTAAAAAGAAAATCACATTATCAAAGGTCATTATCTTTTAGATAGTTTTACTGGGGGAAGTTAAATTTATCTTTAAGCTGTATGAAATTTGCAATTGTAAATGACACCCCAAAGCTAAAAGTTTGTGATTCTGGACCAAAAGTCCATTTTTATCTTAACCAAAACAGAACAAAATATGAATATTTTAATGTCTGTATAGAGTTATAATGTCATTTTAAATTTGTTATGGTAAAGCATGTCCTTATACTAACTTTTTTTTTAAAGAAACAGTTAAATTGTTAAAAAGTGATGCAGCTTATTCAATATTGATTTTCATTGAAATATAATGGCAAAAGTTTGTAATTCTACACTAAATGTTAACCTTTAAAATGTCAACAGAAAAACAGTATCAGTGAGTTAGTTAATTTTTATATTAGTCCACAGTTTATGAAACACTAAGTTTCATATGTAAATATTTAATAAATTTATTATTTTTTTATTTAATTTTTAAAAGCATTGCTCATTAACAAATTAAACAGCAACATAAAAATACGTTTTATTAATTATTTTTACATAGGCCACAATTTGTGAACAGTACAAAATTGATGCAACTTCCGTTGTCTCTACAGAATCTCTAAATGTTTTCATAATCAAATAGATATAAGTAATGAATTTAAACTTGTTAATTAATTGTTTAATTTTTTTAAAAGTTTATTCATTAATAAGTTTTATTTAAACATTTCACTTTTATAATTACAATTATATGTGATTTTATTCATAAATTTTTAGAATCCAAAAAATTGGTTTGAAATAATGAAATGCATTTTGTATATTATTTATATAATTTTTTTTAATTACCAAAATTAGGCAAAAGTCTTTAGGACTAGATATTTTAAAAGGGTTTGCTCTTGTATGAAGTAAGTTATATATTTAAAATCTATAGTTTGTAATTTTTTACTGTATTTGAACTGAAAAAGTTGATCTATACAAATTTTAATCTCAGTTCTATAGTGAATATAATTAATTCCATGAATCATTTTGTGAAGCAAGGAAGGTGTTTATAATATTTTTTTTTATTGATTATGCAATAGAATATTGCCATCAAATCATACTACCCTTCCAACTAATTAATACTTCTTAATTTTCTGAGCAGCATAGGCATGTATCCTGTGTAAGTTTGCTTATATCAAACATTTAGAATGTACAAAAAATATAGTTTTTTTAAAAATAAACTATAATTTTTTTTACTGTTTAAAAAAACTATTATTAATAATAATAGTAATAATAATGAAACAGGTATTTAAATTCAAAAATTTCTTTAGCTATATCATTTTAAATTTGATCATTGTTTTTGCTTATTATAATTAATAAAGTGAGATCATTTTTTTAATCTTCTTATCTTACTTGGAAAATTATATTTAAAAAGAAAAAGGAACTTGATAATTCAATAAAGTTTATATATAATTTGATCCTCTTCAATTTATTTTTTTTAAAAAAAAAAAGAAATATAAATGTTTTAATTTTTTTTATTCAAATTACTATTTCATAATAATTATACATACCTGTAGTTTGTAACTAAGCTAAATTGTCTAAAATCATTTTTTACTATACTGAAATATTTATTGTCAATCAAATTAGCTGAGAATCTTGACTGAATGATTATGATATATAAAATTAATTTATCTATTGGATTTTCCTTTATTTTTAATAGTAGTTATAATAATAATCTTATTCTACCCTTATTAATTATGAATGCACACATCATAACATGTTTTTGATCAACTAAAAATGGAGTTACTTTGGAATAAAATATAAGGCTACTCTTTAAAATTGTTAGATGCTTTCATAATCTTAATCAGAAATTCAGATTTCTCTGCTTCTTTAATAAATTAATAGTTTGATAAAGATATTATTTATGTAGATTTAATTTACTGTAGTTTACATAGTTGCAGTTCATTGAATTCTCTGATTTAACAACATTCCATTACACTTTAACAGTTACTATAGTTATAACATTTACCTGCTCATTGATGATAAGATACAGTTAGCAACATTAAGACAAAACTAAAGCACTTGATATTTAAAACCATGCCATATTTATACTCATGTTGTTATTGTGATTATCATTACTTGCAGGCGCTCATTAATGTATATAATTATTAAAACAAATATCCAAAACAAAATTTATCCACATATATTGCATCCTCATCCTTTAGTTTGTTTATCTGACAAGTTGAAATGCTGTCTTTCAACTTTTGGTTTTAAGAACTTCAGTTCTTTGCTATAATTCTCTATTGTTTTTTTTCACCCCCTTTCTGTTCGTGAAAGCAATTGATTATATTTTTTTAGGATCTCTCTGAAAAATTCATTAAACATAGTCTTCTTATCCCCTGAAACCCATAGATAAGGCATTCATCATCAAACATAAAAAATATTTTTGAACTATTCTTTTATGAGTTCTAATCTAACAAAAAACATGCCTTTATAATTGTAGATTAAACATCACCACCAATAGACTGAAAGCAGAGCCAATACTATCATTTCCAATAATTTTGAGCCATAATTTAATGTTTTTAAAAAGTTTCCAAGAAAAAACTCAATATTTTATTGATAATGATAAAATAACATTTCCAAGTAGGGATAAATTTTTTATGTTTTAACTTTTGAATTCAATAAGATTTGGCAAATGGGCTTAGCTACATCATTGTGCACTTCCGTTTGTTATATTAGTCTTTTATTAATAGATCTATGAATTTCAAGCATAGAAAATACTTAAAAGTAACTGTTATTTCAATATCATACAATCTCAGTTTATATCCATCTAGTTCTTCAATTAAATTTTCTCTGCAAGAAACTTTCACTAAAAGCAATTAGGACAATCAAAAATGCCAATTTCTTATCTGCAAGGGATGAATATAAACACATACATTATAGTGATTTTTTTATGAGTACATAAATAATTTTATAGTTTATCAAATATGTAACATTGAGAATATCAACCTATTCCCAGAACAATTAAGCTCAAAATAGATTGGCATTTATATAACAAAGGATTAAATGATTGAATCAACATTGTGAATTATCTAGATTTAAACATAACTATATTTATTTTTTGCTAGATGCATTATATATATATTTAATTTTATTATTATTAAATTCATTGTTTAATAAAACCACTATAAATTGGTTTTCAAAAATATTTTATAACTGCAATGAAATTAATAATACTTATTATAAAATATTATTTCTGAATATAATTTAAAGAACAAAAATAGATTTATGATTAAAAAATTTTAAGTTAAATAGCTATAGAATATTATTTTTTTTTGAAACAGAATTTTGGCTTATATTTTCTTGCTTTAAACAGTCTTGCATTGTTGGTTATAAAAAAATGAAATTAATTTGCACGATCTGTAAAAGATAAAGTTCATGCATAATTACCATCTTTTTTATAACAGTAGAGTACTGAGTTTTTATGTGTGTATTTAATTTCTAGAAAAAAAAACATATTTGATGAAATTTTAGCATTTGATTTAAAGGGTGTTTTATTTTTCAAATAAATTATACAGCTAAAAATATTTGATTGCCAACATGCTGATTTTGATGATATAAAGGACTAATTAAAGTTTATGATATAGGTCTAAAGTCAATATTTTAAGGTAAATTTTCCTATGAGTTGAATAAATAGTTGTAAACTATTACCAATAACAATCAAGTATTATCATTTGGTAGTGAAATTCCATTCTTTAGTTATTATACCTGCCTTCAGACAGATAACATATATAAATATACTCAATAATTGAAAAATAACAAATTTATTGGCTTCTCATTTAGAAGCATTGAAATTCACTTTCAAGATTTTTACTTTGCAAATTCCATAGTTGTTTATCAAGAGAAGAACATTTCTGAACACGATCCAATTCTATGTTTCATTATTATGAGTAAAATTTATCAGTCTGGTTGATTGAGATAGACCTGCCACACATCCTTATTACTTTGTTGCTTCAATATCATGTTTTTATTAGCTATGGACCATGTAAATATTTGGGATTATGTATTATCAAGTCAACATCATTTTCTTGTGATCATATTAAAAACATTTTTTTTATTTGTAAAATGTTCAACATAATACATTGGAAATAATTTGTGATTGTCCCTATTTCCCTCCACATAGTTAAATGTCTGATTTGCTGTTTTTACAACTATAGACAATTTTTTTTTATGATCTTATATTCATGCTGCCCAATATAATATTTACTGTTTACATATTTTAAAATTAAAATTTTAGCTTCATATTAAAACAAAAAAAGGAATTAAAATTTTATGTGTAAATTAGTTAAAATCCTATATTCTTCCAAATATCATGTCTTTTTTTAGAGCAAAATTTTATTTAAAAAATATTGAATTGTAAATAAAGATTATTTATTATTTGTGATGTGTCTTTTTGATTTTTAACATCTTTCTATTTGATACATGTTCTTGATATCTTAATTTTTTTTTTTCATTTATATACTACTGTTAAGTAAATATTACTTACGTAATCAATGTGCAAATGTGCGTTTAATAAATTTATAATACTACTGTTAAATGTTTGCACAAATAAATTCATACAAATTATATATTAATCCTTATGAATCTGATATCTTTACCATTGATTTAAATTAATTTATATGTATATTCAATGCACACAGGGTTAGTTTTTTTTTGCGTGTGTGCATGTTAAACAATAGTTGATATTGCTTTTCCATCCTAACAGGCAGGCTCTCTAAAATTTATAAAAATGGTAACATTTTTTTTGCATAAATAATGACTGATAATTAATTAAACAGAATTTATGTAAGGTACTTGAAAACATTTTATACCAGCCGTCAATATAATAGTTTGAATAAGTTTAGTTAAGAGTACCAGATTGGCAAAATCACAGGTTGATATATAGCTGACAAAGCTATTCAGATAGAAATTAGAATTCCTGTAAATACTTTTTTTTTTTTAATAAACAGACTTAAATAGTTTACTTATAGTCTAAACTATCAGCTTATTATAACTAATAGTGTTTCATTAGTTTATATTATTCTCTATATGTGGAATAATATTTTAGATTAAGGTAATAATAAATTTATGATAAATAATATTTACAGTGTTATACATTATAATCTGTGTTAAATTTGTTAGTTGATGTTTATCTTCAGTTAAAAGTAGAAAGTTATTTAATATTTTAAGCATCATCTCTGCAATTTAACTTGTTTGCAAAAATTAATAATTAAATACAAGCTATATCAACATTTAATATCCCTAATCAACTATTTTTGATTAAACCTTATTAATGGTCACAATTTTTATTATTATTGCATTTATGCCCCACTCTCTCTTCTTATTTTGTACCTGAAACAGTTACTTCCGCTGCATTTTTTTTTCATCTTTTCCTTTGAAATTTGATGTTATGAAATTACTAAGTCTCACAATATGATACAATCTTTTTTTTAATTATTAGGTATGTAAAATCTTTATTTATTGTGAAATAGTATAAAAGATTTTTTAATAAATACCTTAATAAGAATAATTTTTAAGTGACACAATCACCATTAAAAGTATAAGAATGGATAGCAAAAACCTTTAAATAAAAGTCATATTACATCTCATCTCAACAGCAAAGAAATGGGTCAAAAAAAATATAGGATGTCATAATTTTAAAATCTATTATAAATAATATAGAATCAAAGAGATATTAAATTGATATTGTAGCTATCTACCAATATAATTGCTCTGAATCAGTTTCTCATTATATAAGTATTTTACAAACAATCTTTACCTGCTTAGTGAAGTAGAATCTTGAAACATCTAGATTTTCTTTTCTGTATTGATAATTTATATACATATAAGTACAGCCTATTCGCATTTAAGGCTTGAATTTAATTGCAATAATTTTTTTACCATCCTACTGTATTTAACTCTTTAATATAACATTATAAATTCATTTATAACATTTTATTAATTTTGTATTGAAATAGATAAGTAAATTCGATTGCAGATAAATTTGAGCTTTAAATTCAAACACGTTGTACTTATATATATCAAACTATAAATAAGTATGTGAAAATTAGGTGTTTCAAGTCTAGCTCATCTGTTCAGGAAATACATGTTTAGTGAAAATGAATACTCTGGAATTTTATTACTGGTGGACGTTTGTAAGATAAATTTGATTTATGTTTGATTACATATATATATATATACAACCAACCATTATTATATTTATTTTCTAGGGTATAAATTTTGTTTGTAGTATAAGAAATTAGAATGCTTTCAATTTTATAAGTTTGCCTATTGTTTTATATATCTATTACAACTTTTATATTTATTGTCATGATATAATATTTCTGTAATTTTACCTCATTATATCTTTGGAGTACAAAATTAATAAATACATAAGTTTAACACTAAATGGTGATAAAATAAAACTAATATTGTAAAGCTTATTTTTATTGCAAAAGCCCATATCTTACTATTTTTATTTTAAAATATTTTTTACTATTATTTGGTTTAATATAATTCGTTTAATATAATTCATTATATTATTTTTTTTATATAAAATAGTCTTACTACATTTGCCATCTATTATATTAATTAGATTAGTAAAACTTAATAACATTAAATATTAGAAACCAGTTTATTTTTTTAAATAAAGTAATCATATTAAAATTGTTTAAAATCTTTGAGTCATACTTAAATTTGCATGAACTAGTTAAATCTTTAAATTCTTTATTTGTCCATTGTATTTTTAAAATGACACCAGCTATTTAAATTTATTTGGAAATAATTTAATATAAACAGTTTATTTTTCTTAAATACATTTCTAAATGTCTAGAAAATAAACTTTAAATTATAATATATATATAATTATTTTTATAGCATACATTTTTTAAATATCACACACACACACAATTTTCTTCATATTTATTCATTTAATACCAACTTTCAAAGAATAATACTATTGTTTATATATATAAATGAAAGAGTAAAAATTCATAAAAGTAGAATAAAAAATAAATATCATAGTTCTGCATTTTATATCCATGAAAGAAATATAGGTTATAATGTTATGTTTGAGCAGGCTAAAGTTTTATAAAGAGAAGAATTAAAGAATCCCTATTATTAAAAATTTATTATATAGAAGCTATTAATTTATTTAAAAGTTCTTTTGATATTAAAGGTAATTAGAATGTAATTGAGAATTATGGGAAATTTATTTAGTATGTGTTTTTGTTTCTTTACACTTGAGAAGTCTATCTTGGCAGTGAAACCACTTGGTTGTGAAATTTTAGTTTTTAAATTTTGACTAGCATTTTTAAATTCTCAATTTGGCATAATTTGTTTATTTTTATTAATTAATTTAGATTTTAGTTTCTGATATTTTATATTATTATTATTATTATTATTATTATTATTATTATTATTATTATTATTATTATTATTATTATTATTATTATTATTATATGTTAGGCTAATTTCACCATCTAATAATAATGGTTAAATGTTTTTGGAAAATCAAAACTTTATACTTTTTCAAATCTATTCAACTGTTATTAACATTCAGATTAGTATAAAACATGTTTTGAGTGGTATTATTCTCCTCTTTTCTCAAATGATGTTAGCCTGACCAGCGACAGTCTAGTATGAGAATGGAACTAGGAACTTCGGATTTGTAAGTACTAAATTTAAATTGAAACTATAACCAGCTATGTTATTCTGCCATAATTGTAAATTTTCAGACAAACGTGTTATTAAATATTTTCAAGTTTTTAAAAATTTTTTTATCAGTATATTCCTCATTTCAACTCCATCATATCACAGCCATCTATCAACCCAGAAACTCACACCATCTTTTTTCACTACTTTTTCATTTTGCAAACAACCTTTGCTCATTAGATGAGTTAGAGATATCATACACTTAAGTCTCCTTGCTTATATTATAGATATATTATTATTTTTAAAACCATAAATAAAGAAATATTGATTCTGCATTTGGAGTATTTTTTTTCAAGGTGCTAACTAGTCCAGAAAATGTGAATTGTTAGATTTTGTGTATTAGATCATTTTCCTTATGTTTACTACACATATAGTAGTGATAATTTAGGAATTGTTATTAATATAAGATATGATTTGTTGAATATACAAGATTTTATAGAAAACTATCAGGAACTATACATATATATATATTAATGCATTTATTAAGATTTTTTGTTGTTGCTGAATCTGAATTTTATGGATTATTCTATTTTTTTACTATTTTATATGATTGATTAATAAAACAGTTGTAAATATTTCTTAATCCTGATTGATTATCTGTTATAAGAACTTTAATATTATTTTGTCTTGGTTGTTAATTCAAACATTTAATATTTGCATTATTTTTATTGATTATGATTATATATAGCATTAGTCAATCTAAGTGTTAAATTTTAAACCATTTTATAGATGTGTATATATCATCACCATTATCATATTTATTATCTGACAAAAGATAATTCTGCATGTCAACCCACAAGTTTTTCTATCTGTTATGATGCTCATAACTGTTGTTTTTATTTATTTAGATCATAAATCAACTTTTCTTTTTCTACAAACCCTACAGTTTTTATATTTTTAAATATATACCCTTTTTTTTTTTTTTTTGCAGTTAATTTTTTTTAGGTAAATATTCATTTTTCATTTATTTATCTTTACCATTTCATGTGCTTCATTCTTTACTAAATCCACAATTCAAAAATTATTTCACATTTTTTTGTTTTTAATATCCATGTAAAACCTATCTGTAATCAACAAAGCCCCCTGCCCCATTATTTTTACTAGAAACATATCTAACCACTGCATTTCTCATTAAACAGTTTTCTAAATATATAATATTAACTCTAAAATTTTTAATCAATTGTAATTCTTAATCTGTTAGCACTACCATCTATAACAAGTAATTTAAATTTAGATAAATTTTTATCTCAAATTTTATCAATTCTTATTATTGTCTGAATAAGCCTCATTCTTGGTATTGAAAGTTACAACCATCATTTACATACCTTATGCAGTTAATCTTTCTATGTAGATTACTAATTATATTCTTATCAAAATTCTACTTATTAAGAAGTTCGTTTAAATAAATATTAACCACAATAGGAAATAAGCAACAGCTATCTATGTCTTATACTCTTTTTATATAAGAATAACATTCTTATAAATATTTTTTTGATTCATATAAAAATATATATTTGTTCTCCCCCCCCTCCTAATGCACTTCTTTAAGATATTCAATATTGTAACATAATTTTCTCTACTAAAATTTATCTCAAAATCCATGAAACAAATACTAATTTCTCTTCATCATTCTATATATTAATAATAGTCCTCATCTTTCCCGTTACTTTTTTTTTTGTTCTTCTACTAATCTATTCATAAAAAGTATTAATATTTGAGCTGCTTTCAAGATTAAACTTATTATATTTATAAAATGTGAATATTTCTTTTAACAGATAATTGCAATAATATTAAGAATTTTCATATTTATATATTTAAATTACATTTATATATATATATATGAAAGTATTGTACATTTGTATTTCACGTTTAAAGCATTTCATTTTTAAATTTAATGTAAAACAGATTTTACATCCATTTAATTAAAATTTATTGATTTTAGATGTTGGTTTATAACAAAAATATAGTTTGCCTATGAAAAGTGCAGATGATAAAAGAAAAAAGTATGGAAGTTAGTAAACAGTAAATAGATAGAAGAAAAGAAATCTAAATGATTAAGACCATAAGAATCAATCCAAAGAAAATTTTGCTAAAACAATTATTGTGCCTCTATTATCAAAATTTTTTGTAAATCATATTTGTTTATAAAAATGGACATAAAAGTATTTTAATCTTAATTAACTTTTTTGACTCAAATTTACTATGACAAGATAACAAAGTTTTTTTTAAAAAAAAAAAAATTGTCGAAGTGTATAATATATAAAAAATACTTAGATATAGAATGAATTACAAACATTAAACATAGGTTAATGTATACTAAATGTCTTAATGTTAAAGATATTCTAGTTGATTGGAATATTGCAATATTAATATTTTAAAAAAATGGTAAAGAAGATATTAGAAATGACAGATCTATCAGTTCTATACAAAATTTTTGCCAAGATAATTACAACTTGCCTACAATGAATTTTGGATTTTAAACAATCAAAAAGAATAATTTGGATTTAAAAGTGATTTTAATACAGCAGATTATATCCTAGTATTGAGAGAAGTTATAGAAAGGACTAATGAATATGAGTTGCAATTATACTTTGGATTTGTAGATTATAAAAAAAAGTATTTTTTCAGTGATTAAAGAATTGGATCATCAAGGTATATAGGCCCAGAATGTTATCATATTCTGAAGAATATTTATAAAAATGCAACAATAACAATTAGATTACATAATGATACTAGGAAGATTAACACTGAGAAGGGTGTATGACAGGGTGACTCCATATCTCCAAAATCTTTTAAAGCAGTTTTGTGGATTAAAATGGGAATCTCCAAGGAAATAAAAATAAATGGACATTTAAATCATCTAGATTTTGCAGATGATGTAGTTGTTTTTGAAAATAATGGTTTAGAGTTTCATGAAATGTAACAAGAGTTATTCAGATGAAAATAAGAAAGACTAAAAGTAAATGTTGAAAAAATTAAAATAATGTTCATTGGATTTTCTCTTAAGAAGATAAAGATTAATAATGATGAGTTAGAAATTAAAACCTACAAATATCTTAGTGTTATCCAAATTCTCAGCTAAATTCTTCATAAAGATTTAAAGGTTTCTGATACAATACACGACAGTCAAATGGAATGTTCTTACAATTCATATCATTACAAGCTACTACATCATCTATGTACTTTTTAAGCTTCTATTTCCAACACTACAATATATGTATGGATTTTTGAATTTCATATATATGTATATAATTAATGCTTTTAAATATTTAAAAACTTTAAATGAATGGTAACTAATCTTTTACACACAGAGACAAATTCAGAAATTGAAATTTATTTCAAGATCAATATCTTGTTACATGATAAATAATATGCTTGATAAGAGAGATAGGTCATTGCATGTTTTGCTGACGTGTCAATGCTTACAGAAAGCAAGAATAAGCTTAATAAAATGGTAAATAGGATGGAATCTGCAGAAAGTTTTGGATATTGAAAGAGAGCTAATATTTACAAACATTTGTAAAGGTTAAATGTCAATGGAAATAGAAACAAAACAATAGTTATAGATAAAATATACTTTCAATGAAAACTTGACTCTTAAAAAAAATTTTGTTTCAATTTTTTGTGTAAAGCAATGCTTTGATGACGAGGTAAAAAAAGAAAAGATTAGAAGCTTTGGATAAAGTGACTTAAATGGAAATCAGGAAAAATAAGTTTAATGGATATTGTAAGAGATCAAAAAGTGTTGGAAAGTAGAAGTGAAGGAAGTCGGAGTGATTATTGAAGAAATAAAGAAAAATTAACAAAAAATTTGCTCACAGATGTGGGAAATTACAATAAAAAATAAATAAATAGGGCATTAAAAATGATGAAAGAAGTTTAAAAAGTATCTGAAGTTTAAACTACTGGCAGAAAAAAAGGCAAAAATTAGAGAAAGTAATATTGTATGATGCATGGAGTCTACCTATTGTCAGGTGATAATTAAACAGAAATTTTTGTTTTGTTGTCATTTTCAGTTCTTTTGGATGCAACACATTTATGTGATTTTAGATTTTATTAAAATATAATTTTATTAATTAAAATTTTAAATTATAAAAAAATGTATTAGTTTTTTTTTAATACATACACAGTATTTATTATCTAAAATTTTATCAGTTTATAAAAGATACTTTCTTAAAAGCATTTTCTTAAGATTTTTGAATGTCCATTAAAAAAAACTATGGACTGAAATCAATGAAAAGAAAAATACGTAATTAAAAATAATTTTAACACAGTGGATTATACAGAGGATATTGATAAATTCTAAGACCCTTTATCAAAATGGAATTACAGCAATAAAACAGATAAAAATACGCAACATAGTAAGGCCATCTCTCCAAAACTTTTTATTTCAGTTTTACAAAAAAATATTTTGAAAATTAAAATGTAAAACAAAGTAAAACTAAAGGGATAGTTTGCAAATGATGTGATTGCTTTCACAAATAATACTTGAGAATAGTAGGAAATATAAAAGTTATAAATGAAAGCAGAAATGAAGATAAATTCTTAGAAGATTAAAAAATATTAACAGCTTTTTAAAATTAAATAAATAAAAATTAATAGTTATGAAGAAAAAAAAATCTATCAATAATAAATACTTTGGTCAAATTATCAATACAGGTAGAAAGAAACATAATGGAAAAAAATCATCACAGAATTAACTTTGAATATAGTATTTTTAGAAAAAATAATTAATTAAAAAAGAAATTTATTTATATTCTTGACAAAAATAAAACTTAACAAATATATTCTGCCAGTGTTTACTCGTGCATCTGAAATTTGGATTTTTAATAGAAAAGTGATTAATAGACAGCAGATGAAGAAATGTGTATTGAAATTAACAAGGAGATATTGAAAGCAAAATATATGAGTCATACAACCAAAAATATCACATTATGATAAGGGAAAATATAGGTAGGCTGAACATGTTACTATGATTAACTGATAAAAAAAACTGAAGATTCTAAGGGGTTGGGGTTGTAAAATATTATATGTATGATGGGCAGATAATGAAGTTTGCTGGAATGAAATAATATAGATCTAAGGTGTTTCAATTTGAACTCTCAGTGCACTTATAATGATTGACAATATTGTATAAATTTTTATTATTTCTAGCTACTTTTGTCTTAAATTTAAACTGCTACTAAAATATTTTATATTTTAATTTCTTCTTCTGTAGAAATTTTTTGCAAAGAATCTATATCAGTGATATACTTTTTTATTAAATTATTATTTAATACAAATAACAGTATCACATGATTTTCTCAGCTTATTCCTGTTTCAACTTTTAAGATCAGATCCTTCATCTTACTCTAGATATGGTGCTATAATATCCACATCTCCATGTTAATTTCTGGTTTTTGATTCAAAGCTTGCATTAATCCATTTCTGCATATAGTAGTCATCCTTTACCTTTTTATACTTTTCAAATTAAATCTAAAATAAAATTATTCTAAGATTTTGAACCCAAACCAACTAACTCACTTGCAGAGTTATGTACATCTATCACCAGGTCAGTTTCTATATATTTTAATTTATAATGAAAATTGTTAACTCACATTATAAAAATTTATTTGTACTTATTTTAACATTAAATAAATGATTACTTTTAAATTGGGATCTTCCTGCTGCTGGTCCTCCCTCCTCTCCAAATTATATATTATCTAATCAACTGGGATGTCTCATAATATAACCAAAGTGGGATAATCTCAGTCTAGTTATTTGTTCTTCAAGCATGAGGTCAGCAAGCAATTTCTCCTTTTTAGTGCCACCATGAAATTCTCAAAGCTTTTCATCTGCATCACATTTCAAAAGTTATCAGTACTATTCCTATTATTTTGCCAATGTTCAAAATCACAGAAATCATTATAACTTAAACAATTCTGGCCTTCTTAAAAAATATTTCTTTATATTTAAAAGATTTTAGTTCACTTTCCCTGTGCATCCACATAATATTTGTAATATTTTAAAATTCAACAACTAAATATTAGTGATATATTTTATAGATTTTTTTATTAAATCATTAAACTTAAAATAAGTTATACCCATTATTTTAGCTTCATGTAGGATCTTGAATAATAAAATTTAAATTGCAATTTTTAGCTAACTTTCACTGTGATGAGAGCTTGTGTTTTATACCAGACAGATCTATTATCAATTTGCTCCGATTATTCTGTCTTTTTACTGATTATGTATTATATCCAATAATATAAATTATCTTTTTTCTAGCATCTGCATTATTTATTCATCCTTTTTTATTAACATTGAAGTATTCCATGTAAATTATGATTTACAATTCTCTTATGCATATTAGTTACTACTACTACTACAAGCTTTTATTCAACATATGAATAAAATCAATTGTCTCTGGCCATAATAATACATATCCAAATTGATCCTTAATTCCAAAACGATTAGGAGCCATAGTTCTAAACTATTCAAATTGAAATTAAAAAAGGGCTTGTTAATTATTTTGTTTTGAGTTTAGCTTTATATGAAGAGAATTCTGTATATTAAGAATTTTAATTAAGGTTTTTATGAAATGAGCTTAGATAAATTGTTAGAACTGGATTAAGAATTCTAAATTGTTTGTAGAAATTTAAGAAGAAATGGGTGGAAATTTTTTAGACAGATACATTTTATAATTTAAAAAGTAGTTAGATATTTTCAACTTTATTTTAATGTTATTCATCATAAAATAAAATTCACCTATCAACAAAAGGATTTTTTAATATTCTCACACACAACTTATATATGGACTGTATTTATAAAAAACTGATTATTAATTGATTTGCAGTTTTTATAATCATGACAACATAGGTTTAAACACACATATGCAGAAAACCTCAATCACTAAACTCAATTTAGTTATATATGATATAAACCTATGTCTACAATTCACTCACATACAATAAGAATTTTCAGTGATTTGTAAAAATGAAATTTTATTTATATTTTTCTAAATAGTCGCCAATTTGTAATTAATAATGATTATAAATATATGAAAAAGATTATTCACATGCACATTCATCTTGCCTTTAAGAAACTCAGTTAACATTTTCTTCAAGAACTACCAGGCATCAAACAAGAAAAAAATATGGTGAGTAAAAAGCTAATAAACTGCTGGCTAATCTGTGTTGGTGAGTAACCTATCCATATGAATAATTGCTGAGTAATAACAGTTGCAATAAGATAAATGTATAGATTGGAAATTAGAAATTTGTTCCACTCAATTCTTTTATGCCTTCAAAGAGGAATTAAAGGATCTCCTTTTAGTCAACAGCAAATACCTGCAATTAAATTCATGAAGAAAAAAAACTCCAGGAAATGGTAATGGAATTGTTAATGATATCTTAAAAAAAGCAGGTGAAGATGAAAAAAAAAAAATGCTGGCAAAACTATATACCAAATGTCTAAATGATAAATACCAAATGATTAAAAGAATAGATTAAGAAGATATCAGAAATAAAATTATTGACATCAATTTTCTATCAGTTCTATACAAAATCTTTACCAAGATAATCTTGTTTACAGAAAAACAGCCAAAAGAACTAGCTAAATTTAAAAGTGGTTTTATCATAGTGTATTGAGACAGAAATGATCAATCAATATTTGTCATTATGCTTTGGATTTACAGATTATAAAAAGGCATTTGATTCCAAAAGTATTTCTACAGTAATTAAAACATTTGAATCATTAAGATATAAACCAGGATCTTATCATATTCTGAAGATTATTTATCAAATTCCATCTAGTGATTATATAACATGATAAAATTAAAAAGTTTAATGTTGATACGGGTGTGTGATGTGGTGATTCTATTCTTCCAGTACTTTTTTCTGCAGTTTGGTTTAAAATGAGAAGTTAATGAAATACAAATATATTGAAGTTATTAAATCCCTTTAGATCAGGGATGCCCAATCTTTAACTTGAAGTAAGCCAGTTGAGAATTTAAAAAAATTTGGGGAGCCACAATTATATATTGCATTTTTCATATTACATTTATAAACATAATTCACAAACTTAAAAAAAAACTGGTGTAATATGTTAAAAAGAAAAAAAAAAATGTAAATACATTTTATTTATATTTATTTATTAAAAATTTGGTAACATACATATAAATTACAATTACAGGAAAAGTATATTTTAATTATTTTATTTAATGTCAAACCTGACACTGCATATCGTTATTGTTTGTATTGTAAAAATGTTTATTTTTTAGTGTGTACATGTGGCATCAAGAAACATAAAATATCAATTTTTATTGAAGAGTGCAATGTGAGCCACATTAAACGGTTGTGCAAGCCACATGTGACTCGCGAACTACGGGTTGGGCATCCCTGCTTTAGATATTGCAGATGATGTTCATGTGGTTGCTTTTGCAGGTTCAGAAAATATTCCATAAGTTATCAGATGAAAATAAGATAGTTTACCTAAATTTAAAAACACTTTAGTAATGATCAGTGGGTTTTTTCAGCAGAAAAAATACAGATTGATAATCATGAACTAGAAGAAATGAACAATTACAAATGCCTTGGTCAGATTATTAATATATAATGGGTGAAATAAATCAGAACAAAACCTGAAAGGGGTGCTTTTAGTAAAACTAACTTAGTAGTAAAAGGAAATATGTTTGTTTTATTTGAAAAGGAAAGGCTTTTATTAAATGTTTTTCACCAGTCCTTACTTGTGTATCAAAATTTAGATACTTAATCAATACATTTTTCAGGCCTCTTAACAAGAGGATGGAAAAAGATATACACGCTAAGAGAAATAAGAAGAAATAAAAAACAAAATAAATGGACCAGAAAATAATCAGGCATCATTGATATTGAAAAACTAACAAATGAAAATAGAGCTAGGCTGGATATATTGTTAGAAGAGAGGATAATAGACGAATAGTTAAAATTCTAAAGGAAATACTAAAGATTGTAAAAGATCCAGAAAGAGGCCATATGTGAGATTGATGAAAAAATAAGGAAGTGTGTTATTGTGATTAAGGAAGATATAAATTGGAGAAACTTTATTAAATTTGGAGAGACCTTCATTGGCTGAGAATGATGATGATCTAATAATAATAAAACAATGGCGATGTTTCAGATATTTTATATATTACATGTAATTTGCAATATATTTATAAATTTGCTAATGCAAGTCGACATTTTACTTCTTAGGTCAATTATATAAATCAATAATTAAAAAAAAAAAAAATCATCATTATGATAAGGCTATGCTTAACAAAAGCGGAAAAAAATCTAGTTAAGCTCCAAGCAAAATTTGAAATTTCATAACATATATTTATAACAAGTTTTTTTTTTTTTTAAAGTTATTATATTTATTATTTAAAATATTTAAGAAAGCCATTTGCTACTTATTAAAATTCAAGGAAGATATTGAGAAATTATTATTCTGAAAGAGAACTTCCATCCGAGCAATAATGTGTTCTATTACCTCTCATGTTGCTAGGTAACAGCTTAAGCAGGCTAATTTGTCTACTCAAAATTGAGTTTATTAATTAAAAATCAAATTTTATTGACAATGAAACTGAATAAAAAATAAAATTTCCATTCTCTTTAATTATAGTAATTGATAAAAATTAGATTTTTACGTCTTTAAATAAAATAGTAACTGTGTAAAAATAAATGTGAAGATGACAATTTAAAATGTTTGTTCAGTAAGAAAAAGTCCCTTAGCATAGATACCAAACAATAAAACCATTAAGATAAACAGAAAGTAATGTTTGCAATTAACTAACAGAAACTAATATATAAACAAGATACCCAATGAATTTATCATAAAAAAAGATGTTATTAACAAATATCATATAACTTTTTCTGCTTATTTTTATAATATATTTTCAGAAGTTTTTTTCTCCATTATTCCAATTTTTGATCCAAAGTTCTCATTTATGAAGACCATAAGACAGAAACGAGTTTGGGTATGTGGATATAATACCATCCAGTAATCATTATTACTCGAACTGACCATAGATAGCTCTGAAGTAGTATTGTATAGAACTGTTCTTGAAAGTATTTGCATTATACAAGCGCTTATATCATCTATATATACAAATAACTTTTTCTCCTCTTTTTTACTTGGAGAAAAAAACACAATTTCAAAAGCATTTTGAAGCATATGAATCATTTTAAAAATACAATCTTACAAATCTTAAAATGTCCATGATTTTAAGTTATATGCATCATTCTTCAGCATAATCAAAAAATAATTGTTTAAAGATAGTAAACCAAGTGATTTTGGTAGGAACTAAAGTTTTTTTTTCATATTGTTTATCCCCTTCCCTCCTTCCACAGAAATGACTGACAACATTTTTAATATTACTTTATAATCTGATCAAGTCTATCTTACTAGAAAACAAAATGATTGGAAATTCTCAGTGTTATCTAATGAATATAGATTTTATTTTTTTATTACAGGAGGGGAGAGCACAATATATAACCACTATCATTGAATCAATATCAAATTTATTTTTAAAATTTAGATTTACCCTTTGAAAGAATTAATTACAAAAAAAACATCAACATTTTTATTTATTAGGAAAAAAATTTATAAATTAGTGCAGCATACCCATCCAATCCCTTCAAAGACCGCTGTGATTCTTAATATAACAGGATATGAATATTAACTACTTAATTGGTATATATGTTATTTTTAACCCCACCCCCACCCCATCATCAGATTGGCTTTTTTTTTTTTGGTGGACTTGCAATATGAACAATAATGCTACTTATCAGTAATCAGAAGAAAAAAAACTCTGAATTTCAATGTAAGTTAAAATCTGTTCAATATTTCTACAACTTTGCTATTAAATTTTGATTTAGAAACAAAATTGCAAAGATAATTTTTATATATGCTGTAGAATTATTCAGTGATTGCTCATAGATATGAAAAATAGTTATAAACATGATGTTACAGAAGTAAAGGTATAAGTACTGCTATATGCCACATATACTAGAAAACTTTCAGAGACCTCACAAAGAATCCAATAATCCATGTCATTACCATAATATTGTACGATTTTCCTTAAAAAAATTGTACTAAGTCTTGAATTTTTTCTTGAACAAATATTTTATGAAAATATTGAATTTTAAAAATAAAGTTGTTACTTGTTGCAACGTGGGATTTTTTTGTTGAAATGCTTCTGATTACATTTTACTTCTTACGTGATTAATAATATATATATTGCTAGCTCTCAAAAATGTCTGCCCATGTTAATATCTGTAATGTTGAAAACAATGGAATAATTGACAAACTCCTGGGTTTCATTAATCCTATTCTTCCATAACATCTATTTTAAAACATTAAAAAAAAAGGTGATATTTTAATGGTTTATGCTGAACTCACAAATATATCTAGAGACAATTTCTACCAGCTGTTTTTCATCATGATATTTTTTATTCTATAAATACCTCAGATAACTAGCCGTGCATTGTCTTATATATTTATAATGCATTGGGTACTTTATAACCATACCTAACTATTTATAATCGTAGAACATCCACTTGAATATTTATTAATTAATGAATATAGATCGTAAGTATTATCTATTTTAGATAAATAATAATTTTTACCATTTTTATATGACAAAGGTGCTTTATTTGTATATACACACATACAAATATATTTAAGGAGATATTAAGTAAAATAAGTTCATATTTTTACTAAAACATTTACTTAGTACTTTGTTTGCTATATATAATAGTCACTTAAAATTTTTCTAGCATCACTTCATATTTTACTAATATTAATTTATAAATAATAATTTTACTTTATAACCTGTCTGTTCCTTTATCACAAGATTTTAATTTTCCCTCTTTTATCTTAACTTTTAATGTGAAATATTCTTAATGTAAACTTTCCAATGAAGATAACGAAATTTAATTGCCAACACATTTAACAAGGTTGCCAGTTTGCACTCAACTAAGTACTATTTATTTTTTAAAACAAATATACTGTAATACCTTCTTATTTTCCTTCATTAAAATATTAAAGAAAATAATAAATAAATGGCTTTGTTATTCTAGAGTTCATAAGAAGTTTAGTTGCCAGAAATGGCAGGTGGGTACAATCTGTGAATTTTAAGCATTAGAGTTATCTCTCTATCTCTGCACTGAATCACATATGGTGCTTAAAATATTTAAGCACAATAAACACATTCATAATTATTCTCATTCTCTTTGGCATCAGTGAAATAACATCTATAAAATAAAACAAACAATTTTGATAACATAGATAGAAACATATAAGTATTATTAGTCAAAATAAGAGTCATAGATCACAAGTATTATGCTTGTAGATGTCATACTTAATCATCATCATCATAATTAATATTTTGCTGTTTATATGTGATAACTATTAATTTAATCTTTGAATAGGAATTTTTTATTGAAATTCCCTCCTGCAGTAGATATAATGTATCTTAAAAATTTATTTACACAAAAATAAACATACCTATTATCTAGATGTAATGAACAGAGCTTTTCAATTCCTACATAGATGTTAACCATCTATTGATGTATGCAATTGAATTTTATAAATTTTACTCCTAAACTTTCCTGGTTAGCATGGGCAATTCCTTGATTTTAAGAAAACATTGCTATAAATTTCTAATCTTGTTAAATGCACAAAATGCAGTTTAAATATAGAATTACATTTAAATAAGAAAAATAGGAGAATAATGGAATTACATATTTTAGTTTGATATTATTTTTATCTTTTATAACAAGTTTATGCTATTGCTGATTTGACTAAGTGAAACTTTTTAAAAAAATTTATTTTATAGAATTATATCCCAATTTTATTATTTAATAATTAAAACTGAATTTCATTTAAACTTGATTTAGCAGATCTTCATACCAATGTCACTTGTAACAAACCAGAATCATTTCTAAAAACTAAACATTTTGAGAACAATAATAAATGTTTTTAATTTTTTTTTTTCATTCATTATCCAAAATTTTGCCTTACTATAAGCAAAATTTATTTTTAGTATTAGATAAAAATGAAGCTTTTTATTGTCACAAGTATTGTTTTTAGGTTTTAAATTAATTTTATTTGATTTACTATTTACATTTTATGAGATATATGAAAAATTACATTAATATTAATTTATAGTGTCTTGTTTAAAAAGAAAAAAGAAACTTAGATTACAGAAGTAGCAAAATAAATGGTATTATATACCAAATATTGGTCACATTTGAACAGTAATCAATATATATATTTAAATAAGCAATAGCCAAGTCACTATGTTGTTGTGAATGAGATCAGACTCCATGAAGCTGCAAAAATATCAGCTAGTGCAGGAGTCTGGTCTCTCCTTTTAATGTTATCTAAAGAGTGTTTTAGTGTTATAAAATGTGGGGTTAAAGCTTAGGTAGCATCTTGTGAACCCTACTGTGAAAAGAATGAAGGTAGTGCTTCTTATATTGGAAAAAAAGCATCTCTGTATCTTAGTAATGAGGTTGATGTATGTGAATTTGAACAAGTATTGTTAGTGATAAGAGTGTGGTAAGGAAGAAGATAGGAATAATCCAGAAGAAAGTGTTCCAAGGTTTCTTCATCCCTATAATAAAGGCATCCCTATAATAAAGGCCACTTAATGGATTTATATTTGTTAAGTATCAATTATACATGAGAAAAGTATGAGTAAGAAGATTTTGGTATTTATTTAAGAAATCTAAATACCAATATTTGAACTTTTTTATAAGGTATTTGTTATAAGATAACAACAAAGAGTGAATATTATTTAATATATATATACAGTCATTATTTTCTATTTCATATATTTGCCAATATAGGTAATTTTATTTAGAAATAGGTTATGTGGGAGAATTGTATATTTAATGAATAATATTTTTGTAATTTACTTTTCATAAAACCACTCTCATGGAAGTTAGGGACTGGTTTCTATTCACTTTTAATATCTTGTGGAAGAGTGGTAGTTATAAACATATGATGAAAGATATGTGAAAAAGATGTAATTGTGCTGAAGCAGCACTCATCAATTAGCCCAGATCATAATTTCTTACACATATCTTTATCCCTGTTCAATATATATAGATAACCATGACTACAGTTTAATTCATTATGTATTTGCTTTTAATGATAATTAAGATTTTGATAATTAAGGTATTGTTTTTACTGAATCAAAATAATTTAAATTTGCATTTTGTTAATTGAATAGCTTTATAGTTTAATGAAGCAAACAGGTTCGAACATGAGGAGAAAACATTTTAAACAATAATCTTTCATTAACTATATAACTATAATTTTACTTCTTTTCTTTAAATTGTGTAATTCTATGGCATTCTGTTAGACAGTTAAATAAATAATTTGCTCTCTTCAGAATCTTTTACATTCTCTGCCAAAATATTTAATATAATAATTAACCAATGAAATTCCTTTCCATGCATTAGCCGTTCTTATTTGTTCAAGTATTTCACATGAAATCAGTAGTCTTTACAACTCCACTTCTATCTTTTATCATAAAATCTTATTAATTCCTAATTATTCCTGTATTAAAATATTGTCTAATCAATTAAAAACGTTTTAAAATCTTAATAATTCCTTGGTCACAAGAGAAATGGAGTTTTGTTTTTTTTTACTTTGAGATCTTCTTATTTCATTGTATGATCATTTTTTCTATCTCTCTAAATAACAATCTTTGATAGAAAATCTGTCATAATGCATCTATAAATCAATGCCATTCTTTTTTTCTTTCCATATACCTTTAAATAATTCTAATTAAAATTTTAGATTTTTTTAAATTTTTTCGCTATCTCATAATATTCACAATTTTTTCTTCAGTATTTATATAATCTACTAATTTTTAATTGAAAAATTCATGAAAATTTGGTGTCCATATATTCTTTTTATTTCATCCATTTTCTTCTCTAATAATTACATTGCTTGTTTGAGTTATTGCTTTATTCCAGAAGATTGTTATTCATATAAAATATTAATAATAATGATAAAATTGCAAATGCTCCTAGGAAATTCTCAGTTGGGTTTCCAAAGTCTTATATTTTATTTTTTTGAAAATTATTGTTTATATTCAAAACATCTCTACACCATTTAGTTTTAAGTTCATTAGTATTACATATTTAATAAATTGAGAGATGTAGATAATAAAATATGTCAGTTTAAAAGTGTAAATTTTTTTTGTCTTTTTTTTTAATTATGAGAGTGACTTGTTTAATAATTTGTACTTTTTTATTAAACAGGAAAAAGTTTCTAGATGAATACACATATCTTCTCAAATGATTTAAATTTCAAAGTGAAAATTATTTCAGGTAAATTATATATCATTGATGTTAATTAATACAAATATGAGATTGATTATTTTTTCTTCTTATACTGAGACAGTGTAATTTTCTTTTTATACTGATATAGTGTAATATTCAACATCATTTCTGTTTTTATTAGTATCATATTTGATTAGAAAACATTAATATTTAAGTATTTTATATATATAGAAATTAATGAAAAATAATAGTTGTTAATGTAAAAATAGATATTGAAAATAGAAAAAATTGAAAGTTATTGACTTGGGTAGAGTAAAATGATAGAGATTTTAAAGTTTTGTTTGGGGATATTAAAATAAAAGCAGTAAAGATGATATTAGAAAACTGTAGCAAAGAAAATCTGTGAAAATGATAATTTATTGATAGACATATAAAAGATGATGATTTGGTTTATAGACCAAATCAGTAGCTAATATAGACATTTATGCACATTTTGATATTAACAGAAATAAATAAATGAAATCAAATTAGCTTTAAGAAAAACACTAAATAAAAACATTGGAAATTAGTGAAAAACAAAAATTTAATTTTCTAATTCACATTGCAAATGCTGATTATATGATTAAAAAAACATTATAAGAAAATGACTTCTCCTACTTTTAGATTATATGCAAATATGCTTTCAAAATTTACCAATTTAAAACCACTTAGGAATTCAATCTTTTGCATTTATTATCATCAATTTTTATCATATGAAAAAGAGTCAATAAAACTTTAGTTTTGTTGCTGTCTTAATCTGTACTTAATTTTTATACAATTGTGTTATAAAATATGTACATACCTTTTATATATCATTAACACGATCATGCTGTATATATATGTTGTTATTAAAAATATATATTGATAGTGTATTTTTGTTGATATATTTAATGGGTCGACGACATATAATATATATTTTTAAAATGTTTATACTGTTTACATGAATCTTTAAAATGTATATTCTATAGAATTAAGTACTATCTTAGCTTTCTGTGTCAGTAATAGACATACCTTGCTCACTGAATTTAATCATTCTCATTTGTTATTTAAAATAAAATGTTTGTATTAAGAAAGAGGAATGCTGCTTTCAAATATTCAGCCATAAATTTATTATATCTAATAACTAATATTAAATTAATTTTACAACACACCAAGATTCATTTATGTGCATTTAGGAACTTTACTCTTTTATCAATTATTTTAGTTTTAGAAATAATAACGTTCAATCTGTAAATAAAATCTTATTGCTACTAGTTAGTTATAAATTTAATTAAAATTTATTATTGAATGATATTTTTCAAGTTATAGTTTTGTTAGAAATTAAAAATATTATGAGAATATTGAAACAATCAGGAAGCATATTAATCTTGTTTCTAAAGTGGAAAAATATTTAATGGTAAAGATTGATGATGAAACCAATGATAGTGTTTTTTTAAGGCAAATCTTTATCCAGAGCAAAACTTTTAAATTTGGTTAACTTTATAAAAGCTGATTGCAGAGAGGAAATAAAGAGTTAAAGGTAGTCATAATCGATTCTTTATATTTAAAGTACTTGAAACAGAATTTTTTTTTAACTTTACTTACAAATGTTTAATTAATTGTGTTAATAGAATGTAGTAAATAATTAAATATAACTGCATTAATACAGTAATATATTAAAGTAGTTTTGAGTCTATCCCATATAATAGCAATAACATGTGAATATATTGCTATATGCTTTCATAAGATAAAAAAAAAAAATCTTTAATCATTTGACGGTGTGGGAATCCAATTCCCACTTCATGGTTAAAGTGATGTCTCTACTGTATTGAATGAATATTTTTATAATCAGTATCATAAATGAGATGATTATAAATTTGTTTTTTAGGAAGAAAACATAATATTCTAATCAAAAATGATTTTTGCTTTGTAAATTTGAACAAAATTATTTTTCCAACCAGTCTTCACATTCAAAAAATTTTTCTGGGAATGTAAAAAAATAATTTCTAAAAGCATACATTCAATGTAATCTGTTTATGGAATGGTAGCATTTTTCTTTAATAGCTGCTTAAATATTCTTTTATGATTCTGTAAAACTTTGAACTAAATAAAATTGTTTTGAGAAATAATAACAACAATAAAAAAAACATTCTTAAAATAATCAAATTTCTGAAACTTTAATTAAATTGGAAAGATTGTGTTTACTTTAGAAGTCAAGATATTAGATTAAATGATTTATTTTTTAAAGAAAAGGATTATTATTTTGATTAAATTATAAATTTTTATAAAGCTTTATTGTATTATTGTAGAAATTTGCACATGTAAACACTAATGCAGTAAAGCCTTTGTACAACTTATGTTAATTCTACTTCAGTTAAATAAAACAGGCAAAAACTCACTATACATATTGCCAGACTGCAAGCTAGAGTAATCAACAGATGGCAGAAGGCTTTTATACCCAGTTATATGCAAGCATAAGAAATAGTGATCATGTGATATTTATTAGCTTAAAACCAATCCTGCCTAATAGGATATTGGTGGCTATGGTCATTAAAGAACAAAAGACACCAAAATGTATGGGTACTAAACTGAGTTCAGACCTGTATGATTATATAAGCTGATGGGCTTGGATGAAAACATTAAGGTGTTTTCAATTTAAGACTCATAGTTTTGTAGTTAAGTAGAGATAAAAGGTGGCTGCTGGAGGGTTGCATTAGATCCTAAGATCTAGGTGCAGTGCTCTCAGATCCAAGGCTCCTCACTGATGAAGGCCACAAACCAGAAACTAGTTTGGGGATATTGGATGAGTAGGCACTAGATAGGGATTTTATGCACAAGCCTTCTGGCATCCATTGATTACTCTAGCTTGCAGTGTGGCCATACATATAGTGAGTTTTTGCCTGTTTTAATAACAGTTATAAGCAAGCATAAGAAATGGTGTTTATTCAGTTAAATAACTGAAATTATTTGTATTTTAAACTCATGCAAATTTACAACTCAATCTTTTTTTTTAAACATTAACACTACTTTAAATAAGAAAATTAGTAATAGTTTTATTCACCAAGTAACTTTGAGTTACAAAAATTACCTTAAAATGCTCTCTTTTTCATTGACAGATATAAATATATTTCAAAGCAGTTTTTCCACTTTTATCGAAATATATATATTTATAATATTATGAACTTTGACTAGGGTCATTGTTTTAATATTAGGCAAAGAAAATAGATTATAGTTAATAATGTTAAATTATAAATTCTGTGAATGTATCAAAAATTAAAGTTATTCCTTATTTTTAAGATATTTTCATGCAAGAAATGTATATAATAGAATTCAGTGGAATAAATTTCAAAGTTACTGGTGAACTATTACTGTAAAACAAATAGTAATAATGAAACTCTTATTTTGTATTACATCATCAGTTTAGTGAAAAATTCAAAGGTATCAAAAGTAAATTAGTTATTATAGTAGTGTCATAGAATAAGAATTCACAGTTTATATCATTTTCTGAAATTATTTAAAACATTTAATAAAAATTATAAGTAATCTCAGTAGTCAGTTTCGTTAAGTCACTATATGAATTCATTTTTAAAATAGTTGATATACTGCCATTAATTTCAACAGAATCTGTTTGCACTTTTTTTGATATCTTGATTAAAAAGTAGTTGAAAAATAAACCTTAACATATCTATAGTCAGCGATTTTATAATTCATCATATTTTTTTTTTTAGGATCTGAAAAGTAATTTCAACATTATGTATTAGTCTTTATTGTTAGTTAGATATGTACACTTAGCAATCAGATGTAAATAATAGATAATAAATGTATAAATTAAGAATAGGAAAATCAACTATGCATCCTTGAATATTAACTTATAAAAATAAAAAATATAATTTATGTTGGAAATTACTAATTATGAAATTCTCCAAAAACTTGATCTGAGTCAAGCCACTATGAAAAGGTATTTTTAAACCAAATATATATTCTAACATAATAGCACTGAATTAATTTTCAGTGATTTCTCACCAGAATCATAGTGCAAAAACTAATTAAAGTTGAAATATCTTGTAGTGACAAATTGTTTATAAGAAAAAGTATTCATCAAGGAAATAAATATTTCATTATGAAGCTAATTGAATAGAAAAGGTGCATTATTAAATTACTAATCAATGAATAATTTTAATTATATATTATGAATTTGCAGTTCTATAGTTTGCTTTATTAGCAAAAAAGTTGTAAATTATCATTTTTGAAGATTTCAAAATTATACATGTTTTAATAAATAATTGGGAATTGAAGTCCATTTTAAACACAGATACACAAATAGCAATTCATAAATTATAATTTGGCTGGAATATAAATTAATGAATTATCTCAAAATGCGCCTTGATGACCCCCCCCCTCCAGATTTTGAGGAAAATATTTTTTGATGACTTTATATAAGAATTCATATTGTAAAAGGATTTTAGATATAATAAAATTTTTAATTCAGTTTAATAAACTCAAAATGTTTAATATTTTTTGGCAGATATATTAATTATATGCAATAGGTCATCAGTTATTTATACTTTTCTACATTTTTCACACACACAAAATTATGCTTTCTACTTTTAATTAATAGGTACTATCAAAAAAGATTATATAACAATAATTATAGTTTCTTTTTGAATTATTTTATTAACCTCCTCAGTGTGAAATATACATTATGAACATTAGCATAACATTGGCCTTTGTGTTATCTAGATTTTATTTTCTGGATTACAGCCTTTTCTCTCCTTTATAACTATTACTATTACTCACATTGTACTGAAGTATGACTTTGGCTGTTAAATGCTTCTATTTCTGATTATTTAAAAATACTTATAGTAAGAGATTAACTTGATAATAGATTTGTTTCAAGAAAATAATTATAAATTATCAAAAAAAAAGGAAAAAAAAATCATCAAGGTATTAGTCTGTAAAATGATTATGGAAATCTATGTTTTAAGAAATTAATTAAGAACAATGTAAGATATATGATAGTAACTTGCAAATAATTCAAATATATATTTTAATGTTAATTGTTGATTAGATATTAAACCCATTTGAAAATGGTAGTGCAGTAATTATATTAAAATTTATGTTGATAAAAATTCTTATTCAAATATGTATAAATAACATTTGTAAATTAATTTTGAAACCTTGTTTATGTATTATTTATATATGTGGATTGTTGATGTCATGTCTAGTCTTTTTTCTTATTCATAATATTTTAATCAATTTAGAAATAATTTTATAATTGATTAAATATATATATATTTCCAATAATTTATTTTTAAAAAAACCCAAGTGAATGATTTGAGAACTAAATACTGCTGAAAGTTTTATTTTAATTTTTTTTGAATACCCTTATTGTGATCAACTTGCCATTTGAGGATTCAAAGTTATATCTCTGAAGTAACTGATCATACAATTATTTGATTGTTTATGAAAAAATAATTTTAAGTAAGTAAATAGTTAAAGATTTCTGATCCTGAAACTCTCTGTCATTTCTGGGTGCTTGAACTTCATATAACCTGAATAATTAACAAATTTTATTTTATTTTTTAATTATTGCTTTATAGTTAAAGTAATTAAAAATATTTATAATTATTTAAATTACTTTTAGGAAAAACAAATTAACATTTTAGAAACATAATATAAATTATCATTTACAAAAGAACTGAAATAACTTTTTTTTATTATTCTAAAATTAACTTACATTTTTATGATCTTGCATTGGTGGTCGAGAAGTCAGCGCGACTGCCTTGCAGGCGGTTGGCCGGGTTGTGGGTTCGCATCCCGGCCGATGCTATGACACTTAAAAAAAAAAAAACTTACATTTTTATAATTTTATCAAATAACTTTCCTAATAAAAATAATAATTGATATTTGTTCATAAACATCACTATAAAATAAATGCTTGTATTGTTTCTGAGTGATGAACCAACTCTTTTCATTTTTAGAGGCTGCACTTGGAATACCACAAGTATTTTTTTTTTAATTTTTGCTGCAGTGATGATTATTATAAAATATCATTGTTTCTAGAGGATTTGAGATTAGGTAAATGTAAACTACAAAAAAGTTCATGGAAATATGCTCCTTTGCTATTATGAGAAAGGTCGCAAAATATTATAAACACAACCTTTTATTTATAAGTCAGTATATTGTTATTCATAGAACCAAATCCAGATTAATAATAATAGTAGCAACAAATTTTAAATGATTAGTTATATTAATTTTAATGTTTTAATAATAGTAATTTAATTTATTAAAGCAAATAATCTTCTTGTGATAAAAAAAACCAAGCATAGAGTTCAACAAAAAAAAATATGCATCTGAAATTTTAAACATAAAATATTAATAAATATTAAAACAGTTAATTACAAATAACAGTTTATTATTATTAATTATAATAACTAATATTCTAAAAAAAAAAATTCTTGTTAAATCAATAATATTTCTCATACATATATTACATTTTGGGCCCAGGGTAACATTTTTGTGGGTTCCAAAAATATTGGGTCAAATTATAAACCATAATCATATGATCTGGCTAACATTAATGTTTGAAAGTCATTTATATTGTTTTCTTTATTTTTAAATTATTCACATAAAATGTTTAATTTGTTGATGGTTAAGACTCCATCAATAATAACAATGTGCCAGCAAATACTAATTATATTAGCATTGTAACTAAACAGAGTTTGAATTCTAAATATTTATATGGTAGGCAGATTCTTTAACTACATAGTTGTTACAAAGAGATACCTATAATAAGTTATGATAAGTTAATCTTGTTGCTGCATTAGGTATTAAATCTAAATGGGAAGGATAGTTGTTTTTTTCCTCTGATATATTTTTAATTTAAACAAATTTAAGTTTATATTACTTCATGAGATTTTTCAGGATATGTGTGCATGTAAATTTTGATCATGAATAAGACTGGATGAAAATTTGTATAGATGTTTTATTCATAGTAAACATATTTTTATTGTTATTTAATAAAATAAAATACTTTGTGTACATTTAATTAAAAAAAAATATATTATTCCTACATTTCCCCTTTTGTAGTTGACTTGAATAATAGAGAATAGTTAACATTATGAGAAATATTTAATAAAATGATCATTGAATCTCTACTCTATATTGTTAGAAGAAAAAAATGGTAAATTATTTTACTATTAATAAATACTCATGTACAAATTTTTATTATTATATATAGTCAAAGTAAATTTCTGTATTTCTTGAAATGCACTAACTTAGATATATAAGCTTCATTTTATACTTATGTAACTAAACTATTAAGTATGACTCCAGTGTGATCGTTCATCGCCTTTTTAGGTTTATTGATTGCCTTCTAAGTTTATAAGTCGGTTTTTCATAACTATTATTTCACTCTATATTTTCTGCCTACTTATAAAATTTATATTCCCACATAATTTATGGTATGACTTTTTGAATGTTTTCCCCTTCATAACTGAAAATAATGCTTTGTTGGTGACAAAAAATAATATGACTCTTGCCAATGTTATTCTTCATCGCAGCTGCTTATTATATAATTTAATAAATAAGTTATTTTTAAAAAAAGTAAACAAAACAAGTTGGAGAAAGAAAAACAAAGTAGAAAGTGATATCAAAGATGCAAACTCTTTCCATGATTTTATTATTAAAGAAAGGAAAACAAAACTCATTGCAGATTTCAGTATTGAAAGAATTGCATAATCAATAGATCAGAAAATTACATTCATGTCACTATATGTAAAGCTATGAAACATAATGTTCAATAGGTTTTAAAAATTATAAAACGTCAAATACAGCAATCTGAAATTTATCACTATTTTACTATATTTTTTCAGTTAATTGCTGTGTTTTGTAGTAATTTAATTTTAATAATGGGCACATTTGTCATAAAAGTACTTTTTTAAAACTCTAATAAAAATATTTTATTTTTTTAATTATCACTGAAAAAGTTTGATAAGTTGTATGTGAGTCTAAGCTTTGCTTTATGTTAGGATAATTAGGCAGTATATTAATATGACCAAGCAATAATATTTTATCATTATTGGATAGCTTCCTATTATACAATTTTCTATTCTTATTTTTATTTTAAACTTTAGTAAAACATGTTATCATTATATGAAATTTTTTTAAAGTTTTTATCATTAAACAACAAAATTTTTGAAGTCCCCCCCCCCCCATATACAACCCAAGCACATGTATATTGAAATAGTAATGACCATTCATTCCATGACATAAAAAGAATTAATTATAAATAAATGGTAGAATTTTAAGATAGTGTTAGGGAATGAATTGGAGTATATCCATTAATAGTATATTTAAATGTATTTATAATTGATTAAGAATAGATGGAAAGAACTTGAACTGGCATCTGTTACGTATTAGCCTAAAAAAATTTGAAAATAGTTATGTAAATATGTATCATGTACACATAAATACATAAACAATATGTGAATTATAATTTTTTTTAATTAATTGATATATGATTATTCAAATTTTTAAAATAATTGCAACAGGTTTATCTAATATTTATTAAACCAATCGGTCATTATCCCTCAGAAACTCTGAGATCATTAATTATCTTTCTGCTATTGCCACCATTTTTTTTCTTTAACATTTTGAATTTGGACTTTCTAACTTTTCCTTAATTCTTCCAGTATATTTTGACATACAACTTCCTCATTTCAATTTGTTAAACATAAATATTGATAATAAGAAATGTTATTTTTAATATTCCCTCATTATTATGGTCATAACATATTTGTCTGTTTGTAAGAGATATATTTCCTCATCTAATGTCTTTTTGTGATATAAATGTAATAATTTACAATGACAATTTTTTTTTTCAAGGTTAAGATACTGCTAAGAAATATTTTTATATTTTAGACTGAAATTTTTTTGAGGAAATAGTATACAGTGCACATATTGATTTCTTTTCTTAAATATTGCTTATTCTTTATTTGATCTCATTGTAAATATCAAACGAGCTATGTATAGGATGTGTTTGTACATGCAATTATATATATAACAATTAACAGTTGGTGACACAACAGGACTGTAACTAAGGTATATTCTTATATATTTATTCTGAAATATGAGTTCATTTAAAAATAAATTGAAGGCAGCGAATATTTGAATAAATTTTAAAACTATATAACTTGTGTCCAATGCCATGCATTTTTTAAAAAAGACTAAGACTATTGAATTTTAAAAAAATATGATAGAGAAATAGCAATATTTGTGAAGCAAGACAGTAGAAATAAAGTACTGTATTTGACAATGCTGGCTTTAGAATAAACTAAAAGAAATAACAAAACATTGTAGTTAGCAATGATATAAGAGTTATGTAAATAGTAGTTAAGTACTGGCTAAAACTGACAATGTAGCTGTCGCAGCAGTCAAGTTGCAGAGTGGAGAAGGAATATTTAATGTTAATGTATGGGATATAGCATCTGAAAAAAAAAAAAATATAATTAAAATGTTATAAAAATACTAATTAAATAAATGGAACTAAGAACATTAGCTTAAAATTAGAAGTTAAGAATTCAATATGGAGCAAATTGAATACTGTATGAACTCCGATAATGCGCTATTACTTTAAATAATAAATTTTGCACACTTACGTTATATTGAAAGTAATAGCACATTATTGGAATTCGACTTTCATCTTAGTAATTTCAATATTTTCAGTGCTTTATAATAGTAAGATTTTATGCAATAATGAAATTAAAATCATAATTTCTACATTTTATGTATACACACATTAAATTTTACAAGATTATAATGTAAATTTGTTCAAACATTGTACGTGTTAATTTTGCATTTTAAATCACATTCTGGTTTTGCTTTTTAAAAAAGAACGTAATCAATTATTAATCATTTAGTGTCCACAAGTTTATTTTTTAAAAGGTCAGTAATAGCAGTGGGCATAATTAAATTTGACAATTAAAATCTGATTTTTAATTGTAATTAACAATTTAAAAATTAATTACTGTGACTTGAAATTAATGTGAAATTTGATTTTTAAACCGAATTGAAAATTAAAGACAAAAATAAGAATTTAATTTTTAGTTGTTAGTTTCATAAACAATTAATAAAATCATCGTCTCAAAGATTAATTACTAATTACGTTGTCACCAGAAAACCACTGTTACAACATGAGTGTGAAGTTGGCGCTAGTTGTTTGAAAATGAACGTGTTTGTAAATTATGCATAAAAATATATTATTTTGAATAAACTTAAATATTATAGTTAAAAAAAGTTTGTCTTGTATCAATTTTTTTCAAATTTGAAATTTTTTATTAGTCATATTTTATTTCCTTTTTTTTTTGCACGAATTTTAAAGTAATTTTACGTTGGTGCTTTGCTTTTACGCGAATTTTGAAAAATCACAGACCGCATCCCCCCTTTTTCAATGTAAGTTACGTCTATTTTTGCGCGATTTCGTTTGCGCGTGTTTTCTGAGGAACCTATCTATCGTGTAAAACGAGACCCAGGTGTATATAGTTCAGCCAGGAAGTACCCATAAATTGTATCTTTCATAATAAACTCAATTTTTATACCTTAATTCAATTTTTGCCATAATTGAATTAATAACCAAATTTTAAGGGAATCACTACCTTCAAAGTCAACTTGTTTTGAAACCATGATATTATTTATGTTGAATAATTGCATTTTATGCTACTGATTATTTGTCAGCTAGCATCTCTTAAAACAATGAAATGTGTTTCGAGTTTAAAAAAAAGCACAGGTTCATTTAGCAAAATGCTACATTAGCTGTTTGGATTTGTGGAATAGCAATTAAGAAATTGTTTAACAGTGATTGAAGTTGTAAGAAATTTAGGAGCAGATGGTGACCCTCATAAAATAATGATTGATAGATTCTGTGTTCATAATTATAAAAAGTTAGACTAATGTTTTGCAAGTGTGACTTCTTCAAAATAAGTTTGTTTTTTTTTTTTGAGTAGCCAGTTGAATTACTATGAGATTGTGATACCATACAAAAGAAAATTGAAAATATCTCACATGCTAATTAAGATTCAGCCTAGAAGAAGAGATGTTGGATTGTGAAATGAACATGCCTGAATTTGAAGTAAAAGAATCTGTCTATAAATGGTGTGGTGTTGATAATGGACAAGATATTAGGAATTTGAGAAATATGAGGTCATATTGATGAATGTGATTCTTAAATTAATAAACTTATTTATTTTATCCTATATAAATGAGAAATTGTAGAAAACAATACAGGGATTACATAAGGGAAATCAAAGAAAAAACTTAATTATGTAGATCAGAGAAACATATCAGCAAGACTAGGTCTTTCCTAATTGCTTTTCAAATATATTTGCATAATATTATATTAAGGTGCTGACTCTTTTAGTGATACATCCATATATAAATAGAATGTTAAGCTGTTATGGATGCTGGATAATGTGTCTATTTTTGTATCTATTTAATGTTAACCTACAGAGTCTTTAGAACAGTATTGGGTCTATAATAAAGAGCTTGCCAAACTATTTTGGTAAATTATTTAAGGTGCTACTTCAGAACTATTCTCTGGACTTTATTCACATATCAACTGGAGTGTATACTTTATATATTACTCTGAACATATTAAAATACTGATTACTGACTATTTTTACCATTTTTATTTTGAACTAAATTAATTAGATGATTTGTATTGAAATGTACAACTTCTGTTTTTCTGACTAACATTTGGTATCATATTATAGTTGTAAACCTTGATATAATATTTTATTGACGATCTTCAGTGCACGACCACAGATGTAATAAAATGTCTAGGTTATTTTTCTTTAATCTAATAAAATAATATTGTTATTATTGTATGTGAATTATTGATTATAATATAAAACAAATCCTGCTATAATCACTAGAGGTTAAAGTGCTTATGATTAATATTAAGAATCAAGAAATGATTAGTGTGCTATCCTAGTTGCTCTCTGCATGAATAAATATGTTAATGTGAATTGGCTCTCGGAGAGGAAAGATTTCATCATTAAATCTGAAAAATTGAGGTACAATCTGCTACTATATTAAAACACTTTGTGAAATTGTATCTATTTTAATGTTTTGGCCTTTAAATTGTATTTATTATTGTTTTAGATCTTCATCACCATTTCATTTATCTCTTTGAAGATATGGACACATATATTTTTAAGATATAAGTCAAATCATGGTAGTAAAACGGAAACTGTTTTAATGATTAAATAATCAGAATTATATTCTGCATTTCCATGAAGAAAGACAATGGATGTTGTAGTGACTTTGAACATTTATAAGATATATTAAGGTTAACATGCAACCAGTTCTTCACAATATATTTTAAAAAGTTTTAAGATAATATGAGCCTGATGTATGTATGTTCAATTTAAAAAATATGTGAAATTATTTTGGGTTTTTCAAAATTACTTATTGTTATAAAAGACTAGCTTTGGAACAAATTATCTTAAAACATGAACGTATAATTGAATTAACTGGAGAATCTTGACAGGTGACTACACTCAAAGGTTCAAAAAATATATAACACTATTTTGATGTTTTCTTGAATTTGCCATTTATGAAATTAGTTATGCACATTAATATATCAGTGCTGAGGGTTTACGATTCCTTATAAAAGTATTTTTTGGACATTAGAATTAAACTGGTTATAAATAGTAATTTTTTTCTGTTGTAGTATTTATTAAATAGATGATAAAAGGTATTAAAAAATAGTGCAAAGAATATCAAGGATATAATTTTTTATATGCCTAATAATAATATTGTGCTAAAATCAAGAGTAGTGTATGATAAATGTTGATTTATAATACCATTAGCAAAATTAATAAACTGAGAATTTGGCTACAAGTGGATCATTCTTAGAATGATGAGCCTTGAGAGAGGGAAGTACAGTGCATTTCTTAATAGAATGATTTTTTTATTGAAGTTTAAAATAACCAAAAAAAAAACAACCTATGTTTAAGAATAATTTTCTATATTTTTACTAAAATATATCTAAAGAATTATTAGTTTTTGGCATGTGTGCTTTTGTTATGTTTAATGCAATCTGTTTCAATAATATTTCTACTATGAGCAAATTATACAACAAACTTTCTTTAATCCATAGTTCAAATCCCTTCTAATTAAATTTAAATTTGTAACATAAAGGCAAATATTACAACAATGATATTGTAAGGCTTAAGTTAACAATTTTTCTTATTTGTTTATTTAGCATTGAAAACATACATTATATATCTTTTTTCATTATTCTGCTACATATGTATAATCATTTTAAACATAATTCTGATCTAAAAAAAAATCCAAACAAGGCTTAAAATTGTTAACAATTGCAAATGTTATGAAGGAACACCATTGGCTGATATAGGATAGTTATTTTAGAGATTCTGAAAAACAGAGTTAGAACATTGATTAAACTCTGAAAAAAAAATAATAATTTCAAACAAGAAAGTAAAAGTAAAATTATTTTTTTATTAATGTAAAGGTGTTTATGCTTTTAAAATATTGATTTTAGTCATCACTATGAAAAAAAAAACAATTATAATTTCTGAGTAAGAAAATAAAAGTGATTTTCAGTAACAAAAGTTCATTTACCCTTTGTTATGATCCCAAAATAAGAAGTTACCATCATGAAATTGACTTGGTTTGGCTGCCCATATCCAATTCCTTTAATGACAATCATTGCTCTATCTTACTAAACCATCAATTTTTTTTTTTTTTATAAAACTTCAAATATCTATGGATTCTTAAGAGTAGCATATATTTCAATCATATAATTATAACAAGATGTAGCATCTACAATACAGGTAGTGTTTATTAAATCCACAAAATTAATTTGTCAATCTTACAGTCAGGAGTTATTATTTTATAACAATAAAGTTTTTATGTGTACTGCAGATATTTGTTTTATTACTCCAATTAGTATGAGATAAAAAAAAAGTTTTTTTTTTTTTTTTATAAATATGCAAATATATGTGCTTTTTAAAAATTCCTGCAGTAAATAATAATTTTGAACAAGCAAAATAATAATAATAATTGGCAAACAATTGTATAATTTTTTGATCATGTAAACCTGTAGTTAGAATCAAGTTATTACTAAAATATTTTTTTTAAAAATAATAGAAATCTTAATGAAAAGGTTACACAATTTTAGATATACAGTGAAGCTGATATATCTCCCCCCCGCCCCCATTCATGATCAAGTTTTTTTTTTTAATACCTTGTTAAAATTCGTAAATTTAATAAATTTTACAATATGGCAATAGAATTTTTTTGTTTCAGAGTACTGTACACAATCATATTTATTAATGTGTTTTGGACTTATCTGAAAAGCATATATATTTTATTCTTTCCTTGTTATGCTTTTCTAAGCATAATGCTAAATGTTTTATGAAATTTAAGAACATTTGCAAAATCAGTAGGAATTTAAAAATATCGAAATAATTGCATGGCCTGCTGAAAATGAAGTTGCTATTATGTTTTGATATGAAAAGAAAAAGTTATTGAAGAAAAATGATATCATTTACAGTGTATTGAAGTGTGATGAAAGTCCAAGTTTCATTATTTATTTTGTTTAAAAAAATAATAATACAGTACAATAATTTGGTACTTGAGTATTAACTAAGCTATGACGTAGTACACCGAAGGCATACTATTCTAATCTTACGATCTTTAAGATAACGTCTCCTAGTGATTTGCGAACAAACTTAATCGATAAAGTTTGCCCTCAAATCACATGGAGAAGTCACCTTGAAGATCGCAAGATTAGAATAGTATGCCTTTGGGGTACTACATCATAGCTTAGTTAATAGCAAACAAGAAGGAGACGTCAACATCCGCCATGTTGGCCAAACTCTGAAACAAAGAAATGGAACAATAACTAATAATTGACTATGGTAAAGAAATTATGAAAATGTAAATATAAATAATTATGAAAATATAAAGAATCAAAAATCATTACAATTATTAACAATATTTGAATTATTATTTGGCCCTGAAAGCAAGAAAAATGCAATACTAAGTAATAATTTATTACGAGAAAATGAAAAAAAATTATGGTAAATGATATTTAAGTAATCGATAAACCAAAGAAATAATAGCCACGGTAAAAATAATTATGAAAATGGTGGATGACACACAATAAAAAAAAACACCTCTTGCTTGAAAGACGACAGCAGGTAAAATGACAGATATTTACCACAATTCACCGCAGTATTCCAAAATCTCGAAGGTGACCACGAACATACCTTCACCACTTCTATCAATTAGTCATGCCAATGTTCCATTTGCCTTGCCATTGCTTTGGTTCATCGTCGATCATATCTACCGGTGGGTTGTGTAGTACGTCATAGCTTAGTTAATACTCAAATACCGTATTCTATTGTAATCAAAGCTTATCAACAAAATCTGAACCATTATAAGTGATATACAATGTATAGTATAGCAGATATTCTGACTCCATTCTGTGCTTGATTCATTTGTTGTTAATAGCTAAAAACCTGCAGAATGATTGAACAATTTTTTTCATGGTGTAACAATTGAACAATGAATGTTTCAAGCACTATGATTAAAGTCCGTTTCCAAGTTTGTTTATACAATTTGTTTGTAACATATGATTTAATTTTTTTCTTCCGTCTTTTCTTATTCCGTTTAAATAAAATAACTTAATTGGGGGGGGGGGGTAAGTCGATCAAAAGGCTGCAGTTATGACAAGAATTTATTCACTTGTGTAAATATGAATAAGTAATAGACTCAAATCCAGATTTAATTTAAATGCTTTTTAGAATATTTCTGATTTTTTTCCTTTGAAAAAAAAAAAGTTGAATTAAGAAGCAGAAATATATTTGATGTTATTAAAAAAAAAAAAAAACCAAAGGCATATGAATTTTAAATTTTTGTTTTAAAATATAATTTTTTTTATTTTGAAACAAGATTTTTAACAATAATTATTTATGTCACTTGAACTCCTAATCAAAATCATTATTGATAAACAATGTCTTTTAGCGTAGAGGAAATATAAATGTTTTTAAAACTTATTTAAACCTTGTTATCACAATTAAAGTTCATGTGTTGATCTAGATTTTACAATTTTTTCTCCTCCCATCCCCAACAAAATTCTTTCCTGGAAAAAAAAATCAAATTGAAATATTTAAAACTTAATTGTCACAGCTATGCATATCAAATATGTTACGATAATACAAAGAAAATAATTTTATTGAGAACAGAAGGTATGTATAATGGAAATAACTTTGTAAAATGAAAAAATATTATTAAAGTAATATTTATAGTAAGGCTATAACATTAAGAATTACCACTTTAAAAATATTATATATTAAAATAGTTTTAATTAAACAAATTTTCAGAAATTATTAGATCTGAAAGTTCATATTAAAAGTTAATTCATATTTTTGCTGATACATAATATTTCCAAATAGATATATTAGTAACAGTCATGAAATAAATTTTGGGCAACTACATGACTTTGACCCGGAATAGAATCTAAGCCAGATGGACTTTGGAAGTTTTTTCATGCTATAAGCAGATTTTGTATTTTTAAATAATAGTTAACTCATTGACTACTCATTTAACAGTTGAGTTATTATACACACAAATGAAAAAGTGGTCTTAATGCTATCTTCGGTGTTAATGAGAGACAGGTAATATTCCCTAAAAATTCTGATCCTATGGTTTAGCTTTACAATTATATTAGTGGTTTGTAAAGATTTTGGGCAAATTTGTTATTAAGCAGGATTTTTTTTTTTTTTAAGATTAAGATAAATTTGCTAAATACTTGCTTAGTAAGTCTAAATGAAGAAAATTAAAATAGACTTTTTAAAGCACTTGGTTGGAATTTTTATTTGAATACTATTTGCATTATAAATATTGTTTTCATGTCCTTTTTTTTTCATTACAAAAAATCTCATTTTTTGCTAATTCATATCTTTTGCCCATTTTCATAGTCCTGTGCTAATTGTTTTGATTTTATTCAGTTCTCTGTTATTATAGCTAATTATTTTCCCACTTTCAGTGATTGTACTTTTTTGTGATTGTTGTTAAATCATTTTCTCTCTTCTAAATTAAGTTCTAACATTAAAAACAATTTTAAAACTAAATTATGTCTAGAATAATCTGTTTATTACGTCAAAAATTAATAGATGACCACTTCCCTGTAAAGATATTTAATATACTCTATATATCAAATATCTGGAGAATTATGTGTAAAATATTCTTAAGATTACAAAATCAGATTTTTTAATTATAATACTTAATAATTTACAATGCGCATACAATATGCAGTTTGCAGAAGTTATGAAATGAAAATAATCAATAATTTAGTTATGGTTTAGTGCTTTCGAGATTCTCTGCCTCATAATCACAGCCATATTGGAAATTGCAAAATAGATTGTCTTAGATATAAGCTATGCAAATTAAATGCAAATGATTTAGTTGGAAATATCAAAGCAGGTGTCACATCTGTTTATTGCATTGTTATTGCCATTGATAAAATACGCCTCTTTTATTTTTCTTTTACAGTCATTTGTCTCTATGCATACAATCCTGGGCTTGGAGGGAACGAAGTCAAGGCCAGTCTTTTTTAAATGCTTAAGAAATATAGACATGCTATCATTGTTTTTCTGTGCCCTTTTAAATGCATACCTGTGTTGAGCGGCTCTGTTGTCAATTGTTGCCTTCGTTTCCCCATAGTATGTGGCCTGGCATTCGGGCTGAGCGCATGTCGTACTATAAATGACCTGAGGGTTGGGAGAGGTCAATTTTATCTTTTGAATTGTTAATGTCTGTTAGTATTCGCCAGTGTACGGAGACCTATTGTGAATTTTTCTGATAGCATTTTAATTAGTCAATTTGAGACTTTAGCAATATAAGCAAGAGTAATGTGGGGGAGTTCATTCCTTTCCATATTATTTGTTGTTTTTCTATAAAATTGTTTGATTTTGTTAGTAATGGAAACCTTCTTTTAATAAGTCTTTAATATAAGTGTTAATGTTGTCTTTTTTGTCCGCTTCAAATTTACATTAAGTATAAATTTCTAAACAGGAAGGCATTCAAACCTGCGAACTTGTGAGATTTAGGAGAATTAGAATTGGGATAGATATAGCCTCTAATACTTAAGTAAATATATCTACATATTTTGAATTTATCGGAGTTAGTATCTGGCTATTCAGATCTAATATTTTTGTTTCAAAAGAAATATATTTTTCTTACCATATTTGCATTATATGTCTATCTTCTAAAATAAAATGTGATAAATTTTTTTCAAAGCATTTTCATATAAATACTAAATCTGAAAGTATTAAATCTTCAATAATTAGAGAAAATGACTACAAACATTATTATTTTCAAATATAATAATTTAATAATGTAATTATAGGGGATTTGAACCCAGACTTTCAAGCTTCCTTCAGTCATCTAATCTATCTTATACAACCAATACACATGACCACATACATGTGAAAAAGATACATGATCTTAATATAAACCGAGCACTGATTATATATATATGTGGGAGGTGGTGATCCGGACCAATTCATGAGAGCTGATTCAGCACAAAATAGTATATTAGATATCATTTATATTTTTCACATGTATGTGGTCATATGTATCGGTTGTATAAATAGATTGTATGACTGAAGGGAGCTTGAAGTCTGGGTTCAAATCTCCTCTAATTACATCTAGCTTAAGTATATACTACTATACTTGTATTTAAATAATTTACTAATGATAACTGAATAATTTTGAAGTTTTAAAAAATTTAATTATTTGCTTATATTGAATTACAGCAACAACAACAAAAAAAAAGATGAAAAATTGAAATATTGTCAAGCGTTGGTTGCCTAGCGGTTAGCATAGCTGCCTTCCAAGCAGCTTGCCCAGGTGCTTTGATATATATAAAATTCAATAAATATTGCTGAATTTTTTTTTATATATGCTTTTTTTTTACAGATTAGAATTTCCAACTTTAACTAAAAGTAAAATAAACCCACATACTGTGTAGTGCCCCCCCCCCCGCCGCCGTTAAACTGAAAATACAACTTTTGTGAATTCATGAGATTGCTGCTGGAATTAACTAACTGATGCTATGATAAATACATTAGTGTTTATTACTATTAACATTATCTTGATATTATTATTATTTGAAGTTACTGTTTCAAATATTATGTAATTCTGCAGAAGGATTTATTTTTAAATCTAATACAATTAGAATTAAGGTATTACTTATTTTTCCTGTCAGATTAATCATATCAGTCATCAATAACTAATCTTTTTCTTTGTTTTCATGATTGAAATTTAAAATTCACAACAGGTGATTAGTTAGAATTATTATTTATATATCTTTTTTTTCCTTTCGAAGTATATTTTATATATTTGAAATAAATAACTTTTTAAAAAATAGTAAGTTAATTTTATTAATAATTAACTGTAAAAGTGTCTAATGTAGAAATTTATTAACTCATAAATAATTTATTAGAAATGAGAAGCTGAGTATTGTGAAGATAATTTACTGCACTGAGAGAAATGATTTTATGAATTTAGCAAAGCTTACTGTCATTAGTGTGGTTGTTTTTTTTCCTTTTTCTTTTTTATCCCCACTGGAAAAATTGATATTGGAAAAAATAAATTGATATGAATAAAAACATAATTGCTGCAATAAAAGTATGTCTTATTATTATTCTAAAACTTTATTAACAGAGTATGTGCGTGCTCTTTAACTCACAAAAACTTTCACTTGTAATTTACTGCCAAATATAGTTATCCTGATAAACATTTTTTCACAATTTTCAGATCTGAAATCAATCTTTATACTTTCTTTTTTTTTTTTTTTGCAATTTTTTTGATAACTTTAGTATCTTACATATTTATGACTGTGTTAAAATTTGTCTGGATGCATGTTGGGGAGGGTAGTTATGACGGGGTGGTAATGTGATCATGAAATATATAGAATTTATTTGCTTTCAGAATTGTATGCCATAATAGGTTGGGCATTTAGATTCAAATTCAAAGGGCGTTTGATAATATTGTTTTAGCATATGTAGGCATTGCAAATCTTATACTTATCTGAAATCCAAATGATCAAATAATTAGAACAATCTTAGTTATTGAAGCTTGTATTCTGTGCAACTTTTAACTAGTTTAAAAAGTATTTAGATGTCTTCTTTTAGAATATTGGCTTGAGATAATCGGTATTATATGAATCAAGAAAATTTTATAATAAATTATTGCTCAATTATATATTTTACGAGTAACAATTTTTTTTTCAAATAAGGTTTTTAATTTTATTTTTTTAAAAAAAAACTCCTTCATACCTGCAAATTAATTAGTAGTTAGTCTATATGAAAGATTCATTCATCTCAATATACAACTCCATAACAAAACAACAACAGTTAAATCATAATTTATATTAAAGATGTTTCCAACATTTTTTTATTAGTATTATGAAAGGAATTTTTAATACTATCATGTTAATAGTTTGAGCTTTTAATATTAGAAATTATCATTATTCTTCGAGTCACATGATAATGTGATTTTAATTATATGTGTAATAATAGTTTGTTTAAATTGAGGAAATAATTATTACGTAGTTAACAGCCAAATTGATCTCCCTCTCCCCTCTCAGCGAATATCCATCTCCGATCTCTGCTTTTTTTTTATGTCAACTTAAAATTCAGCAGAAACACATTTTAATATCGTTTGTGTGCATATAAAATCTACACTTATAATAGTAAACAATTTTGCAATACTGTATATAAATTCTGTAAACAATATTTATAAGGTAGAATTAGCAATATATTTTATCTGATAAAAAATAATTTTTCAAATGATTCCTTTTGCTGTATAAACAGGGGTACAAAGAACTTCTATTAATTGAGACATAAAAATCGCCAATTTTTTTACTGGAGGAAAATAATTTTCTAAAATTTTTTTTTTTTTTAAATTATGGTACTCTTCTTTTTTATATATATACTGTATAACATTTAAAAGTACTCTTTTTATATATATAGCATTTAAAAATTACTCCTAAATACATTTCATGATGAACTAACATTTTTTAACTGGCCTAGTTCACAATCTCTTACACATATTTTAATCATCTCTTCTGTATTTATCAATATCAAATGCCTTGTGTGGGTTAGTACAATTGGAGAGTGTCATTCTGGAGTATGGCACTTCAAATTTTTTATGAACTCCTGAGCAATAAGACCATTTGTTTATTTAATATCAAAGTATTACAATTTGATTTAGAAGTGTTAAATTTTCTGAATTCACAACTTTGACATCATCCAGATATTATCACTATTTCTAAACCAGATATGAATTTTAAATCCAGTTAAAGATTATTATGTCTGTTTTCAAATTAAAGATTAACACATGGAATAATTAATCCTACTTCATGTCTTTTTCCATGTGTACATCTTTCCTTTTTTTTTTTTTTTAGATATATTTAAAATATCCACTCCACCAATTATTCTTCAAACATATGAATAATACATCTAAAAAGGATAAATAATCTCCAAAATGCATTATGTATATATATATTAGTGATGCAAGCGTTTTATTATTTTATAGTGCAACTTTAAGTAGTAGATCTTGGAATAATTTATATTAGAAATTCCTTTACAGTATTTTTAATTGTTGTAGACTTACAAGTAGGTGAGTTTCTTTAATCAACTTGAAAAAATTTATTAAATTGGGGATTTATATATATAAAAAAATTATAATATACAGTGTTATTTGTTACCATTTCTTCACTGTTTAAGTTTTCTCTGTGTAGTGATATTTTTCATTTCAATTTTGGGCCTATAAAATATCTGTTGTTCTAATCCATGCAATAGTTAATACTTTTATTTATTAATTAATTAAATCAACTTTTTGAATTAACATGCAATGCAAAAATATTTTTCTGCTTTCACTTGGGCCAACTGTATAAAACCATTTTCATGAATTTAAATGAAGTACTGATTTAAAAATTGTTTATACAATCAAAAGCTATTCATTATTAAGATTTCATAATATATTATTCATAATATTGTCAATAAGTAAATTATTCAAATTTATTTTCATGGCCTGCTCTTCTTGTCTTTATATTTATTTCAGAGTTGATGGAGAAGCTCTTGTAAAATATAGATTAATTAATGGTAATAAATAAAACTGTTACCAAATACTATATTGGGATTTTTGCTTTAATTAGCGAACCTGACATATATATAAATAATCAAAATATTCTAGAATAACATTACAAAATTGAATATGCCTACATAAAATTAAAAATAAAATCTTCACTATAGCCAGCTTATGTCATTTTACACCATCTTGAGTAGCTGGCTATAGCGAAGATTTTATTTTTAATTTTATGTAGGCATATTCAATTTTGTAGTGTTATTCTAGAATATTTTGATTATTATATTTATTTCATTTCATATTATATATATATATAGAAATATATAATATTTAAGAGTGAAACTTTGAATGTTTATAATATAATAAACATTTACAAATTAGAGCTTCTAGGTTATTTAATAAACTTAGAAAAAATTTCCTCTCTGGTCAATCTACAAGTTAAATAAGTGAATTTATTTTTGATCTGATTCCAAGTTCCGTGGTTTGTGGATCAGTCATTGATATTTTGAAAAGATGAAATGTTACATTGCAGTGATTTCAATAAAGCCTCAGTCTAACCAGCCCATATCTTCAAATTCAATACTGATGTATATTCTATTAATTTTAATAGCCACATAAATAAGCAGCCATTACTAAATATGTCCCACTAAGAATATATATTTTAAGAACTGTTCTTAATTTATAACCCTTAAGTGTTATGCTTTTTATTTAACAGCTGCTGCATTTGTAAAATTAATATAATATGAATTGTAGTTGATGCTTTTAAGAGACTTAAAAGGTTATTATTTTAATAAAATTTAACCTTTTTCTAAGTAAACTCATATTAGTTTTATTTTGATTAAATTTATTAATATCTCAAGAATACACAAACATCATTATTTATTACTTTCATATCAATAATTCTTTAGAGTATTATGGTAAGAATTTAATTTATAATGCTTTATCTGAGCCATCTGTTTTTGATTATTTTCAAAGCAGTTCTGTCATTACTACCTCTAGTCTGGTTTCCTTCATATTATTGAGTTGTTTTCTTGTTGAGAATAGAAAATAATTTGTTAAAAGATTATAAAAAATATTTAAAAATTTTTTTCTAAAATTCTAAATTTGAATTTAATACTTATCACATAAGTTGTTATAATCTTTTAGAAAATGATTTTGCTGTTATAATTAAGATTAATTGTTATCAGTCTAATTTAAAAAAGGAAAATAATATATAAGTATATAGCAAATGAAAGGTTCATTTAAAAGCAATAGGGCACTCAATGAGATTGTGGTAATTTGTCCGTATTACCTTAAAATTCAATAATCAAGAATCTAAGGACCCAGGTTCGAATCCCATGCTAATACTGTCACTTGGTCAGGCCTGCAACACCTGAAGAAGAGGGGAGAAAACTACCTCAAAAACATGCATATACTAACCTGTTTCCTGTGATATTACTAACAGTTAGTGCATATACTAACCTATTTGCTGTGATATTACCAACAGTTGATACATATACTCACGTGTTTGCTGTGATTTTGGTGCATATACTAACATGTTTGCTGTGATATTCTAGCAGTTGAATGTATTTGGAATATTTAAATAAAATTAAACTTTTCTAATGACATTCGACACACTTATTAAATGATGGAAATAGTCCAATATAAAAATACAGTTATTTAGATATATTTCAAATGTTGTCTGTCCGAAAGTTTGTGGTGAGGGAATTTTACTTGCAATTATCTATCAGACTATTCCAATAATCTAGAAGTAATTGTTAAATATCTTTAGAAAAATTCAAAATTTCTTAAAACTTTTCAAACATTTTCATCTGTTAGTAATAACCCACAGGTTAGTGTATAATATGTTTTGAGAAGGATTAGTCTCCTCTTATTGAGAAGTTAGTGATGATAAATAATATATATATACATTTGAAAATTTCCATTTGTAATTTTTGAATTAATTATTAATAATATAAAGTTTTGCTCATATATTTTGTGAATATAGAAGGGGGAATCCACATGAATTACTATATTACGTAATATTGTGAATAATATATGTATTTTTATAATGTAGTTTTAAATTTTAAAAAATTTGGAATGACATAATAACTTCAGCAGATTTTTGAAAGAATTGTAGTGTTGTGAGCTGTATTGCAGTATGTTTTTTTTATTTGTACAAATTAGTAACATATTTAGATATAAAAATAAGTAGTAGGTAAGATATCTCTTAGATAGTCTACTGCAAATCAAAAATTTGTTGGATTTTCTCTTTCATAAAAAAAGTATAATGTAGAAGGCATCACCAGACTTGCCTATTGTTTCGCATTTTAGGTTTTTAGTGACTTTCCATTCTTATTTTACTGTCTAGGTATAATGAAAAATTTAACAAAAATAGAGTAAAAATTTCATACACGTCATAGTTCTACATAAAACAGATTTTTTTTTTTAAAGGCTGATTTCTTGATGGGTTGAAAATATATGTTGCAGATTTTATATATGAATATTGGTTATGGATATGAAAGAAAAAATAAACATGATGAAGAATAAAGTAGTACTAAATTTAAAATTGTATGTTTAAAACTTTTTAAATATTATTTCTGAACTCAAGTTATTAATCACAATATTGGAAAATCTATTAAAGACCGCATAGCATCATGGATAAGCATATTTTATTTTCACGATCATGATCCATGATTTGAATTTAGATCATTTAAAACTTGGAAACTTTTAAAAAGGCATGGGATTTGTTTTTTCAGATAGCTAATTTAGCTAGACATCAATTATTGGTTAATAAACAAAATCTAGTTATTCTCAGCAACATAATAAAATAAGAAATGTAAACTTAAACTTTCACCACATATATAGGAAGAATGTTGAAGTCTTTGACCTGCAAGAGGCCAATCAGTCTGGTTTAATTGTATACATGTATGTGTATATGCATATGTGTTCAAATAAAAGATGCTTGCTATCACTAGTTTTTATTTAAAGAATTTGATATACTGTACTTTTATTTATTAGTCTGGACATTATTTTATAAACTTAAGAATCACTATTAGAAATTGTTGCAATGCTAATAATGAAAATATGTTATTCAAGATCTTGGATAAATTAAATGATTGTTCTTATTATAAATACATTAACTGATTTTATATAATTATTTTTTTTCTAGTTTAAATAATACAATTATTATTTTTATTGTTTAAATTACTTGTTTTTGTTATAATTATTATTTAATATCATTTAATATAAATATTAACTGCCCCTGTGACTTTGCTTATAATAGTAGAATAACATTAAAAAGTATAAAAAAATAAGATGTAGTTGCTAATTAAAATATATTGACATAATATTTACATGAGATAATATTTCATGAAATATCATCAACAATATCACAAAAAATATCTTTTATATGATTTTTAAAATGGCTATGAAATTTTAACATTGTGGTATTTTGTTCATGCGCTACTTGCAAGAAAGAAATAAAATATGTGGTGCAAATGAAATTTAATTAATTTAAAATATATTTACACAATACAATTTTATATTGGATTATCAAAAATTATAATTCTCATATTTACATAAAATAATAATATATGAGTTAGCAACAGCAGTATATAATTTTTAAAATGGTCCAAAAATTTTAATATCATGGTATTTTATTTATGCTCTGCTTGCAAGTGAGAAATTAAATATGTGGTATGAACAAAATTTAATTAATGTAAAATATATTTATGTAATAAAATTTTATTTCAGATTACCAAAAACTATAATTCTCTCCATTTCTCTAATATATATTTCTATATGCAGGCCACCACATACTTTGTTCCTTAAAAAAAATTTTGAGTTTTGCATTAATATCTGTACTCTTTTAATCAGTGATGTCCTCTTTTTATGTTTTTATGTAATCATTGGAAACTGATTATGATTTTGACCCATTTTATATTGTAAACTATTGATGTTTTAAAAACAATTAAGAACCATAAAGCATAATCCTTTCCTTCCCCATTCCTCCCCAAAAAGAAAATCTTGCAAAGTTCATCAAGATTAGTGCAATATTTGTTGAGTTATTAACAAACTTTCAAATTTACATTTATAATAGTTATTTAAAACATCCATCTAACTTTTTTGAAACATATGAATAAAGATATATGAAAAAAATTAAATGACCTCAAGATGCATTTAATGATAAGCCATCACTCTTCAGTTGGCCCAGGTCACAATCTCCTATATATATATCATCATTTGTTCAGTATTTATCAATATCAAATTATTACAGTTAGAAAGAAAAAAAACAATGAGAATTGCCAATTCCTCTACAAGCTTTATGATAAATGTTTAGCCAGAGCCAGCACTTAAAATATCTCTGTCAGGAACCCCTCCCCAAACCCTTGACCATGGTTTCGTGCTTTGGCACTCCTCAGAGAGGTGTCAGGGTAGGTTCAGACACTAGATCTAAAAATACCAATCCAAACCCAAGCATTTAAGTAAAAGTTATCTATTGAGTGGAAAATGTGAAATTTTCAGACATCTACATGTCTTCAAACCCAGCTATCCAACACAAATAGCTATATGAGGCTGATAGATCTTCAGCCATATTATATTAGTAGTCTTAGCAATATAAAATTGCATAAGACTTATGGCAGAGACTATAAATAGTCAAAATAAGAGTCAGATCATGTGACCATATCTCTTAAGCTTGTAAGTTATAAAAACAATGAGGATTGCCAATTCCTCTACAAGCTTTATGATAAATGCTTAGCCAGAGCCAGCACTTAAAATAACTCTGTCAGGCTAAGCATTTATCATAAAGCTTGTAGAGGAATTGGCAATCCTCATTGTTTTTATAACTTACAAGCTTAAGAGATAGGGTCACATGATCTATGACTCTTATTTTGACTATTACAGTTAGATTTTCTAATATTAAATTTTCTACTTTAACATAAGTGCATTAATGATTAGTATCAATTATTTATTAAACTAGAGATTATCTCTAGCTAGATATAAACTTTAAACTTTATTTAAAAATTAATGTTTTTTTTGTTTTTTTTAATTAAACAAATTGATTTGCCAGTGTGATAACTTTCTGCATTCAAAAGCTTGACACCATCCACTTCAGATAAATATACCTAATAATGATTAGTATTAATCATTTATTAGGCTAGAGATTGTAATATTATATAAACTTTAAACCTCAGTTGAAAAGAAATATGTTTTGATTTTTTTAATTAAACATAAACATATGGGTAATTCAATTTTATCTCTTTTTCCATGTATTATATATATATCCATAGATAAAATTTTAATATGTTTATGCTGTTTAAATTTATCTACTTTTCCCTCCTTGGATTAAGATTGAAATTCTTATCTTTCAATTTATATAATGTAGCATAAAATATTAAAAACTTTTATAAAATTCAAATAGAATAAAATCAAGATAAGATTTATCTCGAACATCATTTTTGATTATATTTTTTTATAAATTTTATTTGCATATTTTATATATTATCATGGCATAGATTTTAACACATTTAAAATTTATGTTTTGACTTGTGTGGTACTATAAGTTTCTGAAGTGTGGAATAGTAAGCAAAGTTAAGCATAATAATGGAAAATATTTGATTTTTCACATTTTAATATATGTAAAAGAGTTGATTAAAGTTTATTAATCAAGATTAAGTATTAAGTGTTATGCAGTGGCAAATTATCATTAGTGACAATTGAGTTTTATTAAACATACATTGGTTTTTGGTCATAGTCTAAGGTTAGTAAATGCACAATGTTTTAAAAGGTATTTTTCCCCCTTCTTCTTCAGGTGTTGCTGATCTGACCAATGACTACAGTACTAGCATAGCAATTGAACCGGAACTCTTAGATTCTTGAATATTGAATTTTAAGGTAATGCTCTAACCAACTGAGCTGTCCAGCCAAAGGCAACAGTCAATAGAAATTTCATATACTTTTCTATGAGCTCCTTCTGATTTCTTCATTTACATGACAATAGTGAACAACCCCATAAGTCAACCTAGCTTGATCCTCACTAATCAACTTTACTCTTAGGAAAAATGGAGAAATCAGGAGAGACATCATACTTTTCTGTAAAACTCTTCCTGATTTCTCCATTTACATGACAATAGCAAACAACTCCATAAATCAACCTAATATGATTATACATAGTGTTTGGAAACCACTAATCAACTTTGCTCTTAGGAAAAATGGAGAAATCAGGAGGGACCTCGTAGATAAATACACAAAATTTCTATTGACTGCTGCCTTTGGCAGGATGGCTCAGTTGGTTAGAGTGTTACTTTAAAATTCAATTTTCATGAATCTAAAGGTTCAGGTTTCATTCCCATGCTAGAAGAGGGGAGGATAATGCCTCTCAAAATGTATATTTACTAACCTGTGTGCTATTACCAACATTGAATGTATTTGGAATATTTAAATAAAGTTAAATCTTTCTAAAGACATTCAATATTTATATTAGATGATAGAAATAGTCCAATATATAAATACAGCATTATATCATTGTGTCAGTTGAGTTGATTAATATCTTTATTGATTTTGTAATATTAAATTGGATATCTTTGTTCAAATAATATTTTTATATCAAAATATATATGCTAATAATATATTTATATTTGGTGGTTTACTTTAACTTTATTAATTAAGATTTATATATGTTTCTGGTAAATTTTACTTTTCATTCCAGTTTAGATATTATAAGAAATGAAGTCAGGGAAATATGTGACCCTAATTTGTTGCATCTTATGGATAAGGATTAGCCATTATATTTGTATATTGTCTTTTCCATGCATGATAAATTTCTTGATTTGTCACTCTTTGTTGTGATTGGCTGACTGATGCAGTGGAGGAATGGTGGACTCAGGAACTGAAGCTGCCTAAATTGAAGTTCATTTGTTTCTTTTAGTGCTCAAATATTCCATGAGCAGATTTTTTTACTGTCATAGTAGTTGAATTCTTCATATTTAATTATAATCCCATTTTTTTCACTTTATTCTTTAACTTTTTTAACAATGAATTTTTTATCAATCTTGAATTTAAGTATATCTTGTGTTATTTATGGCTTCTCCATTAATCTTACAATATTAATAGTTGTATTTATATAGGTTTCCATAGTTTTATATCCGAAATGATTAATTTTACAAAATTTTTAATTTATACCAATTTTTTTATAAAATATTTCAGCAGCAAATATAATTAATTGTTTAATTTATTCTCCCAGACATATTTACTCAGTTCTGAATATAGTATGTTCTTATTTTATGCTTGTTTAAAATAAATTTATTTTAACATAACTTTGTCAGCATAATCTGTGCAAACACTGAATTGCATTAAACTTTGCACAAACACATTTAAAAAAAGGAATGATGGGAATCTTTAAGCCTTTTAGAAATTAATTACCATGATTATTTTATATTGTTTAATAAATAAATATATTAATAATAAAAGATTTTATTTTATAATAAATTATTTATTTATTCAAGATTTTATCAATTATAAATGAACTATGATAATATTCCTTTATCTTACTTCTTTATGTGCAACTTGTGAGTTATAAGGAGAAAAGAAAAATATATATAAAATAAGGATAATCGCATGCTTTGTCATATATAAATTAAAGATTAATGAAATCATTTGAAATGCTTAGTTATTTTTCAACACAATTTTCTAACTAAAAATAATATTTGTGATCAGCCAATTTGTCATATCAATTAATAAATAAAGATTTTATTATAATTAATACAATTTCTCACAGTTTATTTATATTTAAGTTATTTATTTTTAATAAAGTTCTTGATTGCTTATTAAACATAGATATTTTAATTTACTTACTATTTTATATAAGTCTTTTGTGATAACTAAAAGAATTTTTTTTTTTTTTTTATATTGGTAATGTAGATGAGAGTTGATGAATACTTAATCAAATATAAAAATCAATTAACATTTAACATGTTTAATATATTCATTAGTAGTAAATAATTTAATTAAAGTACAAAAGACATGTTATCATACTATTTGTGAGAAAAGTTATATGTGCAAGACATAGACTTGCCATTAATTAGATGGTGAGAAATTTTTGAGATTTTCTGTTTTGTTTTACATTCTAGCTAAAAATAACTACAATCTATTGTGACAGAATGGGTTCGAACCCAGTCACAAATAAAATTATTTAATCGGTGAACATATGTAGACGTAGATATATATAATATTTAATTTTGTTTATTATGTGGTGGTGGCTAGAAATACATAAATGCAGGGGGCGGGACTGTCATTTTTAAATGATATATATGTGCGTGTAACAAATGCGTGTATGAATGAATTAAGTAGTGAAAAGAGAGAAACGAGATTTTGTTTCACGCTTTAAAAACTAGAGGTTTCCGGCAGAATGAGATTCTATTTTCTGTTATATTACAATAGAAGCTACGACACGAGTTTTCACACGTCTAACAGATCAGGTTAGTCCACATTGAAAATCGGAAGTGAGATAAAAAAGAAGCTTCTAGAACAAATGGAGGGAGCTATAAAAGCGAGCCACCCAGAATGCATGGGATCTTTTTCCGGCAGAGCTACAACAGTCAACACCTAAACGGTTTTAGTATTTAACTTATATAATGGCGATTTCAAAAGAAATGTCGGGGTAAGAGAAGCCGCATCGGATTCAAACCCTTGATCCCAATCTGCTGTAGCTACCTCAACTAATAAAACCATGATGCCTCAAAACAACACATAATTCCAGTGTGGAATCAAATGAACCTTGTCGGCCAACGGACATGAAGATCTCGAATCGTTACCTTGAATAATAGATAGATAAATCTGCTTTTACTACTTCCCGGGAAGAGTCAGGTAAAGAACTTTAATTAATGATTTTATTTTTCTTTGTGAAAAGGAAATTTTTGTGTTTTTTACTTACTATAATAAGTGGAGGTGACGTATGAACTAATTAATAAAGTTTCCTTAAAGCCTCATTCCATTGTGGACATAATAAAGTAATCAGTGTCGGAAGTCATGTGCTACAAACTTTTTCGTAGTATCGACTTTCACTACTTGAGTTGCGTATGAGAGATTTATTATGGAAAGAATGACATATGTGTGCGATTTAAAATGACAGAGTAATAAATACATTTTTTTTATAATATTAAATAAATATACAAAGAAATAGAGTGGAATTAGTTATTTATTTATAGATCCATTTATCTAGTTGTTATTATTTTTTTTTATGTTTAAAGAAAAAAAAGAAATCTTAACCCCTTTCTTAGCTACTCCCGACGGTGACACCACCCGACCATGAGACTGAGCTAGCTGATGGCCAAAACCTCTCTCACATTACGTAAATAGTATTCTTGTTGGTAATATATATGCACTTCGCGTAATTCTTATATTCGTATACGATTGGCGCTTGGTGTCCTTAGGATGACCATAAATATGCATTGGGGATATATTGCAGTTGCGAGAATAAATCCATAAGTTTGGAATAATAATATTTTGGGTCAAAACCACTTAATTAAATAAAAATACATAGGCACGTATATTGATACGTCATATATACATATTCGGTAGAGTACGCCTGTCTAGTGAGAGGTAATGGGTTTTGTTATATTATATTATGATTTTTTATTAGTAATGTATTATTTATTGCTATTTAATTACAAGTTTTCACACTGACGTTTGATACTTTATATATGTTTTTAATGTGCTTGCATATTTACGATACAATTTAACTTAAAAGTTATACACATTAAGAGACTAAAAAAAAAAAAAAATTAACACCAAAAGTAGAACTTTGTACTTATGAAAAAGTCAATATAGCTATAAATTGAGAAAGATCATTCATATATATATATATATATTAATACTCAACCCTCGGTGAGTGAGTATATGTAAGACCAATTCTTTTTGATATGATACAATTCTGTTTACTGGAACACCTTTTTAGTTTATGTATATATGAAATTTATAATTTTTTATTGATTCCTAATAGTCATATGAATAATATTTCTCCAGTGTGTTCTATAATCTTTTGGTTTTTCATGTTTCTCAACAACTCATTCATTTTTCCAATGATGAGGTTATGTTTCTTATTTGTTCATTCATTTCTGCTTATCAGCCACAAATTTAATGCTTTTCCAGTTTTTACTAAATATTTATTATGCATTATGAATATAACTTAAACATTTTAAAAGCACAAGTAACACAAGCTCTTTTTTTTATACAGTATTTTTATCAGTTGATATTTTTCATACTGAACATCCAACCAACTTTAGCATATGCTTTTCTTTCTTTCATTACTAAATCAATTATTTTCATTTTAGGAGATACAAAGATAACACTGTGATTTTTTTTATCTTTGAAGAGTTGCCATTATCATTAACTTTGCATTTTGGCACCATTTTAAACAAAATATTATTTAATAATTTACAGTAGTTATATTATGAATACAAATAATACTTTTTCTCTATTGACAATTATATAATGATTGATTGCATGATCCATGGGAATGATTGACCAAGAAATGATTTAAAATATCATGCACATAGATGGACACATGAAATTTATGAATTGAAATTTAACAATTTATAATTTATTTATTTTTCAAACTGTGGTTATCGACATTGTGGATGATAATCCATGAATGAGGAGTGGAACTATACTTTACTCTGTGAATCACTTTTGTTCATTCTAATGTAATGAAATCATTTTTTAAAAAATATGAATTTATAAATCAATAGAATAATAATAATAAAAATTCCAGCCATTGTAGTTAGCTTGACTTGACTATGATCCAGGTTTAAATTTGAAATACAATAGAGCTTGGAGATTTTGTAAAGTTAGCTGAAAAAATTTAGACTTATTCTCTAGATGTTCCAAATATCCATCTAATATTATTAATAAAAAAGTGTAAATATTTTTTTTCTGGAGAATATCATTTTCAAGATAATGATAGTTTGTCAGATGACTATCGTTATGGTCACAGAATCATGATTTACATATTCCCCCCTCCACCCAATAATAATATGTAAAATTGCTTTTAAAACAACTACATTTCTCTCAAAAGTGGTCTTGCTTGGATAATGAATTATACGGATAAAATACTATTAATCCCAAATTTCTAATCCAGAGTGTTTCAAAAGTGAATATTTTACCTCTTCATTGTTAATCCAAATTTTGCTAAGATTTAAAAGAAAGAAAGAATGAAAGAAGTGGCAATTAGGCTTATTAATTTATTGATATTTACTGATTTTGTAAAAATAAATAAATACGTAAACGTGTGAGTATTGTCATTTATTTATTGTAAAACATTATAGATGCCTGCATGGTTTGGTGCTGTGGCAGAATTTGGTAATTAAGATTTGTGGATGACACCCAATTCTGTTACTTGCAATAAAATCTTTTTTTTTTTTTAATATTAATGATCACCTTTGGAATTTTTTATTTGGATAAAAAGAACTTTTTGAATAATCAATATTTGAATAATTGTGTAGTATCTATATAGTTATTCTATTTATAATTATTAATAGTAATTCTTTCAATCACCAAATAGTTAATAAAATAATGCATTGTTATTCTATTTATAACTATTGATAATGATTCTTTAAATCACCAAAGTTAAATAACTAAGTATTTTGGAGTATAGTGTTAATAAAATATTATGATATAATAAACATCTCCATACTTCCCCATTCTTTTTAAATACGTATAAATAAAGATATAATAAAAAAACAAATGACCCCCAAGATGCATTTTGTGCTGAACCAGCACTCATCACTTGGCCCAGGTCACAATCTCTCATATACATCTTTATTATATGCAAAGTATTTATCTAGAGTAAATTGTTACACTATCATTTACCATTGTCAAACTTCCTCCACTCACAACTCTGACGCCATGAGTTAATAAAGTAATGCATTTGTTAATAAGATTTGGCAAAGAGAATATTTTTTTATTTGAAATAGTTATGGCACTTATGGAATTATTATTTCATTCTTTCTGGTTATTTCATAAAATTCATATTATAGTTATATCTTAAATAATTCAATAAGTGTTAGATAAGAATACTGATAAACTATCATTAATAATAAGCAGAACTATCTCAATACATTGAGGGATTCTGGGTGAAATATAACTTAGTTTGAAAATAAAAAATAATGTTAACTATATTTATGTAGTATTTACAGTCAAAATGTATATATTAATAACAAGTCAATAGAACTTAGAGGGGTTTTTTGTATATGTCTATATAGTAGATTGTCTTATACTGTATAATACCAGGGGTTTTTGCCCTCTATACCCTTGGAAAGAGAGAATATGTAGTAGTGATCATAATTTCTTTATAATAGAAATGTTTAGTAATGTGATGGAAAATAATAATAAAAGTAGAAAGGATAGTGAAAGATGTGGATGGAGAGTGATTGATAAGAATAAGTTAGAAGAATATAAAATAAAAGTAGAAGAAATTATGGAAGTGTTTGTTAGAGACAAATATAAGGACTGGTGTGGTAAAGAAGAAAAATTGGCAAATAGAGTTTTAGGTGAGAATATTCAGAAGAATAAAAGTAATAGAAAAGTAAGAATTAGTAAAAGTATAAAAGAGAGGAAGAAAGCATACAGAGAATGTAAATGTGCTATTAAAAACAAAGAAAGTGAAAAAGATGTTAATATTAAATGGGAAAACTATTTAAATAAAAAAAAGTTGGCTAAAATAGATAATTATAGAGAATGAAATTAAATAGTAAATATTGGAGGTTACTAATAAAAGTAGAAAAGATGGGAGTAAAAAAATTGGAAATATATTAAAAGAAACAGTGTAGGGGAGAAATAGTATTACTAAATGCTGATGAGAAAGAGTGTAGAAGAATTAGAGACAATCTTAAATAAATATGTAATGGATATAGAAAAGATGTTAGATGTGAAGGACAGAGTGATATCAAGCATAAAAGCACATGGTAATAGAAATATTAATTTTATAGAAAAGGAATTGAATGAGGCAGGGAAGAAGTTGAAAAATGGAAAGGCAAGAGATTTAGATGGATGGGCAGCAGAGATAGTGATGAATTTGGGAAGTAGGGCAAAATTAAATCTATTATTATGTTTTAATAACATGATACAGAAGACAGAATTCCCAGATAGCTGGAATAATACAAGTGTGAAGCTATTATTTAAAGGAAAGAAAAACTATTATAGTTTGGTAGCAATAACGTCAGTGTTATATAAAATTTTTTGCATATATGGTCGCTGGAAGGATGACAAAATGGATGGAAGAAAATAATATAGTGAGAGAAATGCAAGGAGGTTTTAGAACAGATAAGCATGTAAGAGAGTTTTTTTGTGCTCACACAACTTATAGATATGAGTAGGAATACAGGCAGACAGTTATATATGATCTTTATAGATAGACTGAAGGCATATGATAAAGTAAATAGGAATAAATTATGGGTACAGTTAGTAAATTTGGGAATGAATGGAACTTTAGTGATTCTTATTAAGAGATTGTATAAAAATAATTATAATATTTATCAATTAGGAAATATAGAATGATTTAGAGAGTTAAAAATGGAATGGGACTAAAGCAAGGATGCCCTATGTCACCTATTTTGTTTTTGTTAGATTTGAGAGAAATGAAAAGGCAATAGAAAGACTAGGAAGAGTGATAGAGATGCCATTAATAAATGGCAAAGGAATGTATACATTAGCAGGTTTTTTATTTGCTGATATTTTATTGAGCACAGAAAGTAGGGAAGAATGGAAGTTGTGCTGAAGATTTGTGCAAGGGTGGGTACAAAGATGGGAATCAAATTTAGTGGGAAAAAATAAATAATGATGATAAGTGCTGGGGAAAGCGAAGAAAAAGAATTTTTTGTGGGAGATATACTAAAATTAAATGTGGTGAATAGATATAATTATTTGGGAATCATCTTAAGTAATCATACGAATTGCTTGGATGAATAGGAGAAAAAATTGATAAATGAAGCAAAGAAAAGAAAGGGATTTATAAAGAAATTAACAATGTTTTCATATATTAATGTAGCAAGAATTATATAGAAGGGAGAGGCAGTAGCAGGATTAACTTATGGTAGTGATACATTGTGTATTAGTAAAGAGGTGTTAGATTACTTAGAAAAAGTACAAAGAGAAGTATGAAGATACTCATTAGATGCAGATGTGTAGATGGCAAAAGTGTCAATTCAAAGAGAAATATGGTTAAATTTTTATATGAGAGATGCAAAGTGAAAATGTTCAGTAGATTGCAAGTTATGGATAGTAAGAGAATAGCCAAAGTAGTATTTAATTGGCTTATGAGTAAAGGACAGACAATAAAATGGTGAGAAAGGTATGTTATGCAGAAGATTTGGATAAAGACTTTATGTCAATTTGCTTTTACAAAAGGTGGGATGATTAAGTTAGGAGGAGAATGGAATAGAATAATAAATGTCAAAAAATGATATAAGCTAATTAGATAACAGGTATTTATAATCCATATCCTGTCCTTAGAGAAAACTTCTATATAATTCAATAATTAAAACACTTAGAAAACAGAAGAAAACTTCTACTTTTCCATTATTGGACTGTTCATAATTGTCTACTCAATCCATTTCTTTTTATTTGCCTTTTTTAACACTTAAAGTTTTGATGTGCACAGCATTATTATTAAGTTGAATTAATATTCCACTTTGAATAATAGGATGAAGAAATTGAATTAGCTTGCTATTAATGAATGAAAAATACTTTTTGTCTGTTTAGAAAATTGTATTATTAAATTGAATTATTTTTCAACTTTGAATGATATAATAAAGCAGTAGGATTATTTTACTTTAAATGTATGACTTTCCATTCCCTTTTATTTTATATCATTAAATTGTATTTAGTTCTGAATGGCATGATATGTTTAACTGTAACTTTTGCTTATGCAAGATATTTTTTGTGGAAATATGAATTTATGTAAGATTTAAGACTGTCAAGAACTGTCTGTTGCATATATTAAGGTTGATAGATATTTTTAATTTTTCAGTAACATATGAGTGATTTAAAGATAATAGAAATAACAAGTATATTGTGAATTATTTTTAATTCATTATTTAATTCACTTAGTCTGGCAGAAAATATAGAGGTCAGATTAGTGGTATTCTACTAGTATTAATGTTTTAATTGATGAAACCTGTTAATAAATATTGGAAATCTCTGAATATTTTTGTTTTAGTAACTAGTATATAAAAAATAAAATCATGACTTTATTGAAATTGTTAAAAACTAAGTTTAGCTACTAATATTTTTAAAATATAAAAAGAATGGTTAGTAAGAAAATTTGAAAACTTTGAACTGTAAATAATAAATGAAGTTAAAAAATAATAAATTTATTATAAATATTTTTTTTATTCAGCTTCATATAATAAATATTTGAAATACAGGCACTCTTCACATACCTGGAGCTTAATTGTAAATATAGGGGATTTGAACTCAGACTTTCAAGCACTCTTTAACTATCCATACCCTCTCATATTACCGATACCCATGATCACATATATGTAGAAAAGGTAAATAATCACCAATATATTATCTCATACTACTGATACCCATGACCACATACATGTAGAAAAGGTACATAATCACCAATATTCGTATTTTGTGCTAACCAGCACTCATCAGTTGGTCCAGATTATCATCACTCTCACACATGTATAATTATTGATCAGTTTATATTAAGATAGCAAATCCTCATACTTTAATGGACAGGCTTCAATCCATTCCAACCTCCAACTCTTCAGCCATCCATATCATTGTAAATCCGATGATGGAAAGTCCAAATCCCATGCTGATGCCAATATTATTGCCATGCCCATGTTGACTTCAAGTCACTCTGACCCTCATGCATAGGACCTTATCCATTTAAATACATAGAAGAGGGATAGACAGGATGCAGTTCATAAAGCAATTTATTGCTACAGATTTTTTTTTTTTTTATCAATGTGAGGAATTGGTTTATTAAATATGTTTCTAATAATATCTATTTAGTTTTTAATGACAACATAAATACTGAAACAAATTGCTATTAGTATTTCATTTACAATATAATAAGTAATAAATAAAATTAAAAACAAACAAACATTCAATTACAGTTATTAAAAAAGATCTTTCTAATGCATTTTGGGATACAAAACCTTGAACTTTTTTTTTAGCAATGTTTATTTGTATACACATAATAAGTTGCAAAGAAAAGAGATAATTTATTGAAAGAATTACATGACAAGTACAAAATAAAGATTAGATAATGATAAAAAGCATAATAAAAAAAAAGGGTGTGAGAGAAAAAATATTTGAACAATTGAGACAGAACTTTGATAATTGATACCTATCCATCATTTAATCATAAACATTATATAATTAAATTATTTATAAAGAGTTTCAGGTTTTGAATAGATGAGATGGTCAAGTGAAGACAAATGTTTGCTGGATTTGCACAAAGTTCTCCAATCTGATATTATTTTTGCCAAATTATCCAAGCAAATAAATTATTATAAATTGCACCATGATCTATATAAAAAATATAAATTAGGGTACTTAATATTGTGCCCTCTACCTATATTTATCTTTCTCCAGTGTGTGTGTGTGTAAGGGGGGGACGATATCAGAACGCCATATTAAAAAGGCAAATTTTTAGCAATACAAAAAATATAAATTTGTATACGAAAATAATAAACACATTACAATACTAAATAAAAACAGATTAGTTGTACTTTTTTATCTTTCAAAAACCAAATTTATTGTACATTTAGACCATAGAAATACAGACCAAAAAGTAAAAAAAAAAAACATGGGCAGCTGCTCTAATGTAAGTACCTAAATTAGTAATAACATTTATAGCCACAGTTAGAAATTAACTCTACATTTCAATGTTTCAAGATGCTGATGTTGCTAAGAGACAGAAATTAATACATTTACTTTTCACAATTCATTTTTTAAATCTGTCCACAATATTTTAAAAAGCATTTATTTGAAATCACTGTAAGATTAAATTATTTTTCTGTCTTGTAATTGGTTATTGGAGATCCTTGCTTTCTTTTTTTTCTCTTATTACATTTTTAAACATTATTTCAGTTAAATTACTTTAATAGAAAAAAAAAATCTTACATTTAAAATTTTGATGAAGTTTTTATGTTCTCTGGTTATTGCAGCAAAGAGAAAAAGAAAAAAAAAAATTGAAATAATATATCAAAATGTCTTTGAAAGTTACAGATATGGAACAGCTTTGAAAAAGAAATACTTTGTGTTACAATGAAGTTGAATAACTTTTTTTATATTCAGTATTTATATTACTCATTAAAATTTTACTTTTGCATAAAATGGAATATAGAATAAAAACTGTATCAATGTTGACAATCAAGTTTAACTATACATCAAATCCTTTTCTCTCTCACACACATGTGAGGTTATGATATTTTCTATCAAATATCACAGTTTTAATTAATTATTTATCTAAAAATCAGTAATATATATATATTTAGAAATTACAAATATTAGTTACAAGTAGCAATTTCTACCATATTTTTATTAAATCCTAGTGATATTTATTTTTTTAAAACATTAACGATCCACCGATATAGCATTTAACTTTCAAGCAATAAAAAAAAAACTCTGCTTTAGTATATTAAATAGAAATGGGATATAGTCTAAATTTAAAATAATTTGATCAGAAATCTTGTAATTTTTTCTTCTATATAACACTTCAACAAAATGGATTATCAGTTTTCTGCTTAGTTATGTTTGCAAAAAATCTAAAAAAAAAAAAACTTACATGCTATGAATACATGTGGTAACACATGGTAATTGTAGTGAAAAATATTTATTTTTATAATGAAAGAAAAAAATGTATATTAATGCAAAAGAGTTTACAATAAACAATGGATGAGGATAATATCAATTTTTGTATTATATTTTTAAAAAGAATTCTATAATTATTGTTAAAACTACTTTTAATTATGTATTTATTTTATTTTTATTAAAATATATATGATGAGGTACCCAAAAATAACCAGAATTGCTCTCTTATAGCCATCTCGGTCGTAGTATATATTTCTTTTAGATACCTTTTTTTGTGATCCTTAATGCATCAATCTGCCAATTAACATAATTGAATGAAATTGTGGTCACATGTAGCACTTTTTTTTTTTTTGTAAAATGCATATCATGTATTTATCAAATTTTTGTAATAGCTGAAACATTGATGCATTGTGGAATCTGTTTTCTTTTAGGGAAAATGGCATGAAAAACAGTTTTAATACATGAAACAGCTTATAAGCAAGTGTTGCTCTTGAAAAGCACAAATTTATGAGTGGTAAGTGTTAAATTCATCATGTTCCAAAAAAGCATAGTGAGTGAAGTCAAAATAATAATGATTTTTTTTTTGGGATGTAAATGGCATTGATCACTCAGAATTATTTCATAATGATTAAGCATTTAAAACCTACAGTTTCTAAAACTTTTACTTGATGCAGTAAAATGTAAAAGTCTCTTTTTGTGGCAAAGTAAGGAGTGCATGTTTCATCACAACTGTATGCTAGTGTAGCAAAGCTTGAGTGTGAAACAATTTTTAATTAAATTTAGTATGATCCAGTATTTGTCTGAAGGTTTGTAATGATGGTATATTATAAGATGTGATATGTTGGACTATTTCCATCATTTATGAGTGAATGTTGAATGTATAGAAAATTTTAAACTCTCCAAATACCAACAATTTGTTAGTAATAACACACAAATAGACAATACAGGTTAGTAATTACACAATATCACCTGAAGAAGAGTGGAGAATAATACTACTCAAAACATTCTGTAATTACTAACCTGTATTGTCTATTTATGTGTTATTACTAATAAGTTGTTTGTATTTGGAAAGTTTAAATAAAGTTTAAAATTTTCTATACATTCAACATTCATTCATAGATAATGGAACATTCATTCATAGATAATGGAAATAGTCCAACATATCACATCTTTTAGTATGACCCAGTTTATCCATCAACCACATTTGCTCACTCTCGGTCTGCGCTCTCACTCTGTGTGACTTTAGAAGTGGTGAAGAAAAAATCATGGAGGTGTTTCACATGTAGACTTGTTCATTGCATTAAATAGACTGTATTTTGAAAGATATTCAATTTGCAACACTTAAAAATAAATATACAATTTTTTATTATAACATTTCGGTTATTTTGGGTCCCCCCACACATATCTATATATATGTATATAAATCAGTCATATTCAAGTACCCTATTTTGATTTTTTTTTTTTTTTTATCAAAGTCATTATTAAAATAAATATTTGAATATAAAATATATCAAAAGTAAAATTTATTTTGTTAGGGGTAAAAAGAACCTTTAATTGAAATTTTTCTATCTAGGTCATGGATTCTGTTAATCATTTGAATAATTCTCTGTTATCATAAAAAGTACTATTATTAATAATGACTAGTAGTTACTTTTATACTTCATTCATTTCATAATTAGATATAAATTAATTTCAAAACATTAAAAATATTATAATTTTAAAACTAACATTAAAATATGCAATTTATGAATAAATTTAAAATTAAGAAGTGTAAAATATTTAAATTTCTTATTTTTTTATTTTTATTAAATTATTATGAAAATTGCATCTTCAACAGATGCATAAAAAATTTAATATGCGTTACTAGGAATAAATTGGTTAATACATCAAATGAAAACATTTTAGTGAGAAATTTTGAATAGCAATTAAATAATAATTAATTAGAATTTAATTAAATGGACAATCTCATAAATTTTGGAAGTACTTGTGAGTTTTCCCGTAAACCAAGATGGCAACCCATATTTTTGATAAATATATAGTTTCGAGGGACTACAATCTTTTGAAGATGTGTTAATTGTTAAATGGGGGCCAAAAAGTATATTAATAAATCGATTGTTAAATTTAAAAAAAAGGAATGAATTTTGTTAAAAATCTTTATTTCATTTTTTTTTAAAACTTGTATTACAACATGAAAGTGACAAGACACTCGTAAAATTGTCGTACTTTAGTTTTCAATTCAGCATGTTTCTTTTTGTCAGCAGTTTTTTTGATAAATTGTCATCATGATCAAAATTTGGGACCTTCCTGTTACAGAATATGATGTAAAGGAGTACTTCCAAAGATATGGGATCTTGCCCTCCAGAAAGTATGCGTTAGTAGTCACAATATGAAACTTTACACACAAATACCCCTGCAATAGTGATGAAACCTGAAATCTTGTTTAAGCAGAGTATTCCCATATAAAGGAATGTGGTTTAAGGGCTCTAAAATTTCATTTCTAACTGTGCTCAGATTTTCATGCTGCCGACATGAATAAAGTGCAAATATTGTATTTATTTATATATTTTTATTCATTTTTCTGTTAATAAGTTAATACATGCACATAAAAACAGTAAAGTGTAAATACAGTATTGTAATTAATTTTTTCACAATGATTTCTTTTTAAAAAATAACAGTAATAAATAAAAAATTAAAATGGAAATATTAAATAAATTTTCTTGGCAGCCATTTTTTTTTTTTGTAAACATTTTTGGTAGGTTTCCAAAACTGTAAATTTATCAATAATAAGGGCTGCCTTTTTGGTTTACTTGAAATACCTTTTTTTGTATTCAGAAAATTACGATTTAATATTAAAAATAGAAAATTTTAATTTTACTAATATTTTTTGTAATTCAAAAATAAATACATTTGATATGTGTACTAAAAAAAGCATATTTATCCTTCTAACTTTCCTTATAGTAATATTTTTTGGCAGAAACAATATAATATATATGAACAAAAGAATATTAATACAAGCACATTCCAATATTGTAAGAAATTACATATTAGTGAAGATGGCTTATTTCATGTTATTTTTGTTATTTATTTTCAGCACATATATAATAAATTTGCAATTTACAAACATGTTGTAGAATAATTTTAAAGAAATGATAATTAAAGAATTTAATAACAATATGAATACCATAACAACCAATCATTATTTATCACATATTGTAGGTGTTCTTGATTTTGTACATTATATTCATAATTTTGAAATTTACTAGCCAGAATAGAAGTTATTGATTTACATATTTGTCTCTTTTTTTTTTGTATGTGAGGTCTGTTTCATTGAAAAATTTTGTTTTTAACTATTTACTGCATTTCTGTGGTATAACTATTTTCATGTTATTGTGTTTATTATTGTACACATTTGATAATAAGCAAATCTTTTTTTTTTCTTTTTCTGTTTGATTCCAATTTCAGAAAATGGTCACTATCATTTGACTTGGACTTCAGAAATATATTGTCTTATGTATTTATGAAGAAAGATTTTTCAGGTCTAGATATAGAGTTTATGTCTTAATGATTATTTCTTCAAAATTCCTTACTAGATACTTTTATTGTTATCATATCTCACATATGGAGGGATTAATGAATGTCTGAATTGCTTGTAATGTTTTTTGGTAGCCACTGTAGATATCTATTAAAATATTTAGTCCATTCATATTCTAGTTTTCTTAGCCAAACTTTTTATTATCAAATATATCTTATTGTCCAACATTAATTCAAAATGTTGTGTTATGCAGATGAAATTTTTTTACATTTTTTTTTTTTTTGTTTTGTCTTTTTATTGTTTATGAATAGAGTGAGGGAAATTTTTGTACTTTTTTATTTAAACACTTGGTTTACAATATACAAATAATTTTCCAAATTTATACTGGGTATTTTATTATGATAAAGTATCAATGCATGATTTTTTTTTGCTTGCATTTTAAAAAGCACTATAAACTAATTAATTCTTTTACTTGATAAATTATACCCATTAAGATTATTCTACTGTGTCAGTCAATGATAGAATTTAAAATAGATATCAAATAAAATTGTAGATAAGTACATATATATGGAAATATTTAATGTGTGCATTCTTTTTTCAAATGCAATCAGCCTGACAGTTTTACTTTAAGCATTGGCCTGGGGCATTTGACTTTTGTTAGGTATTGTTCTAGGTAAAATGCTTTCTAATTAAATAATTATAAATGGATAACTCTACATATTAAATATTTCCACCTAAAACACTCATTAAAAATATTATATTATAGTACATATATATATCATTTATAAATATCAACTATTTGCAAATATCTGTTTTAAGTAAAAGACTGGTGTATCCTGCAACAAAGTAACTTACCTTTTATCTGTATTTGATAGCATTAATCTATTTAACAGTATTTTTGAGCCATTCCTTTATCAGACAACACTGTTGTTCATTGCCTACATTGCAAAAAAAAAAAAAATGTTTAGCACTAAAAATTAATTTTGGAATTTTATTTCTCATTACTATCTGGTAGCCAGTAATTATTTTTGTTTTTAGTAATGGTTCAATAAGTGGATTGCTTGCTATTGTTAAAAAAAATGGGTTTGATAATAAATCATGTTAAATATCTTTTTTTGTAAAAAAAAAAAAAAATTTAATTGAAAATTGTGAAAAAATAAAATTAAAATATAAATTTGAAATTATGTTAAAAAAAAAAATCAAGGATTCATAAACCTGAATTGACATTTATCAGACGATATAATTTTATCATAGATTTCTATTTATTTGTAGTAATAAATTAAAAAAAAAAATCTCCAAAGTTTTAAAAATTACTGCTTTTGTTTGTATATTTTAAAATTGTTATGTATTTTTTAAAATTCAAACTTCATTTACAAATGCTTTAACTTTGAATAATAACATATATGTTAGTATATAAACTATGTTTTAATAGATAATTTTTCTCTTTTCTTCAGATGTTTCTGAGTTGAATAAGTGACAGTCTAGAATGGGGATTGAATCATTGATCTTTAGATTCATGAATACTGAATTTAATGTGACACTAATTATATTACATCAAGTTGATTGGAGCATCTAAAGCTAATATTAATATAACTTATGAATGATTTACATCTCATATTTACATAAAGTTATGTAAAATATAGCATATCATAATCTATAAACTATTAAGATTCTTTTTTTTAATATACAATATTCATAAAGGCATGTCAAAAATTGAAAAATCTTTTTTCAAAGTCCATATATGTTAAGATTTTTTGATCCTTAGAAGGCAGATAGACTAACTACGCAATAGGAGAAACATCATATGATAATACTTGTTCTTGTTCATTGTCTAGTTATTTTCCATTGTTGGTCACTTTCGTTCTATAATTATAACATCTCAATTTTGTCATTGGGATATAAAATATAAGCGTAGTTGTTCTTATCTGTTTGTATTTATATATGTTCATGTAATTATTTTTCAAAAAAAATTTTTTTTACATTTAGTATACTGTATTAGCATTTATAAACCATTTTTAAAATATTAACCAATCATAACAAAGGAATTAATGACATAAAAAAAAAAGATTTTGACTTTTCTTTTTCTTTTTAGTGACGTGAATTTTTATATCTTAACAACATTCAATCTTAAAAGAAGTGCTAAAAAAAAAAAAAGCTTTTTTAGAGAGTGGAGAAAAGTCTGTTACACTGCGGGAGGGAAGATAGCTTTAAACCATATGGAGAATGGAATGACTTTGACATTGATTCAGATCCTCGGCAACGTTATTAGGTGGGAAGCAATTACAGGAAATAGAATATCAGTGGAAATGAATTTGACTTCAAACTAATAGTGATGACTTGGAATGATTGAGGGGTGGTGGGGTATAGAAATAACTGCGAGGAATAAAACAGAAGTCAACAAAAACATTAAAAAATGAATATGTTAAGATTATAAAATGTGTGTGCATGAATTATTCACAATATTTCACAACCAAAACATATATTATTATTTCTGGTTTATTTGAAGAAATCAATACAACTAACTATTTAAAAATTTTAACGACCTGATTAAAATGCATTTGATTTTTTTATCAGATTTTTTAAAATAAAAATTATTTGGATTAAAAAAAAAGTTTTATGTTTTCGTAAAACATGTATGCAAATGGAAATTTCCAAAAAACTTTTTTCTTTCTATTATCCAGTTATCATTACAAATTTAATTAAATACAGCTGTATTTTATTTTCCCCCAAGTACTGACTTTTTTTTATGCTTATATATTCTTTAATATTTACGTAATATTTGCCATAACAGAATTGTCATTAATGAATATAAAATCTTTTGAAGTTCATAGATCTATAAATATATTTTATAATAAATTAATTAATATTCTACTTTGCGTGGTTTGGTAGACTGAAGGTCAAGTTCCATGAATCATTGACCATGTATGTTATTTCCAATGCTCCCCAAACAATAAATCATTTCATTATTATTATTTTTTATAAAAAGATTATACTTATAGTTTTTTTGTTCATTTTAAATAAAAACTTTATAAAAATTATTAATCATATTTCATTAGCGGCCACTTAAGCTCCACAGAGTGAATGCCTTGCATTAGTGTAAAAAGAAAATAGCTATGTATAGATAAGCACGTGCAATTGTATCTAATAAATTTTAATTTATTTTTAATAATAAAAAAAAAGGTATACATATAACAAATTCACATTAATTGTTAACATAATGGTTTAAATAAAAATTAGATTACAAACAGTTAAATAAATTAGGTTAAACTATGAAAATAATTAAACAAAAATTATTATGTTAATAGAAATAAAAGTCATGTTTGATTTTATGTAAAATTTATTAGTCATTATTATTGTTATTTTCATTGGTTTTGGTATAACTTCAGGAATCCATTGATAATTGATTAGCAGGATTTTTTTTTTATTCATAAAAATAGCCTTAATTTCCATATTTTTGAAAGAAAAAAAACTCAAACCTTTTAAGAAGCTATATTTTTGCAAATATTTTTTATTTTAATTTTTTAAAAAAAAAAAATTAGAATTCTCTAATTTGATAAGCTGAACCCATACAAAATCATTTTTATACACATCACTTTAATCTAGAGAGGAGAAATGAGTGATGTTATTTACAGTTAGATTATATAATGAATATATATTAAAAATAGATTGAAAATGTATTTTACTTGATTCTGACACTGTTATTTAGAATATTCTAGTATTTGCACATCCTTCCATAAAGAACTTGCTAGATTTAATTCACCTTTTCAATTTTTTAAAGTTAATTTTAAATGTTTCTTGTGTATAAGAATAAACATTGTAAATTTTAAATTGAAATGTAAAACATATATATAGAGGGATTATATTTATGGACAATGAATGAGGTTCTATACAATGTCTCTCATATATAATATATAAATCGTGCTGTGTATATCTTTTTCTGTTAAACTGAAATTCAAACAATGTATATATTTTGTAAGATTCTAACAATAGCATTAAGTATATGAGATTTTAAATTTATTTTTTAGTGATTCTTAAATTTAAAGCCTGCACAGTTGGTAAAATAATAGTTGAATCTCAAGGATTTATGATTGTGATTCGACACTATGAATGTCCAGGCAGTAAATTATTTGAATATATCTTTAATTAGATTTAAAGATGAAATATATAACTACAGTATTAGAATGCTTTAAAGTCAATGCTCATTTTTTCATATGCTATTTAGAAACAAATGTATTTGTAATTAATAGTGTTAAACATATGTTTTAATTGATTATTAAATCTAATTAAATCAGTTGTTAAATTGTATAATTAATTTTTGATGTATGTGATCCTCAATTTAAATACAGTTCGTGCAAAATAAAATTATCTTTTTAGGTTACTTATTATTAAAACATCTTTAGAAAAGATGAAAATATATTTTAAAAAAAAGAAGAGAAATGACAAAAAAAATAAATGTAGCCTTCTGCTTAACTAATAATACAATTCCCACCATATTTCTAACTATGAAATGGCTAAGTCACTGAATACAAATACTATCATAAATATCATTGGATGTTGGAGCATGTCCATGTCAAGATGTTGCAAAGCTTTTCTGCTTGTTCATTCATTATTTTTTTCATATTTAATAAAGACTTCATCTGTTTATTTATGTTTTTATCAGATAAACTACTGTTTGTATTCCTAAAGAATTGTGATGATGATATAGTTTAGTTGTTATATTGGATTATTTCCATCACCTAATATTGTACCGGACGTCACACATCAGTACAGAGGCATGAGACTCAAACTAGCGTTTCAAGAATGAATTCTCGACTAAGATAAGAGAGCTAAAATAATACATAATTATATAAACCTTTTTATATTTTAAAAATAAACCAAAATAAAGATTCAAACTCTGGATCGGATTAAAAGATACTTTAAATTAATATTATAAAAAAATTTTTTATTCTAAACGTATTTTATTTATGCACTTCACGCTAGAATAGTTTGATTATGCTTACATCTGTAGTTATTATGGGATGTCACGCTTAAACATATATAGTGCTGTTTATTTATATGCCAATGTTTAAAAAGAAAAACTATTAAATGGATTTATGAAGAGAAACGCTATTTTGGTTAAATAATGACCTAAACAAATGAATTCACGAGAGAGAGACACTTTAGTGTTTGAATAAATTAACATAATGCATTTAACAAACTATGATTGATGCCACTCCGATCACAATAAGAAATATACACATATATAATTGCGATGCCAGATAAATTGGTCTCTGATATCCGTTATATTTATTAATTATCAAACAGCAAAGTTATAAACAATGATTTTGAATACGGAATATTTTCGTATTCAATATGACAAACATTATATTTTAATTCTTGAATTATAAGATAAAATGAGAATTCATTTACGCATTTGGGAACCGCTCGTCTAAGGGAAATAGCTTAATGTAAGCTTTTCGTGACATTCTAAATATAAATATATTAATAAATAACAAAGTGGTTTAGTTATATCACAGCATTATGGCTTATAGATTAGTTTAGGTGTAATTCTAAAATACTACAAGAAATGGCAGTGTGAGCATGAGGCAGCAAAATATAAGATTCGGTTCATTTTGGCTGAGTAGATGCTTCATCATTTAAGTGGGAATAAGAGAAATGGTACGCCTGTTCTTCTGGCGGGCCATACCTGGAGAAAAAGGAAAGTAAGGAAATGCAATTGTCCGTGTAGGGTATCAATGCAGAGCTACAGCACTTCCTATGCCAGCTAAAACATATTATAAGTGAAGGTGGAGGATTCGGAGTTCCCGATAATGATGATGGCTGACCCATGCTCGCAATGCTGTGAAACTAGATTGCGTCCTTTAATGACGTCAAAATAATTAATGGCCTAAATATAAAATTTGAATAGGGCATAACGGCATGACTTGTACTACTAAACCAAATTATATAACTGAAATCTAAAACTAAATGAATGTCTTAATGACATACGATTACATTTCCCTTCATTAAACAGGTCCCACATGCATTTGGAATCAATAAGCATTATTGAATACTACAATGTTCAAAACGCTACATATAAATGATTATTACAGAATAATTATTCAAAACTGTCTTATCTGGAATTTAAGCAATAGCATTCTTGGGTCACATTAAATTTATAATCAATAAAAATACTCTCAAGGTAATATAAACAAATAATTTGCCTATAAACAGAAATATTATTTAACTATTTCTCAACCCAGTGAGTCATAGCTTTAAAACAAATAATTTAATGTAATTAAAATTTCCCAGAAGCACGGGGGGAATTTAAAAGACTAATTTAAAATAGAGGCTCACAGACTTGAGTTGATTTGGCATATAAATGACATATAAAAAATAAAAAGCAAATAATTATAATAATAAAATTTTCCGCACGAAATAAAATGTAAGGTTTAAACTTAAATAGATGTAAGCATTTACATATATATAATGGATAGGATTATAGAGAGACTTTCAAGCAGAGATTAGACACAAATATATAATAAAGAAAACATTAATTAGTATAGATATAGATGAGCATCGAACTGTTACCTCGGCAATGTTACCATGGCTAGGTGGTTCATTCTTTGAGCTTTAGTTTACAGGGATTAGCTTTTGGTCAGCAATCTTGGACACTACTGCTAACCTTCCTCCATGGCATGAGTTTTGTGGTAGCATACTAGAGGCAGCTCCGAGAGGCCCAGGAAAAGACGGTTCGGTGACCTACTCAGTAGACATTCTAAAAACTAAGCACAAACATAGAGTAAAAGCAAATACTATAAGACTGTCAGACTAAGATTGTAAGACTCAGACTAAAAACTGACTCTTATTTCTAAGCTATTCTATTTATACCACCCAAGCTATTATAGGATGCTTTGGCTCATTTTCCCAGAGGCAGTTGAGACAATTACTAAATTCCTGAGCAAATTACAGTCCATTTTAATTAAAAATAAGATATAAGAAGATAAAGTTCAAATCACTTTCATTAGCAAAACTTTTAATTAAAGTCTTTAAATTATAAAAGTAAAAACTATAAGACAATCTTTTGATTAATGAAAATCAAGCATTTAAAATATTTAATTAGTGAAGAAAACTTCACAATGGGTTGATTTGAACCTGCCATCTTGGTTATATCTTCTTTCTTTTAAATTTTTACAAATTTGAAATTAAATGCAAATAATTTTTACAAAAATGACAAACTTTACATGAAAAAAAAAAAAATTCTCATTTAAATTAAAAAAACACAAGCTTAAAATATTCAAAAGTATGAAAATATTAAAATTATAAAATATTTATTATAATAGTTTGTAATATATAAATACATATATATATGACAGCACTATTAGTAATTGAAATATTTCTGGGTTTGAACCCTTGTACATGTTAGTTTATTTTAGATAGGAAAACATGAAGCTCATTCTGACTACAGAGTGATTGCTTCAATGTTAAGTATTGAATGTCTTAAGAAAAATTTAACTTTATTTAATTTTTTTTAATTCCAATCAACTGTTAGTATATGCACAACATTTTGAAAGGTATTATTCACCTCTCTTCTTCAGATGTTGCTGACCGAACAGTGAGAAGTAGAATGGGAATCAAATCTGGACCCTTATATTATTGAATATTGAATTTTAAGATAATGCTCTAACTAACTGAGACATCCTGTTAAAGACAACAATCAGTAGAAATTTCATATATTTTTCTATTAGATTCCTGCTGATTTCTCCACTTTTTTTTAAGAGCAAAGTTGGTAAGTGGTTTTCATACCTTATGTATAATTACAATAGGTTGTGGTTATAAATCAATCTAGGATGACATATATAGAAACCACTTATCAATCTTGCTTTTAGAAAAAAGTGAAGAAATCAATATCTCATAGATAACTATATGAAATCTCTATTGACTGTTGCTTTTGATAGAATGGCTCAGTTGGTTAGAGTATTACCTTAAAATTCAATAATCAAGAATCTATAGGTCCAGATTCAATTCCCATGTTAGAACTGTCACTGGTCAGTCCAGCAACAACTGAAGAAAAGAATAATACTTCTCAAAACATATGATAATAACCTGTGTGCTATTACTAATAGTTGAATGTAATTGAAAGATTTAATAAAGTTAAATTTTTCTTAAGACAATCAATGCTTAATAGATGATGGAAATAATCCAATATATAAATAAAACTACAGTTTTGTTTTTTACAATTATTCTGCTGTATAAAATATTGTACAATAGTTTTAGTTTTGAACTAGTAAAACAGAATTGGAATGCCTTTTTAAAAAATAAGAATAAAATTAAAAGTGCATAAACTAACTGCAAAGAGAATTTTCAGATTAAACAGTTCTCATTGTAATATTACAAACAGATGGAAACTTTTGTTAATTTAGTATGTATTTTAAAATGTACATATATATATAATACAAATGAGAAAAGTTAAATACAGTAAATTAATTTTATATTTATTTTTATACTTGTATTTTTAATTTTGTTTGATCCCCCTCCCCCACACACACATTTAAATAATTTCTTGCTCAATGCATCAGGCCTGCAATGGAAGTGTACATGCTTTGCATTGTATTATTGACCAAATAGATTATTTAATGAATGTGCTTCTAAAACTAATGATCTCCATTATATAGCTAAATGATCGAAGAATGAAATGCTTATAATTTTTTATTCAGCATTAAACTTGTAATGCACTATGAATTTTTATGTTGTAGAAATACAAATAGTTAGATAAGATTATACATAATTTAGCAAATGGAATTTATAAGCAAATAACTAATCTTCTACTAAACCAAAAAATGTAGTGAACTTCTTATTATAACAAATATCGTGGATATGGTATCTTAATTGCTAGCATTGATTTAATTTAATTTTTTTTTTTAAGTATATTAATCATTAAGTGAATATTAAAAAAAAAAAAAGATATTTACAAAAAGAATAATTCATAGAATTTTTAAATGCTATAATTTTAATAGTTATTTAGAGCAATATGATATTCCTTGTTATCAATGCAACATATAAAAATTGAATCTGGTGTTGACTACTAGGCTATTATATAGATCATAGATTAGTATAGTGACAATTATAAGAGTGAATATCAAATCAACCTACATGTTATTACAACTTCATTACATTGGCTTCTATTCTAAATTACAGGGTAGAGTTCTTTTCTACTGATTTTAATAATCTTGCAAATAAACTATCAAATATATAATGATAGAATTTTATAGCTTTGATTTAGGGGTCATTGCATTAATATTGACAGCTCTTGAAGTATTATCATTCAAAATGTTGCATATTTGTTAGTGCTTTAAAATTTTATATATATGTTTGATGTTACATAAAAAAAGTTTAAACAAATCAATTTATTTTTCATATGATCAGTACAAAACAAAACTTATTATGAAATTGCAATGAGATAATTTTCATTATTTAATTGATTGTTTAAATGTTTATTTTCCTTTTCTTCAATGGGTAATTGAAAAAAGAACTTTTGCTCATTAATTATTGAGCCACAGTAATGATTTTGAGATATTTTTTAAAAAATATCTTCATTGCTTTTTTATTTTTGCAAATGTTAGAGTACATTTTGTATTATGGTAAAGTTTCTTAATAGAAGATTTTCTTTTTATATAGCTTTTAGCAGACACTATTTCTTTTTTTTTTTTTTTGGTACTAGTACCCTTTTTTAAAAGAAAGTTTTCTTTTTTGTTATTCAAATAAATCATTCTACTCAACATTAAGGCTGTTTGTTTGTTTTTTTTACAAAATATTGATTTCACTAATAAGTTTTACATGATTCAGAAAATTAAAATGATTTAGTGTTTAGCAGTTTTCCAACTTCTGAAAAAAAAATTGAAATTATTTTTATAAGTAAACATACTTATTTATGTTAATACTAAATATATCTTTTTAAGAAGTTAAAAGTCCTTAAAAAGCTTACTGTTAAGGCAAAGACAGTTCCAGCATATCTTTAAAAAAACAATAAATGAGAAGGCATTTCTTGCTGACTCCCAGATGGTGAGATTTTAATTCCACTCTTGTTTTACATTAGCTAAGAATAACTAGATACTTATTTACTGATCAATAATCAAATGGTTAGCTGTGTTATCTACTTAGACACTGGAAAAAATTTCCAAGTTTTATCCAACCCTGGTTTGAATTTCATGTTGGAGCATAGCAAAAGACTATCATTAGCCACAATGGTCTTCTATTTAAGTAAAACATTTGTACTATATCCTGTTCGTCATTTGTTTTTCAACAGTTTATTTATTTGATAATAATGGATGCTTTTTTTTACTATTATTATAATTAGGATTGGTTATATTTTCATATATATAAACAGCCTATAGTTTTTGTTGTTAAAGAAAACATTTTTAATATTTTACTATCTGGACATTGACTTCTTTTTCATGACTGTATAAAGAATAATTTATTACCATGTTCTGTTTACATTATGATTTAAAAAAACAGTTAAATATGATAGAAAGATATCTATCATGTTTTTTTTTAAATTTAAATTTAATTTCAAGTTTTTTTTTTATGAATGTTGAATACTTAATATTTATTAATTAATCTTATCTAAAAAAAGAGAATGTTGTCAGTGTTGTTAGCCGAGAAGTCAGTGCAGCAGCCTTGCAAGCAAGCAATTGCTTGCAGACGGTTGTTGCGGTTCACCTCCCTGCAGATGCTATGACATGGAAAAAAAAAGAGAATGTTTTATTTATGTTTGTGTAAATATGTATCAAGCATATTTTTAAAAATATATATTATCCTGCTCAAGGCCCAAGGATTGCAATTCCCTAGTGCTCAATCTTCTTATAAATTCCTGAGCAATAAATTAATCAATTATTTAATATCCTTGGAATGTATATATAAATAAAGCATTGGTGTTGAATATTTAATGGACTTATTTACATAAAATTAGTACAGGCTGTTTTCAATTTATATAATTAATGCATTCCAAGATTTTACTTAACTAGTTTTATGCTAAATTTAGCCAACAAAATTATGAAATGTTATTGCTATGATATTTTAAAATGGCTTCTTTTAATAATCATATTTGCAGAGTTTCTATCTTATAAATCACATAATGTTTGAAACATTTTTAAACAGTATTTAAAATAATAGATATCCCTGTAATTAAAAATAAATTTTATTTTGTTGCTAATAAATGGAAAATATTTTCTGTAGTTTGTGTAAGCCTTGAGTATATCAAATATTTGTTGTGAAAGAACAGATCAGCATGTCAGACATAATAAGTCTAAAATTAAATTTATAGATTTTTAATATATATATGATATTTAAACTTTTAAAATTAAAAAACAAAATGTAGCAAGTTGTACACGAATAATTTTTAAATTTTGTTACTTTTTTTAATGTTAATGTTTGTACATTTCTTTTAAAGTGAAGGAAATTGGTGTTTTTATGCATATAGATTTTGACAAGAGCAAAAAAGTTTTTGTTTGAAAGTTTTTGATTTTCTGTAAACACCTGCAGAGCAGGAAAAATTATTGTATCATAAAAGATGCTTGTTCTGTTTGTCTTTACAAAATGTTAATCCACTTATAACCTTCTCTATGCATTAATAAATAGTAAGGTTGATGAAGTTTAATAAAATAAACTTTGTAATAGTAATAAGAAAGGTGTTTTGTTTTGTCTATTTAATTAGTCATCACCATTTTTTGTTAGATATCATTGTCTCTGACAATAGATTTTTCAAAAATTGCATTGTTTTCTTCAATAATGATTAGTGAATATAAATTTTATAAACCGAAAGTGTCATAAGTTGACATATTTTTATTAAACAGTTATTGATAATAACAGTCTTTTAATAAATATTTTAATGATTATTAATTATTTTTATTATAGAACAATTATATATGACGTTTGGGAACTTATATGTGGCTTGACCTAACTGATAAGATCTGATAATGTTGGAATACATATATATTTATTGTTTATAATTGTATATTAGAAGTGTAAAAATGATGACTGTGATTTCTAAAAAATGTAAATATTTTTCCATCTATTGATTATATATAAATCTGTATTGATTTTTATATTCCTTTCTCCAAAAATCCTTTAGAAGGAGAATCTGGCACTTTTTTCTTTGTTGCTCTTCTGTTTCAACTTGCTTTTTTTCTATTTATTTATTTTTAATGACTTGTTACTAATATCTATTTTGGGAAACAATAATATAAGATGATATTGGTTACAATTATGTCCAGAAAAAAGCGTATTAAATTGTGTAAATGATATCAGTCACAGAGGTTTCCCATATATTATACTGAAAATTTTATGATTGGGTAGAGTAGCATTTGTATGATAGTTAGAAATCAATGGCTGCCTGATGGCATCTAGGAATAATAATTTCATTTATTAATGCCATTGCTTTATACTATTCATTTTAAAAGTTATTAAATAAAAAATATCTAAATTTTATTGTTATTATATCATATAAAGTTTTTACATTCTCTTGGTAGATAGCTCTGAAACCATTCAGATATACATAAAATTCACAAATAATTGAAATAATAACTTCTATAAAAATAAGTTTACTTAATATAAAACAAACAAGTAGTTGTGTGTGTGTTTTATTTGTGTTTTAAGTTAAATTATTAAACAATCATTTCTTTTCATCCCATCCAGCAGTTGGAAATCTGTGATTAATACTGTCTTTTTCACTCTCTTTTTATTTAGGTTTGTTGGAGAAGCCTTAGTCTTTGGCAAGTTTTTTAAAAGTTGTTGTTTTACCCTTGTAAATTATTAATAAATAATTTATTTTTAAATTCATAATATTGTTCATAAGATATATTTATATATAACACTTAAATATGAAGAGGGATGGACTGCTAATGTGATCTATTCTAGATATAAACTGGAAGATATCTTTAAAAATATAAATTATTTTTGACTGACACAAATTAAAGTTTAATTTTTTTAAAAAAAATGTTAAATTTGTATCAAATAAAAAGTTGAAGGATGTAATGATCTCATGAAGTTTATCATATAACCATAAACATTGAGACTCTAGAAAAAATTATGTGAAAAAGTAATAAATTATCAGCAGTGATGGTCAGATGTTGTAGATTAATGAAGTACTTATTGCCTATTAAACTCAACCAGCAGTTAATTAGAAAATATAAAATATGTAAAAGTTGAAGCAATAAGACAGATGATAATCTGCATTTTTTTTTAAAAAATGTTATATCAATAATACAACCTTATAAAATAAATATTCATATTAGAAGATATTTTGTTTGCATCTCTAAAATTATTTGTTAATTTTAAAATAATTTGTGTAACTCATCCACCATGACTTTATTTGAAGTAAGATTTATTTATTTATTTTAAGGAAAAAAGTATGCTAAGGTACATATTAATATGTAATTAACAAATTAAAAAGAATGAATAACATTTTAATAAAATGTGTTTTCAGTTTATTTTTTAAAATTAATATATGTATTGTTGTTCATCTAGTAATATTTAGCAATTATATAGGGGTCTTCCTATATTCAAGACTAGGTAAAAGTTACAATGTAAGGCCATTTTTTTTTGAAAATCAAATAAAACAATTAAATTTAAAATATTGGAAGAATTGAAAGATTTAAGAGATTGTTCTATTCAAAGTACTTGGAGCAAAGTACTGTACTCTCTCACATTTATATATTATAATTATTAGTACACAGATCCTGAACTTAATGAATTTTTTTGCAAAATCTAAGTTTAAAAATTATGCACTTCTAGGTTAAAAAAAAACAACCTTAATAAATGCATCTATTAATATGTAACATAATTATTTATATAATATATAGGGTATATGAGCACAGACTTTCATATGACCCACCACTCTATCTCATAACACTGATACACTTGAACACATATGTCAAAAAGATAAATAATCACCAATATACGAATCTTGGCCTCAGGGTGGCCTTTGAGTATTTCAGCATCAGATTTTCAATTGGATGGACAGTTGAAGAGTTGGAGTGTGGAATGTATTGAAGCCTGTCCATTGAAGTGTGAAGATTGGCTATCTTAATATATATTTAAGCACTTATTGCATATATGTGTAGAGATGATAATCTGGACCAAGTGATGATTTCTGGTTTAGCATGAAATGCTTATATTGGTGATTATTTATCTTTTCGACATATATGTGTTCAAGTATATCAGTGTTATGAGATAGAGTGGAGGGTCATGTGAAAGTCTGTGTTCATATACCCTATATATTACATATATTGTTACAGGTATATAATAAGCCTATTTCAGTTATTATAATTATTTATGAAATAATACACGTCTAACTGAAAAAAATAAGATAAATTATTGAAAAAAAATTTCTTTTGCTTTTTTTAAAAACTAGTTTCATTAATATTGCCATATTCAAGTCACTCTAAGATGTTTTTTTATTAGCTTTAATATTGCTATTATATACATGATTAGCAACAGCTGAAGGCAAATATTTTATCATATCAAATTAATAAATTTAAAGTTTTTTTTTCTCTCATTTTTTGTTTTATTATTATTATTGCTATTGCAAACATTCCTCCTTTATAGAATTTAAATATGCTATATCAATACAGCAACTAGAGTTGTCATTGCCAATTTTTTTTTAAAAATCTTATTTTGATTACTATAACCAATAAAATATTATGATTTGTATCCAAATATATTTCTTCCTGTTTGTTCATTATGGAAATAAATGATACTGTATTCATCAGGAAATTAATGCAGCATAATGTAAAATGCTATTTTAAAATAAACAGCCATAAATGAAATTAAAAAATACTTAAATCAAAAAAACCCTAAGATGGCCATCAGTAAAAGCATATTTTGAAATAGTCAAAATAAGTCATAGATCACATGACCCTATCTCTTAAGCTTGTAAGTTATAAACAGTGAGGATTGCCAATTCCTCAACAAGCTTATGATAAATGCTTAGCCAGAGCCAGCACTTAAAATATCTCTGTCAGGACCCCCCCCCAAAGCCCTGACCATGGTTTCGTGCTTTGGCACTCCTCGGAGAGGTGCCAGGGTAGGTTCAGACAAGTTTCATCTAGTTAGTAGTTATCAGCTAAGACTTATTAGATATTTTGATTTATCACTTGTAATGGATCTTAAATTTATAAATTCAAGTTTATTGATGTATTAGCTGCTAGAGTAGAAGTTCAAGAATTTCTTTTATGAGAAAATAAATAGAAGATTATTGTGGCTTTTAGCTCTTCATTTACTTAAATCTTTTTTCAAGGTTTGTTTTTCAAACTTGCTTTTCGTCAGTATTTTTTTTAAAGAAATAAATAAATTTAAAAGATGTTCCCCTCCCCTAGTTTTATTATTTTTTAGAGAAAACACCAAATCTAAGAATGCACATGGGATTATTTTTTCCATAGGGGATTAGCTACAAAATAAAATATTTTTGTGATTTCTTTGTTGTATATAGGAGTTTACATAACATTTTCCTGTTATTCATTGTAAATAATTTAATAATAAATAACAAATTGTCTAATTCTCCAGTTCACACTATGCAATAAAACAAGAGCAATTCTCTACTCTAATGTCATCTACTGTAAGTGTGAGCAAATACAACTATCTGATAGCCACTGATTTGTCACTCTCACAGTAGATGGCACTATAAAGGGGGGGGTGCTTTTGTTTTAAAGTAATTTAATATGTATTTTAAGCTGCATCATTAGAATCTTTAATCATTTCTGGGCATGCACTAGCTAGCTATTGGTGTTGTCAGGGCCTCTGATATGCCGAATCATTTTCATGATACATGTGCATATGTTATGTAATAAAAATATATACTCTCATTATATAAGAAGGTTTTAATGTCAGCAATTAATTTGTGAATAGTTTACTATAATTTGATTATTTAAGTCAAATGTAGATATTACATTAATCTGCTATTCCTCCATTTTCTATATTAGAATGAATGAGTAAGAATATCTTATTATATACTTTAAAAGTTTTATTTATTTATATTTTGATATTTTCGTTTCAAGTTAAATCTGTTATGAATGCTTTAATTGATATAGTGTTTTAATGTTCAAACTATACATTTTAATAATCATTTTCTACTTTATTATCTTATGACAGATTGTATTTATTCTTAATTTATTAGTTTAAGCTACAGTTTATAATGTATATTTTGAATCTCAAATTAAGATGCTGGAATGTTTATGGATTGAGGTCAAGTATAATGGCATTCTTTTAAATAAAAAAATATTAAAAGTTATTTAAATAATAAAAGCAGTCTTGTTACATAACTATGATATGAAGAATAAATCAATAGTTTGTGTTTTTCAGTAGCCAGCAATATTTAGAAGATTTATATTTAAAAAAAAAACAAAAAACAAATCTCTTTATACTACTCTAGAATAATCTATTGCTTGAGAATGGACCCCAGAGAATACAATGCTATAATATTTGCATCGGCAGACCATTTCAGACTATTAGTTTCAATACTATAAAGGAATAAGTAGTAGTTGCTAGAAACATAAATGTATTACGTTCAGCTTTGAATTCAAAATATTCATTAAAGAAGGCAAAAACCTGAAAATCATCTGGTATTAGTATGTTAGCACTATATCATCTAGTGTACATTGATTTTTTTGGATTTATTGTGGTTGACTAGAAAAGATTGAAGAGAACTGCTGTTGGAAGTATATGAGTAAGCTGGAAAATCATGACATGTTGGTATTTATATTTCAAAATAAATAATAAGGTTACTGAAAAAAAAAAAATCATAAGAAAAATAATATGCATGACAAAAGTAGGTACTAACCTAAATTTAAGATATATAAGATAGTCTTTGTTGAAATTAATTATGCTTAACTAAATTTTTGTTATCTAAAGTATTAGATTATTATTTTAAAAAATATGTGAATAAGTTTTTTTTTTTTATTTTAATAAAGTCAACATTTTAAAAAAAATATTTTTTTTTTAATAGAATGCATGCAGTCTTTTTTTTATAAAAAAAAATGTTATTGGTACTAGATTGCCTCTAGAAATCAAAAGTTTTGAAGGATTATTAGGACACATACTTTTGCATAATACTTATTTTGCAAGTAAAATTATTTTCAATTAAAATGTTTATTAGATATGTAATGAGTATTAAATATATTTACTATTTGGTGGCAAAAATATCAGGGTGTGCTATTTTGTTGTATCTCACTCTAAGCTGCATCATTTTGTTGTAGAATATAGAAGGGTGGTGTCTTATGTTGTTACCGAAGGTGAAAGTGTAGTTAGTGCACCAAATTTCATATAGAGTGAATGTGGCTACGGCTGTAGAAATCGAGGCCCTGTTAGTGTGGTGATGATGTCCTGGAGAGTGGTGTTTAGATCTCTACAGGCTTTGAGCACGTTATGTTGAATATTGTTCAGTGTCAAGTTGTCATAAAACAGGGGTTATTAAGTTTGCCTGCTCGCACCTGTATCGTGGAAAATATGAAATGAGTAGGGCATGGAGATTGATTCTGATAAGGAAATCAAAATATTTTGGCTCTAGGGACCATTTTTTAAGCCTGTGAGTAGTAATTTGTTGTTGATTCTGAGCATTGGAATGGGATTGCCATTGGGTGGGTTTGGATGGATCAAGTCATAGATGTGTCATTACGTGTACTTGCTTGTGGACTGAAGAGTTATTTGGATTGATAAGTTTTAAGTGACTGATGACAGTTGATAGGGAACCTTGTGTGCATATTTAGGGAGTTATATGGTTGGCATTATCTGGAGAATGCTTTGTAGTATGGGGAAGTGCCTGAATGTGTTTGTTATTAGATTTATGGTTTTTTGAAAAATTTTGGATGGTGTGCAATCCTAATCCATTATTCATGGGTATGTGGCTAAGGCACTTTGCAGATATATACACTGTCTTTTTTCACCATAAAAGCTTGTTGCAGAATGATGAGATCTTGGATGTGAATATTTTGGAGACTTTGATGAGGCAGAAAATCAAAGAGGCATGTATAATAGCTAGTGGCAAATTTTCTAGTAACATAAAACATCATATCCATATCAAAGAAATGGGCTATTTGAATAAATCTAAATTTGAATATGTTTAATAGCTTGTTAGATAATAATTAAACACTGATGTAAAGAACTTGTAATCACACCATTAGAAGCTATGAATATGATATATTGAATATATTGAAAGCTTGCTAGGCAGTAATAAAGCTTTTGAATATTAAAAAAAAAACCTTACCTTTTCTGTGAGTATATTCATTAATTATCAGATATTTTGGGAGTGTAGTAAATTATTCGAGTGTTGCTCAACTGATTGAACTTTTGAATGTATGGATCTTTCTATTTATAATAGTTTGTTGTATGTTTTCTTAACTCTGTACATTTTGAATTCACATACTTGAGGTTGTTTAATCCTGGCAAACATTTCTCTTAATAGGATTGTTTCATTTTTGCTTTATTAAAAATATGTGTACACCTGGGTCTCTTTTTACGCGGACTTATTTAACATGATTTTGAAGTTACGCGATTCGTGTTTCACCGGAAGTCGACCTCTGATAATGCGCTATTACTTTAAATAATAAATTTTGCGCACTTACGTTATATTGAAAGTAATAGCACATTATTGGAATTCTACTTTCATCTTAGTAATTTCAATATTTCCAGTGCTTTATAATAGTAAGATTTTATGCAATAATGAAATTAAAATCATGATTTCCACATTTTATGTATACACACATTAAATTTTACAAGATTATAATGTAAATTTGTTCAAACATTGTGCATGTTAATTTTGCATTTTAAATCACATTCTGTTTTTGCTTTTTAAAAAAGAACATAATCAATTATTAATCATTTAGTGTCCACAAGTTTATTTTTAAAAGGTCAGTAATAGCAGTGGGCACAATTAAAAATTAAAATCTGATTTTTAATTGTAATTAACAATTTAAAAATTACTTACGGGCGACTTGAAATTAATGTGATGTAAAACGAAATTTGATTTTTAAACAGAATTGAAAATTAAGGACAAAAATAAGAATTTAATTTTTAGTTGTTAGTTTTAATTAAATTTTTCCCAGCAGTGGTGAATAAATGTCTTTTTATTATCATAAGTCTAAGTTCATAAACAATTAATAAAATCATCGTCGTCGTCAACAGAAAACCATTAACACAACATGAGAGTGAACTTGGCGCTAGTTGTATTTCCTCTTGTGAGAATAATTGCTGAGATATTCTTGACTTCGTTTAAGGAGAAGCCAAATACATCACATCACATGAGAATCTGATTTTTTACTAGTTTGCAAACGAACGTGTTTTTTGGGCAAATAGCGATAATAATTAAAACGTGTATAAAAAAATGTAAATTACTGTACTGTAAATATTATTTTGAATAAAATTAAATATTATAGTTAAAAAAAGTTTGTCTTGTATCAATTTTTTTCAAATTTGAAATTTTTTATTAGTCATATTTTATTTCCTTTTTTTTTTTTTGCGCGAATTTTAAAGTAATTTTACGTTGGTGCTTTGCTTTTACGAGAATTTTGAAAAATCACAGACCACATCCCCCTTTTTCAATGTAAGTTATGTCTATTTTTGCGCGATTTCATTTGTGCGTGTTTTCTGAGGAACCTATCTATCGCGTAAAACGAGACTCAGGTGTATTTTAAAAAATATATAAATAGCAAACATGTTAGTATGTAACCCAATATTTTGAATGGTATTCTCTTCTAATCTTCAGATGTTGTTGGCCTAGCCAGTGACAGTACTAGCATGGGAATCAAACCTGGACATTTAGATTCTTGAATATTGAATTTTAAGGTAATGATTAAACCACTTAAACTATTTTGCCAAAGGTAATTTTATTTGTGACATCATCATTTCTGAAATATCTAGAAGAACCACCAAAGGATTTTAAATTATTTTTCAGTTTTAAAATTGTCATATGAATTGCTGTTAGTAAACATTTATTTTTGCTCTTGAAATATGTTTAAAATTATTTATGAAACTTATTAATTCATTTGAATTTAACTAATTTGTAAATGATGTCCATAGAAAACAATGTAAATTCAATTGTTAGATTATAAATATATTATTGATAATTTTACTAAATACAAAACAAGAAAAGTTCCAATTTAGTTTTTTTATTTACAGGTCTTATATATGCATATATTTGTTCTAATATGCCAACCTTATTTATATAAATTTTCTGCAATACGCCGATAAAAATTTTTCTACCCTTTTTTATTAATAAATAATTATTATATTTTAAATGCTACAATAAATAGTAATGAGCTATGATTATCATATTTATGATTGGAAACGATTTAAAATAGATTTATTTTTAAGGAAAGGATCAATAATTTTTTTTTATCAAGTAATAAATTGCTCTGATAGCAATACTTAGTATTTAAAATAAGGGGGTCTTGAAATTAGAGTGCATTTGAGACCCTCCAAGTTCTTGATCTACCACTGATTATAAGATAATGCAAAATGAAGATGTGAAATTTTTTATAGTATATTAGAAATGAAGCCAACTAGATTAATTACTGCTTTAAGAGTTAGTAATAATTTTTTTAATAATAGTTTTGTAAATGATAAATTGATGATGATAAACTAAATTGTAATTATTTAACTTTTAATCATGCCATTTTTACATAGCATCAAATAAACTTGTTCAAGTGATAGGGACTATATTTGAAGAAATTAAGAGTCATTCAAAGGTATATTATGAAAAGGAAGAAAAGGGGTTAATAAGAAATAGCTTGAGAATAAATTATAAAATTAAGAGTAGTCTAATGTTATAAATAGAATTTACATATAGAAAATTCCAAAATTATGGAACCTTTTTATTAAATTATGATTCAAAGTGCATTTATTAAAAATTTAGTTATTAATTAATGCATCTATTTGGGAAGAAAACAGGATTTTAGAAATAAGCTACTACAATTTCAGAAAATGTAAGTATAGAATATAAATGGATAAATTGCATTTTGAATTTCAATAATAATAAAAAAGCTATTATTATTAAATAAATGTATAGAGACAATTCTGAGATGAATAAAGGGAGAGGGAGAGTTTAAAATATAAAGTATATAAAAATCAGAAAGTTAAATTAATTGAAAGGTGTTCAAAAAGAGAGTTAAATTAGTAAAATACAAATTAGCAGAATGAAGAATAGTTAATAAATTAACTGGTTTGGAAAACGAACATCCAAAGCAGATAATAAAACAAGAGAGAGAAAAACATTTTCTTGTTTCTTTTATTGAAAACCAGTCCAAATGAAAGAATAGATTAAGAAAAAGATGTTATTATGTATACATACACAAGCATGCATTTAATATAATTGGAGCTTTCTAAATATCTTAAAAGTTTTCATTTACTATAAATTTTTAAAATGTTTTTGGTTTCATTAAAATATTTTTAGATAAATGCCCCCATCCCATGTTCTGCCTCTATTATTAACAGACTTTCAATTCTATTTATTGCTGTTAGATGTCATTATTAAGAAAGTAATTATTTTACTGTCAATTTGGGTTGTCTTTTTGCAAAATTTAATTCAGCGTTTTGTTAGGGGAAAAAAGAAGCAATTTGATTCTCTTTCTTTCCCAAATTAAACATTTGATTGAAAATATAAAATTTTTTATTGTATTGTTCTGAAAATTACCAATCAGAGATTTAATTTAAAATTGATATCATGTAAATCAATAACAAGAATAGTTTCGTTAATGTTCCTTGCTATGAAACTCTTTTAAGTCCAACAAACAGGCTTTCCAGCCGATCAATTAACAAATATGTAATGATGAACTTAAAATTTTGACTAGTAAAATGAATTAAAAAAAAAAAAACTATATCCATCTCAATAAAAGTTTAGTTATATTCTTTAAAAAAAAAAAAAGCAATATTTTATAATTTGTGAACAAAGTACTCTTAATGGAAATGAATGTTCGGTTTATTCATCATCTTAATGGTGAAGAAGGTCCTTTAAAGTTTAATAACGCAACTTTAAAAATGAATTCCTAGAAAAAAAATATATTAAGAAGTAGAAAACTACCAGGGATGCTGATGATCAAATATTATCATTTGGTCAGAATAGTCTTGTTTAATTAATCAGAGAACTTAACATATATATGCTATATATTTTATAATTACCTCTTGCCTCCTCAAATGAATTCTCTTAAGGGATATAAAACAATGTTTGCATAAATATTAAATGAAAATTGAGAAATAGGTTTGTAAAATTGTAAACAATTTTTTTTTATGGATTTACTATACCCTTATAGAAATTTCATGTGACTAGAACTTCATTAAAATTGAAAATTGATATTTATCTGTATATGCTTTTAGGTAATGTAATATAAAAAAATTATATCATAGATTATGTATAAAATAATTGACTGAAAGTCTAGATAGTAATTGAAATGAATTTTTAATAATATATTTTCATTATTTATAAATTAAAAGATGATTTGGTATTGCTTTTTCTGAAAATCTTTTTTCAGAGGGATTTTCATGAACAGGTGGTTAAGTAAATTTTTTTTTTTTTGGAAAAGAGTAATGTTTAATTAATTGCCATAAAATTTAATTACTTGCTATCTTTTATTTTTGGAATTCCTAGATATATCAAAGAAAAGTTAATGATATTAAAAAATGGGTACTTACATCTCAGTCCTGCAACACATATTAGACCTGCTACACCTTTTCACATTCATATCAATCCATTGATAACTTTCTAATCCTGTGATCTGATCAAATAACGTATCACTTGGATCTTATACAAACTTAAGATGATAAATTTGTCAAAACAGGCCATGTGTACATGATATTTTCACAAGATTTACAAAGTTATCAGTAATTTAAATACATACATACGTGAAAAGCATAGCAGTTCTAATATGTGATAGAAATTGCATCAGATTAAATCTAACAATACTAAAAATATGAATTTCACCCAAAAATCAATCTTAAAAAGAACATTTTTAACAATATTAAAAATATTGATTTGACATAAAAAATGTAAAATGATGACACACTATTACACAATTCCCAAATATTACTTTAAATTCGGACAAAACAATCACTAAATTATAAAATACCCTAAAATATTAAAAAAAAAAAGTTAAAATATACACATACAGTACTTACCATGTCATATATAACAGGAATTATCATGATGAAACAATCAATTTGTTGGTTCTACTTTATTTTAAGTAGATGGATACATTTCCCCCCTAAAATGGAGACTAAAAGTAAAATTTTTATTTTTCCCAAAATTCACACTTACTTAACACATGATTGTATTTGTGGTTCACATGAAAATAATTGTAACCAGTACTTAAAATTCAGCACTTTTATAGGACTTCCAAGTCAGAATAAATAGTTGGCCTCCAATTTGTTGTTTTTTTTTTTGTTTTTTTGAAAATATAAAATAGCATTCATTTCATTAGCGGGTAAAAATCATTGAATCAAAATTATGAATAGAAATGAAAGTAAAATTTATTGAATCAAAACTACAAATACAAATGAAGTAAAAAATAGTTTTAAAATGCAATTGACAGCACTAAAGATCTTGTCAGAATGAAATTGGACAATAACAGAGTGTAAAATTATCACAAAAAAAACATATTTTTGGACAAGATTGGATCAGATCACAGGGTTTATTGACATGATCGCAAGGTTACACATTTATTGCGGAAGTGAAAAGATGTACTATTTCCTCTACACTGCAGAACTAATATAAGTACCAAAAATGTGATACATTTTAAAGGTATTTGACCCATTTTGTTAGTACTTATGTTCCAATATTTGATTTAGAGGGTGCAGTGGAAAAAAGTGAAATCAATCTCTTCTTGGTAAAAAAGTAAATTCAATGTATAACTTTATAAGTAATATAGAGATTTAAAAGATGGAAGTTTGACAAATGACAAAAAAGCTTAAATTTAATTGATCGATTAATACTTAAGAGAAAATAATTATTTGCCAATTATGTGATTGCTTTAGATTTTTTTTAAAACTTTGAAAGTAAGATATAAATCAGAAAAAATATATATCACCATTCTATTAAATTCATGATTGACATTTTTTTTTTAATATGATAACATTTAACAAAAAGGATGTGTGTTTTATTCCTTTTTGAATTATGACAGAATTCAATCAAATTTTTTAAAATAATATATTCCTACTATCGATTTTTGTGAATTTAGCTTAGAAAAGTTAAAACAGCTCTTTGAATTTTAAAAATGGAAAGGATGCAGGTCTTGATGAAATATCTGAGAAATTTTAAAAGATGAGGATGTTATGATAGTTTCAAAAATATTGGAATTTTTTAGGAATATATATGGACCCATACAATTGTATTGTCTGATCTTAAGGATGCTAATATTGTTTTAGTAACAGTTTTTAAGCAAGCATAGGAAATGGTGATCATGTGATGTTTATTGGCTTTAAATATAATATTATTTTGAGCAGTTGCTTTGTTAAAGCTTTTGTATAGAATCAACATTTTCTGAAGCAAACCATTTATTCACGATCAATTGGAACATTTTTTTAAAATCCATATCCTACATCCACAAATTTATTACTTTTTCAGTCAGTGCTGTCATGTCCAATAGAAGTAATTTTAGGATTTTAAGGTTAGTAAGAAGTACTAACATGATTTTTTTTATTATTGTTCTTATTGTTAATTTGTTTTTATGAATGCCTGCCAGCTTCAACATAAAAGCTGTCATTTTGTGCAATCACAATGTCTTCATTTATACTGTGAATTACAAAATTAAACTTTTATTAATATGACTTCAATGTACACAGTTAATTATGATAGCAATTTATGCAAAGCTTAAAGAAATTATGATGGTCTTCATTTTTAAGTTCATAGTGATTTCTGAATCTATACAATTATTTTTTATTTGTAATGATTCTTTTGCTAAATCTTACAAGTTCTTTGTCACCAACACATCTAATAAACTTTTTTAGTTTTCATAACTACTTATCACATCCTGCCAATATAAATGTTAAATTTTAAGAAACAAAAGTAATCATAGCACAAATATTTATTTTTTCTTAAATTGTTTTATTCTGCATATGTTTGTTTTTTTCTTTCAGTAATAAATCAAACATTTCATTTTCTTACACAAAGAAGCACTTTATAGTTCCTTTTAGGATTGGAAGAATTGCTACCACAATAAATTTTGCACAAATAGATTAAAAATTTTTTAAAGCTCAATAGAAAAATTTACTGTGTCACATCAACTTAATAACTAGGATTCACTCAGTGCAAGACCTAGGAAAGATTTTATGAGATAAAAAATGATTATTGCCCTATGAACAATTAAGACAGGCATACATTTTTCAAGTTATAATTTTTTTTATGTAATATTTGCTTTTGTTTTTTGAATGTTATTGAAAATGTCAATAAATGAAAGGGAATGTATTTTGCAATTTAATATAGTTTTTTGAAAATTAATGTAAATTTAGATATAAAATATTTCCATTTCTCAAGAATATTTTTCTTTACAATAATGAAATTAAAAGTGAATTGATTGATAATCTCTATATTCTTACATATGAATTATTCAAAATGTATTTAGAATAGTTACAATTTTATCTTTAGTATGTAACGGATCTTAATATATAAGAATAAAATTAGTTATTAAAGATTTGTTCTTATTATTGGAAGATTCTATGTATTTTACTTATAATGGTAAGTCTTATAAGATTAGTAAAGGGTAGTGTTGTGTTTAGTCTGTATTATATATAAATACAAACTATAATTCAGTTTTTAAAATGGATTTGCTTGACTAGCTGTTGATTCTGCAAGAGTCGCTTGAGACAAAGTGGATTCAAATCTTATGTTGGGATTCATTAGTAGCTTGACTCTAAGACTATGAATGCTTATTCTGCAGATAAAATGATCAAACAGAGTTTTGTTAAGGAAGTATTTGAAATTGAATTTTAAAGCTAATATATATATCCTAACAGCAACATTTCTAGTTTTTTCTATTTCTTTCCCCTTATACACAAAGATTTAAATGATATCTCTGTATTGTCATTAGGGGTTATGGAATGAAGAAGCTGGTTAATAGTGATAATGCCATGTCAAAATCTAATCAGATATTATTTTTGACATTGTTTATGATTTAAGATCCTCAAGTCTGGGGTCCGACTGTTGCCATAAGCATGGTTAATTTCAATTCAGCTCTTTAGATTTGATTAGCCTGTAAATAAAAGATTATTCAATCTTTATAGTTTGACCAATTCTCTGGTTAGGTCAAATCAAATGCTTCATTTGAGCCAACATTAACCATTCAATATTTTCATCCTCTTTATATTGTGGGAGAGAAAACATTTCTTTAGTTTATGTGAGTCACTGCTTGGAATAATCTTTTAATGTATATTTGACGAGCTATTTATTTGCATAACTGTCAATTTCTGATAAAGACAAAATCTAATAACCCACTTGGGGAATTTCTGTCTTTATTACTATTTTACAAATATTTTATCAACACACAAATAACTTTAAATTTTAAATTTAAAGTTTGAATTTAGCAGTTAAGTTTTGGATATATAACTAGAAGTTCTGAAGAAGATTTCTGGGGCAATCAAAATTGTCACAATGGGTTGTAATAAAAGCATTATAAAACAGTATGAGCATAGATGATATAATATCACACAAATAACAGTGGTCAATTTTTTTCTGATTAGTAACAATATCTAATGACCTGCAGGAACAAGATTTTATTGTTTAAAACTTTTTTTCTTGCTTGGGGGGGGGGGGGGATTATGTGTCAATTGCACTAAATCTGTTGTGTTTAGTCTGGATTATATATAAACACAAATGCGTATAATACTTTTATAATATATATTTATTAGTGAAACATGAGTACAAATATACACTCATATTTACAATGGCTACACTCCACCTGCTACCATTTGGCAAGGTATAGCTCCTCATTCTAGTGTGAACTGTGGAAGAAGGGACCATAATGCCTTTATAGATTTCCCTATCACTTCCAACTGTAACTTGGCAGCCTGCCTCATGAGTAGGTATGGTGACACTTGTGACTGTACTTGACAGCTTGCCTCATGTCAGCATTTGATTCTAGCAGCTTCCAGTCCTGGATGTGGACTTGCCTCACTGTGTTAACCATTAGTTTTGATAGCTATTGTTTGAAGAATGTATATACTGCTGTTCAGGCTTAACAGTAGTTTTCTGTGAGCGTGTGTGTGTGGTCATTCACTATGTAACCATTATTAGAGAGAATGAGGATTCTATCTTTCAGCTTTTAACCGTTGTTTTCTGACCATATCTTCAAAAAGACGGATTCAGTGAGCAATATTACCTGTTGGCCATTTCTTGCCATTAGCTGATTAGCAGCAATAAATGCTCAATCTGACTGAGATAAGAAGGAATCTGGACTAGTCCATTATTAAAGCCAAGATAATATATGACAGGTAGATAATAGGTTATATTATTTCTCTCTTAATTCATTCAATTATTATTAATTATTTGGAAGAGAAATCATTTAATTATGATTGTGTATATTTAAAGTTATTTGTTAGATATATTGATGATTGCTTATTGTAGTTGGAAATGATAAATTGAAAAAGTTGTTAAATAAGTTCAATTGTTTTGATCTGTCTATAAAAAAAAAAGTGTAGAAGGAGGGAAGTTAGATTTTGTTAAATTAAAATTTTTAGATTTATTAGTAATAAGAAATGTCAATATTTATTGTTTGGTATGTAGTCACTGTGTTAAGAGTAAGGATTTAAGATCTATGATTAAACCTGATAGCTATCAATCTCTCCTGAAGTAGCTGCTTTAAGAAATTATTGCTGTAGAAATCAGAGATTAAATAGTTCTAATAAGGTTGCTTTGTTTCAAAAAGATCAATTTTATAAAGAATTATTTGAGTGTTGGCTACTCTGATGAATTTATTAAGGATATTTTATTTAATGGTAATTATGGTTCTGTTAAAATTATAATAATGTGAACAATAAAGAAAAATATGATTTTATTTCTTTGCTGTTTAAATTTTCTTTTTTTAGAATTGTAAGTAAGAATATTAATTTGTATGGAAATAAGAAAATTACTTGAAAGAGAGGTATTATTTTGAATAATTTGTTAAATAATACAAAGGAAATTTTGATAGGAATGTTATCCAGTTTTTGTAAGAAGTTGTCTGTAGGTCTGAGTAGTTTGAGCTTAAACGAAAAAAGAAAAGTACATAAAAGTAGGTTTAGAAAGAAATATAGACCACACTTTTAGTTTTGATGAGGCTAAGATTGTCTTTGAAAGCAATGAAATAAAAAGAATTAAACCTTTATTACTAAAATTTTATGATTTTGATGCAATTAACTTGTTTAAGAGTTTATTTAATATTAAAAGTGTGTAGGGTATAATTGAGAATTGTGGAAATAGTACATATTTGTTGATATATTTTTAATCGTTTGTATTTGAGAAGTCTGCATCGGTGGGATAAATCATTGGTTGTGTTATAGAATGTATTTTCTTTGGTTAATCTTGTTTAATTTTGAATTTGGGGAAAATTTAATTATTTTATTGAGTAGTTTAGCTTTAGGCTTTTAATTGTATATGCCATAATTAATACTAAATTGAAAAAACTATAAAAAGATTAATAAAGTACACATTGATTGGATACCATTTAAAATAACGTTTGGATGTGCTGAGAAAACTTTAAAAATCAGCTTACTCCATGCAATCAGCAAAATGTATGAAGGAAATTTGTCTGTCAAATTTCAGATAATCAACAATGACTGAATACGTAAAACTGATATATTATAAAAGTTAAAGTAGCAGCAGTAATTATCTTAGTAACATTTATGAATAATTATCACATTTAATGCCCCCCCCCCTCGATGTTTGGATTTAAAACTATGGAGATTGTTTTAGTGACAGTGAAGTATTTGTTTAATTTTGGATGCATTTACTCAGATATTCATTCAAAAGAAACAAGTTATTAAAAAAAGTTTAATTTTCTTTCAATGAATAAAATTTTGAAGTTTTTAAATGATATTGTTTTAAATACAATAACTGTTTAAATGTATATAATTTGAGGGGGTAAGATATTGCCCCCCTTTATGAAAAAGTAGCAGATTTTGCTTTTAAAAAATATCAAAAGTAATAATAAAAAGAAAAAATAAAGTTAAATAAAAAATTACATTCTACTTGTTATATACAAATTATTTTGTTTCTTTTTTGGCACAAACTGCTACTTAATATGTATCATTTGACATAATCTTGGCTAATCAGTTTGTACAGCTCATCTTATGCCAGGTGTTTTTTTATTTTTGTATGTAAATATATAAAACATTTGTAATCGTTTGGAGGTGTAATAAGAAGTTCATCAACAAAATTAAATGTCTTTATTTCTATATTTTCAACTACTAGCCATACTACTGACAAAGGAATGTTTTTTTTTAATCTTTAAAAAATTATAATATAATTAAGCATTATAATTTTAAAAGTACAGGTGCAGATCAACATTTAGCTTTCCTTATAGCTCATTAACAGTCTGATCTTATTAATGGGGTTTATTATCTAGAGGCTTTTTTTAAAAAAGGGTACAGTAAAGTGGGGATATATGCAGTATCTATATATATATTTAAGTTTAAACTAGCCATCCCAATATATATATAAGCAAAAAATTGAAATATTAAAAAATTGTAAATTTCATAAATTTTAAAAGAAATTATTTTTTATCTTGAAGCACTGCATGCCATCATTTTTATTAATAATTTTTATTTGAGTAAAATGAAAGCCCACTTTATGATTTGTTTTTTATTCTTTTGTGATGTAGTACAATATTTCATGTAATAAAATATTTTCTAAACGTAAAGCTAAAAGTTTTATGAAGTTTAAGAAATATTTTTCTCCAGCAATAAAATGAAAATTAGCATATAGTAATGGCAGAAAAAAAAAATCTTGATTTGCATTAGGAAGCTTAAAGAGTTTAAACAAAATTTTAAAGTAGTTAATGGCAAATAGGGGTTACTGTATAGATTCTGGAGTTGATATAGGCTTAAAAACATCAAAACAATTAGAGAGGATGTATTTTGCTGTTAATGAGTCTGTTATACTGTTTCTATAGGAGGAAAAAAAAGTTATTTAAAAAAAAGATATCTAGAGTATGTTTAATTGCAATATAAATCTAATACATTGCTTGTCTTTTTATTTATTTATTTTTAAACTAAAGATACAGTAAATTTTTATTTTTATTTTTTGAGTGAATGTGAATGAATGAACACACATAGTAATATATACGTGCTTTCTCAATTTATTATTAATAATTATATTATTTTAATTTTGTTTCTATTATAATCCTTATTATATATGCATACTACATGCACAAAAGTGTTGTATTATATATTATTTTTACTATTATTTACAATAGTTTTTTAATTACGTGAAAAGACCTGTTTACTTGCAGTCAGTAAAATAGTATGTATTCTATTCGAAACAAAGTTTATTAATAAAATGAGAGAAATTATATACTGTATAATATAATGTAAAACAGGCAAAACTCTATACGTATTGCCACTCAGTGCAAGCCAGTGTAATCAATGGATGCCAGAAGGCTTGTGCATAAAATCCCCATCTAGTGCCTGCTCATCCAACATCCCCAGACTGTGAGGAGCCTTGGATCTGAAAGCACTGCACCTAGATCTTAGGATCTAATGCAACCCTTCAGCAGCCATCTTTTATCTCTAGTTAAGTACAAAACTATGAGACTTAAATTGAAAACACCATAATATTTCCAATCCAAGCTCATCAGCTTATATAGTTATATAGGTCTGAACTCAGTTAAGTACCTATACATTTTGGTGTCTTTGGTTCTTTAATAACCATAGCCACCACTATCCTATTAGGCAGGATTGGTTTTAAGCCAATAAACATCACATGATCACTATTTCTTATGCTTGCTTTTAACTGTTAACCTATATGACTATATAAGCTGATGAGCTTGGATTGAAAATATTATGGTGTTTTCAATTTAAGTCTCATAGTTTTGTAGTTAAGTAGAGATAAAAGGTGGCTACTGGAGGGTTGCATTAGATCTTAAGATCAAGGTGCAGTGCTCTCAGATCTAAGGCTCCTCACTGATGAAGGTCACAAGCCAGAAACTTGTCTTGGGATGTATGTTGGATGAGTAGGCACTAGATGGGGATTTTATGCACAAGCCTTCTGGCATCCATTGATTACTCTGGCTTCCACTGAATGGCAATATGTATAGAGAGTTTAAGAACAAACATAAGAAATAGTGATCATGTGATGTTTTTGTATAATGTAGAGTGGACATGAAGGAAGGAGGGATTGAAAGAAAATATAGTGAATATCATGCCTCCACTTTATAGTTACTGGACGGGATTATTCTCAGAATTGTCTAATTTTTCAACTTTCTACCACTTTATTCTCTTATCAATTTTAATATTTTTTTAATATTAATTGGTTTAAATAAACTAATTGCATGGATCCATCCCAATTTATTTATTTTTATCTCATTGTTTCTCTTATGTAATCCTTAGTTCAAAACTTCTATTTTACTTATTCTATGTCTCCAACTTTAGATTTTTCTTTTTAGAGCATGGTCATGTCAAAAACATTTTGTTCTTTTTCTTCCAAAATTTATATTGATAATGTTTTTAAAAATATTTGCCAATATATGTCTACTAAAAGCTAGTTTACAATGAAAATTTAAATAGCTATCTCCACTTAACTGATTTCTAGACTGAATGTCTGTTTTTGGCTGGATATTAAAGCAAGAGACCAGATGAAACATCTATTTGTGAATACAGTCTCTTCTTCTTTAAAAACAGAGGAAGAACATAGAGGCAATAAGATTTTCTTTTGTTGACTTTTAAGACATCTCTACAAAACAAATTCTGTCAAGTATTTTTTATTGGTATGTATATAATTGCAAATATTATTCACATCAAATGCCAGAAAATGATAATTATATTTGAATAACCATATAAAAAGAATCCCTTTCTCCTAAAAATTGTTATGTTTTCTCAGATTAAAATATGATCTCTAAAAAAGGATAAGCACTAATATAGATGTTTATTAGCAACTATTTGTTGTTATGTACTAAATTAAACCAAAGAATTATTCAGGAATCTGTGTGAATTCTATTAAAAAAGAGTTATCATAGAATCGGTAATAAGAACAGCAAGTTTATATTTTTAAACTTTTACGCGCTACTTTCTAAAATTGTTATATTTTATTTATATATGATTATGAATAAGTAAAATTATAATTTAGGAAATCTTCATCATTTTGCATTAAATACAGTTTTGTACAATTATGATTGGATAATTGTTGAGGTGAGCTAAACAGTTTGGCTTCTTCTCCAATGGACACTTTGTGGATTGGTAGCTCACAAATAATAATAAAGTGTGTAATTTAAAAATTTGATGGCCAATTTTATTATTTATTAACTGTTAAGGTACTCCCATCGATTTAAAAAATAGCAAAAGGAAAATGTTTTACTGGAAGAGTGTATGCTCCATATGTAGCTACTATCCATATAACCATATAATAATGTAATCAAGAATTTTATATTTTTTGTAAAAAAATAAAAACCAGAAAAAAAAATGAAAATAATATAATGTATTTATAAAATATAACTGAAAATAATATATTTTGTGAACAAACAATGATTGGAAAATAAATATTTTTAGTAAATGTGATCCGTGTAAAAAATAGCCAGTAAAAAAATAAATTAGTGATGACACCTTTTTGGATTACAATTTCTTATGGTCTTAATTGCTGATCCTTATTTTCTTATGAATTATATAGCTTTCTTTTTTGTATTGTTGGGCTTATCTACAGATTGGTTTTGCAAAATAATTTATTGCGAAATTGCCTTCATTCTCATCAATAATTTAATTTCTTATGGAATGTTTTATTGATATAATGTAATGAAAATACTTATTTTTAATTATTATTTATTTGCTAAACATATTTTAATATTTGTTTTGTGAAGAAAAAAAAGTTTTATTTTTATGTTTCAAACATACTCTATTATGTGAATGTTTTCTTGTTTTATATGAAAATTGAGACTTAATGATTACCTGGTATTTGTCTGAAGGTTTATTATGATGGCATTTTAGTAATAAATATAGATTGGATTTACTTGTAGCATCTAATATTAAATGCCTTTAGAAAAATTCAAATTTTATTTAAACTTTTTAAATAGATTCAACTGTTATGTACTAATCTTTATGCTATTATTAATAGATGAATGTATTTGAAAAGTTTAAATAAATTTTGAATTTTTCTAAAGACTTTTAACATTTAATATTAGGATGGAAATAGTCGAAAATATAATTATGATTAATAATTATCTTTTTCTTTGTTAACCTGGTATATGGAGGCTTGATCAATAGTAGAGCATATAGCCTGCTACTAGTAAATCAGTTTAAATGTATAATTAAAAAGTTATCAAAGTTGAAAGAATGTAAATACCGTGAGCTCTGACACATTGAAGATAAACAATTAGTAGAAAACAAACACTTTTTTGCATTAAATTAAAATTTATATAATAAATGAAAAAAAAACAAATAAAAAAAAAAAACAACAATCCCCCACTGGAATGGCAGACATATCTTTTCTATATAAACTTAGTTATCAGTTTAGTTTATCTCTTTTTAAATCTAATGTTAAAAATATTATACTTATTATTTTTTAAAAGCATTTTTTTCATATTATAATAATTTTAGCTATGAGCTATAAAAGCAGAATTTGAAAATAGTTTAATATTTACATGAAAAAAAAATATATATATGAAAGGTATAATACTAAAATTTTCTATTAGCAAGTATATATATATTTAAAAAATGTATTACCCTAAATGCATAACCTATAATAATTTTAGCTATGAGTTATAAAAACCAGAATTTAAAAACTAATTAATGTTAATATCAAAATATAATAATAATTATTAGTAATTACTACTATTACAAACAAAAATACAGTGGTGATGGTCTAATTTCTTAATTTAGTTAACTCATTTCTATTTTTAGTTGATAAAAATGTTGTACATATTATTTAAGTGTAGTCATAAAAACAGAATTTACAGTGTGATTAATCTTGATGAAATGAAAAAACTATTTCAAAGCAAAAATTTGGGTAGTAGAAATATAAGTACTAAAACATAGTTATCCATTTAGTCGGCTTACATCTTTCTATCTCCTTAATAAAAATGTTGTGTATATTTTTCTTTAAAAGTATCCTCTTAGGTGTATAGACTGTAATAATTTTAACTATGAGCCATAAAACAGAATTTGAAAGTTGATTAATAGTGATGTAAAAAAAAATTTTTTTTTTTCAAAATGAAAATCTAAGTAAATATGAAATTGCTAAATTGTTGAATGCCTTTAACTAAAATGTAATATACAAGATATCACATGTTGTGAACTTATTTACATTTTCTTCTTCAGTTTGTTCCATTTTAACTAGTTTTTTATAATTTTTTTCTTACACTTACAAATATTCATTTTGACTATGAATCAGGAAAATTATAAAAGTGAAAGAAAAACTCATTTTTGAATGAGAAATAGTTGCTAATTTATATTCTGAATATGGTTTGATTAAATTATTGATCTACACCATTTTAAAAAATGAAGAATTAAATATTATATAGATAGTGAAAAAGATTTTCAGCTTGAGCATTTTGCATTGTAATGCCATGCAACAATTATTTATTCAAAAATAAAATGGAGTTAATAGCAGCAATAAGCTGATGATTTGTAAAAAAAAAATAGCAGTTGTTTGAAGAAATTTCTGCTAACACTTCTAGTTTAAGTATCAGTAAATTATGTCACTGGATTCTGAAAAAAAAACTATTGCATAATGTTATAAGACATGATGGGGCAAGTTATCACAAATAGTGCTAAACATTATTCTTGTAAAAAAAATTATGAAGTCAATGATTGGCAAATGTTTTAATTTTATGTTTTAAAGATGGATTTTGCAATAAATAGATTATTAAATAACTAAATGTGTGGTTTATATATGTAATAAGATGAGATATTTTACGGTAATATCTCCACACTAAAACTCAATATATATTTATTTATATTCTATTTATTTCTATACTTGGCGCTTTCAAAGGAACGATGCTTTCATTTTCAAAGCTATAGATAGATAGTTCTAATAACAATGTTCAATTTATTTTAAAACCAATAAATGCAAATTATCCAAATAAGGTCTGCCATTTCTTCGAGATTGCGTAAAGCGTGTCTCTTTTATTTAACGAGTTTTCGTCTAAATTAATGAAATAGGCCTCCTTAATTTTTCTTCTTATCTCATGTCGCTCACTGCACATCACTTGCAGATTGTCCGGTATACATGAATACCAAATATAGCAAAAGAACAATAGACAATATAATTAGGTGGTTTAAAGACCCTACTAATCCAGGGGATAGGCTGAACAAAACCAGGATTTTATTGCCATACATTAAAAACATATATACAAATTTACAAACAATTTTTTGCAAAGACTTTAGTATATGTTACAGATTCCCTCTTAATTTCAATAGATGTATCAACAATACCAAAGATAAAACTACCTCCAATAAATACCCAGCAGGCTGTGTATAAAATAATTTGCCCAGAAAATAATTGTCATGCTGCATATTATGGGGAGATTAAAGCTTCTGTTCATACGAGGTTGCTACAGCATAAATATGCGTACAATAAAGCGCTCACAGATCCTTCCCACTTTTCCATTTTTGCACAGCACAAAACCGCTACAGGCCATTCATGTATATCGTTCCTTCGAAAGCGCTAAGTATAGAAATAAATAGAATAATATAAATAAATATATATTGAGTTTTAGTGTGGAGATATTACCATAAAATATCTTATTATAATAAATAGATTATATAACAAATAACATTCTGAAACAAATTAATTTATTATAGAAGATTCCATTATATTGCTTATCATTAGAAATTACTATAATAATGAAATTTGAAAGTAAAAGTCATGTTTAAAATTTAATAAAACTTAATCTAATTTAAATAAACTTCTGTTTGCTGATGGGTTTATATCCCAAAAGACATTTTAAATATCATCAAGAAAAAAAAAATCCCCTTTTAATCTCTTGTCAGCTACTCACTACTTTGTCCCTAAGTTTGAGGCATTTTGGGGCATTATGATGTCACTGGCTTTTCTTCACTATTTTATATTGTTAGTTTGCTGTTCACATTTAATGTGCTAGAAATTGGCACTAAAGTTACTAGTTTTAAAAAAAATCTGATGTTAGTATTGTATAGACTTCATGCAAATTTCCAAAATCAAAGAAAACTAACAATGCCCTGATTAGTTACATCATAATACAAAGAAATCAACAGCATCATTGGTGTGCTTTTTCTTTTAGTATTTCAAAAAGAAAAATTCTAATTTTCAATTATTTATTTGCATATTTAAGATTATTAATACAAGGTATTTGCAAAATATTTATTTTAAATCAAAAAAATATGTAATTACAATTAAATTTTATTTGAAAATGTTTGCTTTTAAGAAATCAAATCATAAAGAAACTGATTGTTAAGCGGAAGTTGTTTTTATTGGTTAAAAAGAATTGCTTTCATAAATGCTGGTCAATTTTTTGTATGAAATTTTAATAATAAATGTTATTTTAATTGTAAAACATATTTTCATTCTTTTATGATATCTTAACTAAAATTCCTTTTCTATTTTAAAGTTAGAATTCAAATAAGAAATATTTCATTCAATAATTTCTTTAGGAGTGCAAGCTTACAATTCAAAATGAAAAAAAGTAATTGTTACCATTATATATTCAGTTATTTTATTTTTATGTTTTGCAAAATTCAAATATTTATCTTTTAGAAATCTTTGATTTTAACCTTATATTTGTAATAAGTAGTGTAAAGATTATCAAAATATGATAACAGAATAAAGGTTTAATTGAAAAAGTAAAATGTTGCAAATATGTTTGAAGATGTCATTAAGGTTTTTCAAATAAAAATGGGAGAAGTTGAACATGTAATGAGTCAAATTAACCATACAATTTGTTTAGCTATGCATATGGTAAATTTTTTATTTTGTTTTTAAAAAAAACTATTTTTAATTTATATAAATGAAAATCCTGAAAAACATTACTAAATTTTGTTGCTAGTTGTTTGAAAATCTAATATAAAAGATCATTTTATTAAAGAAAATAATTCATTTTAGTAGTGTATTTTTAAATTTGAATAAAAATGCTGACAGCAAAATTTACCAAAGAGAAATGGGGGATGGTCAGGATTAGATTTGATTGTCTTTTCTTTTTTTAACTAATATTTGTTCATGTTTCTTTTTTTTCATTTTACTGTTTTTATTATTACTGTTTATCAATGTATAACTCTTTAACTTATGTGGTTATTTAATACACATCTTTATCTAATTTATATGATATAATAGAATATTAATACTCATATAATATGTATGAACATTATTGTCAATATTGCATTTTTATATTGAACTATTTCCATCATCTAATATTTGTATTAAATATCTTTAGAAAAGTTTTATTTAAATATTCCAAATACATTCAACTGTTAGTAATAGCTCATCAAATAGGTTAGTATATACACAATGTTTCAAGAGGTATTATTCTCCCCTCTTCTTCAGGTATTCCTGGCCTGACCAGTGACAGTACTAGTATGGGATTCGAATCTGGAGCCTTAGATTTTTGAGTATTGAATTTTAAGGTAATGTTCTAACCCACTGAGCCATCCTGCCAAAGACAACAGTCTTAAATAAAGTTAATTTTTTCTAAAGACATTCAATACACATATTAGATTATGGAAATAGTCTAATATAAAAATACAACTAGAACACCATCATCACAAACCTTCAGGAAAACATTATTGTCAATATATTTTTCTTTTTATTGTGCTACAGTGTGAATTAAGCAATTACTTTTACTGGAATTTGGCCTATCTAGAACATAAATTTTGACTTTATATTTTTTTTCATGAGATAAGATCCCCTATTTACATTGTTTGGTACTTATGTGTTAGACCTGCCGTGAAGTATCATATTTCTAACCTTGCATTTTTGTAAAATAATGCCTGCATGGGATCTTCTGATAAACTTTCATTGATCAATTTCTTTAGCACAAAATGGCAAGCTATAACTTTGTTTAGTGGAGAAAAAAAACAATAACTAAACTTTTAGCAATATAAATTTATTTCAATAAAAAACAATGATTGTTCGTTACAATGAGTGATGTGGATTGAAGTTTTTTCTGTCATGCAAAATGCAAATGAAAGCATTTTCACTTTTAAAACATAAAATTAGCAGTGAAACCTACATTTTGAGTAACAACTTCCTCAGATAGGAACATTATCTAATATTCATATAAAAAAGGAATTATTTTCCTATTTACAACATTGTAAATGTGTTTAATTGAGTCTTTATTTAGACATTTGTTTATGCCTTCAAATTTCATCACAGCAGGTTTAATGCATAAGTATCCATTATTTGTTAGGAATAAACTTGGTTGCAGACATTATTTATATGTTACTATTTTTCTTATCTGTATTTTATTTTCTAATTAAGAATAATTAGATACTGTTTACTAATCAATGATTGGATGATTTTCTTAGGGGCTATTATTTAGTCTATAGGAAGAAATTACAAATCTTTATTACAAATGTTCAGTTTTCTAAAAAAAGCCATAATTTTCTCATGAAATTAAAGTCTCATTAATGATATGTCAAGTTGACTTTTTTGTAAGTGCAAGATGTAACTGAAGAGACAGGAGCTCAGAAAGCTGATGTCATTCAAGTTTAGAGCCATTAGAATGTAATACATTAGTATAATTTAATTTATGAGGTAGGGAATAACAAAGAAATTTTTTTATCTACACTTGCCTACTACATGAAAGAACTTAGCCAATAGTATGCTATATTGTGAGCAACTTGACATGAACTATGATGCACATTAAATGAAATAAGATAACTACTTTTACATCTTGATTTTTGTTTTAGACATATGTTCTGCTTTGAACCTATTTACTTAATCTGTACTTAATTTTTTGTAGTTTAAATCTTACTTTCTTTTGTATATACTTAATATTTTTATTAAAATTAAAACTGTTGCGTCATTATTTGATTCTATATAACAAAATTTCTAGTTTCATTCATCTTTTGACGAAATGTTGAGATATTTGTTCATAAATATATATATATATATATTCTTAGACTTATTAGAACCTGTTATACTTGTGGTCATGTGTAATTCATAAATGGGTGTTTGAGTATACAATAAACATATTTTTATCATGTATGTATGCTTGGAGACTTTAGTTGATTTTGCATTTTTACTGCAATTAGTAATTATAAAAAATTTCATAATTGAATGGAAGTTCTCAGAATTATGTTTTATTACTTAATAATGTCTTAAGTCTTGCATTGACATTTTCTCTTTTTTTTTACAAAAAATAATAAATTTAGATATTTTAACTATATATTTACAATTTATGTTTTACTTATATAAAGCTAAAACCTCAGTACATGCGCCTTGAGTGCTTAATTTTAGCAAGAGAGACCTCTCCAAATCATAATGCAAGATTCGACTTTATAAAGATAAAGAGGCCCCTCTTATCTCTCAACCAATTTTTTTAATTATATAGGCAAATCTAAAGCATTTTGATTTGGGAGCATGAAGCTAATAAATTCTTCACTGATTAAGTCCACTATTTCTGTTAAACATTAACATTCACGAAATCTTTCGATTTACAACGAGTCAATATTCAGATATTAAATTTAAAAATATTTTGAATCAATTTAAAGTTGTAAATATTAATTCTTATTAAGCGCGATGTCAGCATGTAATACTTATATAAGGCTAGAACCTCAGTACATGCACCTTGTGCTTAATTTTAGCAAGAGAGACCTCTCCAATCATAACGCAAGATTCGACTTTATGTTTTAATATATTCCTATTTTAATGTTGCAGCTTTAAATAGCTTGTTGTAAAGCAAAGACTTTTTCAGATCCAGATGATTTTAGTTATTAGACTGGATAGCGAATCTTTTTGCACCTTTTCAACTAATAATAGTTAGGTATTCATCATGCAGCCCTACACGGTTTAGTATAATGGAATTAGAAGCTAAAATTGTCTTGATCAAAGTTCACTTGCCACTTCTGGCTTTTGAATGTCACCTGATGTTCGATTACCTTTGCCCTGTATGGTATAGAGCATGGTGGAATGGCAAACTCGAGATAAAAATCATTGATTGAAGCTCAACTCTGTCTCTTTTAAGTCATTATTTTTAGCCATAATGCTATTACTTCCAATATAATACTTTTAATTATTGCATCAATTTGGATAATCTTAATACACATGTATATAATTTAAACTAAGTTGTGAATATATTTTATTATGAAAATCACTTTTAAAACAATCTACTTAAACTTGATTGTAAAGAGGTGAAGTAAGTTATATGCTGAAAATAACTATTTTATTTTTTTTTTTAGAAAAATGTATTTACTTCTGTGTTTTTCATAATTTTTGACTGTGCTTTATACAAAAATGCTTATAATTAAATTGAAACAAAGATTTTATAAAATCATAGTTATTACATTTGGAAAATAAAAAAATATTGCGAGAGGTCAGCGACAGCTGCTTTACAAGCAGTTGACCCGGGTTAGCGGGTTCTCTTCCCGGCCAATGCTATGACACATTAGAATTTTTTTTTTTATAAACATTTAAATATAGTGCAGAAAACACTTTATAAAATAAATAATCCAAAACAAATTCTTTATTTAGTGTGATGGAGTATTCATTCCATTTTTTAAAATTATTATTATTTTGAGAGTTTTTTGATTAATTAAATATTACAAGTATTGCAAGATCAAAACTCTACTATATTTTATTATTCCATCTCTGAAAAAACACTGATTGTTTGTAGTTAGTAATGATCTAACAACTGAGTGGATTTTTTGTTATATAGTCTTCAAGGCAAATCTCACATAACTCCCATTACATTTTGGCTTATTAATGACTACAAACAATATTGAGTGTTTATATTTTGTAATGAGACTTGAACATTTGTTTAAAATCAGATTGCTTTTAAATTATACCACCTGGGAGATTATAGTTATTGCAGTTATATTTGTAATATTAATTAGTATGTTACCATGAGAATTTGTAGGACAGATATTAATATTAGATTTTTTTTTTAAAGATTATATTTTTTTCCCCCCAATTTTAACGTCATTTTATTTCATTTTATAAGAAGCTGGTCATGACCCAATAAAACTGACTTTATGACCCATCGATTTGCCCTGACCTGTACTTTGTGAAAGACTGATTTAAATGACTTCAAGACATTAAATGTTTAAAAAATTAGTTTGTAATAATTAATTATAGTAGTCAAAACAGGAAATAAAATTGCATAATTATTTCAATTTTTCTGTATTTAAAATAATGATTATTTAAATTTGTTAAATAAATTGCACAGCCTGTAAACTTTATTATAAGAACCTATAAATATTTACAATATATGGTCATAATAAAATGACATGCTCTTCATAACAAGCTTTTTTCTATTTACTTAAAAACCCAAATCTATGAGATCATCATCCATCACCATTTAAATAAAAGAGCATTTCTTGTTATATTACTCTGATGATATTTAATGTAAGATTTGAGATTTAGTGTTTATCTAATGGTAGAACAGAGGGAATAAATACGTTTGTTTTTGTCAGCTACCCATTAGGATTTTTTGAAGAATGAAAATAGAAACTTGATTATTTTATAGCAAATTTTTTTATTTTGCAAAACTTGATAAAAAAATATTTTAATATAGAATTTTTAAATCTTTGAAAATTTAATAGAAGTAATACTAATAATAATCAATATGTTTTTTGAAAAAAGTTAAATCTACTCTTTCTTCTGCAACAAAATTATAAAAGATGTTTCCATTTAAGTGGCCAAGATCTAAACGTTTTTAATAAACTGGTTGATTGTAGGAGGAAAATATTTCACTAAAATTATAATTTCATTTATTTTGATAATTACCCAATTCTGCCCAAATTTGATTTTACTGAATTTTTAATGAAACTTAATATTCTAATCAATTCTATCAAAATTACTATTATTTTTTGTGGTGAGACCATTTTTTACAATGCAATATTACTCAAAACAACATTATGAATTTGCTGAAAGTACAGCAAAAGGGTTTTAATGATAAGCAAATTTATTGTTTTTTAAAGGATTAAATCTTTAATTCTTGATTCAATTCAATGATAAAATCTTTTGATGCACTATAGATTATCACTTAATGATCATGAGTCATGAGATGACACTAAATATGATAGTGATAAACACATTGGGAAGATTTGTGCTAAATTAAAAAAATCTGTTCTCTTTATGATGTGTCTCAATGAATCTCTTTTTACTGGATGTTTACAATAATAAACTTCCGTAACCATGAATCATTCTGCTTTTATTGTGAGTGTCTTGGTTGCAGTACTTCTAACTATGACTCTGTCAAGCATTGGTGGTCTAGAGGTTAGCATAGCTGCCTTCCAAGCAGCTGGCCTGAGTTCGCTTCCCGGTCAACGCATTTGACGTAGGAAAAAAAAAAACTATGACTCTGACATTGGTCTAAAAAGCAAAAAAGTTAATGAATATTGACAAATTTAAAATATGGGTCAACATTGCTCTAACACATTTAAATCAACTATTGGTATATATATTTATTCAATAATAGATTTTCCTGTTAATTTTTCTGTGGATATTTAATAATCCACATTGATAATTATTCCATTAGTCAATAAAGTTTAGAGATAGCTATTGATTTAAAGAAGGGGGAGGGGGACGACAACATTATTTTATTTAGAAGAAAATAAAGAAATATTCCTTTTGATCAGGATTTTTTTTTCTTTTTTTGAACAATTACTAATAATGATATCTATTAGCTACTTATTACTTGTCTATTAGTATTTGTTTCTATCCAAACTATATAATTACTCCACATTGATCCAACCTGCAGTTTATGTTCTCATGAAGAGGAAACCATTGAACACTTCATATATCGCTATCCAAACCTTAAAACAGTCAAGAGTCTTCACCAACTCCAATATCAGACCGGACCTAATTCTCATGCCCATAAAAGCGATCCACACCGGAACATTTGCTATCATTAGACTATCCCTTTTCATTCTCTATGCAATCTGGATAGTATGTTGCAAGTTGATAATGGAACTGCCCCGCCTGGACCCAGATCTGTTGTTCTGTGAAACAATAAAGAAAATCAGGAAAAAAGATGAGATCTCTCCCAAAAAATCCTTTGAGGACACCTGGAACCTATTCACCCTCCCTACTAATAACAACAAACATGCTGGCCTACTAAACCACTCATAAGAACTTAGCATAACCTCATTTAACCTTGTATATATCCTTTCTAATTTGTACACAAAGTAATTAATAAATATATTTTCGAAACAACTATATAATTACTGTATATTGATTGACTGATCTTTCATTTGATTCTCTTCATTAAATCCCCACTTTATCTCAGTTGCTTTTTATATTAACATTACATATATTTATATTAAATTAAGTATACCAATTTACAATTAAATCCTTATCCAAAATTAAATTATAAACCCACTACCAATAATTTTCATGCTAAGACAGATTTCTTAGTGCAAGTAGCACAACATGAAATAACAATATAAGATAATATATATATTTGAATGTGTTTATTACTGTACTTGAGAAGAATGCCTTGACAGGGAAACTATCAGCAGTGGATTTGTAATTTAATTTTGGCTAGTTATTTTATGAACTGATAGCTTTAGGATTTGACATATATATATATGTCAAGATGGGTTTCAAAAACGGATAAGTATGTTTTGTTTAATAACGTAGAGTAGTTAGTATTCACTATCTCTAACTATAATTCCATTTAGATCCATGATTTCAAGCTATCCGCTTTCTGAGATAGCGGATAGCTGAAATCATGATCTGAGTGGAATTATAGTTAGAGATAGTGATTTACTCGCTTTATTAAAAAAAATATGTGATGGGTTTTAAAATCTGTGGAATAAATAAAGTTAAAGTTTTTTAATGCATTTTTGTTTATCATATATATATATAGTAGCTATAGCAATGTAATTGGGATTTACATTTAAGATTTTTACCATTAATATTTGTAAATATAATAAAACCTTTTAATGTTGTAAATATAAATAAGTTACAATTTAATGCTTCCTTTTAAAATGTCTGTTTCTATAACACATCATCATTATAATATTGTGCAATGCAGTAATTAAGAAATGGTATTTATTGTAGTATATATATAGATATTGCAATTTTTTTTTTTTTTAAAGTGAAACATATAGAAATATTTCTACTTAATATATAACATTTTATTCAAGCCATAGGACTCTGTCTCTCTTGAAGTCTATGGTGTTTATGAAATTTAATATAGATTTTGGAAAGCTTCTTATGTAGGTATGAGCAATTGTTGCATCAGTGCTAAAAGAGATCAATATGTTAATGCAGTTAAGAAGCACTCATCATTATGAGCACTATCTCTCCATGCTATACTACCGATCATAGTATTGATTTTTCTAACACCAGAATACTATCCAGATGTGACACTATCCAACAATGTCAGATCAGAAGAGCCATTGAGATTCTTAAAAGGCCCTATTGTATCAACAAACATTATGATATGTGCAAATTATTTTCTGTTTGAAAGAATTTTTTTTAAAAATTATTAGTCCAAATAATTTCTGATAATTATTATTTTTAACTATTTTCTATATGTCAACGTTTACAACACCTTTACAACTATTTTCAGAATAATATTTATCTAGTTGATGATCATTGTGACCTGAATGAAATATTGATATATATTTGCACTACAATAAATTATTCACAGATGTACTTAGATAAAATTTCACTTATATATAAAGTTTATACTTTAATTTGAATATTGATTTAAGATATCTCATTTCAATAAAATATATATATTTAAAATTATTTGATTTAAATAATGATTGTTTGAAAACAGCAGTAATTAATCCACCTCACATTATTCTACTTGTCAGCCATCCACATAGATGTGAGGATTAATAAATAATCTATAGCAGTGTCAGATTCCCAGACAAGTTTATCAATAGAGAGCATTACTAAATAGATCAAGATTACAGGAAGTTATTTTGCTTTTTTTAAGTTTATGCTCCAAAGTTTTGATATGAAGATTACACATAAGTTGAAGAGTCTGTGTATTAATATTTTATAAAAGCAATGAGTGGGATTTAAGAAGTTAAGTAAATACCATAATTTCACCTAAAATTATTTTTTATTTGGAAGAGATCTCTATAACTATTTAGCGTTAGCTCTACTCATTGGGCAACCAATGCATTTGCATGGAGCAGCAAATTTTTGGAAATAACAAAAATGTGTTTATTTATATGGGGGAGGGGGGTGATTAAAAAATCCATTTTTTCTTTCTCTGTGAAAACAGATCTTAGGATGTCTTTAGTTAAATTTTTGCATAATAAAATTTCATTGTAGTCTTCATTCTACAGACGTGATGAGCATTAACTTAATAACAATACATTTTCTTTCTTTTTAAAGTTATCATTCTCTAAAAAATAATTTATGATATATTTTTCAGTAGCTAATGTTCTTATTTAAAATTTATGATCAGATATATTGAAGCTTAGTGTAACATCATAGCTTTTAGGATTTGAAAAAAAAAAAAAATTTTTTTAAGGGGGAACCGTTGTCAAAATATTCTATTGACAGAATTTTTAGGACTGGATTATGTGCATGTTTATGTGTGATGTATATCCTTACATTTATTAAGGTGATAATTATAATGTTGATATTTACCATATAACTAACTCTTCAAAAGCAATTTTATATATATATTGAGAAAAATGTATCTTAGAAAAAAATAATTAATTGAAAACGTTTTTTATTTTACATTTTAATAATAATAGAATTAATTTTCTTCTCAGCATTCTTTTAATTATTAGTTATTTATATTTTTCTCAGAATTTTACATCCATCAATAATCAATATAAACAATATTTAGCATTGAAATTCTTTCATTTTTTTTCTTTCTCACAAACATTTACTACTCAGTAGTGGATTAACTTTTTAATTAAACTATTGTTAATTATTACTATTCTTATTATTTATTGTTTTAGTTTTAATACTCAGTAAATTAAAAAGTTTTAAATGGAGGTGTAAACTGTAGGAGGAGTGTTATCAAATATTTATTTGAAAGTTTATTTAGTCATTTTATTTTGACATAAAAAAATTTGAGAAATAGTAATTCAAGAAATAGCTTTAATGTGTTACTAAGTATTGAATAGTGAAAACCACCTGTTTATTTCCCTGATCTACCATTAATTTTTTTCTTAAATAATTAGTATAACATTGATTTCTGGATATTTATCAGTCATAAATTCTGCAGGGTAAAAAATATTCGTGAACATTTTATATACACTGTTTAGACATAGTTCAAAAATTGTTTCTTGTTGTTCAGGAAAAGACCTAGAATTAGTAAGTTTATGAATATTCAAAAACAAATTCCCATATAGGTTAAACATTCATTTTTATCTATAAAGAAATATATGCATTCATAAATTTAATGAATAAAATTTATCTTTTTAAAATTTGTATAATTAATTTATGATGTTTGAACAATAAAGTCAAACTAAATATATTCTACACCCTACCCCCCATTTTCAGTCAGGGTAAGAGTGTATCAATCTTAAATTTTGGATTTTTAAATAATAGAGGAATTGCTCTATGAATATTGTCAAAGTAAGTGCATAAAAAATATGATGCTGGCCTTCGGTGTCTTTACGGCAAAGATACAATGTTCATCCACATTAAATTTCATTTATACCCTTCAAAATATAGAATAAGTAAGGGTTCTTTATTAATTTTAATGAGGAAGTCAAAATATTTATGTTCAATGGACCAATACATAAATTTGTTAATATGTTGTTTGTTATTTAGACCTAATACAGTTTTAGTGGATTCTGAAAGACCACTATGAGACCATTTAGAGATCTCTCAGTATTTGAATTTCATAGAAAGATTTCAGGTTTGAAAATGGACTGGAGAGAGAGAGCGTGAGTTTTTTTCTTTTAGAATCGGTAGAGTTAATTTTAAATAATACATCAACTGAAGGAAAACACTGGAAAAAGAAAAAAATGAGATTGATGTTCTTTTGACTTCTGAATCTGTTTATACAGAGGCCTAAGCCATCTAGGATAGAAAATCTTTGAATTTGTTTCAACAAAATGCTCCCAAAATGCTTGTCCCAAAGAAAAATTTTAAGAAATGAATAGATAATTAATAAAGATAATAGTGAAAGAGAAATATGTGATTCTGGTCATCATCAGAAGGTTAAAAGTGATGTTTTAGAATAAAGAGAGAGATGATTTAGAAAAAGTTCCTCAGTTTTATCATTAAGTATTTTTTATACCTGATTTCAAGTAGTCATATAGTTAAGATGAAAGGACAACTAAAGAAGGGCCTTGAATTTTACTAATATATTTAGACCAAGTGCACTATTATTAAATTTGTATTCTTGGGGTAAATTCTGAAAGAATTTTAATAAGAGTTGAGATTTGTTGAAAGATAGAAACACAAATATGTCCTCTATATAAGTTGTGACTGAAATGATTGTATTGAAAGCTGTATAAAGATAACGGTTAATTGGTTTAAAATATCTTTGAAGAGCAGATGGTTATAAATAATAAATGAAAAGTATTGAGAGAATAACCTTATGATATCGAGCAATGAGGTGTGAAGCTAGGAGAGAATTTCAATTTAGCATGATGTGAATTTCACGGTTTAGTAGAAAGTTTGTTGTTATATTAAGTATTGTGTTAGATATTTTTGTACTGGTTAATACATTAATGAGGTTATCTATAGGTATCATATTAAAGGCAACCTTAATATCCATCTGGACAACCAAGAATAGTTTATTGCAGTTTTAAACAAGAATGCATCCTGGTTTGTCAATGGGTCTTTCTTCACAAATTCAGTTTTTGATAATATGGATAGCAAGAGTGGCTCAATTGTATCTTTAAGAATTAATTCTAGCAATTTGATCCTTATTAGTTCTAAGATTATTGATGGTAGAGATATTTTTGTTTTTTGAAAAGGTGCACAAGAGACATTGAATGAATACCCTGTATTTTATATATTTGTTTTGATAAGCAATTGACTATATCAGTTAAGTATTTAGCTGTATACAAAAAGAGAGATACATGTTATTTGGAGTTCTTTTGTTTATGAAAGTGTATGGATTTTCTGTAAATTAGATATATTTTTGAAATACATATTGAAACAGTAAGATTTGAGTTCGAATCTTAATTTCACCTTAGTTCCACCTGTTCTATCATCTTTCACCCACCACCTACATCCTACCTAAATTTAAACCCTATATGTTGGATTGCGTGCATATAATGGCATTATGTATATGTATATAAGCGTCTGTTTAATTCACCGTAAATGCACACACTTCAATATCAGATTTAAACATTAAATCAAGTAATGTATTTATTAAAATAATTTTCAATATTTATCTTAAAGCTATCGCATTTATGTCATTTATTATTTTGTCAGTTTTATTATATAATGTTTTAAAATAATGAATCCTAAAATCTGTTTAAATCCATTTTATAAAATATAAATCCTGCTTGTTGTTTTAAAATGTGCAAAGTCGTAGTTAGTGGGAAGGACAATAGATTACTTAAAATTCTACCTAAAAGTTTCTTAATTAGCATAAAAGCTATCTTGTAGTAGTAATCAGATCTTTAGAAATATAAATGTCATTGCTAATGGATTAATTTACCTGAGGGTACTGCAGATCGATCGCAAGCACAGTCATGAGAGAAAACATCTGTACTCTACATTATGTGCGATTGATCCGCAAAATTATAGATAAGAAGAAAAACTAATATATAAAAGAAAGGAAAAGAAAAACTTGGTTCTGGCTCTCTCTTAAAATCTTAGTCATATAACCATGTCACTGCTAGTGATATTATTATAATTTATGTTTCATTCTGCTATGACTGAGTAGAAGGTGTGCAAACTATTCTCCTCTGGGAGAATGGTCTAATATGTGTCCGAATCTCCGAACCTGCTCTCCAAAGATGATCTGTCGGTGAATTGCTGCTGATCTATGAGCTACACTATATAATGGAAATGCTTTCAAGCCACATTGGGGAATGGGTCATCATATGAGAAGCATGAGTTTAAAAGTAAAAGTTATAAGTATATTTACATTATCAATGTGTGTTACAATTTAGAATTATGATATTTCCTCTTCAAGCCTTGGAACTTAAATGGATACACAGTGATTACTGGTATTTTTTCGATTCCCAGTAAACGGACATATTGAAGTATTTCCATGGGTATTCAATCCTGTTACGTGGTCAGGGAGTAATAGAGGCACGGTCCCTTACTCCCGATTATGCTAATGTGACCATCCTCAAAGGGTCATTCAGCACAAAGCCAGCCTTTCATTTCTTTTCATATATCCTCCATTGGCTCTGCAGTTTCAAATTACTGCACCTCGAGTTTACCATATTGCATCTCTATGGGTACCACATATCCCTCTATGTCTTTATGTGTTATTTTATTACGTTTATGACTCCATCCTTCCACTGTTTGCATTAATCGCTTTTAAATAATACTGCCCTGGAGTAATTATTTATAATATGTAAATTAAGTATAGTCTTACTTATTGCAAATAAGCTTGGTATGTCCACAACCGAGATTATCATTTATAGCTTTAAACCTCGTATTGTGATTGATGTCAATAATCTCATAGACATGATATTATACTAAAAGCTAATCTCATAGACACAAGGCAAATTTTAAATAATAATGGTCTTGGAAATAATAAACACTGGTTCTATATTCTATAATCATGTTTGTATTTATATAATTAAATTTGAATGTTTTATTATATGTCTGCCATCCTCATGTCTATTCATTTTAACACATAGTCCTAACAATATCTCACCTCGATAAATATAGTATTAAAGTTAAAATTGAACTTGTATAGATATTATTGCTGACTGAATTAGTATCACTATAGTGATTCACAATATAGTCTCTTGTATCCCCCTGACCCAGTGCCTAAAGAGAATTCTGCTAGAGTAGCATCAGATGTTTGTTGTGTGGTTTGTGTTGTAGAACCAGTTAGCCAGGTTTGAACTCAGTGCTGCTAATAGTTGTTCCTACTTATGATACTGCTATTCGGCCCTGGTGATTAGATTCTGCAACATGTTAGTGAGGCATATGAATCCTGACCATTACAATATATGTTCAGATTACAATTAACATTATTGAATAATCTCTAGTCTAATGCATGACTAATAAAAATTATTAATATACAATTAACATAGTTTCATTTATTTTACGCAACTACAATATTTTGTAGTAGTATTCACTTTTTTTTTTATAAAAATAATAACCTGATTAGACAAAACATATATAAATAAATGAAATTCAATATTCAAAAAATGCACATATATATATAGAAAAGGTTTAACCCCTGCCCCCAGAAGTTTTACAAAAAATTGAGTTAAATTTGTGTGTAGCAGAAATTCATCCCCAAACACTCACACAATCCTATATGGTGAGTTTGATAAAAATTTCTTGTTTCTTTGGAAGTCTAGGAATATTTTTTATAATAATATTATAGCTTTTGATTTATTTAATTAAAAGTTGAATTATTCTCTCTTTTCTTCATAGCGTAAGCATGTGTTTTAAAGACCTACAGAGGTCCCTAGTGACGATTTTTTCAGACGCTCATTGCTAAGGTTTACAGCCTTGTTAAAACTATTACTGAAGTTTTATTGTAACTGTTAATTAATCCATCATAATATAATTATGGATTCTGGTCCTTTTGGGAATTGAGAACTATTAAAAATTAAATTGAAACAGTCAGCAGAGTTAAACTTAGTAAAAGTTCAAAATTAATTAAGAATTTAAAGTCTTAATTAATTTTGAACTTTTATTATGTTTAACTCTGTGGATTGTGGGCTTTTAATATTCAAAGTGGTTGTACAAACAAATATTTGCAGAATGAACAAATTAATATTGATATTATCTTGTTTCATTTACATCTAATAGTATAATCTAGCATGAATAATAATATGGACCTATCGAAACAAAACATACCTCAGATATTTTTTTTTTGATGAAGTTATACATTAAATACCGCAAAATAAATGACTTAGCATGATATAAAATGTTTATAATGTTAAATAAAAATATCATTTTAATTAACTAATGATTAAATGGATCTCAAATTTAAAAAAAACCCAACTGGTCTTATTGGTATCAAAATACAAACAGTATAATCCAAAGAATATTTAGGATTTTTTTTCCTTCATTCACATATTCAAATAAATGATTCATTCACATTACAATCATTTTCTATTTATAGTTGGAGCCTGGATTTTAAGTTATCTGCAAGTCATTCAAATAGCAAACTTTTCTTAATATATAAGTTTATTTCTCATGCTAGAAAATACATGGAGATACTGCACTTTGGCATTTACATTCCATTAAAATATACTGTACCGGGTCGAACCGCTGAAACCCCTACTTATACATATAATTAGTTTTGGCCGGTTTCAAACTCCTTCATAATACATTTATAATCTTATAAAGGTTACGTGAACAAACCGGCATGTTCAAGCAAAATGGGAGATCTTATTGATAGCTTTAACTATCAACAATGGCCCATCTCGGCTGCTGGATTCAAACCCCTACTATCCAAACATTTTATTTGTTTCGGAGTAAACTCCAGGTGCCAGCTATCTATTCAAAAGAATAAACGTCTTTGGTCAGTAGGCTCATAATCCAGCGCTCGAAACCATCCCATAAACTAGCCCAGTCTAATTTTAATCAGTAATAAATTATACAAAATTGATGGTGGAAAGTATTAATAAAAGGTTGGTAAAAAGAATTGACCGACAAATAAAGTTTAAGTTTTAAAGACAATTTATTAACTAATATTAAATCATTTTAAACATTCTATAAATTTAATATAATACACACACATTTTAAATTAACATTTCTAGACTAGTTTAAATATTCTTGTAGATTTTAATAGTAGAACATGGGTATTTATCTAATTTAACTAATAACACTGATATAATGATCACGCACATATTAACTCATGTATCATTCACAAATATAATAATAGAGCATTAATAGCATTTGACACTTAAACACACATATCAATAGTTCATTTTATGTATGATAGAGTTCATATAATTTGAATCTTGAATATTTACGACTTACAGCGGTGGCTAGTACGTATAAATGATAATAAATAAATGTTTACCTAGGATTTTTGGGAACGTGGATATTGCTTGTTGTTGGCTGCTTCTGATGGATTATATCTAACCGGTTAGCTTTGGACATTTCTTGGAAGATATTTTTATGCGAATCCATTTGTTTTATTTTGAAGACAGTTGAATCTTTGATGGAGGATTTCTGAGTTGTTATGCAGACATTATTTCACAGGCAGGTTTTGATGATCTTGTTGGATTAAAAAGGCTGGAGCATGAGCGTATATTTCCAAAAGCTGCTCAACAGTGCATGTTTGTTTCTGGATTCATAATAGAAATGCACTGTTATCACGACTGTCACTGCAAACTAGACTGAATAAAACTCTTAACTTCCTTTTTATAAAACCTTCAGTTTAACTTTAAGAAAACCCCCTTCCCACTTTAAATCAATGATTTTTCAACTTTTATTTCAAACTCTTTTGCGAAAGATTTTTTTGTTTTAATAATTTTTTTACGACAAAATTATTTTATATACATGTGCCAATTTGGCCTTGGCACATTACACCCCCCTCCTTTTTAGAGTAAAATGCATCATTTTTGACCATTTTATCTCTTGCAATTTTAATTCTTGACTCTAAAGGTTTATTAATTTATTATTTTAGATAATTCCTACACATGTGTATACGTGCAGCATAATTATACACCTACTAATATTCTAGATATTGAGTTATTACTGGACTTGCTTACAGGGAATCTATAATAAATAAATCCCTTTTTGCACTCATCATAAGGTGCAGCAGTACCAAGAAAATAACCTAAAAGGATATCTGGATAACTACATTTAAGATACTCATCATAAGGTATTGTATTTACCGAATATTACCAGTGTATGTGTGCGTATATACACATGTATACTTACACACTCTTAATACACCTTAGATTGACTTTATATTTTTATTATTAATCTTACATTATTTTTAAATTCACATGAACAATATCTTACACTATTTATTTATATTACAATATTATTTATAACCCTTAAGAAACATTATTTAAAATATTTATTTACACTAATCTTATAATATTATTTTTAAATCATTACGAACATCTTTATTTAACATGCGTGTATTCAATAAAAAAAAAAATCGATTAGTTTATTACGAGTCATTCTTCATTATTATTTACTATAGATTTATTTACGCTTATTGATTTAACTTGATTTTATCGATTTTATTTTAACTATTTGACCTACTTATTTATTTACAAACATTTTTCTTAATTAATATGTGCGTTGATCACTTTTCCTAAGTATTTACCACTTCAAATTCTTATTTTTCTAGAGTGCATTTTTAGTTTTTATTTTCATCATTGGGTAATAAATATAATGTTAAGAGAAGTAGGCAGCAAAGTATGAGGCAATTCAACACACAGATCGATTTTGTGCTGATTTAAACCAACTTTTAATTTCTTGCGGAAGTCGTGACTACAGCATGGGCATTTTTGTGCACAACGGATCATGAACAGGGACTTTAAGATTGTGAATGGCAGGACTATCTCTACTGCACATTCGACTTACTAAAATATTTATTTTATTTGGTTACTGGGAATTTTTCCTCCAGATTTATTAACTTTTATATGCCAGGACTTTTCTACTGGTGCATCATCATCAGTATTATTTATTTTTCGCACTACCCATCTGTAGAACAAAGTCACCGTAAGAAAAGGCTTAATCCAACAAAAGTTAGATCTGGAATTTATCTCCTTGCCCAAATACTCGCACACACCTCAATCCTAATTTAATACACTTTTTTTTTTTTAATTTTATTTGATAATGTTTTATTTCCATTAATACGTTCATTATACACTTATTTATTTCATTTTTATTTTTAAAGCGTTATTTTTACTCTCTTTTTTTTAAAAAAAAAAAACATTTTCATTTTGCTTGTGTATTTTGATTTTACACATTTGTTTTGTTTGTGTCACGCTCCGCTATGTTCTAGACTTATGAGCTAGGATATCAATATAATCGATAGGACATAATCGAGAGTTTTGACATAAATTGTTTTATTATTTTTACTCTCCCTTTTTTTTTTTTTTTTAAAAAAAACATTTTCATTTTGCTGGTCTATTTTGATTTACACATGTATTTTGTTTGCGTCACACTCCACTATGTTCTAGACTTATAAGCTGGGATATCAATATAATCGATGACATAATCGAGGGTTTTGACATAAATTGTTTTATCGATGCTTTGACATTTTAAACTCTAAGATTGTTATTTTATTTTACTAAGACTAACTTTAATCATTTTTCATTATTCAAGCTAACTTTGATACTCGTTTTTACATTTTGTTTAAAAAGAAAAACTATAGGTTATTTTTGTTTCATTAAACTTTGTTAAACATTTTCTGTTATTCCAAGTCCATGGTCGTTAATAACTAGGTCAAACCGGTGAATCCATCAGATTACATATTTTTAATTTTTGTCTGGCGGTTCTTTCTTCCTTTCTACTAACTCACTTATATAAATTATACTCCATATTCTCACATCTCTTTCAATTAAAATTTATTTTATCTCTTTCTCTTTCCGTTTTATTTTCTGCCTTGTAAATTAGAAAACCTTTAAGCTTCACAGACCTCCGTATTTTTCCTAACCGTGAATATTTTTTTCTATTCTTTCTCTTCGTTTTAAATCTCCATCTAAAATGAATACGAACGTTTACTTTCACCTTTTTATTTTTATTTTCTATCTTGATTAATTTTATTTCCAAACTACTATGCTTAACGCTATCTTCTGGTTTTTGATCTACATAGGTTTCTACTTTCTCTGTAGCAATGCTATCTGATTCTAATTTAATTTCTATTCCCAAACTACTATATTTACAATTATCTGACTCTACTATCTCTTTCATGACCTCAACTTCCTTATTTTCTTTGACAAAATCTACTTCTACGATCTCTTGATTTTTCTCTACCTTTCCTCTAATTTCTTTTTTTATTTTATTTTGGCCCATTTCGATCTGGTCCTTTAACTTTTCAAGCATTTCAGCTTGCCCTTCCAATTTACTTTTCATTTCATTATTTTGGTTTTTAAGCTCTTCAGCGATTTTTTTATATTCTTTGGCTGTTTCTTTTTGTTTTTCAAACATGCTGGTTAGTAAAGCTATGATTTCTCTTTTTTCCTTGTTGGGAATATTTTTACCTTGAGTCTCCATTTTGGCTTTATTTTATTTTATTTTATAATTTATAATTTTAAACACTTTTTATCATTATTTTTAACACCGTATTTTATTCACTTTAATAAGTTTACTAATTATTATTTTATTTATTTCTTACTAAACTGGAAATACACGCTGACTCCGCCCCTCCTTTGTCCATTTTTCTCCACCCGATCTTAATGCTTTAACTCCGCCCAAACATCCACCTGTCTCTAATTTAACATAATGATTTATTTTAACCAATGTAAATAGCATAAATCTCTCTTCATTTAAAGAAAACAAAGTTTTCGGTCAATTCTTTTTTTTTTTTTACAAAATTAAAACGCTTTAACATAAGTAATTTAGCTTTTGTATAGAAAAACTTTTTTTAAACAAGAAACAAAGCATTTATTTACTATTGTTTCTTAGGTCCAGCCCCAACATTGGGAAAAGCCATTTATGGACTGGGTCGAACCGTATACGTATAATTAGTTTTGGCCGGTTTCAAACTCCTTCATAATACATTTATAATTTTATAAAGGTTACGTCAACAAACCAGCACGTTCGAGCAAAATGGGAGATTTTATTGATAGCTTTAACTATCAACAATGGCCCATCTCGGCTGCTGGATTCAAACCCCTACTATCCAAACACTTTATTTGTTTCGGAGTAAACTCCAGGCGCCAGCTATCTATTCAAAAGAATAAACAATGTCTTTGGTCAGTAGGCTCATAATCCAGCACTCGAAACCATCCCATAAACTAGCCCAGTCTAATTTTAATCAGTAATAAATTATACAAAATTGGTGGTGGAAAGAATTAATAAAAGGTTGGTAAAAAGAATTGACCGACAAATAAAGTTTAAGTTTTAAAGACAACTTATTAACTAACATTAAATCATTTTAAACATTCTATAAATTTAATATAATACACACACATTTTAAATTAACATTTCTAGACTAGTTTAAATATTCTTGTAGATTTTAATAGTAGAACACGGGTATTTATCTAATTTAACTAATAACACTGATATAATGATCACGCACATATTAACTCATGTATCATTCACAAATATAATAATAGAGCATTAATAGCATTTGACACTTAAACACACATATCAATAGTTCATTTTATGTATGATAGAGTTCATATAATTTGAATCTTGAATATTTACGACTTACAGCGGTGGCTAGTACGTATAAATGATAATGAATAAATGTTTACCTAGGATTTTTGGGAACGTGGATATTGCTTGTTGTTGGCTGCTTCTGATGGATTATATCTAACCGGTTAGCTTTGGACGTTTCTTGAAGAGATTTTTATGCGAATCCATTTGTTTTATTTTGAAGACAGTTGAATGTTTGATGGAGGATTTCTGAGTTGTCATGCAGACATTATTTCACAGGCAGGTTTTGATGATCTTGTTGGACTAAAAAGGCTGGATCACGAGCATATATTTCCAAAAGCTGCTCAACAGTGCATGTTTGTTTCTGGATTCATAATAGAAATGCACTGTTATCACGACTGTCACTGCAAACTAGACTGAATAAAACTCTTAACTTCCTTTTTATAAAACCTTCAGTTTAACTTTAAGAAAACCCCCTTCCCACTTTAAATCAATGATTTTTCAACTTTTATTTCAAACTCTTTTGCGAAAGATTTTTTTGTTTTAATAATTTTTTTTATGACAAAATTATTTTATATACATGTGCCAATTTGGCCTTGGCACAATACAATCTTATCATTACAGCTGGAGAAGATTTTCAGCAATTTCTTATAGCATAAAAATGAGGGAAGAACAACCCCAATCATGAACAATTTATTAATAGCATAAGAAGAAAAAAAGATTATATTATTTTTAAGATTTCTGAAATAGCTCATATGTTGATTGTTACATGTGTTGACTATACTCCTTGATTAAAATATAACTTGTAGCACAAAAGTATGATGTAAATGTTCATTTTTATAAAATACAATGCCCTTATTTATATGCTACAATGTTAAATTCATTCACGTAGACAACATGTATAACTTGTCTAGCTATAAATTTCATTATCTCTAATTAAATATGAATTATAACAAATTTATTCTATTTATTTAGTTCTTGAAATTTTAACTCTTAACATTTTGTTTCTTTAGATAATGAAATCTGAATGACCGTAAATTTTATATATATAATATTTTATAACAGAAACCTGATTTTATAATTTCTAAATACCCTTTTGAATCAGAATAATAATCCAGACTATCATTTAAATAGTAAAATATGATCAAACAAGCTGATTTGATATTTAGGCATATTGTTTTAAATAATTTGGTTTAACAAACATCTTGTGCATGTTAAATGCCTTTGCTTTTATTACAAAATATTCTTAATCATGTTATAGTTATAAATAAACAGTAGTTGTTTAAATATGTACAGGAGACATAGTTAATTAATATTAATTAAAGAAGAATCATTTAGTTATTTTCAGTTAATAATTCTTTGTTTAAAAAGAAAAAAATGTTCAAAATAACTTGAATTATTTCTTGCTTTTTTTCTCTTTAAAAAATTGTAGGATTGCAACAGTGATGGAAAATATATTAATACTGTATATCATATTTGATTCAATACTTCTTTGATTTTATAAATTTTGGTTTTATTAATTCTCTATAGTGATACTATAATACTGATTTGGCTTTTATTATTGCATGAATGTTCTTAAATGAGTTTTAGCAAAATTAAATAAATAGTGGAGACACTGTTTCCAAGCTCCCATTTGCACAGGTACACTGTTTAATCCATTTCATTTATTCCATACAATGAACTATCTAATAAGTAATTTTAAAAATTGTGGAATTATAACTTACTTTTGTTAGACTCTTTTTCTAAGACTTTTAAATGATGAATTTCAGTGACTGGCTGGCATTTGATGATAAATCATGTTCTTTCTCAGTTTACCATTATTTTATATCCCAAAGATATAAATGGTGTACAATTAATAGTTGGAGGGAGGAACGTTGATTGCTATTTAGAATAAGTTTTTTTTTTTAATCACTGAAATCAATATGTACTAGTTAGTTATGGGGCTGAAAGCTTACTTAATATATTTATTAAAAAATTAACTTACTTTTACAGTATCAAACAATAAATAAATAAAACCTTATATTTTACAGATTTTATAGTTATTTACAAACATACAACTTATATGTAATTTAAATTTTAGAATTAGACATAAATAAAAAAGATTGAAAAGCAATTTTAAAATTTTTTAAGCAAAATATAATTTTTCATCTATATTAAAGTGTTTTAATGTTCTTAAAAAATTAAACTTAACTTAATTCTATCTACTTATATTATATATCAACATTTATACATATATACTTTATTTACTCATATACATTTATGCATGTAACTCACCTATGTGTGTATGTAAAATATAATTTAAATGTTAACTTTTCAAAATTATTTCCAATATTTTGAAATTTTCTGATTGATGATAAATAAGCAATCTATTTCTGCTATATAAATATGCTGTCTTAAATTTAGTACAGAAATTATTCTAAAACTTTGTAAATAGTTATTTCATATTTTGGTCCATTTTATTTCTTCTTTCCTTGTAACAGATTTTCTGACTTATTCAAAAGCCTTTTATAGTAAATGTAAATAAATCGTCATCAAAAAGGAAAAAAAAAATAATGGTGTTAGTAGAACTTATACTCCAACTATAGTATGTATGGAACCACTAGCAACATACCAATGGAGCAAAGTACAACAACAAAAAATCTATTTGAAAACATGAAAATATATTTAGAAAACAAACCTAAAAACAATATATTTAGTAATCAAACCAATGCATAATGTTTACAAAATAAATAACTTCAATAAGTGTCCTCAATATAAAAATTCTGTAAGAAGTTAAATTAGTGATGAGGCAAAGTGGATACAGTAAGGTAATCGGGACAAACATTCCAAAAGAAATTTAATTAGTGAAGAGAAAAAATTGATTTCATAAAAAAATATAATTAGAAAGCCATTTTTTGGATTGAATATAAGTAAGGCTTTAACAAGTATAATACAAAGAGTAACTATGTTTTTTTTTCCTTCTGATTTTAAGATCATAAGTGAATGTTGGAGACTAATTATTATTTTTTATTATGCGAAACTTCACCATTAATACCAATTTCATGCTAGGATTATATACATTGACTTGTTTTTGAATGGAAGATATGTATATGTACTTAAAAATAATTATCTGAACATAAATCACATTAAATTATAAAGAATTTTGTCCCATATTAAATATTTATAATTTTTTTATTATTATTGACATCATTGATATAATTTTTAAAATAAAAAAAAGATAATTTAAACAATTCTTTTTTCTGTAACTCTTGCAAATGATTGAACTTACTTATATACTCATACTTACATAACAATCTCATAGTGTAGCGGTTATCAGATCAACCTGCTACCTCTTTAACACCTCAAATCCATGTAAAACTTAAAATTTTATTTTTGGTATAGCTGAGAATTTCTAAACAGGTTTAAGATTTATTTATTTATTGTGTGCAGTAGTCTGTGTTGTGTGAAAAGTAGAATATCTGACTATCCCTGCAAGAATATAAACAAGGATGGAAAATAATAAATCATCAAGTGAAGATAGATTTGTTTTCATCTTTATTGTTTTTTTATAAAGGAGAACTAGAGGCCTTACTCTGCAGTAGTCTACTTAAAGAGGGGGGTTTTTTTAATGCATAAAATTTGCCCTATTTCTGAATATGAATTTTATTGAATTGGTAATAAAAAATTTAAGTGAAAGATATATTTCAAACTGACAAGATACAGGCAGTAAATTATCTTTTTTTTTTAAAAAAAAAAAATCTTATTTTCTTTATAAAAATTATTAGCAATATATTTTCCTCATCAAATAAATCTAAGTTATGTATTTAAGAAAAAAAAATTGATATGAATTGTTATTTTCAAACATCCCTCTTTAAAGCTTAAAATTCTAATGCAACTTTATAACATTTCTTAAAATAATCATTCATTTTTCTTTGTTGTTATAGCAACGGTATGAGTTTACAAGTTTATCTTTTTTAGAGGAAGTCAGTATGTCTGTGTAAATTTATAACCTAAGGGGAAAACTAATATTTATATTTTGGTTGTGAAACTTTGTTTGTTGTTATGCTATCTATGACCTTGTCAACTCGTCTTCATATTTAATTTTATTTTGTTTTTACATATTTAAAACAAAAGTAAGTCGTTAGACTGTTTATATATTTAAAAAATACGAGTATTAATTTATTTAAAGAAAGATATCTTTCTTTCTTTTTTTAATTTAAAAAACATAAAATTGCCAGCCATAATGTAACGTGTGTAATGTGATTATTTGACCCCTCCCCACAAGCCAGTGCGTTCTGTCTATTCTTGGTTATTGTTTTTTTTTTTTTGCAAATAACTTGCGACAATTTAGGCAGTAATAAAGAGTCTCTTAGAAATAAAAATGCATTGATCATTGAGAAAAGAAAAAAAATTGGCCAATTAAATTAAATTTCATGCTCTTCCTATTGCTTTACCCCTCAACAATGTTGCTGGCCTGACAAGTGACAGTACTAGCATGGAAATCGAACCGAGACCCTTAGATTCTTGAGTACTGTATTGAATTTTAAGATAACGCTCAAATCAACTGAGCATAGTCTTTTGCATATTATTAATATATATTACTTCATTTGTTTTTTCTTTCCATCATTGTCATGAACTTCCTATTGTAAACATTCTTCCATTCTCTTTAACCATAACTGCAAATGTTTAAATAATTATTTTTAATATTTTTCTTTTCATTTTAAATTCCATATACTTTATACCATGTCATTTTTATAAATATTTCTAATCGTCTTGTTTACTGAAATAAAATTTGCTTGAGCAGCATTAAGTTCTATAATCTTTTATTTTAACCCTTTCATTTACATATTCTCCGATTTTTTTTCCCCACAAATTCTTGATTTTTTTTGTAAGCTCAGATTTATTATGGGAGAATTAATTTAGTGATTATTAATCTTTTCCTCTTCCAAATATAAATGATTATGGATCTTTGAGTCTCTATATGATGTTCATTCTTATTAATTAATGACAGCCTTTTTTTTAGTCATATTCTTAGAGCTGCCTTATAAGCAGTTATCCCGGGTTAGCGGTGTAGTGTTTTGTAAAATAGCAGACATGTTTGTGCACTCCAGAAAAAACTAGAATTTATTCGTAAGGCTGTTTTTAGATCGCGCTCTGATAGCTAAGGAATTTAATTAGTGCATTGACGTAATGGCGATCGACAATTCCTAGAAATGTTTGCTAATTACAAATGTTTTTAGATAAGAGACGTTACCTTATTGGTCAGTGCATTGATTGATCGTTGCAGTTGTCAGAGAGCGATAAGAAGACTGGGTAACATCTAGCAGTGTAACATAGAGAACAGTCAAGCAGTATTTAAGTAGAGATATCTCGCGTCAGTGCTGGCGGTTAATGATCAGCGCCAGTGGAAATGTAGTTCATGGGTGTAGCTGAAAGAGACCGCAGCGGAGATATTGAGTGCATTCGTTGGAGAGCATTGCAGACCAATTCGTTGGAGAGCTTTGTTGCAGACCAATTTGTTTGGAGAGCTTCGTGGCAGACCAATTTGTTGGAGAGCATTCGTTGCAGACCAATTCAGCGGAGAGATTGCAGACCAATTCGTTGGAGAGCTTCGTTGCAGACCGACTCGTTGGAGAGCACTCATTGGAAAAGAACAGCGTGGGGATTGTATAACATTATTTGCTGACCGTACAGTATGACTTGCAGTTATAATATTGGCACAGTCATAAGTGCAGATATAACAAGTGGATTCGCTTCCGGCCAATGCTATGACACTTGAGAAAAAAAACTTGTTGAATATTTGTATGAATCTTTTTTGAGAAATGACTGTTCACTCCATGGACTTATTTTTATCTATCTAAGCTCATTTTTAAACAGTGGAATTTTATATTGTCTTGACATAATTAGTTATCATTATTCTTAAGTAATTTTTTTAAATCTCTTTTATAATAATGATAACTTCCAATCGGTAACTGTTGTCTCAGCTTTTTTTCTTGCCGTTGTTTTTTTTTTTTAGTGAAATGTTAAACGATCATTTAGTAGCTGTCTATTATTTTGTACTCTCTGTTAATGATTAGCATATAACTTTCTTCTAAGAAAGTATGCTTATTTTGCACACTGTAAATATAATTTTGAAATTAAGTCTGCTCTATAATATAAACAATGCAATCTTAATTGTCATGTTCAAATCCTGAATAATTCTGAACTTTTTCTTTTTAAAATTTATGTATGACTCTAACTTGTTATTTTATCTACTTTCATTTGTGTGTTTGTAGACAAATTACTGGTAGTAAATGCAAATAGATTACCATTTAAACATGGAGTCAAAATCTATCTGGTATAAGAAAATTTTTAGAAATGCACTTGACATTCAAATACAAATTTAAAATTTTATTGATAATATAAAAACAAAATTTAGTTTAATTTTATAGATGCACAAAGTCACTCAAATATAAATTTGTAAAATGAAAATATGCAGATTTTTTTAATGCAATTTTGAAGTTATGCAATTCATGTTTCTTCTTAATATCTTTTTATGATGTTTTCTTTTCTGCGATAAAGAAGTTCATATTTCATTTAAAATTTAGATTTCCCTCTTTTATATAATACACACATAAATTTTACACACTTTAAATATGTGTGTTTAAAATGTTGTGTGTGTTCACGTGTTAGTATATTGATTTCATTGTATTTTAAATTTCAAATATTTAATGCTTTCTCATAAGATATTATAGTGTGTGAATTATATATGTGCATGTGTTATATTAGTAAATAAGATTGATAAAATATTTAAAATTAGTTTAATCAGTGTTAACTAAAATAAATTCTTTGAAATTAAAGCTTTATTTGTCGGTCAATTCTTTTCACCACTAATTTCAAACTATATTTTGTTATTGAATTAAAAAATAGACTGAGCTAGGTAAGGGATTTTTTGAGCACTAGATTATGGGCCTACTGTCCAAACATGTTAATTCTGAACTAGCTGGCGCCTGGGTTTACTCCGAAACAAATAAAGTGTTTGGATAGTAGGGGTTTGAATCTAGCAGCTGAGGTGGGCCATGATCTGGAAATGTGATCGTGTTATGCGTTACATAGCTCGATCTGATCGTGGATATTATTGACAGCTAAAGCTATCAATAATATTTTCCACTTTGCTCGAACGTGCCGGTTCATTCATGTAATATTTATAGTTAAATAAGATTATAATTTTTTTAGAAATAAGGTTGAAACCAGCTAAACCAATTGGCAGATGAAGAAAGAGCGTAACGGATCAAACCCGGTATACTACATTTGTTCGATCAACATTTGTCATAATGAAATACCCTCAAGATTTATATTCTTTATTACAAAGCAAAAAAAAAAAAACATGTCTTGGCAAGTAGTAACTCTGTTACAACCTGTATAAAATTATCTAGCTCAGTTATCGATCACACTAGGCAATAACAATATTTCACATACATAATTATTTAGATTGCTCACTACACTATCATAAAATATTAATAATAATCCCTATCAAAATATAATTTACCCAGATAGTATTTAAAACAAAATACTGCAAACTAAATCATTGCTCCAGACATCAACAAATTTATTCACAATTCCAAAGTAAACTGCAATAAGCAGTGAAATCACATATCATTGCCCTAAACAATGATACATACTTAAGACACCTATTTGATTGATAATTGAATAAAACTAAATTTGAATCAATGACTAATTAAATCCCAACATACTTTATGAATTTAATATTAGAATAATTCAAATTTATTTTCATATTTAATGACATTCTGTTTTATTTAAATAAACTAATTTCTAAATAACTATAATTATATTTTGAAAACATTTTATAAACCTACATGCTATTTACAATGCTTAAATAAAACAACTTTTAGTAAACATTAAATATAATATAAATATTTAATTCGTACCCTACAGTAGATTGATATGCAATTATTGCTTCAGTTATATTCTAAAATGAAACACTCCACAAGAATTTATCAATAAATACATTAGATCATTTCACATTTTACAGTACCCAATCACATTACATATAATATACCTGGTGTTTCTATTGGACATTTATTGACTTACAATCACTAGTATTATTCGTCTACCTAAATCTCCAATCAATCGCTTATAAAATGGACTTTATAATAATTAAATTATATACGATGATAATTGGCAGTTATCCAAGCCAAAGATAATATTCGGTTAGGCTAGTTAATGAAATTTATGATCTCCACTCCATTATGTCATTAACATTTGGCGGAACACAATCAATTAAGATTTTTATAACCGGACAAGCTAAGCAAATCACAATCCAGTTATAATCAAGTGAAGAATCAATACTAGGTTTTTTGTTTGTTTTTGACTTATGAAAGTGAAGTTTAAATCTCTTATTATCATACATAAGTTGAGTTAATCGATCATGTAGAATTACTTGATCTGAAATATGATATCCATAGAACTATAATTGGGTTTATATTCATCATAAATAAATGAATGCAATTCTGGGTTTTTTTAACCACTGAATATATTTATATAGCTGGCCTACAATACAATGCATTTTGATGGGTTTTTCTTTCTTTCACATTTTTGCCGTTTCCCCCGGAATTTCATCAGCTAGCTGCCCCATTGAATGGGTAGATAAACAGAGCTAAACTCTCCATACAATATTGCCATCTGTGCTAAACAGAGTAATCAATGGATGCCAGAAGGCTTGTGCATAAAATCCCTATCTAATGCCTACTCATCCAATATCCCCAGACTAGTTTCTGGCTTGTGGCCTTCGTCAGTGAGCTTTGGATCTGAAAGCACTGCATCTAGATCTTAGGATCTAATGCAACCCTCTAGCAACCACCTTTTATCTCTACTTAACTACAAAACTATGAGAATGAAATTGAAAACACAAAAAATATTTTCAATCTAAGCTCAATAGATTATATTGTCGTATGGGTCTGAACTCAGTTCAGCACCCATACATTTTGGTGTCTTTGGCTCTTTTACAACCATAGCCACCACTTTCCTATTAGGCAGGATTGGTGTTAAACCATTAAGCATCACATGATCACATCTATACTAGCACATTAATTGTTGATAAACAGAGCAAAACTCTCTATACAGTATTGCCACCTGTGCTAAACAGAGTAATCAATGGATGCCAGAAGGCTTGTGCATAAAATCCCTATCTAATGCCTACTCATCCAATATCCCCAGACTAGTTTCTGGTTTGTGGCCTTCATCAGTGAGGAGCTTTGGATCTGAGAGCACTGCATCTAGATCTTAGGATCTAATGCAACCCTCTAGCAACCACCTTTTATCTTTACTTAACTACAAAACTATGAGAATGAAATTGAAAACACAAAAAATATTTTCAATCTAAGCTCAATAGCTTATATAGTCATATGGGTCTGAACTCAGTTCAGCACCCATACATTTTGGTGTCTTTGGCTCTTTTACAACCATAGCCACCGCTATCCTATTAGGCAGGATTGGTGTTAGACCATTAAGCATCACATGATCACATCTCCTATACTAGCACATTAATTGTTGGTAAACAGAGCAAAACAGGCATTAGATAGGGATTTTATGCACAAGCCTTCTGGCATCCGTTGATTACTCTGTTTAGTGCAGGTGGCAATACTGTATGGAGAGTTTTGCTCTGTTTATCAACAATTAATGTGCTAGTATAGGAGATGTGATCCTGTGATGCTTAACGGTTTAATGGGTAGATAGTTGAAATTTTTATTCTTCCATAGTTTTATCAATTATCCACTTAAACAATAAAATTTAATAAATAAAAACATAACTGCTTTGTGCAATGAGAAAATGATAAGAACTCAAATTACAGCCTCTCCATTGTATTTATAAGATACTGTTGATAACATTGTTGTCATAACAAAATTTAACTCAATGATGAACAATCTGTTCAAGAAAATTTTGCCTCCAATTTGTAAGTGAAATAGATATTTTAAAAGAATTGGATATAGTGGAAATGAAATGCATGTTCAATATGATTTTTCATTTTTAAACCAATATAAAGAATTCATATTATAATTCTAATACATTTTAATGGATATAAATATTTTTACATATGTTTTTTTAATAATAATTTCCCCCCAAATTAATTTACAAACAAATATATGTGAAACATAAAACATTTAATTGTGTATTTTGTGTTGTTGTGGTGATTGTAATAACAGAAATTGAAATGTGTAATACTTAATAATAATGATTTTATTCAAGTACTCTTTTATGATACACTTAACTATTTCCAAAATCTATTTACTTTTTACCTGTTTATAGTTTTTTCTGAGATTGATCACAATAGATTTAAGATTTTGAAGCTAGAATTAGTAGTAAACAATATTATTTTAAAGCATTAGGTTGCCATGGTTATCTAGTTCTTTGTATTTCAAGATCTCCATTATTCATGGATCAAGTGAAAAGAAAACTAAACAAGATAAACTTCTTTATTTTTTTAATACTTTGACCTACAGTTAATCTGAATTCTTACAATATATATATTTTTTCATTCTAAATTTGTATTTTCTTGGGTTTTAGCTATTTTTTTTTAGCAATAGTTTAAAAAAAAATTTTTTTTAAATTTGTTTTCATTTTTGATACTTAATTTATTTGTTTCTTATTCCTATGTATTTATAATATCATGTCTTATTTCTGTTGCACTCTTACAAATAATTTCTACGGAATTTCAATTTCTATTCTTTTCTCCATCCTCTATATAAAATTCATATATATATAAAGAGGGTGTTTTTTTTATGTTATCAATTTTTTTTCTATACCTATTTTTTTCCCCATATTTATTCATACATATATAAGCTTTATATATATTGTACCGGACATTCAATCTATTCTGATTGCAGAGGTTGCCACCAGATCACTATGTATCTGGAAAATTTATTTACTGTGATCAGAATGGATGATGATGATGGTTTGCGCTGACTAAACTCAGGGAGAAACAAGAGATCTTAAAATTGTTTAGACAATTGAGAAATAAAAGCACAAAGACAAATGTCAGCCAAATTAAGTTTAAACAAATTTTAAAAACATTTTATTAAGAGAAGATGTATAAGAAAAGTTTCTAAGTTAACAAATAGGATTAGTTCAGGCGTGTACCAGAAAGACTAAACACAATGCTCTGGCAGACCCACTGATCTTCCAATAACGAATTATAAAAGGGAGGAAGCAAATTTCATTCAGCAGAAGATTCACGCAAACATTGGTTTTCCCATTCAGATATTTAAACAATACGTTCTTGAAATAAATCAACAAAACCAGTGCCGGCGAGCTTTCCGAGGCCCAAAAAATGTGTCGGACCACGGATGTCATATGTCGGTAGAAGCTGCACGCTATTATTACATTTAAAATAAAGGTGATTGATTTACCTCAAGAACAACCGAAAAATATGATTGAAAATGAAAGGAAAACAATTAAAACTGGCGAATCCCAGCCAAGAATCATAATTAAAGGTCTCTAGGAGACAATCATTAGAAAACCAGTTATGTCTGCCCCAGCAATTAAAGAAAATGAATTACAAATAATGATAATTAAGAAATAAATTTATGAAACAAGTTCTGAGTACATGCTCTGATAACTTGTAAGCTACACATAAATACACAATAAATCTATCGGAGAATGCACATAAGTACGAAAATATTAAAGCTTTAAAAACTTTAGCAGAACAAAAATCTCTCTCACCTGTAATTTAGAAAGGATTAAATATTCTCTTCCTGCTGGCGACTTATAAATTTACAAAGGAAAAATAATTCTAGTTTCCACTTTCAGAGATATAAAAAAGAAAACGAAGAAATGAAATCCCCACCTGCGGAAAACTAGGACCAGAAAGTCATCAGCCAAAAGATTTTTGGTGGTTTGTAAAAGCACACACACAGTATTTTAAGTCAATTATGGACCACTAAAATAATTACAGGTAAACATTTAAAATATACACGACTGCTAAAGCATTTAATAAAAGTTAGGCATAAAAAGATAAAAACTTACTCTCACTCTCCAATAAACAAAAATTGAAAGCAAACTTGGAATCTTAAAACTAAGATTCCAAGACACACTAAAAAATACAGGAAAACACAACAAATATTAAATATGAGGCTAAATATTGCTTATGAATACAGATTTATAATTAGATTGAGTGGAGATTTAATTAAAAGAAATTTACCCTGGGAAGAATAAAAGAAAATTTTATCTTACAGGAAAGCACAGTTCGCATAGAGTACGCACGTTTATTTTAGTCCATTTTCAGGTCCTTTGACAGTGGCAAGGTAGGGGGGGTTTGTTTATTTTAGGTGTTCTTGGCAGGATTGAAGGAGAGTTGGCAGGCATGGGTCCGTCCTTTTGAGTTAAACTAGCATGACATATTATTGGTTATAAAACGTATAGCAGAATATTTTGGCATCCCGGAGAAAGCAAAATTGTTTTAGTAACTGCAAATTTTTATTTTAAAGATTAAGTGTCCAAACTGCTAATGGTACAAACATTGAAGAGGTTAATCCGAATGAATATTGGAACTAAGAAGCTGAACAAATCACTTTGATGAAGTGCTGACTTAATCTCTCTAGGATAGAATAGAATAGACTAACCCATGAAATTTTTGGTGTTATTTATACCTCCCCTCGATTTCCCACGAAAACTAGCCTTGTTGTTGATTTCTATGCCTAAGGCAGGGCAAATATTAATCTCCAGCTCAATGTAATCTAAGAATTCTACCCAGGGATTATTGAAACAAAAACAACAACACAAATCAAATCTCCGCTTTTAGAATGAGTTTACAATGTTTAAAATAAAAGCAACAGGAATGTAATTAACTAGCCAGCTTGTTTTTAATCAAATTGATTTTAAAAAAAGTAAAAACAAGTGGTATAAGAAAACTATTTTAAAAACATTAAAACCATCTATTTTAAATATAAATGAGTAGGAGTTTTAATACACTTACTCTTTTTAAATAATAATAATAATTTAACATTAGATAAGATTTAACAAAAATTAAGTTTTTAATTTTGGCAGTAAAATCCTTGAATCGGATATCAATCCGGTTCAATATACATGATTGCACTAATTTATATTAAATTTCAAATCGTGTTTATTGTTTTCACTTTGAATCATTTTATTATGTATACTGTGTTTATGATTTCTACATATTGTTGATTATTTCTCCTCGATGATTTAATCATATTCTGTGTTTGAATCAAAATTTGCATAGCTTGGCCTGATGAAATGAATACTTCAAACCATTGTTTTTGTATTCTACAATAATTTAATTGTATATGATGTATGCCTTATGAACTTTGCTAATCTCTATTTTTTAATCTGCATTGCTTTTTTATTTTATCTGTTATACATTTTTTTCTTTCATTCTTTCTAATACTTTATTTATTTATTTTTAATCATAATTTATCTTTTCTTTTTCATATCTCTATTGCAAAAAGTCACACACTTTAAACTAAATTGTTTTTAATCTCATTGGACATAAAACAAACTTATAAATAATATTATATTAATTTCATTTTTTATTTTTTTCATTTTACTGATTGCATATACATACTACACACACTAAAGCTGTACAGAAGATGTTAATCAAAACAGACAGTTTTCACTATTTATTAAAATTTCCAAAATAAACAATTTTAACTATTATATGGATGAAATAAATTAATGGACAATATATATTCATAAATTTCATTCAGTAAATCCATGCCATAATGTAGATATGAGCAACATTTTGCCAATAATGTCATCTTGTATTGCTTATATATATATAATTATATCATGTCTCTATTAGTTTTTGTTTTTTCACATATAATTACACATTAAATTTTAAAATTATATTAATGTCTCCATTTGTTTGTATTGTTTTTGTTTGTTTTTTTTTTTTTTGTATAAAATTACGTTTTAAATTTATGCTCACAGTTGTTTTTTGTTTTTTTTTTATTATAAAATTATATTAAAATTTAAAATCAAGTTCACATTAGTTTGTATTTATAGGGGATTTGAATACAGATTTTTAAGCACCCTCCAACTATCCACACTATTCTCATCCCATTGTGAAGAATGCCTGTATTTCAAATATTAGTTGTAAGGTTTTTTTTTAAAAAAATTTACATCAATATTCTGTTGTGAAATTTTTGATTTTATTTATTAACATATACAGTATAACAGGTATTTGGTGGTTCTATCTATCATGTAGGTTATTTATGCAATCAGTACTTAAGTTATTCTCTCTCTCTATTTGTTAATCTATTTATTTTTATTCTGAAACTTTAAATGTTCTCTGTCCAGAGATTAATAGAGATTACTAAACAAGAGAGTAAGTACTACAACTAAACAATAATACTTGTTACCTGTCTTAACATGATTTTTTTTAGCTTTAGCACTATCAAATGCTTTCTTAGAATTACTTTCTAACATTTGTCCAAATTCATCTTTCATAATACACACAACATTAGTAATATTGGCAATAACTAACCCATTGTAATAAGTCCTTTACCAAAGTTTGCAATTTAGTTTTTTTTATATATATCATGTTAAGTAATCATCATTTCCAAGCTTTATTAAATGAAATGTGACATTAATAATCACGGCCCCATACACTTATCTAAACCCGTGAGTGATTCCATAACATGTCCAAATTTTTAACCAATTCATATATATATTTTCCTCTAGTCAATGTATTTTTTTATTTTATTTCATAATGTCCTTTAGTCTAACTGAACTTGTTTTCCTAAATATAATGTATACATGTGTAAAAAAGTATGTTCTCTTTTTATGTATTGTTAAATACTAGAACAAATTGTGTTAAGGGAATTGCAATGGCAAACTATGATTGATGTAGATTAAGTTATATTACTCGATCATAGCACTTTATTATCTAATTAGATTATTTATGTTTGGGCTAAAAGTTTAATGTATAGACATTAATAATAATCTTTTTGTCTTTCTAAAATCACTCTACTTCAGAATTCATCTCTTGTAAACACGATTAATCAATAGATATCAGATCCTTCATTTAGGTTTTGTTTTAGCTCTTCATTAGTCAGAAATATTATTTTATAAATACAATAGTTTGTGGAGCTTTTTTCTATTTTTATAACAAAAACTCCATGAACAACAATGGCTTTGTTAAACGGAACATTCTTCTAATCTATATAAATGGAGTGGTAAAAAAATCTTTGATTATAGAGGAGTATTTATGAATAGCTGAACCTATCTGGAAACTTTTTAAGCTTGTTTATACAAACCACATTGCACACATATATAAAACTTACAAGCAGATTATTAAAATAACTAAAATAATGCATTAAATTTATAAATATTACGTATCTAAAAATCGTCTGTTAAGATTTGATAACTGTACCTATTTTTTTTTTTTTTTGTAATTGACTGAATTACGCAACCCATATGAAAATCACCTGCATGTGCCTCCTACATTCTGAATCCCAGAATTTTTTTTTTTTCAACCTGCTAAGGTCAGGAAGAAACAAGCAATTCTTAACTATTCTACTTAAATTATTGATTGTGACTAATGACAAAATGCTAACAAAATAATGAGACATACAATTTATTTACTTATATATATTAGAAATTAACACACACAATGTCATAACTTTACCCTTATTGACTTATTAATTTTGGCAAATTCATTTATGTAAAATAAACATGTATAATTCATGTTATTATTATATAATAGTTTAGATTATGCACAGACATTGTAAACGGTAGTATAAAGCTTAAATGCTTTTAAACAATTAATATTTGATAATATTTAGAATAATATTAACATTAGTTGTTTTTGAACGGATCCCATCCACTGCATACATCATTAATCGCTCGCATATCTTATTATCAGCATTCTAAGATTAGACGATCTTGCAAAATGAGGATACTACAATATTATACTCTTATGAATTATTTGAATTGATTGCTGTGATCAATTTCAGGCCTTGCTATTAGTAAGGTAATTAAAATAATACGGCAATTGTAAAATACAGGAAATAACATTTGTATTACAACAGTATATGAATAAGAACAAATACATGTATAAAGTATACACAAACGATAGGAATTAAGCATACTATTGCTTAGAATAAATGTACAATGCATAGGAGTGACTGACAGTCACAAACATATCATATCAAGACATGTACGAAGACGAGACAGATAATACACAGGAATTTTCTGTTTACTGCATACTATTGTACTAAACAAATAATGAAAGGGACCAGTAGTTACAAACGGTTTTACAATCATTTATCACTAATATGTTGTATAAGAATGAATTCCATAAATAACTAATATAGTCTGAATTAATGGTTGACAGGGGTCTATTTCTGTCAATTATATTTCCACAAAACAAAAGATAGTTCACTTAAACTGAGACCTTTTCATACAATTAAATACAATCTTAATCTAGTCTGTTTATGCAGCATGATTGAACTCCATCATTTATTAATTTACATATTTAATAAGTCATTTATATTTAAATAAAGTGGAATTGACTGGCTTAATTAACATAACAAATCATTACTAGCATGGATAGAAATTACTAAACTATACTTTAACACATTTATATAAATTTTTACGATTTTAAATGGTTGTTGACTAAATTCTGGCATTATATGGAAAACAACAACAGCAATCTTCTGTCATACATGCACATAAACAGATTAAACAAATAATTATTTACTAACATTTTCACTAGATAGATAAATAATAATTAACTAGAGATTTGTTTAAAGTTCATACTTATTATTTCAGCATAAAAATTAGCATTCAATCTCTTAGGTATTCCTATATTTTTGTGGAGTTTATTTGCTGAACCATAGCTATGATGATTGAAGATTTAAATCACAATTCCAATTTAATTAGGATGCCTCATCAGTTTATTTTTGTTTTGATGGCTGGGGTTTTTTCCTTTAGCTTTGGACATCAGATGTCATTCATATAAGATGAACACATAGCGAATACTGGTTCAGATGGGATCTCCACTTGTTTGATGGTTCTTAATCCTGAACTCTGCAAACTTGGTTTCTGTATTATACAAGCAAATATAATTATGAAGTTCTAGTTGAGAATAGCATTTAATTAAAATATATTCAGAATAATAGAAGAATAAAATCACAGATTAATTGAATAAAATCACAGAATAATAGAATAATAATAATCATAAATCTAACTGTAAGCACTATTTACAGCTCTATAATTAGCTTATCAGTAAATTTTGAATCCATTGTTCGTCTTTTAGATCCTTTGATATATTGGTAATAGATAACTCCAAAGAATCTGCTGTGGTCCATGGCTTAGTTGCCAAATACTTTTTTTTAAAAAATTATTTTCTTTGACAGGGAATACTAAAATAACAGCCTGTTTTTGATTACATTACATCCGATATTTATCTCCTTAAGAAGTTAATTGATCTATGTGTTTACAAGCATTTTAATTAGTTGACATTTCCACTTTTAACTGTTAACTTTGTTTTTAACATACTTTTAGACTAAATTTATGATTATACTTTTACAACTTTTAGAAAATATTTTGTTTTAAATCAATTTAAAATATAACTTTATAATTACTAGTACTGTGTATATTTATCTGTGCATATATATAACTTTTATTTGGTAAAAATTTTTTAAATAAAATCTTTACTTTTTACAATGACTTAGTAATTTTTAAATTATTGACATGCACTATATATATATGTAAGCATATATATAGCTTCATATCTTTAAAGTCCACCAAAAAAAAAAAAAAAAAGCAATAAAAAAAAGATTTTATTTGGTTAGTAAATTATTTACATATATCTAAAAATTAATATACAAAAAAAAATACATATCTTATATATTGGAATTTCTGATTCATTTAATTTGGACACTTCTGCATGAGTATCATTTGGATGTTGGTTATTTGTATTTCCACAATTAATTAATCTTATCTGTTGGTAAACTGGCCTGAGACACAATTTTCACAATAACTTCAGTTTTAATTATGGTAGAGCAAAAAAATACATTAATAGAAACTAGAAAAACTAAGGAAAACAATAAGTCTAAGACAAATAATGATAACCATTTAAAAAATAAGGAAAAAAGAAATTTCAACATCCAAAATAATTATTACTTTATTGTTTGTTCATAATTTCTAATTCATCATGAACTAACTTTAAATTATATCTTCAGTTATAATTTCTTTGTATTCCTCACAAAATTATCTTCCAAACCATATATAATATGTCTTACCTGAGATAATACATAGTTTCAGAATCTCCAAAATAAGTCGCATATGAATTCTTCATTTTTATCTTGTACCCCAAAACTTCCAAATGTCAAAGGTGTCTATAAGAAAAAGATTCATCCTAATAAAAGATATAAAACAAATCATTTCCAGAAGATAGATATGCATTTGTCATCATAGCAATTGACTTCTTGTCTATCTAAAACTAGAAATTGTAGGCTACTGTCTGTATTACTGATAAAATGAGTTTTATCTCTATTTTATATTTTTTTTTGTGTACATCAGTGATATTTATATTCTTTATGCACACCAGTGATATTTATATCTTTATGTACACCAGTGATGCTATCTTGTTATATTTATTGTATCACATAGATGTAATTTATTTGCATATAGTCCATTTGTTAGCTATAGACTTGAAAATAATATGATAAAACATATAGCAAAACCAGAGTGATTCCAAAGCATGAGTATCAAGGCATAAATAAGAATAAGAATTTGATTATTTGCCTGCATATGCAATGTTTCTATACATTTGATTATTAGTTTTGTAACTCATTACTTGTAAATACAAATACATCATATAAACATAATAATAAATAATAAATTTATAAACTTTTTGAGAATCATTTTTATAAAATAAGTTTATTTTTATAAAATAAGTGGATTAGAACTTTAGAAAATTACAGTAGATATGAATTCTATATGAGCATCACCAACTACAAACTAAAATTTATAAAAATTATTTTTTCAAAAAATCAAAATATTATTAAAAAAATTAAAATTTTATACTTAAGAGTCTGATCTTGTGCTTTATGTTTAGGCTCCATTGTAGGCCTTGTTTGTGAATAATATTACTTTTACTATGGAAAATGATCATTTGAAGGCGGGTACATATTTTGTTTTTATCGCTTTGTGAAAATTACAAAATTGATCAAAAAACAAAATTAAATGCGCTGCTTGATTAAAAATACTGTAAAAAATCCAAATTTCATTGGATTTTTTTGTGGAAGATATCTTCGGAAAGCTACGTCAGAGATCTGTCAAATGCCCCTATTTCGGTTGACATCATGCTTATAGTTTTTACATCAGTAAAGAAAGAAAACAACATGTCGACCGATCAAATAAGATACGCAGGTTACCCCTTAATGGGGCAAAGCCGTTAACCTGGTCACATCTTATTAATATGCTCAGACATTAATCTATTTGTGTAATACAAAGTTTTTTAAGATGGCATTAATAATTCCATGAAAAGTTACATTTTTATCTGTCCAGATAAAATCATACTTATAATTTACTTCCCACTTTTGTGGCATTATGAGACTGCTCTCTCTCAGTTTTTTATATTTTATTACTGCTTTAGGCAATGCTGTGTGAATGTACTTGCAAAATTTTCTAATTTGGTCATTCCATAATCTTCGAGCATTATCTGTCATATTGCTCAGAGTCTTACTAAATAATTCTATACTCTGCTTATCTTTAATTTCATAGATGCAAGTACTACAATACAAACAATTTTGAAAATAGCCACCTAAATCTGAAGCCTGTTTTTCTTTATATATTATAAACTTTCTTTTTACATACTAATATTCCCCATTCTTTTCCAGTTCAGTCTGAAATTCCTTTTCATAGTCCTCTTTTATTCTTTTTTTACTTCGTGTTTCATCTAACCCTTCTTTCTGACTATCTATATGTTCATTCATTTTTCCATCCTCTCTTTTACAACTGTCATTTGTTGTGACCTCTATCCTGTCACTCTTATAATCTTTAATCTCACTAACAATTTATTTCACAACTTTTATCTCCTGCTCTACTACTTTAATCTCACTAACTTTTTCTTGCACTATCTTTACTTCCTGTTCTACTTCCTCAATATTTTATTTAACTTTTTCTCAATGGCTTTTATTGCATTTTGCATCTGATCTGCCCTCCCTTTTCTGTTTTATTTCTTTCATTTTTCTATTGGACCCTGTTGCTTTTCTTTCACTTCTTTCAGTTTTAGCCCTATTTTCATCATTAAATTCTGTTGGTTTCTATTTAACATTTCCATCATTAACTTCACCATCATCTGCATCTCTATTGACTCATTTGTTTTTCCCACCATTTGGGGGATTTTTGAAAGAAATGGGATTAGCTTCTTCCCATGCTACCTCCTCTATTAAATCATACCTTTGTTTTTCAGATTCCATATTTATAACATATAAAAACTATACATTTATAACTAAAATTCCTCCTTATTTTCCTAAAGTAGCTCTAAATTTTGTTCTAACAATATTTAATTATTAATTCTCTATTCTCTTTAAATATCTACCCCACTATCATACTTTGGTTGACCACATGTCAACTCCACACCAAAGTCCTTCATTTGCCATCTACATTACACCCTACTTTTAAACTTTCTAATGCCCAATTAAACAAAAATATCTTTTATATATGTTACAGGATGTGTTTACTTTCCTACCAAATTTCATCAACAAAATAATTTTTATTATGCTTATGTTATATGTATATACTTTTTATTCTTATTATTAGCAATAATTTATCACAAATAACCTGTTTTCTATAAATCTATTTTTGCAATCCATAATTACCTTTGTAAATCCAAAACAAACTACTTTAAAAATTCTCCCCCTTCTATTATCTGTCGAACTAATTAGAAAAAATTATACTATCTAAAATATCTCTGCCTTCTCTATCTCACCTGTCAAACTACACACAAAAAACTTATTTTATTTAAAAATTTTCTACATTAAAAAATCTATATGTATCTCATGGATTCATGGACAATACTATTTGGCTCCATGTTGGGCACCATGTTACAAAAAATATATACTCTGTAACTGACAGAATTGCACAACCTACATAAAAATTACCTGTCGGCAATCTGCATATGTGTTCCATATTCTGATATCATAGAATAATAATTTTTACTTTTTCAGTCTGCTAAAGACAATGAGAAACAAGCAACTCTTAGCTATTCCACTTAAATTATTGATTGTGACTAATGATAAAATAATGTGACAAAATTTATTTAAATATATACATTAGAAATTAACACACACAATGATATAACTTTACATAATTGACTTTTTAATTTTGACAAATTCATTTATGTGAAATAAACATTTATAAATCCTATTATTATATTTATTTTATTCTTATATAATAATTTAGATTATGTGCAGACATTGTCATGGTAGTATAAAGCTTAAATGCTTTTAAACAATATTTGATAATATTTAGAATAATATTAACATTAGTTGTTTTTGAATAGATCCGAATCCACTGCATATATCATTAATCATTTTCATATCTTATGTGAAATAAACATTTATAAATCCTATTATTATGTTTATTTTATTCTTATATAATATTTTAGATTATGCACAGACATTTACATGGTAGTATAAAGCTTAAATGCTTTTAAATAATTAATATTTGATAATATTTAGAATAATATTAACATTAGTTGTTTTTGAACGGATCCCAATCCACTACATAAATCCCTAATCATTTTTATATTTTATTATCACCATTCTAAGATTTGACAACCCTGCAAAATGAAGATACAATATTATATTTTAAGATAAATAACTTGTGAACTATTTAAATTGACTGCCATGAGCAACTTCAGGCCTTGCTATTAGTAAGTAATTAAAATAATACAGTAATTGTAAAATACAGGAAATAACATCTGTATTATAACAATTCATGAATAAGAACAAATACATGTATAAAGTATACGCAAATGGTAGAGATTAAATGTCTACCACATACTACACTTAGAGTAAATATACAATGCACAAGAGTGACTGACAATCACAAACATATATCATGACATATATGAAAATAAGGCAGATAATACGCAGTAGGAATTTTCCATCTACTGCATACTATTGCACTAAACAAATAATAAAAGTTAGGAGTAGCAGATGCAAATGGTTTTACAATCATTGCTCTCTATTATGTTACATAAGAATGAATTTAATATATAACTAATATAGCCTGAATTAACTATTAACAGCGGTGTAATTCTATCAATTATATTTCCTCAAAACAAAAGATAGTTTGCTTAAACTATGCCCTAATCATATAATTAAATGCAACCTTAATCAAGCCTATGCAGCATGATTGAACTCCATCATTTATTAATTTGCAGATTTAACAGATCATTTATATTTAAATAAAGTGGAATTGATTGGTTTGACTAACATAACAAATCATTATTAGCATGGACAGACATTACTAAATTATACTTTAACTAGTTTATATAAATTTACAATTTTAAATGAACACCAACTAAATCCTGGCATTATAAAGAAAGCAACTAAAGCAGTCTTTTGCCATACATGCTCATAAACAGATTAAAGAAATAATTATTTACTAACATATTTTCGCTAGATAGGAGATAAATAATTATTAACTAGAGATTTGTTTAAAGTTCATACCTATTATTTCAGTATAAAAATTAACATTCATTCTCTTAGGTATTGGTTTATTTTTGTGGAGTTTATTCGTTGAACCATAGCTATGGTGGGTGAAGGTTTAAATCGCAATTACAATTTAATTAGGATGCTTTGGCAGTATTCATTTTTAGTTTGATGGCCGGTTTTTTCCTTTTGCTTTGGACATCAGATTTCAGTCATGTGAAAACACATAGCAGTTACCAGTTCAGGTGGTTTCTCCACTTGTTTGATGGCTCTTAATCCTGGACTCCACAATGGATTTTCTAGCCTGCATTCTGCCAACTTCTCAGGTTGAAGCAGATGGCTTCTCTATTCCTGCATGCTGTTGATCCAGATTACACAAACAAATATAATTATGGAGTTCTGGCTGAGAATAGCATAATAACTAAAGCACATGACAGAATAATGGAAGAATAATAAAATCGCAGATTAATTTAATAAAATCACAGAATAACAACAAAATAATGGAATAATAATAATAAATCTAAATATAACAAACACTATTTATAGTCTCTGTAGTTAGCTTATCAATAAAATCCAGATCCATTGCTTGTCTTTTGGAGCCTTTGATCTATTAGCTATAAATAACTTCAGAGAATCTGTTGTGGTCTGTGGCTCATTTGCCCAATATCTTTTTTAAAAAAATCTTTTGTTTGATAGGGAATACTAAAATAACAGCTTGTTTTTAACTACATTATGTCAAAGAAGTTAATTGATCGATTTGTTTACAAGCATTTTAATTAGTTTTTCTACTAACTGTTAACAACGATATCTTTTGTTTTTAACATACTTTTAGACTAAATTTATGATTATACTTTCACAACTTTTAGAAAATATTTTGTTTTAAATTAATTTAAAATATAACTTTATAATTACTAGTACTGTGTATATTTATCTGTCCATATAAAAAATATGTATAACTTTTATTTATTAAAATTATTTAAATAAAATTTTTACTTTGTACAATGTCTTAGTAATTTTTAAATTACTGCCATGAAGTATATATTTGTAAGCATATATATATAGCTTCACTGTATTCTTACCTCTTTTTTAATCATTTGTCTATAAAACAATCTCATTAAAATATACATTTTATTAATTTCAAAAAATAAAAAAAAGGTAAATATTTTTATGAATGGACTGCCTTAGGATTTAATATAATTTTAATTGTCATAATTAAAAATTATCATTCCCCCCCCCCCATTAATAAAGAATTGCTGCTAGTTATTGAAATTTTAATCATTTTTATTTGATGCTGGTAAAAGCTTTTAAGTTTAACTTACAAAATATTTGAATTTTTGTAACTTTCTTTAAGTGGATAATAAAATATCATAGTAACATATGGATATATTATTTGGGTCAGATGTTTCAACCAGTGCAGTCTTTTGTTCTTTTGAAGTGCATGAATGAACATTACCAATAAGTATGCTGACATTAAGGGTATATTAGATATGGTTAAAGAATTTTTAATGTCCCACTACAATTCAAGGCTTTTTTAAAGACTTCTCCAACCATCTTTCGTCTTCTTAAAGGAGGAAGATTGAAAGAGTAATAAGGTATTTTTTACTAAATTTGTTTGATAACTATTGGTTTGCATTGGTGGTCGAGAGGTCAGCACGACTGCCTTGCACTAGCAGGCAGTTGCCCGGGTTACGGGTTCGCATCCCGGCCGATGCTATGACACTTAAAAAAAAAAACTATTGGTTTGTGACAGAGTTTTAGCAATTTTTCACTTCTGTTATTATCTTCTAGCTAAGAATAGCTAATACTTATTTCCTCATCAGTAATTGAATAATTATCTAGCTTGACTTTGGGGTAACTATCCTGAAAGAAAGCTATTAAGCTTGTTTAGATTCTGGCAAATTTATTTAACCAGTTGATTCCAATTCCAAATTGTGTGTATGACAAGCAGATATCCTAATCACTATCACAATAAGATCCTTTTAATCTCCTATCATTTCTAAATATTTCATTTATTTTTATATTAATAATAAATTTTAAAAAATTCTAAATGAATAATGTGTTGGGGGGGGGGGGCACAATATATTGATTGTATCAATGTTTGAGTAACTTAAGTTATTTAATCTCACATGAAATAATTCAAGTTATTTTCATCTATATAAAGTGATATGCTGAAAGCAGTAATGAAAATAATGGTAATACCATTTGACACTTCCTTTTTTTTTCTTTATAAATTTGTAAAAGTTCTGGAGATGAATAGAAGATGAGGAAAGAAAAAAGAATTTCTTTTCTATATTTGTTTTTAAATTTTTTTTTTTAAAAATTGTTTTAAATGAAAAATTCTTCAGTAAAATTATTTTCTAACAGTAGTTGATTCCTACCTTATGTAGATTTAATATTACATAAATTCATTCTTCACTTATGTTCTTTTTCTAGAATGTTGCATGTTGCCTTTAGTTTGACTTTGTACTTGATGAGATTATTTTGCTTTATTTAACTTCCTTTAAATCCTTAACAATAAAATGATTTTATTTTTTAATGATGCTTCACTAGGTGATTATACTAATGATGTTTTCATGAATTCTAAATAGTTTCAATGATTAAAGGGGGGGGGGGAGATTCTATAGTATTAAAACTACTTTTAGAAATGTTTACAGTTGCTCTAAATCTCTGATTGAATTATAATATATTGGTTTTAGCTTTTAATCAAGTTCTTTTGACGCTTTTTTCACCGGTGTGAAACAATGCATATTTGCTTGCTTATAAAATGGAAATTAAGAAATTATGTTCAATGCATAATTATTTTGAGTCATAATTCAGAATTTATTATTAACTGTATACAAAAATCAAAAATGATAAGTAACGTATTTTTTTACAATCGTTAAAAAAAAAGTAACGTTTTTTTTAAAAGAAAATGAGTTATAATATAGTAGTAATTATAATAGTATGTAAAAAATTAATGTTTCTGCATTATTTATTTGCCAAAAGCAGGTTCCACACTAATCAGTCTACCCCCCCCCCCGCCAATCTTTTTCCTACATTTCAAAAACTCGTAGTTATTTTCTTTCTAAATATTATCATGTTCTTTTTTTCATTTCTGTATATTCTATTTTTTTTAACATGTCCTCATCTAAAAAAGATGTATCCATAAAACATTTTCACAAATATCTTTGTTTTATTTTTGAAATTTCTTCTGACTTCTTCTGCTATTAGTTCTAAGTAAGAAACATAAATTAGGTGCTACTACTAAATTTGTTATTTCTTATCAAACTTATTTCACTTTCCAATAGTGAATCATTCATGTTTATTTGTTTGACATTCCCAAATCTCAGATATTAAACTCAGCATATTTTTGGGTCTACATCAAAGGAAAATTTGGGTTTCAAATGTACTAAGAAAAGTGAGCCAAATAAGCATTTTATTATGAAATGATTTCATGGGAACCTGCAGAATGATAATTATATTTAAAAAATGTAGATAATTAATTTAAGCATTAGCAGAATGCACTGCTTTTTTGCATTCATGTTTACATTATTTTAGAATCAAATTTTGATGATATCAAAGCCATCAATATCATTAGTAGCTTTTATTTAAACATGGATGAACATTTTAACTTGTTAACATAAAGAAAAAAAGACAGATTAATAAATTAAATATGAGATTTATACAAGTCAGGTCACAAAATAATCAGTATTTACTTCAGGCATTTTCCTAGAGAACAATCATTTGAGGATATTGATCATGCATCACATAAATGGTCATTTAATTTGTTTGACTTCTTATGATGTTGTATTTTAGCTTTTCCCCCAGCAAGCTTAATTTTTTTGAAAAACTTCATCATATCTAATTATAGCCCTTCATAGTATTTTATCATCAGCCATATTTTTTTTAGTAAATGCAATTAGTATAGTACCTCTTTTACAGTGACGTTTAGATTATAATATAAGTTAGGTCTTCTGCTCATGAAAATCATATTCAATTCATCCCAATTTTTTTTTAGAAAGTGTATTATAGTATCTTTGCTTCATATACCCAATACGATATGTATATTATGCTATATAATGGATTTAATACTATTATATTAGCAAGTTAAAAACATTCTGAGAATCTTGAATACTTTTCAGAGACTGTTCAGTACGTTTCACGAAGTATGTAAAATCTTCCCAGAGTGTTTATCACCATATTAATGTTAGAATTATTTAATAATGATTTTGTGAACTGAATTAAAAATGAAAGTTTTTGTCTTTTTTTAAAAAAATTGTTACTTCAAAGGCAAAAAAAAAAAAAAACATTGTTTGGTACTATTATAGTATGTTATCTATCTTTTTTATAATCTGCCTGCTGGATGATAATTTGGAGAGAAAATTAAATAAGGATTTAATCCATAAGAATTTTTTAAAAAGGCAAAATAATAATAAAAAGTAATTGCTATTTATTTGAACAATGGTAATAAGTGTGGAGGACATCATTTCTTATATTGTAACAATAAAAATGATTAATATATTAATAATTTCAAAGCAGTAGATTGCCTTCCTTTTTTTTTTTTTTTTTGAAGAAGTAAATTTTTTAAAATTTACTATAACATTATAAAGGTAATTGACTTCTGAAATGGCAATGAAAAATTAAAGACTTCTTTTGTTAAAGTTATTTTTTGAAGAAAAAAAAAGCTATGGAAATCTTAAAATGAAAACAATTGATAAAAATTCACATTTTAATATGAGATTTTTGAAATTACATGTCATACATTTATTATTATTTAACTTGCAATGGATTACTTTTTATTATTATTATTTTATAATTTTGTGCATTTAAGTTTTTATATATTACTTTTTAAATGCTTTTATTTAGCACATTTATTGCTATAGCATATTTAGCTCAATGCAAAATTTTGAAGAAATCACATTTAGAACTTTTCTAGTCACATCTCGATCATTTATATTAGTTATTTCAATGCAAAATATGAACGAAGGCCTATTTACCACATTTATAACTGATATTAGAATTTGTACATGTATTTAATTATTACTAACTCAAAATTATACTTTAAATACATAAACAAACTCTTATTTAACATGTTATGGATTGCCTTTTTTTTGTTTTGCAAATTTTTTTTTGAATAAATACGTGGATTTAATTTCTTAAAGATTATTTCTTTTATTTTTATTTAACCCACTTATTGCCATCAATTAACTTGTTATTAATTACTTTTTCTATTGCATTGCTTGTTAGTAAATTCAGTAACAAATTTTAATTTTTAATTTTTTATGGAATATTTTCTTTATTTCTTTTCTTGTTAAAATACCATTCAATGGGTACTTTAGGGTAGATCACATATTGTAACATTACCACTTGATTTAAATAATATTTTTTTTGTTACTGAAAAGTTGCAACTTTCAAAAACATTGTCTAGCATTATTTTTTTCAAAAATGATTTTTTTTTTTGAGTTAATACTTAAAATAAATAATTAAACAAATACAGCTTACTTAAATAAATATTTCCCAGACTTTATTTAAAAAAATAATTTGATTTTTTTTTAAACTATTACAATTAAGCTTTTTTTATTTTATTACTTAATTACAATTTTCTTGTTGAAACTTTGTAAAATTAGTGCTGTTTGCAAGATAAAAGTAGTTAAATTGGCACTATTTATAATTTGTTCACTATAACACTACAACATAACAATCATCCTGGATGGTAGTTATCCTTGCTATTATTGGAACATAATTAATTTAGCGTCTCAATTTTCGAACTATATTATAAAACTTTATAGTGAGTCCTTATATTATTTGGATGCAATTCCCATAAAAGTAAGAACTACCTAAAATATTATGTTAAGAAAAAGAATTGGGAATTAAAGAACAGTTCTAGAAAAAAACACTGATCTATTTTCATATTCTGTTATCACTTCCATAAAAGTCTTCTCTATGACAAATTGACTTTCAAAATATTTAACAAAGTGGTCCATTTTAGTTTATTAAATTCACTTACCATATATGAATTTATTTTTTTATAGTTGGAATTAATTTGCTTTTTTATTTTATTGAATGACTGACTGAAATTTCAAGTACTAAAGTAATTCTCAGATTGATGTTAAATTGACTGTTAATTTTTAAAAATAATTATTTTAATATATATAAGCAATTTGTTTTATTTTAATAATTTTGAATAATAATGGTAAATATTTATATTGTTTATTCATAGCTCTGAGAAAGGCTGTTGGACGATTGAAACTATTACTTAATTTGGAAAATTAAATGAAACAAAATATTGTAATGCATTGTGTTATGTGAATTGAACAATGTGGATTTTTTAATATTAGTATTTATATAATTGCTATATTAATCATTGAACTATCTGCTGTATCTCCAAGGCAAAGTCTTATATATATCGTCCCATATTGGAGGATAGAATATGCGTATTTGTAGCAAATTTTATTAAAAGATGTAGTATATGAGAATTTAGTTAAATTAATAAATATATTATGCTTATGTATATTAGATTTTAATTGTACATTTAGAATTCATAATAATTCAATATACCTTTATAAAGATATATTAATGAGAGAAAGTAAGAGCTAAGTTACTTTAATCTATAATGTAGCAAATAAATAATTAAAACTATTAGAGATTAACAAAGTAGTAATGAATAATAGTTGATAATTATTATAAGTCTTCAAAAAAAGAAATCAATATCAGAATTTAAATAAATATATTTTTTTTATAATTTAATGTTTGAAAACAAATGCACAACCTTTTTGTCATTTAATTAATTCAATGTTAGTTACAAAAAACATGGAGAATAATATAGAAGGAAACATGATTATGCATATTAATTATCTCAAGAGATTCATCTCTTTACATAGAAGTCAGAAAAAGTATGAAATGATATGTTGATTATCTGGCTACTTCAGTTAATAATTTGGATTTTAAGTATGCACTAAAAACTATTAGCATAGAAACTTTGGTATTCTAAGTTTCAAATGCATTTTTTAAAACTCAAAGTTGTTAATTCAATCAACATAATATGACAGTATTATAATAGATGATTAAAAAATAACTTGTTTTTGTATAAATCTACATTTGAAGTTAGTACAAATGATTAAAAATTGCCATATTTCCAGAAAAGATAATGTTTAAAAAGCAGTCATATTTTCAGAAAATAAAATATCTTAAATCATCTTTGTATCCAGAGATCGAATAGTTGAAATTTTAGCAGAAATTTGGAATGACTCGTGAAAATATTCACTGTGTAAATTAAACAGATATCCACACATTTAGGTTATAAATATATAACTGTAAAACAATAAGGATAGCATATTTGTTATTGATTATAGAATTCTTTTATTATGGATAATTTTGTCCAATTAATATTAATAAATCTGTATAATTTATTTTAATTTTAATGAAATTAGTAATTCATTATTAATTAATCATGAACCTATCTTGACATTAAGGAAATAATCTATGTAACTAGATATTATTTTGTATATTTTATAATTTCATTTATATAATGTATATTGATGCATGTTTGGTTCATTTGTAAATTAATTTTTTTTAGATTTTAATTAGCTATTTTTATCCCTTTGCACATATGATTATAATGACCTTCCTATATGTAAATGTGTTAGTGTGCATAGGTAATTTAATAGTAAATTTTTTTTTTAATAAATAGGATATGCCAAGAAATATATTAAATAATATATTTTAAGTTAAAGATTATATATAATAAAAATAGTTGAAAGTACTGGAGATTTGTTTTTTGATATCTAAAATAATTCATATCTAGACAAATGAATTCAATATAATGCCCATAGTTATGAGTCTTATAAAGATCTTGCCACCCGTAACAAATATGGACTATTACATAAATTTGGACTTTTTATAGAATGCATAATTTTAATATAAAGTTAGATCATTGCATAGTTATGACTATTTTTAAAAAAAAAAAAAAATTTAGAAACATATATTAAATCACTTTACACACATTGTTTTTCACTATGCATTATTTGTTGCTTTCTTCAAGTCTTAAATCATTTATTAATTTGACTATTTTCAGTATATGACCACATATATATTGAAGTAATATAATCCTTTGGAATACATTTTATTGCTGTATAAATTAAATATATAGAATTTTATTAATTTAAAAGTGTGATGTCATTAATGTTTTAAAATATTAAGTTGGTATTATTATTGTTATTTACAGGCATTATATATTCTTTTAATAAATAGAAAGATTTTATTAAATGATAATATAAAAAGTAATTCAAGTGCTTAATTTAAAAATAATCATCTGCAATCTGTTTGAACAAGTTTCTCCAAATAATTTTCATGCAAAAGTCTCAAATTTTGAATGTTCTTTTTGCCTATTTTCAAATTACCCATGATGTCTATCTTTTGTAAGTATTTGTGTGGTTTTTTTTTGTGTGTGTGTGCTTTGTACTTGGTTTTTTTAGATGTTACGAATCCCATTTAAAAATTAGTTGGGAAGGGGGGTTGTGTTTTATGTCACATTTCATTTTGCCAAGCGATGATATTTTTTAATTTGAAAGGTCTATTACGTCACATTTCATTTTGCAATTTTTAATATTGAAACGGTACTCTTTATCTATCATAACATTTCACCTACTATGTTCCATAGTAGTATATTTTTCTTAGTTTAAAGCCCTTCAAGTTAGCGTATATTAATTAAAGCAACTTAATAAAATGGTAATACATATGTGCGTATATTTATATAAATGCGTACTTAAAATAATACTAGCTGATATATATAGTTAAAGCACAGTAAATAATTATCAATTTAAAGTTATAAATTTAAATAATAGACGTAAACATTACCTGGTGTGTGGGTTTCCACACATATATATGCGAAGGGAGTGGCAAGGTTATAGATTTTTTAAACTGCTATTTTTTTAAATTATTTAATTCTAAGTTATCTGAAATTTGCTCTTCTTTGCATAAGAGTGACAATTTTGAGGTAACCAATTCACATATTTAGAAAAATGGAGGAGGGGGCAATTTTCGTTTTTGCAATTTGTATTTTACTTATTTTTGAGTGATTTTTTATCTTGTATTTTACTTATTTTTTTGAGGCATTTCAATTTATCGTTGGGGGGAGGGGTGTATTTTATGTATTTAACTGATTTCTGTTTTTGTAATTTGTATTTTTCCAGCCATTTCAATTTATCGCTGGGGGGGGGGGGTATTATATTTTATGTATTTCATCGATTTCTGTTTTTGTAATTTTTATTTTATTTATTTTTGAGCCATTTCAATTTATCGCTGGGGAATTTATGTATTTTTACCTATTTTGTGTGTGTGTGTGTGTACTTTTTTTATTTCACTTGATTTTTTACTTACTTTTGATGTCTTGACTTAGGTGAACCTATTTTTTTTACTTATTTTTGATGTCTTACCTTAGGTGTTTTAATTTTCCATTGATTTCAGCCATTTTTGGATAGAAATTTATCACTTTCAGGCTTCTTGGTGGTGTTGCAGCCTCGCTTAGTGGCCCAGTATGCATAAACGAAAACTACCATTTTTTATTTATAATAAATTGTTTTTTTTTTTACATAAATATTATGCTGATATTAATTATATTGAATTGTCAATTCTTAAATATTGGATGATCACTATGTACATAATTATCAAAGCTATATGCAAATAATATTTTCAAAATGTTTTAAATATAATGTTGTAAAATAATACAGATGTAATAAGTGATTGCTTATTTTTATTTTATAGACATCACATTTCAATACAGTTTATGAAATATATAATTTGTGTTATTTAATTATATTTATAATTTTTAAATAATGTTTATTTAAATGGTAATAAATATATTTATTTTATATATATGAGATTTGACTGATATTGTATATATTGACAAGTGAGATATTATTGATATGTTGAGTTTGATATTATTTGTTAGTTCCAATTATAAATTCCTATGGCTTCATTTTGTAACGATTTCATTTTTATAGGGAATACTTCTTAAGCATGGGTAATGTTTATATTTTTATAAATAATGCAACACTAATGAAGAATTAATATTTGTAAGTATTTTATATATGAAGTTTTCAGAATAGTTGTTATTTTTATGCCCTTACCTAGAATATTGTAGTAGAGAGTTAAGCTTATATGTAACAAGCATTTCATTTTAAAAATTCTGTGTATAGGTTACTGTGATAATAAGTATTGAGATAAGGATAGCTTTCTTTGTTTTGGAAATGTCTCAGATTGTTGATCATACATGTGTGTTGATTTTGATAAATTAATTTAGATATTGGTAGCTATTACAATGCCGCGTTATTGTTATTTTATTTTTTAAATAAATTATTTTGTTTAATAATAAATTATTTTGTTTCTTTTATTACTATTTCTTGAATTATAAAATACAAAATATTTATATGCCAAATTAATAGGTGTCCAAATGTAACTTGTGCTAGGTAAATTTGTCTTTTGTTTAAGATTTATTAGTTGGAATAGTTTCATTTTGTAATTCATAACTTTCCAATATTTGTTTGTAATTGAAACTTTATTAGTAAATTAATAGATGTCCAAATGTAATTTGTGCTAGTGTTTTCTTTAAGATTTATTAGTTGGAATAGTGTCATTTTGTAATTCACAACTTCCCAATATTTGTTTGTAATTGTAACTTTATTAGTAAACTTAATTTCTTTCTTTGGTATTTTCTTATATTAATTGTCAATATTAAATTAAAATTGCTTTTTGGAATCTTCTAGTAAAATTAAGTATGGAATCTTTTATCCATTACAATATATATGATCATATGACCTTTATATAAATATTTAAGTACAAGTCTGTTTAAATATTATATATATATTCTCTTTTCTAACACTGAATTAAGATATTCTTTTTAAAACTTAAACTTAATAGTTTTTCATGGAGAACTCAGGAGAAGGATTAAATACTCACATGAGAAATTGAGAGAGATTATTTGTTCTTTCTTCACAGAGACTGGATTACTTCAAGATGAATTCTAAAGACTTCTTTTCTTCGAAATTTTTTTTAGATATTGTAAACTAAATTTCTTTGCAACATTTTATTGTACAAATTTAAATTAATTTTCTTTGCTTTAATAATGTAAAAATAGTACTTCCTATTTATTATTTTATTTATTTAAAATTTTCTTCATAGAGTATATTTTATGGTTATATATAAGCTTTTTTATACGTGCTACGTCAAAGCAAAATAAAAGTTCAAGTAGATTTACGTAAATGACTTAGCACACAAGCAAAATTCATTCACAAAGTTTTATAAACAAAGATTAGTTTATTTTAGGATCAATTTAATAAAGAAATATTAAATCGGAAACGTAGTTGAGAAATTCAGTTGTTAAAAATATTTTATAAATTATTAGTAATAGTTTAGAGATTGGAAAAGGCAAAAAGGGGGGTAGGATTTATAAAGTTAACTTCGTGAGATTGACAAGTAATAAACAATAGTAATTTTTATAATAGTGAAATATAACACTATAATTTAAATTTAAGCAAATTGTCTAAGAAAAGATCAAACATCTATACAAGTACAGTATTAAGCAATCGGTTTAGATAGAATTTTATGTGTGTGTAGAAGTGTATATGTGTAAAATTTATTATAAATTTTAATTATAAAATTAATTACTAATCAATAGAAATAATGTATGATATTGGTGGAAAACTCTTTTAAAGAATCATTATTTTGTTTTAATAACTCATTCATAGCAGCCAATTCCCATTCAGAATTCTAGATTCAAAATCAAGTTGCTATGCAGTATTTATTTTTATTAAAAATGTCCATTTTTATTCTTTCTGAGGGATTTCTACGAGCGGGATTTTTTTTTTTTTTTAACAAACCACGTGATATTTATAAAAAGTGTGAATAAATAATTGTAAAACAATAGTAATCATTCAGTTAAAATTTAGATATAATTAGTTTGGCAAGTCAGTCATTCAGAAATTATAGGAGGGAACCCAAAAAGTATAAAAGGTCAACGCATTTTTTAGGAGAGGCTCTCTTCATTATTAGTCTATCTAGAGGAACCTCATCAGGTTAAATTATCAATTTTTTTTAATACTAAAATTTTAAGTCATATTATTTTTCTGGATTCTTTTCTGAATGAAAAACTTCGTCAAAAATTCAGTAATATTGTAAAAAATGATCAGTGAGTAAAGTTTTATATTGGGCATGCATGCACTTGTTTCTCTTGAAGTTGACCAATTTCATGATTTCTTTCCATGCATCTATAAGCAGTTTTAGTAATTGGCAAACAATGAAGCTTAAACTGCATAGAAAACTTTGCTGAAGGAAAATTGAGGAAACACTGTATTTTATGAATCTTTATTTCAAACTTGTATTTATTAAAATGAATAGATCTAATTATTTGTATTATCAAAAATTCCGAAAGAAGATAATTTTTAATTTTATTAAAAATAAGTGTGGAACTGAATGTTAAATCCCATTAGAAATACGGTATGCTGTGAATTAAAGTAGCCATTCATCAATGAAAATAATTGACTAATAAAGGAAAAGAAATATAATTAGTAACTATCTAAAGATGCTATCAACCTATAACAAAATTAAAGGAATATTTTTAGAATTTATAAAGAAATGCATGGATAAATAGACTTCTTTCAGTGAAGCTATATTAGACCAACATATACTTCTCAACAGAAAGCTGTTTATCTTCCACCATGAATTGTAAGCTAATGCAAGGAATCCAAAATGAATAAAGAATTTAATATGAAATGAAAAATTATTGCATTCAATTGTAAGGATTACCAATATCTATAGTGATTTCATATAAACAAGGCTCTTGGATTAATAGTTATGCATTTCAAAAGAAAAATGGATTATGTGCTAAAACTTCGAAGAGAAATAATAAACCTCGAGGATTAATTCACTAAAATATATCAGAGTTTCCCAACGGATTATAGAATTCAATATGTGTGCACACAGAACAAAATAAAATAAAACACAAAACTAAATGAGATTTGCAGCTGCAGCAAAATATGTAAGAAAGATCCAGATGATGACCTAGGAGGACTATTTAAATATAATTTTATTACTTGTTATTATTATTATTTTTCTAATATTAAATTTAGGTAGAGTAGCAAAAGAGTAATCATATGCCTAAGTTTGAATTTAACTTATATTAAAGTTTTATTTGTTGAGTTAGTCTAAAATGTTAAAATATGCCTTATTCAAATATCGAATTGATGCTTCACCCTTAATTAAAAGAATGAGAGGTATAAGTAAGAACATTTATTATACAAAATGTTTTTTTTTTAAAGATCAGGTATTCTTATTAAATATTTATGCATATAGATATTATATTCTAAGATGGGATGCAAGTTGTGATAAAATGCAATAACTATGTTCCGAAAGTGCAGAAAGATGATTTTGCTAATGATATGCATTTCTTATTATATTATTATTATCATAAAAGTTAAATTAAGTTAGACGTAAGCTGATATATGCTTAGAAAATTATTGGGTTGTGTGTCAGTACAATATTTCGGGGATATAGTTTAAGTCTAAATTTTTTTTTATATGTGTACAAATTAGTGTGAGACCCTTGTATACATAGTTGGTTAAAGAATCACCACCTAGCTAGTGAAGTTGTAGCTTAGCTCACTCACTAAGATATTTAATCAAAAATTTTATAAAGTATCTAGATGTAGTGGATGAGTTTCCCACTTTGTTATTTCTACACCATAAGATGATTTTTTTATTGATGGCCAGAGGATGTTAGGCATACCCATATATCTCTATGTGACTAGCAATGAATCCTAGCATACCTTAACCTTAATGAAAAGGTATTTTTCTCTTATTCAGGTCTTTGCTAATCCTCATGTTAGTGCTGACTTCGTTTTCTTATGAGTGTACGTTATTTAAAAGACAGAAAAAGCATAAGTTATGAATGAAGTTTACAGGGTCATAAAACTAATTTGATGTTTCTTGATGAGTGTGGGTTAAATGTGTGATTTATTGTGCTGAGACATTGCATTATGTAGATGCTTTATTTCACCAATAAGAACCAAGAATAATGATAAAGTTAAATATAGAGTTTAAGAATTAAAATGCGAAAAATATCTATGGTAAGCAATGCGTATCCAAAGTGCTATGTACAATCAGTTGAGAACTTTGCTGGAATGGTAAGCCAACTGAAGTATTATTATTGTAGGGACATTAGTATATGATTGTATGCATGTAAGAGAATGATCGGTCTGAGTACCGATTTTTAAACCCTTGAATAGTAGTTTAATTAATGAGAGGGTAAGTAATGCATAAAATATCTCTAATTTAAAGCATATAATTGAGGCATACTAAGTTAAACTAATTAGTGTAAATTATTAGCTCCTTATCATATGAAGAGTTATCTTCATAAACCATATGTTTAATCATAAAATAAATCATTTAGGGATAAAATTAATATTTGTTATATCTCAATATTAAGAATTGTTTAAGTAAATAGTATAATCATTTTTTTTATCCCATGGCAATTGTAAACTCCAGTTCAATAAGAATTAATAATATTTATTATTTTATAATGTAGCAAGATTAGCTATTTAATTTAGAAATTTTGTTTTTTATACAGTTGAAGAACAGGGGGAAAACATGTGGAAACTTATAAATAATGTAGATTTTTTAAAAAATTTTATTTTTGTTAATAAAATTGTTGTTTTAAAATAAACTTTTGTCTAGGTCTCACTGTTTTGTGGTCTAAGAAATTCTAGAAATCCGAATTATGCACCAATGCACTATAGTTTAAATTTGAAGTATAATTTACTTTGTTAAATCAGACCAGGTAAAATTTATTTAAAAGATTATTTTATAAAATTATTTGAACACTACATAATTCCATTCACTATTGAAGAATGTTAATAGAATAATTCAGCATATTTAGATTAAAGATTTATAGTATGCAGTAGGAGTATTGTATGACTTAGAGTGCAATGGGTGAACATGAAATCCTTTGTCCATCCACTGTATTCAAATACCTTCCCAGATGAACTTGATAATAATACTTTTAATTATCAAAGTGTTTATAATACATTATTTTCATAAATTTATATTTAGAGACTTAATCTTAATTATTGGAAATTTAGAGTAAGTGGACATTGGCTATGTTAGATTCTGCCAAGGTCAACTATGTATGTAATCGCTGGGAGAGTATTTATTTATCACCAATAATTCATAACAGATTGTATGGTTCTTCATGCCTTACTATTCTAAAGCCCTGAGGAAAGATTATCAGAGGAGAAAGAAAGCTAGCAAGATGGAAAATTTAGAATGAAATGAAGTGGTAGTTCAGATGACCTATAAAAGTTAATATTTCTAATAATTATTTTCATGTTATTTCATAAATTCAAAATTATCATGCATACAACTAAAATTATATTTTTGTTAGTAGGCTAGTTGGAATCATCATAAAATTTCTAAAAAATTGGTATATAATAACACCTAAGGTAATCCATCACTTGAAAACTTTGTAGAATAAAGACATTAATACCTCTCATTTTTCCTAGTAGCCCTTCAAAATATATTTCCATACAGGGGTTTGCAATGAATATGTCATCCCTAAGAACATTCCTTATAACAAGTAATTAATATTGATCAATAATTAGTATAATTTGAATATTATAATAAAGAACTTCAATAATGTTTGTAATTTATTAAAAATTATTATTAAAATAGTCACTATAAACAAAATAAAATAATAAAATAGAATAAAAAGTGAGTTTGAGGTACAATGTATTATTATTTATCCTATTTTTATAGGTTTTGAGGGCTCGTATTGCTTCGTGCTACTATGACCATAAATTTAGTAATAACTTCATCATCTGCCACCTCTCTTTGCATTTGATATGCAGCTTTGAAATTTACATCGCAGTAGTATATAATCGGCCCAAGTTTATATACTGTCAAAATCTTTACTTTTAGTATTTGCGTATTTTTATTATTATTAAAATGCAGACAAGACATTATAGAAAAATCTAAATCAGGTCATAATATTTGCAAAATACGTTTATCTTTGTTTCATATCACTTAATTCATATATCGGACCCAACTCCATATCATACCAAAAAATACAGATAATTCACAATATAAATTTACACAATCACAAGCTATTTTTTTGATCAGTGTATATGTTAGTTTCAATAATAATTTTTTCGTATATTTTTTATCAAATATAAATTCAAATAATAATTAAAAAATATATAAAAATAAGTACTTACCATCAACTCCCAATAAGGTTCATTCTTCTAAATACATTAGTAAAAGCTTGTATTTTTACCAATGTAATTTTCAGGGTTAATATTCTTCCATTAACAGTTAAAAAACCGAGAGAAAGACAAAAAAAATCAACTTACTTGATCACAAAAATTATCATAAAATTTTTAATTTTTATGTACAAAAATAAAACTTATCTTTTCTGAAACTAGAAAGAAAGATGGAAATGAAGGTATAAAAAGTGCATGCATAGACTACGTAGATTTCCATTAATATTAAACTGAAACTGGATGTTTATAATTTGAAAATTCATGCCTGCATTATGTGGGCATAAGAATGAAGAAGATTAAATGAGATTAATAAGAAAATAGCTAATATATTATTAAGAATTGCTATATAACTAACTAGTATAAACAAGCCACAATTTACTAATGCATTTTTACTAAGAGAAATCACTGTAAGAAGAAAAGAAAAAAACAACTAAAAATACATAAAATTGACTCATTACGAAGAATTAAATATCTGAAATTCTATAAAATGGAGAAAAAAAGAATTGATGATTTAAGAAAATATAACTATGAATCAGAAATGAAAGCTGTAAAAGAGAATAAAAATATCATAAGTATAAAACAATATCTTGATATTAGAAGAAAAGTTATTTTGGCAATAAAAAGAAAAAGATGGAACTATTATTAAAAAGAGAAATGGCACCATGAAATGTGTGGAAATGTTCTACAAAGAATTATATACTAAAGAATTAGGAAACAAAATAATCGGGTTAAAACATCCCCTGTATTGTGAAGCAATTTTGTTAATGAAAAACTGTAGCATGCAATTAAATCTACAAAGAATGACAGAACTCAATGATATAAAGGAATTATTATAGTTATTTTATATGCAAAAGTTCTAATTGATAAAGATGTGACAAATAGATGGAAGTATGCAATGATAGTGATTAAAAATATGAAAAGGAAGATATAAGAAATTACAGATTTACCAGTCCTTTATCTGCTCTATATAAGATCTTTACTAAGATAATTTATATACAACTTTATAATCATCCCTTTAGTGATTAAAACTTTGGAACATCAAGATCCAAACTCAGTATATTATTATCTTTTGAAAAATATTTATCAAAATGCAATGACATGATTAAATTACATATAGACATTCAGAAATTAATAGTGATTAGATTATATGACAGGATGATTTTGTATTTCTGAAAGTTTTTAAAGCAGTTTTACAAGAAGTATTTTGTGATTTAAATGGGAGACTAAAAGATTAAAACCAAATGGTGATTATGATGTGATTGTTTTTGCCAATAATACTTATAATTTCAGGAAAGTTTATTAAGAATTATGAGATAAAAGCAGCAAAAAAGGAGAATTAAAAATGAATACTAAGAATTCTAATGCTCTGTGGTTTTTTACAAAAGGAAATAAAAATTGATAATCATGAATTAAAAGTTAATAATTATAAATATTGAAAGGAAATATTATATCTATATTTTTAAAAAGAAAGCTTTTAATAGATATATTTTGCTAGTTCTTACACATATAGTTCTGAGACTTGGATTTTTAACAAAAGAGTATTATAGAAACTTTGGTTTATACAACAAACTAACAAACAGGTATCATTGAAAAAAATTACAATGGCATTTGACTGGACATAATTCTAGAAGGATTGATAAAAGTGATAAACTATATATATATGCCAAGTGATTGTAAAAGATCTAGAAAAAAACTATGTGAGATGAGGGAATGAAACAAAATGTTTGCTGGAATATATGGAAAGGAAATGCTATGTATTGGATGGAATTTCACCCTGAATGGATGATAATATTTAAAAATGATGGTAATTAGTTTTCAGAATATTAGAATCAATTGATACATTTTTGCCTTAATTTATGTTTGCTTACATTCTTTCTATTTAGTATTATACATTTATTGGTTACTTCTCTCCTTATGTCATGCTTATGTAACATTTCAATCACAAAAATGATACTTAATGAAAGTGCATACCATAATCTTATATATATATGAGATTCTAATCGGTGTATACATTGATTGCAGTAGCCTATCGACTAGCTATCCATTTTGTTTGGGCATAAATATTACTATATTTAATTATACTAAAGGCTACATTGTATATATAAAAAAAAGACAATTCCTAAATCGAATTACTGCTAAGAAGTTTGAACATTAGTAAAAGATGTTAAGGTGGCTCAATGTTTCAGATTTAAATATTCACTCACTAACATCCAATATAAATTATTAAAATACAAGAACTGCCTTAAGTATATTCTAATATTAGTAATGACAGCATCAGATAAGTGAAAAAATTATTTATTGCTTCTAAATTTCTCTTTTTCTCATGTCTTTTCCATTAACCATCTAAGTCTGTAGCAAATTAATTAGTGATTATTGAAAAATCCACAAATCCACATGTAAGACCAATACAATACGTAAAGAGCTTTAGTTAAATTAATTCATTAAAAAATTTTAAAAAATAAACTATCAGATTATGATATTTGAAAAGCAATCTGAATAGGAAAGAGATAAATAAATAATAATTAACACAATTACTATGATAATATTAAACAACTAGATTAAGTTGGAAATCAATTATAAGTCAGACTTTGGATCAAACATTTATGATCTAGCAGAGGCAATATTTTTTTTCTTTTACCATCAGCTATCTGGACATACTGGCTATGGAATCACACATATACTATTAGAATAATACTAGATGTTGCAATATTGCTCAAGATTGTTACCCATAATTTAGACACCTCAAGATAGAAAGTCATAGTTAAATGAATAACCAAATCATTCATAAAATTAATACATTTTGTAAGATCTTGAGAATGATTAAGAAAAGTGCAACAAAGAAAAAAAAAATTGGGGTGATTGATCATGAGAGTATAATGAAACCTCCTCCAGGAATGAATAAGATTTAAGATCCCTATATATGATTATCAACTAGTAAATCCTTTTGTTCCTTAATAAATAAAATCTAGTACACTTAATGATATATATGTTTAAGTCCATAGATTCCTTATTTTACCATTAAATTTCACTTGCAAAATATGTAATACAATAACACATAAATAATTACCATTTTATTTATACCCAATTCCGAACAAGTAAAATTGCATAAATGATGATGATCCTAAAATGCTTCCCAGTAAATATTCTATATATAATTCCATCACTCAATAAGAATATGTTTTTTTGAATGAAAAATGTATAGAATTTATGATTGATGATATATAATTATTCTCACATTAAAACCATAAGTAAAACAGAATGAATAATTGGTTGTAATGAAAGGAGATCAGTAAAAACTATTTTATAGTGCTACTTTTTACAATAAAATGTAAACAGTAAATTACAATATTAAACAGTATTTTATTGTAGCTAACAGGCACTTATATTTGGCTGGGTTATTAAATATTTATGTATTGCATCATTTTCTTGCTATCAGCAGATGAGTTTGTTGGTTTAAGACTAAAAAGATATGAAAATTCTTATGCCCATGATAATCTTCTGACATTTTTCAGCCAAGTTTTGCAGCAAATACCATGCATATAAACTGATATAGATCTTGTTCTTATTGTTATTTATAATTCCCATAATATTTCTTTAATTAACAGTGTTGAGAATAAATTGATTTATGATAAAGTAACAATTCCTCCTCATTCCTTCTTTATTTTGATTTTATTTAATCTTTATTCTTTGAAATTACTATAGGTATAACATTTATTTGAATAAATTCAAGGTTAGCCTTAACTATTAACCTTTTAAAGGAATTAAAATTAATTCCAAAACATTGCATGAAACTACATTTAGATTCTTGAAAAATATGATTAAGTCGTTTATATTTACCAAGAATCATTAGGTTTTTCAAATAAATAATATGATACTGACTATCATTTTGAAGTTTTTAAAAATATTTATAATTGACTTTATAAATTTTTTATGTATATGTATTTTTTGATAAATTAGTAAGCTATATAATGTATGGAACTCTTTAATTGAAACAAAGCAGTATAAATTATTCATCACATTTCTAGGTCTTGGTTTAGATTTTATAGGTGATTATATTTTTGCTTATATCAAAGTAATATATCAAAATATTTTTAATATATATTTTTTCAATATATTATAATACCACCCTTTATAATTTTATATCGCCATTTGTACGCTTCTACCCGTAGCTTCGAGTGAGGATATTTGTGAGCATGGTCTGATTCCATCTCACGCGCCAATCTTACACATGGATAAGAATTATCTCATCGAAAATGTAAATAAGGGTTCGGGTATATATATTGTAACCGGTCGCCTTATTCAACCGTTCATATAGGGATTGGGAGCTCCGAAACAAACATGATACAACGTAAAGCTTTATTTATTTTCCTATATCGATAGTTGTTCATTATCAACACAAGGGGGCGCCAGATACGATGATTTAATTTACAATTTAATTTCTCGCATCACCTTACGTCATATCAAAACGATTTCGAAGTCTAATCCCCGCCCATAAGCTCAAACTCCCAGCATGGACCAATAAGGGTCACTCAGGGTCGCGATGAAATTGTTTCAAGAATATCATTCTGGAAAAAGACACAATAATAACCAATGGAGAAGAAGCTTGGTTGATTAACAGATCGGTCCAAATATTGGACCGGGTCATTGGTTATTTGCAACTAATACGAATGTTTGATTTATGTATCCTTATATAAAAAAAATTAGAAGCTTATAATATCATCCCCCCTTTATCATACAGTCCAATAGAATTATTCACACTAGCTTTATTGACATTTACTTATACTTATTAATAATAGGCCCTCCCAACTCTTAAACCTATCTTAACTACATAGTAAATAAACATCGTGACTTACGGTACGATGAAATTTAAAGAAATAAACAAAACAAAAAAAAATACAAGAAAGACAAATTTAAAAGTAAAATAATTAATCGCATGAATAAATGCTGATTATAATAATTAAAAAAATATATATTTTAATTATAGAGAATGATTCGAGGAATGCTCGACTTGTTTAAATAAAAGAAAATTTAAAAAAAAGCAACATTGATTAACAGTTTTATTTACACGCACATACGTGCATTCACGCACTCGCACAGAAAAGAACATTATGCATAATAAACATGGATGATAAAATACATATTTCCTTTTATATTTTGAAATTAGGTGTGTTATAGCTTATAAGATAATAATTAAGGTCAAAGTTCATAACTGAAAAGTCCTAAGATTTAAATATGAGGAATTGCATAGTATTTGATTTACGAAGGTTGAGATTAAAATAATAAGTTTTTAAATATGAGGAATTGCATAGTATTTGATTTACGAAGATTGAGATTAAAATAATAAGTTTTAAATATGAGGAATTACGGATCATTTTATATTTTGTTTTATGAAAGTCGAATTTAATTAATTATGAGATTGCCTTTAAAGTTTACGTAAAGAATGAATGAAAGCATTATAAAAATAAAGTGTTTACCTAGGATTTTTGCTTAGTCTTCCGCTGCTTCTAATTTGGTGAGGGTTCGAACATGGTAGATGATGTTTTCCATAATACGAGGTTATTCATTTTTTAAAGTTCAGCGTAGTAGGTTTGGACGATTCATGTATTTCAAACGGAACAACATTATTGGACTGGTTGGAGCACTATTTTCGGATGGTACTGTTGTTGAGCATTCATAGCTATGGAGATGTTCTGGCGGCGGAGCGTCGATCAATCACTGAAGGGTTTCCTAGCCCATCATGACGATCGATGCTCTAAATGTTAATTTCATAGTGATCATATTGAATAAACCAGATAGCAAAGCAAAATAAAAAAAAATGAGATTTTTACTGAATGAATGAATGAATGAATGAATGAAATTTTAGATTTCGCTTGATATTTATATGGGTTGGGTATTATCTGAGGATCGAATCTCCACCCAGAGTTCACTATTCTTAGAGTTGTCCTTAGGGTCCGTGTCCTACGTAATGTTCACTCAATCCATATGCTTGAGGCAATCTCATATTGCAATCTCAGTTAAAAAATTTATACTTATTCACACCTTTGATGCATACGTGTGTGCGTGTTTTAAGAGAACAATATAATTTACATTAGTTTAAAAGTCGAGCATTTAATCTTTCTCAAAATCATTTCTATAAGCTTTTAACTTTCACTACAGTTATAATTTACAATAAACCCCTTTTTAATTACCCCCGCAGCATATACAAGTAGAAATTACTTATTGAGATTTAAAAATGGCATATTAGTAATACTTTATATTTTTATTTTTAGAGGATATTATTTTAGTAGATTATATGAAAGCCTTAAACTATTTAATCAGAAATATTAACATTTTATTTTACCGTGTATTTTATAAAGTATTGAAAGAAAACTATATCTATTTTTTACCATAAGTTGAAAGTGAGAAAAACAGAGTGTTTACATTGCCTGTGTGTGTGCGTATATACATGTACCGACTTTGTCTCGGTATAATATATACCTCTATTTATGGTAGCGCATCCGTACCAGCTCAATCTCAGGGTTTGGGGACTATAGTCTAACTAGAGAACAAAGCGAAACACTACCCAACTAAGTCTTATGTGTCTATCTATTCTGTCCGATAATTTATCCGTTATAAATCTAATAACCCAACCCGAATGTTATCATACCATTTACTCTATTTATTACCATACTTAATACCGATAAAATCTCATTTATCCACGCATATAAATATCAATATTCAAGCGCACAGCCCATTTACCCTGATACACACATATATAATTCATATACGCATCAAAATAGTGCAATTATACATCAGAGCTGTTTATTTAAAGTTGTTATTTTATTTAATTTAAAAGAGATTTATTATAGGAATTAATATTGAGGTAACACTAGTTTCTTTACCAAGACGCATTCATTGAACATATATTTAGTGTAAACGTCAATTACCTTAAGTACCGTCGACCGTTCACCCGGTCCAAGACAAGTCCGCATTTATAATTCTCCACGAATACTGGTCTGGTTGATATAATGGATGGCAAGGATTTCCAATGTGGTATATCGAATAGCTTATTCCGGAGGTGGAGTAGATGATTCACTCGCTTTATGAAAGGGTCCCATTTCCTAGATCTTTCGTCGCCATTACACTTGATGAACAAGAACTCCTTTGTATAGCGAAATTCGTAGGTCCACTTCAGATGGGTTCCACGACCACTGTCCACTGGATCAGTTAACGAAACTAGCGCTATTGAATTACCCCGACATTTTTGGGTGAGAAATATTAATAAACTTCTTAAGAAAATTTATACGTTCACACACTCCGTAGTCCAAGCCGCGTTTTTTTCTTTTTTTTTCTTCCCCTCTCCAGCCCACAAAAAAAAAGTTATTTTGTTTTCACTCTTTAACTTTGTAAAATTTTCTTCCAATATTCCTACGCCACTGTCCCGTTCTATTGTTTTCCAAAGATACCCACCTGACCCGTTTTCGGACTTCTTGACGCCAGTTATTACTAAACCGCCTACAGCAACTGATTTATTTCTATTTCTATCTTCATATGTTCAAAAGATTAATTAGCAAAAGAAAACACGTGTTACCGACATTATTAACCAGACTTAAAGAAAAATTTTAACGGATAAAATATATACAAATAATCAATTACAACTTATACAGCTCCGTATATAATTGCTTGTAACCATTACCGTTAATACATACACACATTTTATACTCACATATACAAATATATTTATATAAGCATACCCACCTAACATTCACACTCTTTGTAACAGGGTTCGAATGACTATTTACCTATATATCTTTTCGTATATAGTCGCTCAACATTAACACTCGCAATTAGTAATATATTACATACGCTTGTATTCGAACCCCGTTTGTTACAATATATATATATTCAAAAAAATAATCTCTTGAAGATTAGTAATATGGAGTACCCCCCTTTTTTTTTTTTTGTTTATTAATTTCTTCTATATAGTTTAATCATTAGAATTGGGAAATAAAAAAATCTGAAGTACATTGAACTTCTTTTAGTAAATATTCAGTATATTTTTACTTATTATAATTTCAAAAATGTAAATATACAATGATTATACAAAAATAATGATTAACACAGGTTATTTTAGCATTTAATTTTTCAATATTATTTAGTAAAGAAATTTTTTATTACATATACCCTTGACTAGAATTTTAAGATTGTGGGAAGGAATGTTGAATATGTTTTGAGTTTAAAAAATTCTCAATTAGCCTAGCTAGAAGTGGAAATTCAAAATTGTGAATTTTTTGTTGTTCTTGAACCATATTCATCCCAACATGGAATTTTGGCTATTAGACAACTACCTCTTTTCATAATACTAATCACTAATTTTAATATATTTTGCAGTTGAATATTGGATTGAGAAACCTAAGAATGAATTTAAACATCATCTATGTTTTTTAAGTTGTTTTCATGATATCTTACAGAGAAATTTAAATTTTAACGAATAGTTTAATATATTTTTTAGACCCTGTTCAGATATTATATAATTTTATCTTGTGTACTATACAAATGGTTCTTGGTACAAATAATGGTCTTATAACATTAATAAAAAAAATCATATTTTATTATTATTTTTTTATATATTTTTACCTGCCTTTTTTATTTCATTAATTTATGAAGACATATATATATAAAGTAAATTGACATCTACAAAAAAAAAAAAATATTCATGATAATTGAAATTAGACAAAAAAACTTGGACTTACATATATGTGAAATAACTAGATTTTATTTCCTGTCACTTTCAATTGGGTTTATTAAATAAGAGGATGGAAATTGTAACTTCTTAAAATTAGTTCATGTAAATTTTATTTGAATGTTAATATTTATTTAACTTTTCCAATTAAATACTAAAATACCTTTACTGTTTAATAATTGGGAGAAATAGAAACAATAACAGACATATTGTCAAACTTTTCAAATTTTGCTTAAGGCTTCACTCCTGTGATATAGTTGAAACAAAATGCTGACTATTGTTTACACATTTAACTAAAAAAAAAAACAGTCAATATTAAGATTTTCTTGTGCATGTATAGCAGCCACAAGTACAAATTTCAAATCATGCAAATAAAGAATTGAACTTTTCTCCAATCATACCTGATATGTATGCAAAGATTTGGTTGTTTTCATTGATTAATCTTTTAAATAATTTAGAACAATTTATTATCAAATAAAATAATTCAAATTGGCAGTAATAAAGATTTAATTAATTGTTACCTAAACAGAAAGAAAGTGTCAATATTCTGTAATATCAAAAAGGGAGAGCATCACATAAAATTATATTATCAGTGCAACTTATACTTAATAATACAAAGACAGATTAAAAAAAAAAAAATTAAGCACTGTTAAAAAAGATATTTGAGAATCTGAAAAAAAGAAGAAAGAAATAGAGAAGGAAAAAAAGTGAGAGAAAAAAAATGGAAGGAGCTATGATAATTTATATTAACAATAAAGATTTTATAGAACTCTCAAAAGCTTGGCTGAAAAATGTCAGAAGATTATCATGGGCATAAGAATTTTCATATCTTTTTAGTCTTAAACCAACAAACTCATCTGCTGATAGCAAGAAAATGATGCAATACATAAATATTTAATAACCCAGCCAAATATAAGTGCCTGTTAGCTACAATAAAATACTGTTTAATATTGTAATTTACTGTTTACATTTTATTGTAAAAAGTAGCACTATAAAATAGTTTTTACTGATCTCCTTTCATTACATCCAATTATTCATTCTGTTTTACTTATGGTTTTAATGTGAGAATAATTACATATCATCAATCATAAATTCTATATATTTTTCATTCAAAAAAACATATTCTTATTGAGTGATGGAATTATATATAGAATATTTACTAGGAAGCATTTTAGGATCATCATCATTTATGCAATTTTACTTGTTCGGAATTGGGTATAAATAAAATGGTAATTATTTATGTGTTATTGTATTACATATTTTGCAAGTAAAATTTAATGGTAAAATAAGAAATCTATGAACTTAAACATATATATTATTAAGTGTACTAGATTTTATTTATTAAGGAACAAAAGGATTTACTAGTTGATAATCATATATAGGGATCTTAAATCTTATTCATTCCTGGAGGAGGTTTCAGTATACTCTCATGATCAATCACCCCAATTTTTTTTTTCTTTGTTGCACTTTTCTTAATCATTCTCAAGATCTTATAAAATGTATCAATTTTTTGAATGATTTGGTTATTCATTTAACTATGACTTTCTATCTTGAGGTGTCTAAATTATGGGTAACAATCTTGAGCAATATTGCAACATCTAGTATTATTCTAATAGTATATGTGTGACTCCATAGCCAGTATGTCCAGGTAGCTGATGGTAAAAGAAAAAAAATATTGCCTCTGCTAGATCATAAATGTTTGATCCAAAGTCTGACTTATAATTGATTTCCAACTTAATCTAGTTGTTTAATATTATCATAGTAATTGTGTTAATTATTATTTATTTATCTCTTTCCTATTCAGATTGCTTTTCAAATATCATAATCTGATAGTTTATTTTTAATTTTTTTTTAATGAATTAATTTAACTAAAGCTCTTTAAGTATTGTATTGGTCTTTCATGTGGATTTATGTATTTTTCAATAATCACTAATTAATTTGCTACAGACTTAGATGGTTAATGGAAAAGACATGAGAAAAAGAGAAATTTAGAAGCAATAAATATTTTTTTTCACTTATCTGATGCTGTCATTACTAATATTAGAATATACTTAAGGCAGTTCTTGTATTTTAATAATTTATATTGGATGTTAGTGAGTGAATATTTAAATCTGAAACATGGAGCCACCTTAACATATTTTACTAATGTTCAAACTTCTTATGAACTTCTTAGCAGTAATTCGATTTAGGAATTGTCTTTTTTTTATATATACAATGTAGCCTTTAGTATAATTAAATATAGTAATATTTATGCCCAAACAAAATGGATAGCTAGTCAATAGGGTGCTGCGATCAATGTATACACCGATTAGAATCAGTGGTAGTTTTCTGTTGAATATAAAATTATTATTTTAATACTGTTGAATTAGTAATCATAGTTAAAAATATGAATGTATTTTTTGACAATGTTTGCTATAGGATTTGTCAAAAGTTATTTTATATTTAAAGTTGCAAAATAATTTAGATCAAAAAAGTCAATGTATGTTATGCTTCATAAATGATATGTTTTAAAATGTATTAAATTTTGTGATAATATCTACATAATTTTATAACAATTAGGCTTACTATTGTTTTAGTATACAGTACTTGCAAGGAATTTAGCCATAGATAAGATTTATTTATTTTTTAAATTCTTAACACATGCTTTTCAAGAAACCATTGTTAATGATTTTATGAAATAAAAAAAGATTTGTAATTTTATGTCAATGGAAAAAAGTTGTTAGATTTTAGAATACAATTTTTGATTAGTATTATTTTTATTACAACTTCATTAAACAATTGTGAATTAATTTTTTTTTTTTTTTCATCTAATCAAGAAAGTAAATTTTTTAAATTCAAAACTATACAATGCATTGACATTTTAATGCAAAATGTGTGTTTTAAATGATATTTGAAGCAGTATTGAGAAGTTTGTGCAAATAAATTTATAACTAACCATTTGTCTGAAGGTTTGTGATGATGGTATATTATTAATTGTGATATGTTGGACTATCACATCTTATAACTAACCATTTTCACACGCTTTTATTTTGAAAATTTTATTATTTGATATATGAATTTCACAATGTTATTACTATTTGGTGTATGTAAAGTTAAAGTTCCCAAAATTTGATTCATTGTTAAAATCCTTTGAGATGAAATTTGAAATAGAATTTTTTAATTCTAATTGTAGGTATATATGTACTATTCATTGGTGGAGCCACTATCTATATATCAAAACAGACAATAAGTTTTAAGTGAAATCAATGCAAACATTTGATGAGAAATTTTGTTAGTGATCATAGCAATTGACTGTTATGAAGCAAAGCAAAAAAATGTAAAAATAATTGATGTTTAGAAACCTGAAAATAATAAATTTAGTGAACACTCAATGGTTGAAAAAGAAATAGTTTAAATAAGTGTGCCATTAGTGCAAACATTTTGGAAGAAAATAAATTAGTATTTGGCCATCATTGATAATTTAATTTTTCCCAAAATCTTTGCATTCATCAGATTTATTGAAAATATTTATTTTTCATTCAATTTGTTAAATATATTATTTCAAAAATTTGAGCTGAATCAAACCACCATGAAAAAGTATTTTTAAATCAAATATATATATTCTAACTTAACACTGAGTTAATTTTTGGTGACTTCTCACCAGAATCATAGTGCAAAATTAATTAACTAACCATGCCAGGAGCAGGCTAAATATATAGACTATAAAATATGCAAATTATTGCAACGAAAAAGTCAGATGTTTCATTTTTTTGATAAAGGATGAAAGACTTCTTCCTGTTGAAGTAGAGTCTCTTGCAATAACCCATGCCTCCTTGAACTTTCTCTTATGATCATCCCTTTCTGTGCAGATGGTCTTAATAATAGATGGTGAAAACGTGCCCTGTGGCAAGCTTGTGCTCCAATGAAATTGACTTATATTACTGGTCTTGTTTTGCCTTTTTATAAAAATAGGAGTGCTGGGCAATTCTCATAGATCTGTTAGCTCCAGACTGGCCATAATACGCCACTCTATACATCGGAGATGACCATAAAATTTTATAAACTATTTGAGGAGCATGTTCAAATAGAATTCTCTCTTTAGAATTGTTTAGAAAATTGTTAAGAGAGTCTGGTATTCTAAATGCTATTTGAGCATGTCTGAGCAAATAGGAGGCTAATCCATGACTTGGGCAGAATATTGTTGGTAGTGGCTTTGTTAATGTTCATATAAATTTTTTTTACTATATTCTTCAATGTTAAGTTTTCTATCAGCATATTTCCCCCTTTTTTTTTGTTTCGATGTAAAAATCCTTTTAACCCTGCCATTTTGTGCTCAAATAGCACATTATATTTGGAGTGGATACACCTCTCACTTGGATTGGTTTTACCATCATTTTATAGCCAGATATAGATTTATTTCTTTGAATCATAAGTCCAAGAAATTTAGGCCTTGATTTTTATCTTCTACTTCCAGATCCATTCTAATGGAGATTCTTTATTAAATTCTGAGAGAATGTTAGTAATTTTATCTTTTGAAGCACATATAAATATGTCAATTACATGTCAAGAATTGTGTTTTCAAATTTAAAAAGAATTAAATTGCTGATAATACCACTGATAGGAAGTACCATGGACCAAACCTCCTGTCATCTTATAATATTTACCCTTAGTGTAGGATATTATATTCTTGCCAGTCCACTTTAATACTTCAAGGCTGAAATTTTTCTTATACTGAGTTATCTTGCTGCAAAATTTCTTGAATGCATGCATAGTTCTTTTTTATATCCAAAGATGCAATAGTATGGTGTCTATTTATTTTTATATCTTTAATTTCTCAAACAAATATTATTTTCATAATTTTTTTCACTTGTTATTTGCTATGATTGCTAATAAAAATTTTCTCACCGAATGTTTGCATTGATCACATTTATTTAAAATATTTGTTTGACAATCATTGTTGCTTGCTAAATATATGTGTACCCTTATCATTAGTTGAATTGGTTTGTTTTCAAATATTATTTTCATGTTTTTTTTTTTAAACTTATTACTTAGCTTATTTTTGTCTACTTTAATTTGAGGATGATAGTTTCACCATTAGGTAGTATGTATTTGCAACTAGCACCATTATTATTATTATTGCTTCATTCTGTATTTTATCTTTTGTTCATTACCACATACACATTTTTATTCAAAATACATCATTTTATTTTTTAAACACATTTTACTGCCACAGTATCTTGTTTGTTTAACAATTAATATTTATTCTATTGTGATATTAAAATGTTTCAGTTTGTTTTTACAGATAGATTCATTAAATGTGGTTTTAATAATGCTTAGAAACTTAGATAATTAAAAAAAAAAAAATTAAAGCTTTTGACTTTTGTTGATTTAATGGAAAATGTTAAAGCCAAATGAATGGTAAGATTAAGTATGCAGAAATTCTGTAAAGAATGAAGGAAATTAATAAAAGGAAAAGCATTAGCTTATTTTTAAAGATAAGGGAATTATGAAATATATGTTGAAGGAAACACTAATACTAAAAGGAAATGTTAAAGTATATTTTAGGTAATCTTAAAGAAATAAATCCAACAAGTTTTTAAGAATAGAATATCTCATGGTAATATATGTAGGAATTGTCTTCTAATAATACTAATTGTATAGTTATTTATTCATAAAGTCAAATGACAGTTAGAATACAAAAATGTCAGAGTACAGCAGATTCTTTTCAATTTTTTATAATCATGTTTAGTTTTTCATTTTTTCTGTCAGAAATTAAACAAAAATTGCTGTTACACTTAGCCAGTTGCCCTTATCTGATTTTTCAAGTTTATTTTGTATTAAAACTTTATTTTTCCCAAAATAATTTATCATGACTAAACATAAGATGTTAAATAATATTTATTAAGGCAATAAACCTTTAAGCATGTTTGCTTGAAAATGCGAAAGTAGCGACCTCTACAGGTCTTAACCACAAGTTTATGCATTGGAAGATGCTAAAATAAATTATTAGAAAGGTGCAATTATTAGCTGCTTCCTTACTTTCCATATGGCAAATTTTTATGTGTTGTTTCCTGTATCATTGGTTATGCTAATATTCAGTGTTTAAAAATAATAGTTAAATGAAAAATAATGCTAGATAAATGATTTAATCTGGTTTTGGACAAAGGAATGATTATGCATGCATATTAAATTTTTTTTAATGTTAATTTTTTTTCAATTCTTTACAGAATTGAGTTGTCTGTAGCAGATATTTGGAAATATTTGCTATCTTAAGAAAATTTAGCAAAACAAAATATTTATTTATATATATAGAAAGGTTTATAAAATTTATAATTAACTTTGCTTCAATATTAAAGATCTATCACAATAATATATATAAATTTATCAGTATTCATTAATTTTTTTATATATATTTATTGCAGTTCTTATGCCTGAAGAACATCAGGGTATTTTTACAGACATGTCAGAATATGTTTCGTCTGAAACAATCTGACATGTTCGATTCCTATATGTTGTTTGATATGACAGATTTTGGCAGGGTAAGTAAAGTTTTTGTATATCTATCTATCTATTTATTTGTGATAAATTTAATTTTTTTTTTTTAATATTAAGTCAAAATCAGTTAAATAAAACCATACATGAAAAAAAACCAACAACTTAAATTTAGATGTTTATTTTAAATAATGGTTAATCTCTTTGCTTGGACAATTATTGTGCTCTAGTAGTAATTTTTCAGTCTGTGAACAGTTCTCAAATGAATAAAATTGTTTTGGTAGAAGGCCATCTTTATGCCCATTAATGCTGAAAAAAAAAAAAGAATTGAAATTTGCTATTTTTTATTATATGCATTTTAATCACGTGTAATTACATACAAATATAATATATTGCTTACATTCTTTACTTCAATATAAAAACAATTTATTATTTAAATAAAAAATGCATCATTAGTTCTAGAATCTAATCTTGGATTATTTTATGAAATAATCTTTCTTTATCAAGTTAGTTTTATTTTGTTCATGATATTGTTTTTTTTTTGTTTTTTTTCAAGTGTCATAGCATCAGCCGGGACGCGAACCCAGGCAACTGCTTGTAAGGCAGTCGCGCTGACCTCTTGACCATCAATGCAGCAATAATTCTGCAATTTTACAATGATTTTTATTTTTGGATGTTCTTTAAAAACAGAAACCAGATAATAAAACTTTATGCAGCTATTATCATCATAGTTTTCATATCATCAATTAACCTGCTTTTTTTTATTATAGATATTTGATTGTAACTGAAGTCAAGACTTAGTGAAAGATACATCTAAAAATTCACTTGAAATCGTTTATTTGCATTTAATAAGTTGAAATATATTTCAGTTATATTGTCTTTGTGATAGTATTTTTTTTTTTTTTAATGTTTCAGAGTGATAAAAATCTACCTTGTAAATTGTCTTCAGATTCTTAATATGATTTTTAAGACTATAATAAATGATTCTCTTTTCACCTTTCAAATGGCACATCATCATTTGGGTTTGTTTTAGAGAAACATTTTGAAAACCCAAGTAATTAGAAATATCAGATGTTTAAATAGTGAGCAAATAATTGAAGAATGATTATAATTCACATAATCTTTTTATCTATTCTTTTTTTGTATACAATAGAAGAAAATTTGTGTAGTACAGAAAAACTTTATTTAATATGATTAATACATTTTGTAAAAAATACTATAGTGAAAATAATTTAAGTTTTTAACCAATGTAAAAGTATTGTGACTAATGTAGTCAGATTTTAGTCTTAGTTTTTCAGTTATTGTAAAGGAAAATAAAAATCATTTAAACCCATTCAGTAAAATCAAGGACATATTTTTAATAATCATGAAAATAAAGCAAAAGTTCATGCACATTATTTAAATAATGTTTTAACCTTTTTTTTTCAAATAGTCTTCAGTTTAAAATTGTGTATTTAAGTGATTAAAAAAATAACTTTAGAAGTTTAACTTTTGATGCAAAGTATTTTATGTCTAAGAAAATGTATTTTAAAAAAACTATATGTAAACATCACATATTTATTAAAAATAAATATTTACTGATTTACTATTCAAAAAATCTCTTAAATGAAAAAAATATACATATTTTTCTTTTAACAGCAATTTAAAGTAACATAACTGCCAAAAACATTCTATTTTATAAATGTAGAAATCTACTTTCTTCTGATTAGAGCTGTTTCTTTTTCCTTTCCTGATTACCGATGATATTATATAAAAACAATTATTAAATTAAAATATGCATTGTAATCAACTGTTAAATTGCATGAAAATCATAGGATGTTTATAGAATTAAATACTGTTTGTTTCACAAATGTAAAAATTAAAAATGAACATGGAGTGCCAAATAGTATGTGCATGTGTTTATCATTTTAAGAGTTCCTTTTTTTAAGCAACTTGTGTGTATCTTCTTTAAAATCTACTTAAATAAAATTTAATTCACATTAAATAAATTTCATTAATCTTCATTATGTTTTTTTTTTCTTCAAATTATTTTTATTGCTATTTTAATTACAAAAGGTTTTTTTTTTAATGATTGTTTATTTATAATTAGAGTAAAAATTTTTGTTTTAGAAATTTTATATAGTACTTTTCTATATATATTTTTTTAATATCAGAGAAAATGATTACTTATACTCATTATTTCATTTATTTTTTAATTCTTAAACAATTTTTTTTTAAAAGATAATTTTTGTGAAGCATGATGTCACTATAGGATTAAATTAAACTGTATTATAAAAATATTTCATTCTGAATAATGTTTTATTTTTTAAATTTTGTTTTCAGGTTTTGCATACATTGTCTGTCTTGTCTAATACATCTATAGCTCTTCAGTCTGGACGCAGGTAAGATTATTTTCTTTTTTCCTAACTAAGTAATTATATTATTTTAATTTTTTTATAGATATATAAATAAATAATAATAATTACTATAAAAATTTTAAAAATCAATGTTGAATCCTAAAAACTGAGATTCCATATTATATGTAACTCAAATGGGAAGTAGTTGATATTTTGAATAATGTATTATCTTATTTAACATAATTCTTGAATAAATATGTGGTGTTTATTTAATTGAAAAATGACATTTTTTTTTCTTTTCAAAAGTTAAATATAGTAAAACTACTTTACACATATTTAATATGTTTGCATTTATTTATTTATTTTGCACACCCACCATTTGCTTTATTTGATTCTAAAGTTAATGCTATTGAAAAACATGTTATTTTTTTGCAGATCTATTATTTTTTACATTTATGTTTTTTATATCTATTTTTAGAAAATTATATTTTTGATATTTTTTTTGATAGTTTTTTTTTTTTGTTCTAATTTGAACATTTTTATTATTGTAATTAAAAAAATAATGACATAGCATCTTCTATTTCTCTTTTAATTCTTATAATTCAGAGATATCTATTTTTTTTTTTTTTAAATTATAAATAATTAACTTTCATCCCAATCTTTTTTTTATATTTTTTTAGTACTTATTTTTTAAAAAAGTGACTTTTTAATCTTATTTATCTGCAATATTTGCCTTTTTTTTCTTAAACAATTCTGTTCTAGTCAAGTGTTGGTGGTCATCACAGCTGCCTTACAAGCAGTTGTCCCGGGTTAGCGGGTTTGCTTCCCGGCCGATGCTATGAGACACGTTAAAAAAAAAAACAATTCTGTTCTATCTAATTTTTTATCAGCATGGAATTGTCAATTTTTTGCAAACTGTAGAGAAAAGGCACTGTGCATCATGCATGCACGTGTCACATCCTGTTTATAGTACTGTCATAAATGTACATATTTATGTTTGAAATGATTTTTAATGTTTATGGTTTGTTTTGAGTAACAGAATGATTAGAAATATATATAGGATTATACTTAGAATAGAAATGAGAAGTGTAAGATACTGAAAAAAAATGTATTAGGGAAAATATTGTTGTGAATTTCTTGACAGTCAATATTTATTAAAATAGAATATTTTAAAATCACTAATTTATTTTTTAAGAATAGGATGAAATTGGATGTTGTGGGAAAATCATATTATTTATATATGGAAATGTAGTTAAAAATAAAGAAAAATAAAATGTTGATGTATAAAGAAAATGATATGTTTACATATATAGAATTAATTAAACATGAAAGTTTATAAAGTGCATGATTATAACTGACTCTATTATATATGCCAGTTTTAATGTCTGAATATGATGACAGATTATAGTTGTGATTGATATATCATTTTAAAGGGTTTAAACAAAACAATTTGGAAATTTAATTTACTGGAGTTGTGATATCTGCTATATTTTATTTATCTCCCCTCATATACATTATGTGTAATAGCTCACATTTTGTTGATAAGCTTTGATTACAGTATTATATACATTGCTTATGCCACAGATGTTTTTATATGTATAGAATATATAAATTTTAATAATACTATTTACAATGATGTAGTTATTTATAATAAAGAGAAGAGGTACATTTACATATATTGTGTATGCTTACTCAAAAATTATATAAAAATACTGTACTTTATCTTTATTCTTTTTAAATATTCTCTAGGTGTTATTTTTTTCTTCAATGATTTCCTCCACGGTTCCCTCCATAGAAATATAATATCAGTCTCATTATTAGAGTCTAAACCTTCTTTGTTTTGATCTTTTTACACTTGTACTCTTATTTACTTTACAAATGTTTCATAAAACTTTTAGCATTAAGCTTAGAAAATATTTTATTACACACAAATTTTGCAAATCAAATTTTGAAAGAATATTAAAGCTAAGCTTTCAATATAATCCCAAGAAACATTATTGCTAAACGTAGAATTTATTATATTTGCAAATTTTTATGTTTTTTTATTATTATTATATACATTTTTTTTTTTTGCTTATTTACAAGTGCTTACAATTATTGAACTGAATTTTGCCTAAATTGCAAAGAATGTATAGTTAAGAAAATTTATGTTTTAACACGAGAACATTATATTTGGCAAGAAAAAATGGCTGCTGCTGGACTGAGATTTGTAAAATGTCATGTTCATGAATTTCAATGTTTTTATTTAATTTGTTTTTTTGTTTTTGTACATTTTTTTTTGCGATAATGTACACTTGAAGTAATATATATTGATACAGTATATATCACAGCTTTACTGTATATACATTTATGGCATTCAAAATTAAAAAGTTAAAGCATTTTTTTTTCAAAATGCAGTGCACCCAATTTAATGGCCAATTCAGCAATCAGAGATGTCAACTTGTGATTTATGAAGTACATGTTTTTAGTCAAGACAAGGGAAGCTATTCATATGGCAGCAGCAGATTTAAATTAATATGGAATCAGGTTTTGAATTGTTTCAAACATCAGTAAAGGAAATCTGATGTATCACACTACAATTTTTACCATCAAGCCAGTCTGAAAGAAATATTTTGTAATGATTTGTATTACCGACAAATTTATGGCCAGATAGCCATGATAGTACTTTTCCATTGCTAAACCAATCTACCTAGGTCAAGGAGTCAGATATTTAGTGTTTTGCAACATGATGTGTTTATTGCCCAGTCAAAATGTGTTATTCATGACTATATACAAGTAGTTTATTAGAAATGAAAAAATGCCAACCTTTTTAAACCTGAAAGTTGTGTCCAAAGTGAGATAGTTACCATTTATCTATTACCTGGAACACATTCCCTATACTCAAGAGTTTGCCTCCTTTGTTGATCATAAAATCATGGGGTTAATATTAGTAAATCATTATGAAGAAGAATACAACTAAGAAAATTGGAGATAGTTTGAAGCAAAGGACAAATTGTAACCACTGATCGAGCACCAGAATTTTGAACTAAGCTCAATTTTTCATCACCAGAATAAAACATTGATATCATAAAGATATTGTAAGACTGCTGTGTGATATATTTCAACAAGGTATCTTAGTTTGTAAGCTTGCAATTTTACACATTTTCCAGTTTTTATTTTTAACAGTATATTTAATTTTGCACAGTATATTTAATTTTGCATACATATATAATATTTGGCTCCTTTATATATTAATTTTAATCATTCAAAGACAATTTTCTTTAATTCATGGGGAGTATAAAACAAATGAAATTCTTTCTTTGTGATCTATATTTATAATTTAAAGAGTTTAAGAAGTCTTTGCAGTCTTGCAAGAATGGGATGTGCAAAGTTTGGATTTCTCTTTTTCTTATAATTAAAGATTAAAAATATATATTTACTATGATTATTATTGTCTGATGAAGTAAATATATCAGAGGGATGTGATATTACAATATATTAAAGAAAGCAATATTATGGCTTGTTAGAATTAGCATTTAAATTGTATTTAAAAGTTTGCATTAGCTTGCATCATGCCATTCATTTTAAATATCTGTATGTGTGTGTGTATAACCATGAGTGCTATTTAACAATCTATGTCATTTACTAAATCTTGTTATTGATATGTAAATAAACTAATTGTCTGTTGCTATTCTTAATTATGTCTGTCATTTCTTACAATGGTAATTACCTGTGATCATCATCATTTAAGTCTATGTTCAAAGTTGAACTATCACAAAAGTGTTAAGGCAAGAACTAGAAATTATAGTTAAGAGTAAATATACTTATCTTCATTTGATAATTTTTTTTCATTATAAAGTTGCTTCCTGATGGACATAGCATCTGTGTCTATTCATAAATAAAGTTAGAGTATGAGAGACTTTTAAACTTATCATTAAAAGATAGTTTTTAAATTGATGATGATCAGTAAACATAGGCAGCATAACTTTTATATGTAAGAATATTTGGTTTGATTATTTCTGACCTTGTAGAAAAGTTTTCAAATTGATGATGATCAATAAACATAGCCAGCACGACTTTTATAAGTATGAAAATAATCATTAATTCTAAAAATCATCATTTATTTAAAGATCGTTAAATTTTATTGTATGTTCAAATTAAGGCTAATTATACTGTATGCAATTATCTTGTAGGTACTTAATTATCTTATGTTATATCATTATTGCACTATTATGTAGTAATTTTGGTGATACCAAATATCTTGATATATATATAATGGTACATTAATGTGTGGTCATTATGACGAGAATATTATCCCTCATCCTCTCATTACATAAAATGGATGTGCCTTATGAGTCTTGATCACCAGGGGAAAATCTAAGGTTTATATGATTTTATAATATACAGATGGATGTGTCTGAATGATCAAAATGTGGCTTGACTTAAGGTTAAGAGCTATTAATATTGCTTCCTCTCCATCCAATATATAAAAATTTTAATATTAATCTTTGCACAGAAAAGAAATAAATATTTATAAACATACATTTAGAATAAAACATTTCTAAAAATTAATAGTCATAAACATCATTGATATTATAAAGAAAAAAAAGTATTTGTAGAACTATTCATAAAGAATATCTGTAATTTAATGATATATTGTTTTGATATTTAGCAATTTAAAAATATTTGCTTTTCATCGAAAGATCCAATTATTATATCCATGTATGTTGGCATATAGAATAAAAATTGTTAAACTACAACAATAAGTCATTTTGCAATCTGCATTTTATCAATTTATAAAAATAAATTCACAGTTCAAAATTAGCTGTTTTCTTTTTTTTTTAAAAAAAAAAACAACAAAAACCAAAAAATCCCCTATTTAATAATAATAATAAAATCTTGTCCAAAAATCTTCAAGCATTAAAGAATCAATTCATGGCTTTTTGGGAAAAAATAAATATATTTATATTAAATATATTTAGAATTGGTTTATAAATTAAATGTTTATGTAGTATGAAGAATACATATTTAGGAAGATAACAAATTAAATTTAGTTTACTTATTTATTTATTTTTGATACAAATTTTGAAAACTAAAGTCTCTATAAATAAAACTGTGACCATTAATGTACTCAGTAGTTTATTCCACAGTTAATTTTTATGATTATTAACATAGTGTCATATCAATCATACATTCCTGTTATTTGTCTATTCTCTTAGTCATTTTGTTTATCAGAAAAATATCAATACTGACATCAAGTGACTTATTCAATAAAATATTTGATACTGATGTTGTGTCTAATCTATATTTACTTGATAATAAGCTTAAGAATAATATTCTTTAAATGAATATTGTTTTATCAATAAAAACATTTTTTTTAAATTCACTATAGCTTGCATATGGACAAAAGTGATTTAAATTGCAATGTTTGAATATACAATTTTTCATTCATTTTTAGTAGACCAAAAATGAATTATGAAGAAGAAAATATTATCCTGTATACTAATTAGTCAGTTATTAATTGATAACAGTTGTAGAATTTTTTTTCCAGCTAGTTTTAATCTCTTATTTAGAATAGCTGAATACAGAAGTATTGTATCATTCATAGAATTCAGAGTTTTAAATTATGATTCTTCAAAATTATACTTAATTTGTTAAAATAATATAAACTTAATTTCTATTAAGAAGTTTAATCAACATGTAATTACATTAATGAATTTGTAATATTAAATAATCATATTTAATTTTAATGAAAGTAAGTAATTTAGGCTTGAATGATATGTATATAATGAAATAGTATAGCTGAAAATGATTTAATATTAAGACCTTCCCACAATAGATCATCTATTGAGATAGATTTTGTATGTGGCAATTTTAATGGAAATTTTGCCAAATTTTATTAACAGATACCTTATGGATATTGGTTGTTTTCTTTTGAAGAAGTTATATTAGTTTCTTCATACATGGCCATATTTCTTTTCATTAAATTTATTGTTTGATAACAATTGTAAGGCCAGTTAAACTAATTTAAAATTTGTTTTACAAATTGATATGATGATATTTGGTAAAAGTAATATCATGGCTTATTTAATGTTAGAATTATAATATATTATCAGTACTTTATTCAATTATACTAGTTATGTTATTTGTCACACTTGGCTTATTGAAAAGTACATCTAATGTTTTGTTAATTTTGTATTCTTAATAATTTTTTTATTATTAATAATGTTTTTTTTTGTTTCTAATCAAAATAATATTAATGTTATAAAAATGTATGGTAGTCCTGTACGAAAAATTAGGATCAGTTGGATATAATTCAAGAATGGCAGAAAATAAAATTTATGAAATAAGTGTTTGACTATCAAATTATTATAATATATATATATAAGATTTAAAAAAATCTTGAGAAAAAAAGGATAAAAAATATAGTAGAATAATTAATAATAACAACAATCCCAGATTATATGTTTATTTCTTAAATTGTAAAATCAATTGCTATCAAAAAAAAAAAAAAATACTCGTAAAATTCTTAAAATTTGTATTGCATAAAGATATTAGTAGAAGAAAAAAATATGAAACCAATTAATTTATATAATACAGATGAAATTGCATTAATTTATCTTTTAAAATAAAGGCAACACAACACTTCATGCTTGTAGAAATTAGCAATAACATTAAATATAATATTAATGCATTTTTTTTTTTTTTGGTCCATAACAAGAGTATTCAATATTGAAAATCTAAGCAATAGTTTCTTTGTGTATGAAACTGGATTAGTATTGCCTTTTTAACTTATTACATTTCAGTGATCACATTATTGTAGTTGGCTGATTAAATAAATGTATGTTAATAATTCAACAATATGCTTTTAATACTTCATTATATATATATATTTTATGAATATTGACATTTATAGGTAGGCTACAATTAATGCAAGTTTAAACAGTGTCTTATTCTATTACTTCTTTGACATCTAAAAATACTACTACTTTCTATTTAGTGTAGCAAATTCAATTAATACAAATTGCAAATAAGGACCAGTCTCATTAATCACTCTTTTCCCATCATAATATCACTTTTTTTCTACATACTGTCAGTCACTTCACAGCTGTTGTTTGTATTATGTTTTCAGTTTTGTATTTATATTTTTATTTTTTAATTAAAAGAAAATAAAAAATATATAGTTTGAATTGAAATACCAGAATAGGTAAAAGAAAGTAAGTTAGACCAAAAAATGAATTGCTGAAACATAAAAAAACTTTTTCTGTTATAAATGTGTGTATATATGACAATTTGAAGAAAAAAGACAATTAAGATTATATTGCTGTTGTTTTAAAATAATGATGTTTTATAAAGATAGTTTGGGACTTACATATTAGACCTGCAATGTAGAGGAAATGGTAGGCCTTTTCACATCCGCGATAAATATGTAAACTTGCAATCACATCAAATAAACCCTGTGATGTAATTTGATCTTGGCATTCACAAGGGGATGTGATTGGAGAATTCGAGAATTCTATTCCTAATGGCGATCCACATTATTTACAGTTGGGCTCACAAATTAAATTCTATAGAATGGGGAAAACTAGAGCTTGGCTTAGCAGATAAAACCATAATTGAGTGGAAGTTTGTAACATTGCAGTGTTTTGTTTTTGTTTGTTTTTTTTGTGATAATTTTAGACTCTCAGTTATTATTCAGATTTCGTTCTGACAACATCTTTAGTGCTGTCAATTGCATTTTAAAATGTTTGTTTGCTTCGTTTGTATTCGTAATTTTGATTCGTTTTAGTCTGACTATTGTAAGGCCTATAAAATTTCTGAATTATGAAGTGCAGATTATGATCATTTTTGAGTGAACCACAAATACAATCACATATTAAACAAGTGTGCATTTTGGGAAAAATTAAAAAGTTTACTTTTAGTCTCCATTTTAAAAAAAAAAAAATTATCCACTTAAAATAAAGTAGAACTGGCAAATTGATTGTTTCATTGTGATAATTCCTGTTATATATTACACGGTAAGTACTATGTGTATCTATTTTATATTTTTTTGTAATATTTTACAGTATATTGCAACTATTGTAGGGCTTATAAAAGTTCTGAATTACTAACTGCCGATTACGATCATTTTCAGGTGAACCACAAATACAGTCATGTGTTTAATAAGTTTACATTTTGGGGGAAATAAAAATTTTACTTTTAGTCTCCATTTTGGGAAAAAAATTTATCCATTTAAAATAAAGTAGAACCGGAAAATTGATTGTTTCATTGTAACAATTCCTGTTATATATTACACAATAAATACCATATGTGTATATCTTATGGTTTTTTGATAATATTTTAGACAATTTTTGTAATTTAGTGATTGTTTTGTCTGTATTTAAAGTAACATTTGGGGATTGCATAATTGGCTTGTCATTTTCTATATATTTTTGTATGGCAAATTAATATTTTTACTGTTATTAAAAATATACTTTTTAAGATCAATTATTTTATTGAAATTCTTATTTTTAGCATTGTTAGAAATTAATATTCTGCATCATATTTTATATTTGTTGTGTCAAAGTCATATTTTTAATATTGTTAAAAATGCACAATCACATTTTTATATATTATATGGTAAGTACTGTATGTGTATATTTTAGGGTTTTTTTGGTAATATTTTAGAATATTTTTGTAATTTAGTAATTGTTTTAGTATTAGAGCTGCAACACATATTAGACGTGAGCGCCTTTTCACATATATATTCAGGCTGTTAATAACTTTGTAAATCTTGTGAAAATATCATGTACACATAGTCATTTTTGATGAATTTATCATTTTAAGTTTGTAGAAGATCCTAGAGTGCATGTTATTTTGTTCGAATCAAAAGATTAGAAAGTTGTCAGTGGATTGATATGAATGTGAAAAGGTGCTGCAGATTGAATACATGTTGCAGGTCTAATATGTAAGTACCATTAGTTTTAATAGTAACACATTTTTTATTTATTTATTTGTTATATTTTATTATTTGATATAAAAACTTGTGTTATATCAGTAAACAATAAAGAACTTATAGTTAAAAAGAATAATTCATTTTTGGTGTTATATTTCATCAGTAAAGTAATAAGACATGTTAAAAAAAACTGTTTGCTGTAAAAGAATTATAAATTTAAAATAACAAACTAACAGCATTCTATTTTAAAAATACCCATTAATTTCAGTATATATACAACAAACCACACACAAACTTTTTTTATAAATCTTGATTTATTATGTGAACTATAGTAACATATAAAAATATACTAACATTTTGACTATATTATTTTATAATCTTTATCAAAGAACAACTAAAAAATAGGTAAAAAACAATAAATGCAAATATTCCATAATATATATAACAAATACAAATATGTCTTACATTAAAGTTCTTCTAACAAACATTCTTAACTTTTCATTACATTCATTTTCTTAAATACCTTTCTTAACACAATCTCTTATAATTATTTAATTAAATCAACCTATTATCATCTTCTCTTTTTTCAGTTAACATCCTATTTCTTACAGGTTTCATTTTATTGATATAAATTCATCTTTTATAATTCTTTCATAATACAATCTAATATATTCTAAAAGTTTTATTTTAAAATGTGCATTGTTTAAATTTATTCATATGACGATAAACTGTAGAATTTTTATCATTTAAATGCTGTTTTAATCTTGTTGCCAATTTATTCTTTGTAGTTCCACCTTACGACATTTCTTTTTAAAGATAGTGAAGGGAATGTGATATATTGGAACTACAAAGAATAAAATGGCAACAAGATTAAAACAGCATTTAAATGATAAAAATTCTATAGTTTATGGTCATATGAGTATTTTAAAATAGAATATTTAGAATGCAGTCAAGCATTGGTCGTCGAGAGATCAGAGACAGCGGTTTTACAAGCAGTTGTCCCAGGTTAGCGGTTCACTTCCCGGCTGATGCTCATGACACATGAGAAAAAAACATTTAGAATGTATTAGATCGTATTGAAATAAATCGAGATACTGCCAAATCTCTAGCGCTCGTTAAATACTTAACCGACAGCCGATCAGATGTCAGGGATAGCTGTCCAAATGACATCCAAACCCAAACACCCAACAAAGATTTTATGAGAAAAGGACAGCCACCCTTTTCTCCACTTTTCTTTCTATATATCTAAGCTAGTTATAAGCATTTAGGTTTGACAGCTTGAAGCTTTAAATATCTTCACAATTCACTCACTGTGTCTAAATCATAAGCATACAACATGAAATCCTATGATTTACTACAAAGTAGTTTCTAGAATACATAACAAGCAGTAAAGTATGTAAATAATATTTTAATTTGCGAAGCACAGATAGTTGAAAATTGAAATAAATCAAGATACTGCCAAATCTCTAGTGCTCGTTAAATACTTAACCTACAGCCAATCAGATGTCAGGGACAGCTAATCAGATGTCAGGGACAGCTGTCCAAATGTCATCCAAACACACAACAAAGATTTTACAAGAAAAGGGCAGCCACCCTTTTCTCTACTTTTCTTTCTGTATATCTAAGCCAGTCATAAGCATTTAGGTTTGAAAGCTTGAAGCTTTAAATATCTTCACAATTAACTTACTGAGTCTAAATCATAAACATACAACACGTTTATGTAGTCTAGAAACTACTTCGTAGTAAATCATAGGATTTCGCGTTATACGTTTATGATTTAGACAGTGAGTTAATTGTGAAGATGTTTAAAGCTTCAAGCTTTTAAACCTAAATGCTTATGACTGGCTTAGATATATAGAAAGAAAAGTAGAGAAAAGGGTGGCTGCCCTTTTCTCGTAAAATCTTTGTTGTGTGTTTGGGTTTGGAAGTCATTTGCACAGCTATCCCTGACCTCTGATTGGCTGTCGGTTAAGTATTTAACGAGCACTAGAGATTTGGCAGTATCTCAATTTATTTCAATTTTCAACTATCTGTGCTTCGCAAATTAAAATATTATTTAGATCGTATTTTAAAAGAATGAATTTATATTAACCTCTAATGAATAGGATGTTAATTGAAAAAAGAGAGGGTACTATGTTGATTTAATTAAATAATTATAGGGGATTATTTTAAGAAGGGTATTTAAGAAATGAATGTAATGAAAAGTTAAGCTTATTTGTTAAAAGGGGTTTAAGATAAGATATATTTGTATTTGTTATTATATATATATATATTATGGAATATTTGTATTTATTGTTTTTTATGTATTTTTTAATTATTCCTTGATAAAGACTATTAAAGAATATAGTTGAAACATTAATATATTTTTGTACATTATTATAGTTTATATAATAAATCAAGATTTATAAAGAAGTTTGTGTGTGGTTTGTTATATATATAATATTAAAAGACTTATGTTTTAAAAATATCTATTCATTGGAACTAGTTATATTTTAATACAGTATAACTTAGAATAATGTAAATTTAAATGCTATAACTTTTCTCAGAATGCATTAATCATATCCTACCTATATTGTCATTTTTGAAGTAATAAAATAAAATAATTTGAGAATATAATTTAAAAGAATGCAAATTCTATTTTTTTAAAAAAGGAAAGAAAACTAGAAAGAAAATTTTTAAGAATATTCTTCAAAAATAAAAGAAAATTATTTTTTAATGACTAGAAAGTTTTTATGGGTAATCATTTCCTAGTATGGTGTTAAATATACTTTCTTAAAATGATTTATTATATAATTTTAAAATATATATCGATATATTATTTTTTTAATTATATTTTTAAATATGTGTTTATTATTATTATTTCCCAATGTGTGTATTCAAGATTAAATTTTTTTTTAAAATGTTGCACTTGGTAAATTCTTATACTTGTAATTTTGTCTGTGAGTAAGAAGCTGCATGAGGGCGTACATTCTACATATAATTTTATTAAGATTGCACATTACTTTAAATATTGTGAATGTTTTTTATATATATGGAATTATAATTTTATAAACAAACAATATGCATATAGCTCAAAAATATGTATGAACTTTTATCAATTAATAATCTTCAAATATACTCCCTATAAGAGTCCTTTACATGTCAAATTACTATTAATAAATTTGCAAACAATACTCTCATAGCTATGTTATCTATTAATTAAATGAAAACTAAATACATATTTATCTGGTCAAAATCTTATATTGGTAGTCAATTAATTACTGATATTTCATAGGGGTAAAACATTAATCTTTCTTAATGGTAAACTAAACAAAGTTTTATGTAATCAAGGAATAATTTCTTATCACACTGCAAATGTTAAATTAATATTTTTTTACAATATCAATATTTGATTGAATAGTTTTATAAGATATTGGAGATCAAGTGAAGTGAATTCATTTTTCGTCTGATTAAAAATCACATTTGTGTGAAAAGACGTTATTTGCAAGTCTGTTAAAAATATTTGTAAATATACTGATTTATTGTAAATGATTCTTAAAATGCACTCATTTGTAGATTATTATTTCATTAATATTATTATATAATATTTATTCAAAATACAAAGATGAAATAAAAAGGAAAAATGTCTATTTATTCCCAAAATTGTTAATACAATATAATGTAATATATATATTGTAGCATAATATTTTGGTACAAATCCTATCATGTTACATAAAGTGTGAATTGTTTAAAATTTTCTTCATTGTATATTTTATTGTGGATAGGTAGATCAAGTGATAGGTTTAAAACCAAAAGTAAACTACCATACAATATACAATGGGTTTTTTTTTTTAAAAAAAGACTTTAAATATTATTGAAAAAAAAGGAAATGGAAATGAGATTGAAATCGAACAGTGCTGGTAAAACAAATGCACATTTTCTTTATAACAATTTAAAAAAAGAAAAATATTAGTGAATTGTTTAGCAATGATTATAAACCATGTAGGCACAGAATAGTGTTTGTTAAATAAACAGTAAGTGATGCCATAGATAGTCTACACATTAATAAATTATAATATGTACAAGTTCAGAACAAATTAACCATCTATTTAATCAGCAACAATGTTAGTACTTACAAATATATAATTATTTTTTTTTACTTTTATGTATAAATGTGTATGCGCATATATGAATAATGTTTACAAAATTAGAAAAGTGTGTTAGAAAGGCCAACAAAACAATTAACTGAAAATCAGATAATTAAATGTTTAGAATTAGTAAATGTATGTAAAATAACAGATCACAAAACCTAATAAAATTATTGACATTGAAATATTCATGAAATTTTAGTGAGTTAGTAATGTTTATTGCAAAAATTTATTACTCTAAAGAATTTAAAAAGGGGATAATTGAGATTATGAAAAGAATATGTATTTCATTTTTTTAATAATAAGTTGATGTAAAATATTCTATTTTTGTTATTTTGTATTTCGAAATGATTACAGATTCGCACCAATTGAGAGAAAACACTAACATCTCACCTGATTATTAACGGTGATATGGAAACATCCCAGAAATCTATAAAGCAAGATGCACTATGGGAATATTTGACATTATCTTAAAAAATTATAAATACCTGCAAATTTAAAATGAAAGAACTTCTTTTAGAATTTTCAGTGCGTTCAGTACTCTATCATGTTTTTATCCCATATTGTACTGATCTATATGAAAATGGCTGGGTAGAGCATGTTGTTGGGAGTTTAACCCGGCAGGACCAGATCTCCACTGATTCGATAATATCAATGGATCTATGCTAAATTGAAATGGAAAATGAAAAACAATGCATTTATTTTAATTTTCTGTCAAGAAAATCTGAAAATTGTAATATTGAAATTGTAGAATGTCCTCTTAAATTTGTCTAAAGGATTATATTGCTAAATTATGTCTTTTCAATTGTAAAAGAACATGCTTTTAACATTTGTGTCATTACCCGCCCCTGGATTTTATCCAGCAAATGCAGCATTTGGTAAACAATTATAGAAATGGCCCTTAGCTGAAAATAAATAACATATTGCTAGTCAAAAGAAACAATTGAAATAGTTTCTTTAAATCATCATAGGAATAAATACAGTAAAGTGATCTGCGTACTTATCTGATTAAGGTGTCACTTGAAGATTTTATTTGTTTTTATGTATGTGCAACCATCATAAGAATTGAGAGAGATTACAGATATTCCAAAATATATGGTTAATGTTAGAGATAAAAAAATTTCCATGATGGATTAATTCAATTGGGATTATTTTGATCTTCAGTAAACTTGAATAATAGTGGTACCAATAGTTAAATTTGCTGTTGTTCATGAGTTCTATTATTGATAAATTTGGAATTTGAGTACCATATAAACTTAATATAAACAATGTGTTATTTATTTGTTTTAAATTAATGTGTTAATAAATTATTAAAATAGTAAATGTGACAGTATAATTTCAGTGGAAAACCAGGTAATATGGTTTATATTTAATATTTAAATATATGGTATGATAAATAAGTGAGAGTGAATACATAGTAAATATTTGGTATTGGAGAGAGATTGGGTTCTTAACCATTATTTAAAATTTTTAAATATGAATATTAATCTATATTTTATGATGAGCTTTTAAATTCACTAAAGTTTTAATAATAAATAGATAATTTTGAAACCTTTAATCCAATTATATATTCAAAGTAAAAGAGCATAAAACTCTGCAATCAATCTCTTCCAACGTGTATGTTATAGTGCCACACACATATTGTGATTTTATACACCAAATGTAGCTATTCTTAATTCATCACATATACTTCTAAAGAAGCAGTATAAATTTAGTTTTAATATTTGCTATTATATTGTGATTATTATTATATCCTTTTTTTATTTGTTATTTATATAAAATAAACAATGTTATTTTAAAATTATATGGTATTATTCTTTAATTATCATCTTAATACAATTTAAATTCAGATCATTCTATCACATTATTGGTTTATCTAATGTTACAATTAAATATTTTATTATAGTTGTTATTTGAACCTAAGAAATTAAAGGTAGAAAACATACATAAAACCTCTTATATGCTTATCTACCTTTATTGTATTAAAAGTTTATTAAATAAATGACCCTGAGAGAATTAATCTGATTAGTCCTAATAAATGATTATAAATATAAACACTGAGATTATGTAGTTTGTGATTAGATAAAGCAAAACCATATAAGCATGAAATTATTTAATAATAAATCAGTAATTGTCAAAAAAATTTGAATCCCCGAGAAATTATGTTTATATTTATTGTTTTTGGGAAACTGGAGTGATTGTATTTGCAGGGTTAGGGTTTTACAAAGCTCAACCATACATGAATGTGTTACACACCAACACAATCAGAAGGATATTTTTCAGCTTCTCTCATTCTGATTTCTGTTTTAAAGCACCGAACCTCTTATTTACCAAGTCGCTTCTAATAAAAACAAATTTTAGAAGTTACACTGTGTCTGTCAGCTTTGGCATTACAATGTCAAGTTTTGTGATGATATATTATTAAAAAAAATTAGCAGTTTTATTTTCCAGTAAGTAAATTTTATTGTTAAATAATAATTAAGTGTTTATGTAATTGATTAATCATTTCAGAATAAATATTATAAGATGGTAATAGCTTAAACATAGTTTTATAAGAGTAACTTTATAATGCTTATCAGTAATTCTTTTATAATTTTAATATTTAGTCATAGAGTTTATTACTGATTTAATTAAAGTATTAATGAGTTAATTTTTTTAAATAATAAAGCTAAAATAATTTTAGTTTATTGAGTCATATATTTTTTAGATTAAAATGTCTTAGAAGAACTTTAAAATGAGTTTAAATTTTAAAGTAGATCTTGGATATTTAAATTAAGTACCAATAAAGAGTATTATTTAATTTAATGGTATAGTAATCTACTTTTAATTAGAGAGTTATCAAAGTTTAACTGATTAAAAAGTGTTATTTTAAAACTAATAATTAGCTCATATATTTAAGTTTGTATTTTTAAATAAAGAATTTAATACTAATATGAAGTGGAGTGCATGTGTGAAGCTGGTCAATATTTTTTAAAATGCTTTTTGGTTAAAGCTTAACACTCAAAATGTCTTTATTTTAAAGATATAATATTAAAATAATATATTTTGAAATCTTACAAATAAAAAAAAATGTTTAAAATAAATATTGTTAATATGATATTCATATAAATTTATTAAATAATGGAAATCTATTATGTATTTAAAGAATATATATATATATTACTGTAATAGATTTCATTATTAAATAATTTGTTTAATAATTGTTTAAAAGGTGACATAATCTTTAAATTTATTATTTGTTTGATTTCCTGTCTAGACAAGTGACTCCAGAATATTCTAGAATTATGCTAATTGCAGTTGTTTTTAGAACTTTCCAACAGATATTAATTTTTTTTTAACCTTTCATTAATTAGGTCAGTTGGGAATGGATTTCAATTGTCAATCAATTCATTCACAAGACTTGCCTTATATAAGTCAGAAGTGAAAAGACTTACACACATCTATACACCTCTCCTCATCTCATCTCATTGATTTCATTTACAGTTGTAATTTTTTTAAACTGATTTTATTTTGATAAATTAGTAATATGCATTGTTAAAAAGCAATATTTTTCCAGGCTATTATATAGCTGAAAGCTTCTTAACACGTTAAAACCAACAAATTGCATTGTGGGAAAGTCTACAGGAATGTTTCAGGAATTGAATTATTTTTTCAGAAATCAATTGCTACAATGGAATTTAAATTAAGATATTATCCCTGCTATGTGAAAACTGTTAATTTCATATTATTTATTCTATCTAAACTTAGTTTTGGAAAATATAATTTTTAAGATATATGCAAAAACTTTCAAGATAGTTTATGCTAATATTTAAAATATTTTAATCTGCTTTTTAAGGATCTTTATGCAACATTATATCTAAAGCAAGCTAAATATTTTTATTGTATTTCAAATATGTTCCCTCTTATAATTCCAATTTTTATATGCAACGAGGGCTATTTAATTAGAATTGCAGGATCTTTTGAATGGTAAAAGAATTTTATAAATGCTACATATTAAAACTCATATTTATTGCCATGAAATAATAGAATAATTTAAAGTCTTGGTGCTTGTCTTATAGATAAAGATGACGTTCGATGGCGCCGTTTTCACGCTAAAACTATAAAATATGACCATTCCTGGGCCATTGATTTTAATCATTTTGATGAGTTTTTTGTAATGCGAAAATAAAAACAAAACAAAATCATCTTTTTTAAATATTATTTTTTATTAACGTATACAAATTAAATGATAATAATAAATGTAAAATAAAATAAACAAATTACAATTTGATTCATGGTTTTTATTTTGCTTTATTAGAAAAATCAATTTTCTATTGGATATTTTTTTACTGGGGTTACGGCTTTTTTTTTTGTTGTTGTTGTTTAAAAACTCCTAATCGGAATAAAAAGTAAAATTTCTTAGTATTCCTTTTACATTTTATTTCTACAGAGAAACAGATATTATTGTGTTACCACTATTTTTTACTTTTTTAGTCTTTGTTTTACTTTTTTTTTTTACAGACAAACAGATATTACTGCTATTTTTTACTTCAAATAGAATGACAACAAAAAGTAAAAGTTGTTACGGTTAGGTTTAGGGTTAGTGTTCTGTTTGTAATGCTAAAATAAAAAATATCAAAATCGTATTTTTGTAAATATTTTTTTTTAGTAACATCTATAAAATAAATGATAACAATAAACGTAAACTATATTCAACAAAGTATAATCGTAGTCAGAGAAAAGAAAGTAAAACTTTTTAAACAACAACAAACACATATATATATATAATGTCTTCTTTACTTATTAACCATATTTATAATATATGCTTTTTATGAAATTTACAAAAAAACATGCAGAATTGTACTTTTCTTACTGGATATTTTTGTGTTACCGCTCTTTTTTACTTCAAAAATATACACACGGTAGAATCTTGTTTGTCTTGTGGAATGTTATGAACAGTACGTTACTTGACACATTACCTAATTCCAACTCACTTTACACATATATCTTGTCAACATTTTCCCACTTAAAACTTCAATACAGTAAGGTGTAAAAAGTCTGATAATTATTACTTTACAAAATCTGAACATTTCAATACTTTAAAATAAAAAAAAAACCCAATGAAAACAACATTTCCATCCAATTGAAATACACACACCCTCTCACCAAGCCGTAACAATTTTATAAACTGTGCGAATTCGGAAAATTTATTTGCTGCGATGTGACATAGCGGCCTGTAATTTGTAGCCCAACAAAAAAGTTGTGTTATAGAAAATGCGAGTTCGAACGTGTCGGCCGCGGAAACGACATTTTATGTATTTTACCACGAAAACGGCACCATCGAGCGGCGTCTTTAGCTATAAGACAAGAACCAAAGTCTTTATTATGCATTTATTTTATTGAATGAAACTTATCTGCTGAATGCCATAATAGAATATTTGCTTATTAGAATAAAATTATATTTGAATGGAAGATAAAACTCAACTTTGACTTTATGCAGATTAAAAAGCATACTACTAATGAAAGACTTGTTTATTAAAAAAATATAAAATTCATTTATTAATTGCTAAAGTTTACAAGAAGTTAATTTCTCTTATCGACAGATATTATAAATGATCACATTCTACAAATGATTTTCATTGTTTTCGCATTAGAGAATGAAATATATTTTTTCAATATGTTGACTCCAAGTTATTAAAATATATTTGTTTTCAAGAAGTTCATTATTTAATTTATTGTTATGTTCAATCTAGTCTCCGGAAAATATTGATTTAAAATTGTTCTTAATTTATCATGCTTCATTTTCCAGAAGACTTTGTTCTTCATTATAATCATTAGTAAATTATAAAATGTGCTTTTAAAAGAAATGCTAAGTTTATTTATATAATATGCTATGTGAAATGTAGAATGGTCATCCTGTTTCTTCTGCTTTCTAAATTTATAGTTATCCAATAATGACTATGTAATTTATTTGTGTTAGTGACTTCAAGTATTTGTTTTCTCATATTTTGGTGAATTGTTCTGTGTGATGATTTAATTTATGTTACTTCAGTATCCCAGAAAGTCTGCAGGATGGTTAACATCTTTTATTGATTGCATCCAGCACAATGGTATGAATATCAAGATGAAGGATTCTTTTTTTATTGGTAACAAGTATAAATATTAGTAGTAATATTTATTTCTTTTAAATGCTATGTATTTATTTTTATGCAGTTTTGTACAAGTTTCTGTATGATTTAACAAGTATTTCATAATAAGTTAGTATTGCTAGAATAATAATATTTTCAATGCATTATACTTGTCCCTTTTGAAGTTATTTTGAATGTGTGTAAATTCTGGAATAGTTCAGAAGCTGATGTCTATTTTTGTTTAATTATTATGTCACAATTTTATATTTTGCTATATTTTGCTACTTTTATTGTTTTATTAGTTTTACACATCATTTAGTTATTGTTTTAAAAAATAGTAACATAATCCCTCTCTTATAGTTTATTATATCTTGGCAGTACATTTTTTAAAGTGATAATAGCATAGTCTCTCCCTTATGGATTATTTTATTATCAGTGAATTTTCTAATTCATTTTTGTGATACTAAGCATGTATTGCTTTATTTAGGCAAACTCCTTTTCTTCTGATGGTTCATTCTCATTTGTGACAAAGTTCTAGCTCATTATTGCTCTCATATGTAGATGGTTTCTTGAGTTCATGCTATCAATCTATTTTGGCAGTGCTTTCTTATCCCTTAATATGGATTTATTAGTAGTATATTTTATATGAAATCATGGGTAGTGTACTATCATGACTTTATCCTGGCATTTGATATTTTAAAGATACTGCAGAATGCCACCCTTACCTTCAGTCACACTTGGTTTATCTGATTGTTGTTTTTGATGTGTAGGTCTTGTAGTTGTGTCTAGATAGCACCTCTAATGTTAAATCTTATAAAATATTTAATATTAAATTTTAAATTGTATATGTAGCTACATAAAATGGTATACATCTTCAGCATTGATCACCAAATGATTATATTTTACTTAAAGTATTGAATATTTTCACTAAGGCACTTGAGAATTATAAGATGGTTTGTTAAAGGTGAGAACTTACTAAAATTATTGAAGCCATAGAAGATTTTGTTAACCATTGAATATCATTGCTCTTATTTTAAAATTGTAATATATAATTTTCCTTAATATTATCTTTTAAAATTTTGTTTTAAGAAATTATTTTAATAATTTTGTAAGCCATAAATGATAAAACAGCTTGATATTCGTTTATTGAATGTTGCTAGGGTTAATAAATATTATTTTTATTATTAATTCATGCCTATTTGCATTTATCACTATCTGCATCTTTCAAAAATCTAAAAATAATATTTGCTTCACAATTATATTTGTTTATTTATGCATTGAGAGTACATGATTACAAAGGAGTATGATATGAAAGTCACTTTATTTAAGTTGCATCTGTGATCTTAAGAGAACATCAAAGAAAAGTTTATTTTATTTAATGAAAATAATAAAATCATTGATTTACTTGGCATAAGATCACTTTAGTCAATTTTATTTATTCTTGATAAAGTTGAAAGATCACTTGATTTTGTTCACCACCAATTAAGGTAATAATATTGCTTAGATTTATTTTAATAGATTAAGAACAAACTTATTAGTATGATATTGTGGTAGGCATAAAATCCTTTTTCTAATCATGATATCATGAATGTCATCCCAGGATACTCTCATTATTTTTAAATTTAAGAGTTTTTTCATGTTTAATGTTAATTGTAAATTTTATAATTGTAATTTAATAAGATATTATTTTAAGGTAAAATTCTATCTTGCTATCAGTACTGTTTTACTAGGATCATAATCAGACTAGGTTTTTAAGAAATACAAGAAAAACAAGATTATTAATTATGAGATACTTTCTCATATAAGAACCCTAAAGATTTATTTACTTATAAAATTATTTGAAAAGGAATTGAGATAATTTAAGATTAGATCATTTTATGAGAGAGCTATAAGGCAAAAATAAAAGAATACATGTGTTAATGTAATAAAAGAATTTTACATTAACTCTGATCATTTTGAAAGATAATCATGATAATTATAAGATTTAGTGGTATTTTGAAGATGTGCTGGTACAAGAAGAGTTGAAAGTAACCCAATCCTTTTGTGTCATATGCATAAATATTAAGTTATTAGATTTTTAAAAAAGATTATGAGAATGCTCTTAATTTGCTATGTTTCTGCATTTGTTTTAGTAATGCCTATGAGTTATTTGTTATTTTAGTTTTTATATTAGCATATGCACACTTGAACTAGTCCATATATTTTTTAAAACTTTATTATAGCTCATATTATTATTATTATCAGCCTTTACTTTTGAGCTATTATTATTAGCTATTATTTTAATATAACCTCTATGTCTTTGTATTATAACCCCCGAGCTTCCATTTTGACTATTCATCCCACTTTCTTCACATTCACTCATCTTTTATGGTTACAATACATCAATGTAGTGTGGCTATACATAATGTATGGCAATCACTAATCAACTTTGCTTTTAGGAAAAAGTGGAGAAATAAGGAGAAACCTCGTAGATAAGTATATGAAATTTCTCTGTACTGTTACCTTTAGTAAGATGGCTCAGTTAGTTAGAGCATCACCTTAAAATTCAATATTTGAGAATCTAAGGGTCCAGATTATCTCTTGTTCTCTGCCAAAAAAAAAAAAAAAGAATCATTTCCAAATTTATCACTTATTAAAACAGAGGCAACACTAAATGGTGATCCTGTGATTATCACTTATTACTCAACAGAGAAACTTTATGTTGTAAAATATCTTTATTAAGACACATCATAAAAATAATCATAGAAAGGATCAACTATATCAAAGCAGCTCCTTTGCAATAGCAACTTTTAAAAATTTTGCTTAAAAATATTGGAGATAAACAGTCGGATTTTACCTTGCATGTATAAAAAAAGTATGTTGTTTCAGTAATGGTAAAGTTTTAGCAAGATTTATTAAACGAATTGGTGAGATTAAAAACATTTCTTAATGCAAAAAAATTAAAATTATAATCACTTAAGTGAATTATTAGTTGATTTAAGTTTTTAGTAACATCATAGACAAATTGAATTGTTTAAACTTAAAGCTATAGGAAAAGATGGGTATGTTTCTGCAGTGGTAAACTCTGTAATTTATTTTTTCATTTATTTCATGAATGTGAAAAAAAAAAAAAGATAGCTAATATTGATTTAGTATTCATCTTGAAATACTGCAAAGACTATTTGAAAAGAAGTTTGAGCAGTTTAATAATATTGAAAAAATGGTCATATTTTTATAAAGTGCATTTATTTGTAACAGTTAATATTCACAATGGAAGAAATTAAACTAGAAATTTTTGATTTACAAAATAACATTTTAAAATCTCATAGAATGAAATGAACTTCTATTTGCCTGAGAGAAATTATTTTGTTTTAAAAAATGCAATGTACAAAATAAATTCGTTTTTTGGTTCATCTTCTCATCTATGATTATTGTAAAATCATAATATTGATCATGATTGATTGTAGAATATTTCAATGATTGTTGAAGAATAGGTATATCATTCCACAATTCTAAATATTGGGCATTGGCTGATGACCTGCAATGTTAAAAGTTTAATTGATTAGTAATTTGAAAATATTTTATAGAGTAAATCTGCTTACTGTTATTGAATTTTAATATTATAGGAATATTTTTGTATAAAAAAATTGAAATTCTTTGAGAATAATATATTTGTTTAAGTATTTTTTGCATTATTATAATTGTCTCCACTAAAATGTTTTCCTAAACTAAATGTTATTCACCATATGATATGTACCTGTGAATTCATTTTCTAGCAAAGATCTAGACACACTAAAATGGAGTAAGATAATTTTAGGTAGCTAAGATTTCCCTAATAAGCTCAGAATTTTTGAAAATAGTAAGCATTTAGCCAAACTAGCTTACCATTCATGATTGGCTTGAAATAGATATCTATTTATTCTTAGCTCATGGATTATTCTGGTTTCAGATTTCTATTGGAGTATATACATTTATTTCTAGGATTATCTAGATCACTGAAATAAGTTTTGATCAATTAATCATTATTGAAATTTGACTTTGAATGAAAGTGATGATTTACACATTTCATTTTCTTATACAGTATTAATTAGAATAGTGTCATACTTTTAACTGATACAGACCAGTTTATTATGTCACTTACATGTATTAATTAATTATCTTATTTAAATTTCCATATTATTTTATCTGGAATTTAAAACTTATTAAGTCCTGTTTTATAGATTACCTTTTTTTATTTATTCTAAGTTTATTGTAAATTAATATTAAAATAAGATTGCTTTTTTTAAAAAAAATATTACTTATATTCTGGATGATCATAATTAAAAATCACCTATTAAAAATTCTCTATAATAAACAATTTTTGAGTACTTTTCATTTTCAAACTTAGTTTACAGACTTAATCCAGCCAATAATTTTTATATATATAAAAGAAGAAAGAAATTAGGTAACAATTGCAAAATATAAAAATTGTTATATTCACAATGTGGAGACTTAAACTAAGCTATATTTAACTACATGACTTCAGTTATACACTATTCAAAGAAAAATGCAAATAAACAGACAAAAAAAAAACCCCCCACTAAAATTTCACAATATTCAGCAGCCATTTTTCTTTTTCTGAACACTGCAATCATGTTCTAAAAAAAAAATTAAAATTTGTAAATAAATTTTTTAATATGCCAGTAGCCATTTTTTTGTTTTGGAGGGCCATGTGCAGTTATATATATTAATAAATTTTCTTTGATCTATTTTGAAAGCATGTATATTTTATTCTGCCTTTGTTATGCTTTACAAATTTAATTTGTGTAATAAAATATTTTCTAAAAGTAATTGCTAAAAGTTTTACAAAATTGTTAAAAATAATATAAAAAACATTAAAGTAATGAGAAAGATTGAATTTCTTCATAAAAAAGCTGTTGTATTATATTTCTGTAAGAGAAAAAAATTATTGAAAAAAGAAGAATATCATCCAGAGCATAAATCAGACATTTTATTATTTACTTTATTTTAAAAATTAAAAGATAGTAGTCAGTTTTTTATTTCTTGTTCTTATTGTTTCAGTCAATGCATGAATGAACACATGCTTTGTAAAATATATGTGTCCCCTCAATATAAAAGAGCATTTGTCTATTGAAATATACTGTACATGAGCAATAAACAATACATTTTCTATTCTATCAATGTTTATCAACAAAATCTGATGGAATTATATACTGCATATGTCTGAAAGTGATGAGAGTTTTGAACAAAATGTAGCATATTTGCACCTTCATTATATATTTTGAATTGTCAACTATTTTATTTGTAAGTCCTTTTTTGTTTATTTATTTATTAATTTAATCTTATCTTTATTCAATATTATTAATAAAACATATGATGTCTATTCAGATTGCTTTAATAATGTGGTTAATAATCAAAAATTAATATATTTAAATGATAATGTCGACACTTTTATTAAATCCTCCTTAAGAAGAGCATCTTGCAAAATGTAATTTATTTTAAAACAAATATATTATGTATTCCATAGGCAAAATGTTTTTTTTTTATTTTTGTTATATCTATATTACTATATAAATGTGATAATGTGTTCGTTTATTTGTTTGTGACTTTATAACTCAACAAATATTGCACAGAATCTTGCATAATTTTCTTTCTTTTTTGGTATTGAATTTTATTAGCATATAAATTTTTGCTTTAATTGTTTTTTTTATAAAAAGTAATCTCTATTGTAATTGTTTTTGAATGATGTCATAAAAAAAAAGCAGGTCAGCACTCATTAAAAAATTACAGAGTTGGAAAAATTTTTAAACGGGTTGGTAAAGCAAGGTAAAATTTGATTTTGTAAATGCATTTTAAATTAAATAAATTGTGGCTATAATTAAGTACTTAATTTCTCATTTAAATAATGACAATGTAATTTAATTATAATAGTGAATTTGATAAACTTTTAAATATATATTTAATTTAACATGAATTAAAATAAAATTTAAAGTGGCACCTGTATTTTTACTATAAAATTGATAAACTTATACGATGTTAATTTAAAATATATTTAACATGTGAAGAAGTAAATTTTAAAATGCTCAACGATAGCAAGAGAAATAGCAAACTTTTCCATTTCCTTTAAGTATATTCTTATGTGATAAAGTAAAATAGTATGGCACCTGTACAGAAAGAGAAATACTACTGAATATGAAATAAACTTTTACTATGAAATTGATGAAAAATTATTAATTTTTGGTAAAATTTTAGTGAATAAATATATTGTCACATAATAAAGTAAGATATTGTGGTACCCGTACAGTAAGAAAAATACTACTGAATTTGATAAAGTTTTACTATGAAATTGATGAAGAGATATTAATTTATAATAATCAGATAAAATTTTGTTGACTAAATATATTTTAAATTATTTAAACTTCATTTAGACCATGTATTTAATTTTTCACTTGCATATATTATGATGATGCTAAAATTTTATAACCATTTTAAAAATGATCACATGAGAAATATAAAATAATTTATTTTAAAATGATTGTTTATTGTATGTAATAAACATTATATATATTTTACAATACTCCCTATTGACAAGTATATCATATAAATGTTATATAAATATATTTTAATTATCAAAATTTGTACTAATATATGGAGACAGCTAAAAATTGAGAGAATTAGTGAGTAAAAATTTTATTTGGTATCCAATACATCAAAAATCTAAAACTTTCTACTAGGTTATAGTTAGTGTTCGAAAGGGGAATATGTAAATATATTTTAATTATCAAACTTTCTAATAATGGTAATGGGATAGCTAGAGAAATGGAAAGAATTAACAAGGGAAATTTTTATTTGGTATTCAATATATCATGAATCAAAAATGGAATTTAGACAGTAAAATATTAAAAAATTTCTACTGCCTGGAATATAACATTCTTATATATATAAAAATTAGAAATATTTTAATAATTAACTGCATTATATTCTTTTATTTTTATTATTATTCTATTAATGCGTGCAAAGCTGTGAGATGGCTTTGCTTGCATCAGTAAAATAAAGCAATGTAATGTAATTGAGAACTAAATATTTAAAGAAAATTTACATGAAAAATATGAGTTATCAACAGCAGTTAAAAATGATGTATAACATTATTTATAAAAATGTGTTGCAATAATTATTTTTACCTGCTGTTGAAATTTCATGTATAATTATTTCACATAAATATTATTTAAATATATATTATCAACTACATTACTTCTTTTAATCTAATAACATGAACAAAGCTGCAGGTACAGCTAATTTAGAATAAATGGGCACATCTATGAGTTCATTTAATTTTAGACAAGCCTGAAATGAAAGCCATAGTGAATTCAATTTAACCTGCAAAGTTCTTAGCCAGGCAAGTACTCATGCCAATTAGAATGTACAGTGATTGCCCATACACTTTGTACTAAATTATTAGCTTGTATCTAGTCACCAGCTTTGTGATCAAATATGGGTTAGCTTGTATCTAGTCACCAACTTTGTGATCAAATATGGGTTGTGTTATCAATAGTGTGATGTGATTTTTCTAGAGTGAGTTGCAAGGAGCTTTTTTCATTGAGATACATGTCTTTTATTTAATTACTATGAATTATAGGAAAATTTTCGTATAATTTAATATTTTCTATTATTGGTTATATACTTAGTATATTTTTTTCATTGTGACAATAAGCAATAATTTTTACTTTCTTATCCATACAATCTTACTGGATGAACTAGGTGAATTTATTACATTCTTTCTCCTTTTGCTAAAATACAAGGCAAAAAATAATAACAGCATAAAAGTTATTTATTTGCATAACTCATAATTTAATAGATACTTTTGGTAGAAACTAGTGTCTTCTGCAGCTTTTTATGGTTGGAGTTCCAGCATTTTTTAGTTTTAGATTGATAAGAGTTTTTTTGTGGTTAATTGGAATATTTTTCTTGTAGTTCTTTTTTAATGGTTGCTCACAAGAAGTAATAGTTGTTTATTAGACGCTTTTGTTTGGTCGTAATCAATTCATAATTGATTATAACGTTTGTGTGTTTGACTTCTAATGTCTTTATTTTTAGAAGATACTGATTTTTTTTGGTGATCACAATAAACAGTATCTAGTTTTCTATTCAATTGTTCCATTTTGATGTAGTTATCAACTTGCTATTTCATGATATTTAATGTATGTAATAGATTTAAGGTTGGATAATTTGGTTATTAATCTGTGATTCATTAGTATTTCAAATATTTTTTTGACTTATAATGGCATTTGGTGCTGTATTAGTAGCATTCTAGATAAATGTATGCTCCAATATCCTACTGACATCTTTTTTGCATAGAATTCTCTAAAATAACCAGACATAAAAGCTGTCCAAAATGATTGCAATAGAAAGATCATGTATGGCAAATAATTTTAAGTGCCTCAATAGTGGCTGACACATGGAAAGAGAATAGTTTTACTATTTTTAACCACTCAAAAAAGATGTCAGTGACAATAATAAATTATTTGTCTTTTCATGTAGTCTATTGAGTTTTTCTTAAGGCACTGCTGCTTGAATCCAAGGATTAACTTCTTTGGTTCTCAGGCATCTTTTGTTTTAAATGCCTTTGCTGATATTGCTGTTAGTTCTTCATAATATGTATTTATTCATAATGATACTACATATCTTTCTGTAAAAACAGTTTTGGGTATATTTACTCGCTTGTTGATTAACTATCTTAAGCATATCTACTTGCTCTGAAGTTGATACATGATCATTTTTCATCAAGTGTATTATTATTTTATTATTTATCATTTTGCTATTTCTCTAGTTATCATTTTACTGTTTTCCTTTCTTTTCTCATCCAATGTTATCTGGTAGGTGATTGAGTGCATCAACATAGGACATTTTTTTCTCTCTATATGTTGCAATTTGTTTAAAAATTAAACCAACTTAGCATCTTGTAGAAAACACATAAGACCCTTTTCAACATTAAATAAGCTTTGTGATGATCTATAATTTATTTGTAGTATGAATGATCTTTTGTAAACATACTGATTGTAATTTTTTTGATGTTCACAGGCAATTTTGGACCTTTTCTTTATATTTGAAAATAATTTCTTCTAGTTGCAGTCATAATGTGAGACTAAATGTGATGAATAGGTTATACTTGTATTTATCAAACTGAGATAAAATTTCTCAACATTTTTAGGTGAAGCATCACATGTAAGTAGCAACTCTATCATTGTGACATAATGGATTAACCTATTTGAATTGGATATTAATTTCTTCAATTTGATGATAGCATAGCTTTTTTTTTCTCCCATTTCTGTCAGCTTTTTTATTAAGTAGCTGATTTTGTGATTCAACAGGTATTGTTTTGGGCTGAATGCAGAGTTTTGACTCTCATTATAGTTTTATCATCTTTTTAGAGTGAAATATTTCCCATGGTGTGACCTTATAACCAAGAAATTTTATTACTTTGGCTTTCAATACACAATTTTTGGGGCTCATTTTAATATCTGCTTCTTTATATTTATTAAAAAAAAAACTTTCTGATGGCCTCCAAGAAGTGCCCTTCATTTTTGGCACTAACAGGAAGTCATCAAAATAGGGAATGGCTTCTGATATTTCAATGGTAAGTTGATTGACCACTCACAGAAATATGGCTAGTACTATGAGATTCCAAGGGTAAATCTATAAATCCTTGTATATAATAATATCCAATGCTCTTGAAACTTCATTATCAATCAATAGTTGGAGGTAGAAATGTTCTGAGTTCAGTTTTTGAAAATACTCTTCTGCCTGTTAAAATAGAAAGTATTTGTTTAACTGAAAGTGTGGTCAGAGGTAATATGTGAGTGTCAGAGTCTTATTTACTGTGAATTGATTTCGTTGGCTGCCTATTCAACTCTTTAGCCCCTGGTTCTTAATGTAATGGGCATTATTTTACAGTGACTGCTGATTGGTTTTATATTTTTATTAATATATATGAACAGATTTTTATTGTTGTATAAATGAATGAATGTACTTTGATAACAACACAGGTTTGGTTCAAATAATTTGGCATATTTTAATATTGAAATTATACTGATCCAAGACTAGCACAGCAGCTTGAACCAGTTACAACACATTAAATAGCTGTGCTTTTTACAGAATACTAACAATGGTAGTTGTAAGCATTTGGAGCTTCTATTTCTCTTAAGAGCTTAATTAATCCACTCTGGTAGTCATTTTAATTTAGAGTTTGGTTAGAAAACTGCCTTTTTTATTTTTATCCAATAGTTTTTTGATATAATGGCAACAACAGAATCAATGTCTGTTTCCATTGTTTAGAAGTATAATTAATGCTGACTTGTGTTTTAAATAATAATATTTCTAATTGCAAATATTTTTGAGTTTAAATTCTCTGCTAGAGAACATTGGCTTTATTTTCTATTACACCAAGTTTTATTCACTTGTTTTTTTTTTTGAAAAGATATGACTCGCAAAAATGACAAATCTAATTTATTTGCTGACACTAGGTTACTGTGTAAAATATCAAGTTTTTTTGTTGTTGTTGTTTTATTTAGTGGCTGTACCTTTGTTTGATATTTGCTTAAAGTCACAACTGAATTGATATTGATTGAACTGACATTGTTCTTGCTATTTCATATTAGTTTTATTTTAAGTTAAAGTTCAGCCTATTTAGCAATTTTTTTTTTCTCTTGGAATATTTGAGAGATGGCTCACTCACACATTGTACTGGAGTCCATTAAAAGCTTTAATTTCATTCTGTTGTACAGACTATATACAAGCCAAGACTATTCTCCAGAATTCAAATAAATAATTTGTGGCTTTTGCACCCTCTTCTTGTTTGTTCGGGTTGAATTTGTATCTTTGCATTATAATTAGAAATTTCAAGTTGAAATATGCATTTATATTTTTATTGCTTTCTCGAATTTTAACTTGGAGAGATATGCCACTTTGCTTGTGATCATAAATTTGATATGCTCACTACAGTAGCTAACTTTGCAATCTGTCTAAATATGTCAGACAACATGATCATATTTTTCAAGAAACCTAATTCAAGCTTTACCTCTTTGTTCAAATTTTTTTATTTTCTCAAGTACTTTAAAGAATATTCATTACTTGTTTATTATTGTACCTTAACTAAAGTTATTGTAGTCAAGCGTTGTTAGCCGAGAGGTCAGCGCAGCCGCCTTGCAATCAAGCAGTTGGTTGCAGACGGTTGTTGCGGGGTTGTCTCCTGGCCAATGCTATGACATATGAAAAAAGCAACTAAAGTTATTGTAATTTTAGGTATATCCTCATTTATTTTTAAGACAATAGCCACTATACTATTGCCTAAACATTAAATTAATTTATTACAGTAGATGCCTCACTATACCTTGATCTGTATAATTCTTTAGTCTAGGATTTGGTAGATCTCAAATTCCATGGATCATAGCATCACTAATAGTGTTGTGCACCATATTCAGACAAACTTATTACATTTTAAAGTTTTTATTTAAATCAATAATAATTACAATAATATAAGTTGTCACAATATTTTCCCAAGGCAAAAAATCATAGTGAACTTTTCATTTACCTTGCAAAATTCTGTGCCAATCTGATACTATAGCCACTAAATGTGCAGTGGATTTCTCATTACCACTTGCATTAAATTATTAACGTATATTGAGTCATCAATGACATCAAATATGAGTTAAATGTTATCATTACTATGACCTATGATCTTTCAGAATGTGGTACAATTTTCTATTGAGATATATTCATCTTTTATTTAATCCTCATTTTAGACTAATAGATTTTTATTGGTTATTTAATTAGTATCTTTGGTAATAGTATGAATACTGAACCCCACTGCTTGATGGCGTCGTTTTTCACAAAACGCACATCAATATACTGTTTTAGTGGCCTTAATTTACGGCTGACACTATGATAGGTGCTTTTTGAGCCGTAATAGGCCACCTGAGGATGATGTACTATACAATTACGTAACAAAATACTACGCCCATTGCATTGCGACAATATTCATCAAGTGAGCACTCTTGAACTCTCGTTATGGTCTGATTTAATGGTGGCGGTATTTGAAAAAGACGAAACTCTGCAAAAATTCACTGTTGGAAATTTTTTAGAAAGCATAGTGGAATTAGTATTTCATATTAAGAATTGTTATGTCATCACACATGCTTCCCTATGCTTTTGAACTGCACACAACTTGAAAAGGTTTTTCTTTTCAGCAGAGTTTCCAATTTCGTGTGCAAATGCCTGTTTACGCATGAATCCATGCGAGAACTGTAAGGGAAGTTAGTTCGAGAGCTCCCAAATCCTGTTACTTACAGTTTTGAGGCTTCCCTGTTATTTTATTTGCGTATTTTTTTTCTTACAGCTTTGAGGCTTCCCTGTTATTTTATTTGTGTGTTACTTTTGGCTTTTTTTTAATGCCCCCGAAAATGGTGTTTTTTTGTTACTTGTTTTGGTTCACAACTTGTCGAAAGTTTCGTTTATTTTTGATTCGATAAATTATTTTATGGGAAGCTGTTGTTTTTTGTTGTTGTTCACTTGATTAGAAAGTAGGTAGATAATATTTGATAAGTTTCATTAACAGTTAATTAAAGTAGATAATATTTTATTATACCAAAATAAAAAAAGTGTTTAAGAGTTTATTCAAAAGGCCCCACCCCCAAAAATATATATATGTAATAATAAAAGAACTGTGTGGTAACATAATAAAATGTTCAAAAAGAAAATCCAAAAAGAAGTCGATAATTAAAAGTCAAAACAAACCTTCCCCGCCACCTCTCCCCGGTTTTAAAAAAAAGTGTTCTTTAAAAACAAACTATTTATGTCTTTTTTAAAATTAAAGCCCCAAAAATTAAGGAAGAACTTTTCACTATCATATAATATAGCTTTCTGTAGCGTAAAGATTTGAAACAAAAAAATAGAAAAGCATCGTAATAAATTAACAAAAAAAAAGCCGACAATTCAAAATCAAAACAAACCCTCTCCCCTCCACCCCCTAAAAAACCAAGTGTTTGTTTATTCAAAAGTACCAAATTGTTGAAGTCTTTCAGCAAATCAAAACATCAACCAAAAAAAAAAGAGAAGATAAGTTCAAAGCAAACAACCAATCCCCCCCCCCACCATCTAAAAACAACAAAGTGTTTGTTACCGTATTTTTGTGTAAACAAACCGACGGAGCATTAATCGATAATTTCAAAGCAAACCAACACCCCTAATACCATCTAAAATTAAAGGTGTTTATTTTTTAAAAAAACAAACCAAAAATAAAAAAACCGGTTGAAAAAAAAAACTTTGGTTTACTGCAAGTAATATTATGTCAAGAAACCGACGGACAGTTAGTCGATGATTTAAAAACAAACCAACACCCCTAGACCATCTAAAAACAAAGTATTTGTTTATTAAAAAATGAAAAAAAAAAACCCTGGTGGAAAAAAAAAAACTTTGGCGGTTTACCGTAATATTATGTAAACCAAACAGACAGGCTGACAATGAAAAAAAAATTAAAAACCAGTTGAAAAAAAAAAAACAAAAAAAATCTTTTACCGTAATATTATGTAAACAAACAAACGGCCCGTGAATCAGTATATTGATATGCATTGGGCGAAAAAGAGCGCCATCAAACGGTAGGGTTCAGTATTCATACTATTATCGTATCTTTTATTATTGCATTATCATAATAGACAGTAAATCAATAATTTTTATTTCCTTATCTGCACATTCTGATCTAACATGTTCATTTAAATTAGATCTGCTAGATGAATTAATTTAAGCTTAGAGTGAATTCACTGCAAAATTAGACAATAGATTTTGTTATTGCTATCAAAATTTAGTTCTTTGTTTATTCACAGGTGATTTTATATTCATAGTGAGGATTTAAAAATATGTGCTATTTGTGTAAATTTATATACAACATCTACAGATGTAGGCTTCTATCTTTGCAATATTTATTTAATCCATCCATCTGCTCTCTTAATTTGAGGGTATATGATCCCAAAACTATTTTTACAACCTCTAGTAAACACATTTACATCGGTAAATTAAATGTTAAAATGACTCTTGAAACTTTTTAGGGTTTTTACTGCTGCCAAAATTGTAGTTAATTGTCTAAGCCAACAGAGAGAATCATTAAGTAAAAACATTATAAAATTCTCTCTGTATATATTCATTTGACATTAGTAATTCTATTATTTTGTATATAAGCTATCTGTTCTACATGTGAATAATCAATTAACTGCAAATAGTAGTGCAATTCAAATCATCTGACTAAAGCTTTTAGCTATTGACTTTTAGCAGTGAAAACACCCTATCAAACATATATTTGTCAAACTAAGGATTTCAAACTAGAATCTAAGTTAGTTTTCTCGTGTACAATTAATAGATGACTGATATTACTAAAATATATATTTGCTGTTTTAATTTCAGACTTATATAGTACACATACATATTGGCTTGAATTCAAAACCTTGCTGTGTTTAACACTTTCAAATCATTAGCCTGTGCGACTACTAAATTTATATGTGCATTCCAATGCTTATTAATTAGAGTTGTTAACCAAAATTTTTAGTGTGAATTTTGGTTAGCATTTCTATTTATATCCATTGACTATTTATAAATAGTATCTGTCTTTAGAAATACATACCTTTCATGTATGTCATATTCACATCTATATGCATGCAGCTTCATCTTGTTGAAACAATATAATAGCTCACTTGGATATTGGAATGGCATACAAATCAGGCATCAAAAATTTTATTTAAATAAAAATTAAATTTTGCTTGCTGAGAAAGAACTATAAACTAATCTATTTTTTCAAAACTGTCTCTTTTATCATAATTCATAGATTATTTTGCACACCATATTATATTATTCACTATGGATTTTTATTTGTCAACATTGCACATTGTACAAGTTGGGTGAAACTTCATCACCAAACATGGTATGTTTTTCAAGCCTTTTATATTATGCAAAGTATTTTTGACTAGATGAATTAATTATGTAAATGATTGGATGAAAAATACTTAAAATGACTCATTGAGGCATTTGCTTTATTATGATAATATTATTTTTGCTGGCTATTTTCTAGATGTCTTATTTTGCAAATGCTTATCATTTTGGAACTTCCTTCTCCACAAACAGTCTATCATTGGGTCTATTATCAATGGGAAATGAGTTTTCTTGGCATGTTAACTGCTTCCTCCTTGTATGAGAACAAAATTTTTATTGTTGTAATCTATCATTCTAATATTTCCTGCATTAGTGTATATAAATATATGAGACCATTAATAGAGATCAGATTCCACCTGTATTACTAAAATGAGATTGCCTTGACAACAGTTTGAATTTCTTGATTGTTATCTATAATGGGATTGTCTAAGTGTTGACTGGTTTCTAATGGTTTTATATATATATATATTAAATCAAACATATATATATATATATATATATATATATTAAATCAAACATGGCAAGTACTAACTGGCTATTATACAATCAAATCATCCATTCACTAAACATATAATGTCCAGTCAGATCTCATTAATCATTATTACAGATAACACCATCATCACAAACCTTCAGGAAAACAACATACATTAAAATAGATAATAGGAATTCCAGTTTCTGACTCCATTTGGACTGTTAGATAGATCTCAAATTAGGTAATTATAAAGTATATTGCAAATTTATAAATCAGTCAACAAATTAAAAGTTTAATATTAAGCTAAATAAGTTGAACTATCATTAATTTCTCAGCTGATTTTTAAATTTACCTCATAATTTATTATTATCTAATTTGTGGTCTCTTCAGCAACCTAGTCATAGACTGAATATGAAATTTCCATTTTCTGTTTTAATGTAATTAATTTTGATAATAATTGGAATGATTTGTCTGGATACTGTAAACCTAGTTTGGAAAGTATATAATTTGATTATGTATTGTAATGGAATAAAAAGTTGCTCTACAGGTTTTAAGCAACATTTTATTACTGACATAAAAAATAAAAGTAATGATGGAATAACTCTTACTACTATCCTTAAAGTTAGAGCACCATTTGTAATAGGATAAAAATGAGAATATATACTCTTCTTTTAAAATATCACCGATTTGCGATCCATTTATAACAAATCAAATATGATAAAACCATAATAAAGTGATCCTGTTTAATTATGTCCTTAAAATTATAGTAACATTTATAATAGAATAAACATTGTATATGCTAACCTCTGTTGTAGCCCCAATCATTTAGGTAGCATTTGTAACATGTTGAAAATATGCAATGAGAAACAATAGCTCTAATATAACAGGAATAAAATATAGCTCCGTCATTGATCATCCTACATAACAGACTGAAAATGATTCCTGAAGTTGGACATCATTTATACCTAAATAAAATGTAATTCAAATAAAAATATTAATTTTATAATATCCTGTGAATAATAATATCATTCATAATAGAATAAATACAATATACTAAACTAAATGAATACCAATCAATAACTAATTATTCAGTATTTAATATAATCCTTTATTTAATCACATATCCAACTATCAATTATACTAAAACAAAATAGTGATGACAATCTTTATTATAGATAGCATTATGGATTCAAACAGCACTTAAAATAAGTAGAAAACAAACAAGATCATCATTTCAGATACTCTAAATACAATTCTTACCTAATATGAATTAAACTAAAGCTATTAAATCAAATATCATTGTCCCAAAACAATTAATATATGCTTAAGATAGATTTCACTTATAAAAAATGAATGAAACAAATTATAAATCATTAAACAACTGATTTCTAATACACCTAACTAATATGCTTAAGATAGATTTCACTTATAATTGAATGAAACCAATTATAAATCATTAAGTAACTGATTTCTAATACACCCAACTAATTAAACATTGCTTATAAAAATATAAACTTATACTAAAATTTAAGATATTCATATCTATATAAAATAATTCTTAATAATTCAAGTAACAGCTTTAGTAGGTCTTATATGTTTACAGTGTTCATAATATCTAAATAGATATATGACCCAATAATTAATTTCAAATCTTAGTTTATTAAAATAATAAATAATACTAACTTATTCATGCTATATTTTTATATTAATTTACTATTACTAATCACACTATTTATAACAAGATAAAAGACAAAATGATAAATTATACTAACTCAGTCATGCTATATTCTTATATTGAATTTACTCTTGCAAATTAAGCTAGTTGTAATAAAATAAAATATTCAATAAGAATGTAATATCAATGTACCTACTAGATAATCTCTAATCTATAATATCCAATCATGTCAGTATATAAAAGAAACAGTAGATTTCTATTGGATATTTACTTAAGTTCAATTAACTAATCATATCAATTTGTTTTAAATTTCCTATAACTAAATTATTAAAACTTTATATTATAACAATTAAAGCATATAAAAAGAATTATCATTTATTATAATTAAGTATGGATATTAAAATTTAATAGTTAATTGGATTGATGATCCACCTCAGTTAAACTGAAATATAATTAAAGCAAATCATTCTGATTTATGATAGAACAAAATATACTACCATCAGTTTTTATAATTGAATAAGATTAAGATTTTAATGATCAATCATGAACTTAATACAGTAATTATCTACAATAATAATATGCAAATATTTAATTATGATTATCATATAAAGTTTATATCTAGTCAGATGACTGTAGAATTCAATCAAAAAAAATATATACTCATACTTACCTAATAATCCTGGGATTTGATTGCTGGGATCATATGATATAATATTTTCAAATAAATTGTATGATGTAGACGGTTTATCTTGTCTCTCTCGAATGTTACCAAGCAACAAATTAGTATTGCACTCTTGAACAATAATCAAGCAAATTTGTTTTATTTAAGTTAAATTAAATTTATTAATAAATAGATATCAATTATATGATTAAAAAGTATATATATATATAATGAATAGATCATAAACAATCAATATATACACATTTGATCTAATTTCATATACAATAAATTATTAATTGACTTTAATTTGATATCTACATATATAATTGACTATCAATCTCCAATTGTTTAATAATAAATACTAAACATTTATGTATATAGATAAAAATGAATCTACTTATTTATTAATACCAATTAATAATTAGAACAAAGTAAAATGAATACTTATTACTATATAATCTTTTGAAATTTCAATATAAATGATGTATTGAACATTAATTTATAATCACTAAAAAAAATTAAATGTTTAAATTAAAATAACAATTACCATACTACAAGATATGAATTTAAACTTAATAAAAACATACCTCTCTTACAGTTTAATATGTGAATAGTTTACCATTCAAATTAAAAACTATATATGTATATATGATTTGTCAATAAATAATTTTACATTTTAAAATAAAGATAAACAAAAACATATATCAATAATATTGACATATGTAAATAAATAACCTGAATAAAAGTCTACATACTGTATCCCCCACATCACAGTTCTGATGCCTATATTTTAAACTACAAAACCAATAATAAGTCATTATTCCAGAGAAGATATAAAGAATGCATAAGAATTTTAAATTCAAAGTACATTTTGTCGATTTCAATAATTTATATATATATATGACTTTATACATATAATTATTATTTTATATTTATGATGTTATGAAAAATTATTCTTTTATAAGCAAGTATTATTTAAAAACAATATGAATAAAGAAATCTAGCTTTTTACATAGAGTGATATGATAGAAATTAAACTAATTCATATCTCATAAAAATTTGATCAACTGATTTAATAAAATCACACAATCAAGTAAATATGGCTCTTGTATATCTTCTGATGGTTGTATTCCATCTTTAAAACTGTACATAACATCCATTTCAAAAGTTAGAATATTCTGATGGTTTATGTAAGGAAACAACTTTGATGAATTTTTTTTTTACAATAAATTTGTTGTCATAATTTTTACTTCTCCATTTTATTTTGTGAATTCTAAGCTTTTAGGATAAATAAAAAAAAATTATGATAAGAAATTTATATGTGCCACTGTTCAAAGCAAAAACAAGAGAGAAAAGTTTTTATTCAAATTTTTCAATGCTGTATATATGATTTTTCTATTGACATCAGAGTAATCATAATAGTCATCTATATTCACTCATTAAGCTATTTTCGGTAGCGTTTCATTAATAAAAAATCTTATGATTAAAAAAATCATTTCATATTTATTACATATAATAAAACTTTATGTTTCAAAATACATATATTATTTTTCATTTCAACAAAATATATACAATTTTTATTACATTTACACTATATTATACTACAAATATATTTTTAGACATATCTTCCAGTATATCATTATATAAAAAAACAAAACAAATATATTTGAAATATTAAACATTTATTTGTATTATTTATCATTTACTATTGTGAATGCAGTAACAAAATTCAAACATATAACAAAAAAAAAAATTTCATCCAAATCATATATTTTATTATTCACATATTTATTTTTTCTTTTAAAAATGATTAAAGTCAATTTATAATTTTATAAAACAATTAATAATAAATAACAATATCATATTAATAGTCGTCATAACAACATATTTAATATTTCGAAAGTTAACATATCCATTATCCAAAAATCAAATAAGAAAGAAAAAAAATATGACTGACATCTTGCCACATACTGAAATACATCTCCAATTTCAGTAGGCACAATATATATATAGATTAATAGTTTCAAACACTGTACATAATGTCAATGAAATTCGCATGTTAATAATATACAATTAATATGCTATGCAATGATATAGATTTTGTATTAAGAATTAGAGAGAAGAAATGCCATATCATCTTATATGATGAGGAAGATTTTAATTCATAGGTATTATAAAAGAATATGTAGAGATTCCAAACAAAATAGATTCTAAAGAAATATGTAAAAATTCCAAATAGAAAATAGATTCCCTCATGATTTTTTTTAGTCCTTCAATTTTGCTATTGTATGTTCAGATTCGACAATAGATTTGTGTTCGAAACAATTATATAAGTCGATCGGTGTTAGAATTCCATTTTGAAAACAGATAAGTGTAGTGACCATAAGTATTTCTGAATCTGTTGGTATGCTTCCAGTGATATGTATGAAGCTAATATCCAATTGGCTTTATTGATTTGGAAAATGAAATTTCTTGAAGAAGTTCTTCTGCATAATTTTTTCATTATTTGATGGGATTTTTGATTGAACCTAATGAAGAGAAATTTTGTCTTTAAGTGTTTGTTAGCTGGTGAAATAAGTTGGATCTATTGTTAATACTTCTTTATATTTTCTCTGTTAGACAAGTTGTTTGTAAATATGGGAAGCTATTGCAAGAGAATGTACCAATAAAATTTCTTAGTTTAATTAAATGAAAACCATTTAATTAAATAAGAAATTTAAAAAAAATATTTTATTCAATTATATCATTGTATAAAATCAGAAAACTTCATGATCTGATCATTCTACATTTATGTGATTGTTCTCTAAATTTGTTTGAAACTTTTTTTCAGAAGAATTTTAAAATATTCCTTTCCATTATGTCTTAAAAAAACATGCTAATTAGCTGAACCCTTGTGCATATATTGTTTTTATTATTTTTCAATGTTTCCTACACTTATAGATAGAGATGAGAGATATTTCTCACTGAAATTTGAGTTTTGATATTACTATATCACATAACACCTTTTTTTTAATTAATTTATCTTGTCTTTAACTGAAATTATTGATTATTCAAAAAATCTGTCTGTGATCATGTAGAATTGTGACAAATGATGAAGTAGAAGAATGATTAAAACAAAAAGAGAAAAGTTAAAACTTAATATTCTATAAATATGTTAACTCCTTTTTTCTGTAATATTTTTATTTTATTATTTATTCAATGGATTTTATTTAAAATAACAAATCTCATGATTCAGCAAATGTGTATTTTTCTTTTATTCTATTCTTTGTGAATTAATTGTATGATTCACATGATCACTATTTCTTATGCTAGCACATTACTGTTATTAAAACAGGCAAAACTCTCCATACAGTAGTGCCACTCGGTGCCAACCAGAGTAATCAATGGATGACCAGAAGCCTTGTGCATAAAATCCATATCTAGTGCCTACTCATCCAATATCCCCAGATGTGAGCTTAGATTGAAAATATTATTGTGTTTTCAATTTTATTCTCAGAGTTTTGTAGTTAAGTAGAGATAAAAGGTAGCTGCTGGAGGGTTGCATTAGATCCTAAGATCTAGGTGCAGTGCTCTCAGATCCAAAGTTCTTCACTGATGAAGGCCACAAGCCAGAAACTAGTCTGGGGATATTGGATGAGTAGGCACTAGATAGGGATTTTATGCACAAGCGTTCTGGCATCCATTGATTATTCTGGTTGGCACTGAGTGGCACTAGTGTTTTAATTGTATGATTGTTTCATAGTTATAAAAAGTAGATAATGTATAATAATTTTTCGTAAGTAATATGTCACATAATAAAAAGTGCTAAGTATTTTATTTATTTAGGACACCAAACATCTGGCACTAACCTTATGCATTCTCTATTGAAGATTTTTATATCAATTTTTTATGAATTAATTTTATGGTTATTTCTTAGTTATAAAAAATAAATAATATATATAATAAGTTTTCATAAATAATATTTGACATAGTAGAGAGTTCTATGTGTGTTGTTTACCTGGAGAATCAAATATGCAAGTTCTGGGCTAGTGGTAGATTAGTAGACCTAAGAACTAATAGTTCATGAAAGGATTATTAACTGAGGAAAATTTTTATCAAAAACAATCTTAGTTTGGTCAATGGAATGGGACTGTTAGTCTATAATTTTAAAACTCAACATCAAGTAAATATTTTAATTATTTAATTAATCTTCTGATATGTATAAATAATTAATATCAAATAAATGAAATGATTTTTTACCCCTTATTTCTTTTATATTATTTATCTGATTATTATTTTTTTTCTTTTGTCTAGTGGATTTCCTAGAAATTCTCTCAATGAAGCTGCAAACTACAATGATGATATTTATAAAAATTTAGAAGAATTAGCAAAGTAAGTTACATAAATATATACATTATTTTCATATGCATATTATTTTAATAATATTTATTTACCAATTTGTTAATATTTTTTTTCTTTTTGATTAATAGTAATTCAATAATATTATCTTTCTTGTGTATTATTTCTCATTTCTATAGGTAACCTTGTAGATGATTAAGAACATTCTAAAATATTTTAAGCCACAAAAAATTAATTTATTGTATGTATGTATGTATATGTTAAAGCAATTTTGCAAATTTTTTGTTTGTTTGTGGGTGTTTATAATGCTTAAATATGTGTATATGCACATGCTTATATGATAATGATTAATATTTATTGCTTTAAAATAAAATTTATTTGTGGTAAAATATTATTTATTTATTCATCTTCTTTTTATTCATCTCCTTGTCTTCATTCAAAACTTTCAAGGACTAGAGTTTTATTTTTAATTCAGCAAAGGCAGTACCTTCAACTTTTCATCTAAATAATAACAAAACATCTTGTAATCCGAGTATAACCTTTTGCAACAATAGAACCCAAACCTATCTCGTGCTACTTAGAAGTAATCTTGAACAGTAGCCCAACTTATTTTTTCCATCTACCAAAAGTAAAATAGTTTCTAGAAATAATCTCATTGGAAAGGAGCTTATTGGCAGTACTTGAGATTGTGATGCAAATATTTCATGGATGGTGCTAATACGCCATGGGCACTTTCATTAGTACTAGTATACTTTGCTGTGAATACTATATTTCTTTTTGGAGAAAAAGTACCCATAGTAAACTTCCGGATACTTAATTACATATTATTGTGAAAAATATTATTGGCACACTCTACACTTTTCTGTAATTTTACATATTTATCCTTAAGATATCATAAATAAGCTGGCTCACAGAAAATCTATAAAAAGCTGGGTGTCAGACAAGAATCATTTTAAATAACCAGAGAATTGTTTCATCAAAATGAAATTTCTAAACAAATTTATTTTTCTAAATATAATAATAAAGTTGGTTTGATGTACCTTATTGTTATTTGAGTCTCAGTAGCAAATTCAGGACAACTATGTGAAATTATCTGCTTCATAAATTGAATTTGATAGCCACTGACATATGAAAATATGTCAAAAGCAAACCATGATCCAAGTAGTCAATTAGTATCAAATCTTTGCTTACAGTGTCAGAATTAAATGATTTGATAGAACCAGTAATGAATCATTTTTCTGGTCAAAATCTCTATAAGTTCATTTAGATATTTTGTGACTGCCTTCGTAATAGCAATGCAAAATTTGAAATAGCTTTTTTTAAAAAAAAACTGTCATAAAAATGCTTAATTTGCTTGCTTTATTGCAAATTATTTTGCATATATTACCTATTTTAATTTTTTTTTTATATCAAGTAAATAAAAAGGTTGTATATTAAAAATTAATTATGATAATGATAAAAAATAAATAAAACCATAGTTGTTATGCTAAACCTACAATTTACTTCTACGTTAGTTTCTTAATAAACACATTTGGAAAAAATTCTGTGGAAAAAAAAATCTCAAAATAGTATTATATGTAAAATATTTTGCAACTCCAATTATAAAAGCACTTTTATGGTGTAGTGATTACTGTACTATGCTTCTGGCTGTAATCTCATAGAAACTAATTGTAAAATATACCATTGAACATAAGTATGAATCTACTAAACATAGTTAAAGTTATTATGATGATTAAATGAAATAAAAACAGACACTGAGATGGTTGGATAATAGAAAATGAAGCATCTTGCAAGTATAGATTAGACATTAGTTTTCTAAATTGGGGTTGATCCTCATAGTCATGGAACCCAAAGTCATGATTCATCACCATATTTATGCTTTTTTATATTATGAAAATTAAACAAATACTACAAAAATACTTATTATAATAGAATGGCTAGTGACATACAGGAAACATTCAGGATAAAATGGAAAGAATTTGACTACTAAGTTTAGATAAAGATTACTCTGTCTGTTTTTATACAATGGAATACATCTAATACTGTTAATATTTCATTCTTCAGAGTTGCATTTATTTAGAATTATTTGATTATTTTGCAAATTTTTTTTATCAAAAAGTGTTGAAATAGGTTGACATTAGATCTAATCTTGATTAGACAACCATTTTTGTAATTTGCAGTCATTGAACAACATTTAGTGAAGGCAGTTGAATATATTTTGTAGGTGATTTGAGCTGGTATGGCATTCATCATATAATTATTGAATTAATGTTTCCTATTTATTTTTAATATTTGTATATTTGAATTTAGATAATAAATGTATTAGAATATTCGTTGATTGAAAAATTAAACCTATTGAATGTCTTTAATAATTAATTACATTATTGCTTTAAGAAACCAGTTTTCAATCCTTGATAAATTTGTTTTCAAGTTCATGAATTTTTCATTACGAATGTTGAATTTAAATACCTATCTATTAAATGAATGCTACAGAAATTTTATTTATTTATTGGAGTTTTGCCAGCCTAATTGAAATTTGATTTAGTTTTAATTAAACATTAATATGACAAAGGTGTAAAAATTAATAACAAAGAATAATAGTTTGCACAAACCTCCAAATACTATATTTATGAAAGGTAATACCATTCACTGATGCATCAACGTTATTCATCAGGCCTTTTTTTTAAAAAAAAAATGTCATGAGAATTTTTATAACTGGAGCATTACTAGATTGTCAAAGTAGAATATAAATTATAACAATTTTAAAAATTATGATAAATGACTGAAAAAATTTACATTTATAAAATATTTGGATTTATTTACAATTGCTGTAATTATAATTTATAATTATAATGTTTATTAAATATTTGAACAAATTCTCATTAAAATACTACAAGTACATATTGAAAAAATATAATAAATATTATTTACAACTTATGACAATATCTTTTCTTTTTTTTTTTGTGTATATTCTGTAATTATGATCTTAGAGGTATGAAATAAGAAAAGTTATTAATATGAATTTATGATGTCATTGCATTTCTTTCTTTTATTGATATTTAAATTAATTGGTATCAATTTCAGCACTGACATGACTGAACATTTTCATATTTATAAAATATTTTTATTTATTTATAGCTATTGTAATTATAATTTGTAATCATAATTTATAACAATAATAATATGGTCTTACAAATATTTGATGAATTTTCTAATTCATTTATTATGTTTTTAATGAAATCTAATTGTTATATCACTAGTTGTAGAAATTTTTTTAAAAATCAAATTAGTTTCACTTTTAAATCTTTTATTTTTTCATAGGAGCATTTTTTTTCTTTATTTTTCCTTTCGTATAATTTACAGTTAGATAAACTTTTTTTTTTTTTTTAAAAAAAAGAAGTTTTATTGAATTATTTTTTACTTTCCTATATCTCAAATTATAAATCAAAAATAAATATATAAATTTATCCTCTTTGTGCATGTTTTTTACTCTAGTATGTTTTGATAAATAAAAATATTTACATGATGGATTTATAAGTGTGGAAAGTGATAGAAAATCGTCAAATAAAAGAAATTAAAGCTTATATTCAAGAATCATTGAAGTATTCGTTATGGTAGAAATTTAGTTTAAAAATATTATAAATAGTTAAATGTTTATAAATGAAAGTTGGATTTGTTTTGTTTTTTTTATAAGACAAATTTTAATTTGATCAAAATATTAAAATACTTGCAGTAACAATGCATTTACGAAAAGAGAAACGAGATAGAATAACATGATAACTATTATTTTGTTCCAGAGATGTTATGTGTATTCTAATTATATTTTTTAATTGCTGAATCCAAAATTGAAATCTGACTTTTTTCTATCAGATGATTTTTTGTTCCTAATACCATATTTATATTTTCATTATTTAGCATAGTTACCATATTGTTAATACAAACCAAACATTTTTCTTTTTCTTGAGAAAAAATACCTGATACTAATATTGTATTAGCAAAATAAGTTTGGTGTAATATATTCACTTCTGTTACAAACATGAATCTAATTCTGTATGTAGTATCAATTTAGATACAGATATTAAAGGGTTTACAGCTAGAAAGTATTGCTTTTTTTAAAAATATTATTTTTTCTAATTGTATACTAATATTATATTAATACCATGCTAGATAATTTAATTGTTCCATTTTTTTTTTTTTTTTTGCTATATCTATGATTGAACTAGCCTTTAAATTCCAGAAACATATCATCATTAGCAAAAAAAAAAAGTAATCTTTAACCATGGGATTTAAATTAACATATGGGCACTTGCATATGTTGTGTGAAATATGCAAAACTATTTACAATATAGCTTTAAACATTTCATATCATATGCCATTTGCTATACCAATAATTTAGGAGGATTTAAAAAATTACATGATTGATATTTCTCCATATAAATACAAAAGGGATCACTTCAATGAAATATCTAATTTGCAATTGGTAATAAAATAGTTTGCTGTGTTTCCAGTATAATCTTCTCCATAGTATGTAACCTTAAGTAATGAGGAATCAAAGAAAGTTTTATGGCAGATCGCAAAAAAAAAAATAAAGAAATTTATATATCTATATTCCAGATTACTTGGTCTTCTAATGAACCACATTTGCTATCATGAGGTGATCTGAATTATCTTTGTTATTGGATTTATCTAAATAACAGACTGATGTTTATAGTTTCAAAATTAAAAAGTTGTTGCAGTTGATATTAAAATTTATGTTTTATAACTACCATGATGAATTTGAAAAATTCCTTTTCCATGAAAATGGTTTTGTTTTTTAAAGCTGTAAATTTAGTCTTAGTTATGAATGCAATGTGAAGGAGTGATACTTGTTCATTAACTCTTCAAAAACCAGCGTGGAGTTAGTCAGTTGTCGTAGTAGAAATTTTTTTTTTATATATATGTCTAAACATGTTGCCAATCTGAAAGATTCCTATAGCAACATGAAGTTGCTTTTAGAAAAACTTCATTATTAAAAGTATAAATGGAATATCTGAGGACATTTAACTTTGCTAAAATGCATCTATGTTATACTAAACTGTGTTGTTTTTGTGTTAATAGAAAGGATTGACATGCTGTTCATAATATTTGCCAAAATATGCTTAAATTTGTTTCAAATAAGAGAAATGTTCTTAGCAGTGCACTTCGTGACTTTGATAAAAAGACTACTCTTTCCTCACATCTCACCTTAGGATTTATGGAAACTATCAAGATTAAAAGATATTTTTATAAACTCTCAAATCAAAAATTATTAAATCATGAGAAATTTAAAGGGAGAGTTGAATGAAATTGAGAAAGACATGTAGCAAAAATATCTGCCTAAATATTTTCTGAAATAAAAAGGCCAAAAAGTTTTCTGAAATAGTTAGGGATCCATGAATAATTTCTTCTGAATTTTTTCCAGTAAATCTGAATACTGTGATAATTATTGGCCAATATTTTTGATAGAATATTCCTAATATGGAAAAATATTATCAACACCTGTGAAATCTTGTTGTGTTTAATGACTATTTCTAAACTTTTAAGAAAGTATTTCTGAGTCAAAATATAACCAGAAAATCTTTGCGAAGCTACTTTTTAAAACAGGTTTGTCTTTGTGTTCAGATTTAAAATGAACATGTAAATATGTAGCTTATAAATTTATTTGAGTTCATAGCAAAAAAATTATGTAAGAATCGGATATTTTCATTCTTGAAATATACCTGACTTATGTGTATATATATATTGTTTCAAATATATGTAATAAATTTGCTTGATATATTTGCTGCTAAACTCAAATATGTTTGTAAAATTTCTCTATTCAGTAAGGCTTTTTTTTTGTGGCATACAATATAATTTTCAAAAATCTATATATGTTTATTCTTATTAAATTCTCATTAGAATGAACAAACCTGTAAATTAGTAAAGTAATAAGATTCAATGAAGATGTTTATAATTGCTTTGAAAAGGAAGAATGTTGATTGTTTTGATTAAAGTCTATGTGGAAAGTAAACTTTCTAATAAAATTAACTAATAGGAAAATAAATACTAAGTTGCAATCCATTTGTTTTTGTGATTTTAGAGAGGCAAGGGTATATCATGAGAACACTTTAGATGAGCAAAACTCTGGATTCTTTTGACACAACAATTCATATGCAATTAATCTCATTTAATTTAAAGTCAAGAGGAACAAAAATAACTTTTTAATAAGAGGTACAGATTCCATCAAAATATGAATTAAAAATAAAAAAATAAAGAGAAAGTTGTTTAAATAGTATAACAATATTAATATTTATCTGTATTGCTTTTATATTATATGGAGGATTGAATATATCCTATAAATAATATTATTTCCATCAACTAATTATAATAATTATTTATTCAATAATTATATGCAACATATTAAAAGACAAAATTAATAATTCAACTCATAAAATAGATCTTCTACCTTTAGTTGATTTTTCATTTATTTTACTGATTTAATTTTTCTGATTTGTCAGTGTATTATTCCTGAGTTGTTTGTTTTTTGTTTTTTTTTAATGAGTGAATTTCAGAATAAGTTGTCTATCATATTCATATTATAATGTTTTCATTTTGTTTTAATATTCATTAACATTATAAACTTTCTGTTTACTATCACTGGTAATATTAATACTGTTTAGTTATAATAGTGTATTGTGCAGTTATTCAACCTGCTTTTAGAGAATTTGACATCTTTTTATTTTCAAATAAAACATTTTTAATTTGTTGCTATATTTCATTCTTTTGCTATGTCAACTTTTTTTTTCTTTTGTTCCACTTTGTTATTACAATAATTATAAGTTTTTTTTAGGTTGATCGATTTTATCTTTACACTCATTGGAATACAATAAAGATTATGAAATTATGACTGAAGTCAAAATCATTGCTATACATATAAATGCTTGAAACTCTTTCAAAAAAGCAAGCATTATTCATACATTTAATGAATAATATTTTTGTTGTGTAATATTTACTACATCACTCTCACATAAGGTAGGGACTAGTTCCTATCCACTTATAACATCTTATGGAGGGATATAATTATAAACATGATCAAAGACATGTGAAAAAAATTACGATACCCAAGATAAACATTACATGCTGAAACAGCATTCATCAGTTGGCTTAGATCACAAGCCTTTACACATATCTTTATCATTGTTAGTATACATAAATGGCCAATTACTACACATTTTAATTGATGTATCAAATTTGCCACCCTCACAACCTTGACACAAACCACTTAATGAAAGTATATCAATTTTTATTACTCATTCATTAGACTAGAGATTATTTGGTTAATGAATAATATTTCTGTAGTGTAATTTTCAGCATCACTCACACAAGATAGACATACATCATTTATACTGTAGTAATTGACTACCTATATATATTGAACAGTAATAAATATATGTGTAAGAGATTGGGATCTGGGCCACTGATGAGTATTTGTTCAGCATGAAATATGCATCTTGGGATTATACATCTTTTTCACATATCTTTAGTCATATGTTTATGATTACACTCCTTTACAAGGTATTAAAAATAGATAGAAACCAGTTCCAACCTTGTATGAGAGTGGTGTAATGAAAATTACACTTCAGAAATGTTTTTCATTAAGCAGATAATCTCTAATCTAATGAATAACTAATAAAAATTATTAATTATCAATACATTTCTGTATAGTATCAGTTAACATGATTTTATGTTTGTTGCTAATGATTAAAGCCCTCCCCCCTTCTTTTTTTCTTTTAACTCACTAATTATCATTCAAAGATAATTCAGCTTTCTTGTAATGTTAAGCAGAATTATTTTAGTTTGAAAGGGTGATAAAATAAACTGAATTATTATTAGAGTCTTAAGTGGAATTATGTAATTAAAATATTTGTATGCATTTTTTGTATTCATATATATATGCGTGTATGTGTGGGTTTTGTGTAAGTATAAATTTATATATATTGGGCTTATACAAATAGGAACAGCTTTTATTTATTTCAGAAAGAGAGGAAATATTATGGAGTAATATCATATATACAAAAAAGAATTATAAATATTTAACAGAACATAATGAATGCATTTTGTTTATAAGGTAGGATTTTCCTATATTTATATTTATGTATGTGATATGTGTGTATGCACATACAAATTTATTATCTGGGGAAGAAGAATAGTTTGCATATATTTATATTTAAATAATTGATTTGTAGAATTAATAACTTTTGTTTTTGCCCTTTAGTTTGAATAAATATTAAAAATAATAATTTTTATTTTTTAAATGTATATTGAAAAAATTTATTATTATTATTATTTTTGCTATATTTTTTTGTATTAGTTATATAACATTAGTTTGTTGTGATTTTATTTTTTTAATTGCTTATACGTGTATATGTGCATAACTAAAAACTTGTGTAAAGCTAACTAATTTATTTATTTATTTCTAATCTCTGTGTCATTTTTTCTTTCCCGCTGATAATGTGGCTATTTTCAACTAATAGTGTGTTCTTCTATCTAGCTTACATGGAGAGGGAGATGAAAACGAGATCATATTTGAACCCCTCTATCTACGTTATGACTATGATGATAACATCTATGTGGATCTTTGTTATGTTGAGTTTAACAAACGGGAGGTATAAATCAAGATTGACCAGTTATTATTATTATTATTTTAATTAAAATTGTTTTATATATTAGCCATAGCCCCTTACTTCTGGCAAAGTCAAGGTACTGCTGCTGGTAATAATTTTGTGACATGGTGAATCTTGTTAATTAACTCCACTAATATTTTATTTGGTGATGTGAGCTATGCATGATTGTATGTTAGTGATTGCTTATGTATTTTTGTTATGTTTTTTTTATCCCGTTTATTTTTTTTCTTCTGCCATTTTTATTATTTATTCTGTCTAGTGAAAATGATTTGCCCGATGAATTATATGACACAGTTACTAATGAAGATGAAAATGATATATATGAGGAATTGTGTAAAGTTCATAGGCAGAAAGTTCAGGTAAGATAACAGAAAACATCTCTGGGAAACTAACTTCTAATTTCTTTGCAATTTCTTAACGTTGAAATTGAAGCAGAAATTTTTTTTTATAAACATTATTAATTGTTGTTTTGAATATTAAAAAGAAATTAAATTAGTACTTTATTTTAATTTTAAAAAATTGTTAACAGTATGTAAAAAAACAAAAAATTTTAATGGTTTTATATTGTATAGAAAAATATTCACTGCAAAATGAACGTACTAAGTATAGTAAGTAAATATTAAAAAGAAAGAATTATAACTGAATCTCCTTAGAAAATACATTTATTGTCATTATGAATTGAAAGTTCTTTAAAACTTTATCAAAGTTGATAAATGTTATGATATATCAATCTCAAAAATTGAAACAGAAATGAATTGAAATAATTTGTTTTAATAGTTAGAACTATTATCATAAAAGCTAGTTAATAAATAACCTTAAATAATTGAATGCAACATTATGATTTAAATGTCAATTCTAAAATTCGTTACTGGTTTAAAATTTTATTAATGAAAAATATTATCTGTTTGACATGTATTAATTTAATTAAGTATATTTATGCTTAGCAAAACAACTTCATTTTTAGTAGCATAAATGTATGTTTGCCGTGAAACTTTATTATATCCATATCTTATTCTTCCATGTTAATCATTTGCATAAATCAATGTTTGAATTTCATCAATTTTTCAAGTACCTTTTTTTTTTTTTTTTTTGCAATTGTTGTTGATAAATCATGATTACAATTTAAAGTGACATTTTTGTTATTTTATTAAAGGAAAAAGTAACCATATCTCATAAAATATGTCAAATTAATGTCAATTTATTTATTTTTTCTAATTTATAAAATCAAAACAAATAAATTATTATTATTATTTTAATGATTACATATATATGTGATATTGAAATTACATACAAACTAAACTTTATAGATACACACACTTTGCAAGTGATAGATGTGGAATATTTTAATTATAATATCTGAGATATATTTAAAATTAATAATTAAAGTTGAAATTTTAGAAGCACAATAATTCAATAAATAACCATTAAATAACTTTCTAATTTACAATAGGCTTTTTTGTTCTATCATTATTTACATATCCATTTATTTTTTTCTGATTTTTTGAAAAATGATGAAAGAAATAGTTGTTTATATATATCAGAAAAAAATATTTTAACAGATGTGGCTGCAATATTTTAAAAAAATATAATATTAAGATATTTAATGAAATAGATTATTTTATTTATAAATGAAAATAATGTGAATTTTTAGATTAACTTATACCTGTGTGTATGAATTCAAAATTTTTTTAATATATATATATATTTTTAAGATAAACCAACTCATGCTAGATTTGGGTTATTGTTCTAATTTAAACAGAATATACTTGAAATTTGAAAAATTGCATTGTAATTGTAATAAATGTAATTCTTTGAAAATAAATCAAATTTTAATTTCTATTTATAATACATACTGCTTTTTTTTTAAAAAAAAATTATTATTTTCATATAGTGCACCCAGTAATAATTATTTGAAAATAATACAAATAGAGTTGAAACATGATTTATTATTATTTTATGAGGCATTTATTTAATAAAATATAAATAGTAAATAGAAAATGATTTTGTTAAATTTTGGGGTAAAAATATGCCCATAAATTATTAAAATATATTATTATTCTGCTTCATTTTCATCAGTTTTTTGATTTTTTTTAAAAATGGCATTTCACATTATTCATCTAAAGGTAAGGTTATTTATATTTTTTTCTCTATATTATTACTATTATATTTTACCTTATAATCCAGTAGTGTTGCTCATTTATAACATTTTTTTTTAAAAAAAAAAGATTATCACAATGCTCTTGTGTTGATAAAAAAAGAAATTATGTAAAATAAATTTTCTAAAGCTTCATAGAGATTTTTTAAATATATATGTTAAAGATAAAAGGTAAAACTGCCCTTCATAGGATAAAATGATGTCTACTGCAGTTCTCAATTAATATAAATAAACAAAACTTCATAAATACTCTTGCTCACACAGGAGTGAGATCTTAGTTCATATAATAACCAATGACTATTAGTATAGAATTTTATATTTTTTAAGTATTGAGCTGTTTTAGCAGAAGTTTGGTTGGCTTATTATATTAAAAATGAGTTGATTTTGTAGAAAGAAATATTTTTGTTTTATATTCATGGAGTCATTATTGATAAGTTAAAATGAGAATTGTTGTTTACTTATTAGAAGTTTATATATATTTGTTGATATATTTGTAACCTTTACTACTCTCAGTTCTTATAAAAATTGTCATAAAATTGCTGCATTGAATTAAATTTAATCTTATCAATTTAAAAAATATAAAATTAGCATTAAATTTGAAGATTTTTTATTATTTTTGTTGTTGTTATCATTTAATAGTTAATTTTACTTCATAAAGTGGGTATTTTAGTTTACAACGGTTCAATAATTCTTTTGTAAAGTTGTTGAATTATACTATAGACATCCTAAACTTGATTTTTTCCATTAAGTTAAATTTCAAAGTTGAATTTTCCATGTAAATGCATAATTATCATCAACCATGATACAGATTTTGAAAATATTTAACCAATAAGAATAAGCTTTATAGAATATCATGAAGGATGTTCACACAGCACAATGCAAACAAGAATTGATAGTAGCCAATTTTTTAATACTTTGCCATTTATAAGTGGTAGGAATTGTTTGTGTCAGATTTTTTTTTTTTTAAATTTAGTTTTTTTTTTATTGTAATATTTTGTTTATATTATTTGATAATAATTCATTTTATTTACTTTTATAAATTTTACTATTCCTAATATGCTAGTTCTTTTGACAAAAAAAACAAACAAACTGAAATGTTTCAATTAAGTTTTATTGCATACAATTATATTTATATTTTATTGCATAGATATGTATTAAAAGGGTCTATGAATGTATTATTGGAGGGAGGGGGGGTACTTTGTTAAGAAAATAAGTTTTAAAATATAAGTCTTTTTTCTCATTTATGTTAATGCTTTATTCATTTACAAGAATTAAATTAAAACATAACTTAAAAAAAACTAGATTAAAACTAAAGGTAAATTTAATTGAATTCCTTATACACAAATGCGCACACATACATAAAGATTGACACCCACAAACTAGAAAGTAAAATTTATTAAATATTCACAAGCACACACACATTTTAAAATATACACAAATATCTTAAAATAAGAGTGAAAGTATATGTATAAGTTTTTACTTTTAATGATTTTAAGAAATATTTGTCTTTTATTGTATCTCTATTTATAAGAAATAAAAAAGAATGGAGAAATATGGAAGTTGTCTAATCTATAAAAAAATAAATATTTTAAGAATATGTTTACAAAATAATGTACAAATACATCTTGAGCTAAAATTATGGCTTAAGTAATTCCTGTCCAAACAACTCAGACTTTCTGAAAATATATCATGTGATAAAGGATATTAAAAAGAGTGCTTTCTCTATCATTAGATTCTGATATTTTTTTATAAACTGACTAATGTTATGTAAGAATGTATAAACTGCAATAAGAAGGAACTGCTGTGATTTCTTTTTCTTGGCCCACTCATGTCTTCAACACTATTACCCGGAACCTTGGAAGACTTTGCCTATGTAATGAGATAGAAAAACCTATTTCCAGATATTATGGAACTTCACACACTATAACTCAAACATTTTCTTATTTACTTTCTCTTTATTTAGAGTTATCTTAAAATTTAAACATAATTTTCAACTTCTGAAATTTCATTATAAAACATTTAAATCCAGCAAATTATGTTAAAATTAATAATTTTTATCCAAAATAAATGAATAGTCCACATAGTGGTGCAATAGAAAATGAATGTCTTAATAAAGAAGTTTTAAATTTGGAAGATTGTTTTAAGAATTTTAAATAACTTAAATGAAACTTTTGTTCATAATTAAAACACACACCCCCCCCCATAATTAAATTCTTAAAATGGGTAAATTTTTTAGTAAACTGTTAAAATGTGTTTCCATCCCAAAGTGTTATTAAAACAGGCAAAACTCTCCATACACTAGTGCCACTCAGTGCAAGTCACAGTAATCAATGAGTGGGACTACTGTATGGAGAGTTTTGTCTGTTTTAATAACAGTTATGAGCAAGCATAAGAAATGGTGATCATATGATATCCCAAAGTGTTCTACTTATAAAACTTGACAATCTATTTGAAAAGAACTATTTCATATTCACTACTTGCTAAATATTCTCATAGATTTGCCATTATTGAGGACATCCACAGTCTATAGAACATTTACTCTTAAAATACTCTGCTCTTCAGGTTTATTGAATACTAATAGCACATTCTAACATATATCCATACTTAACAAGATTGAGAATATCCACAGAAGTCTATTTTCTAACATAAGAATGGCTACTTTCAATTTACTCACTGTTTGATTTAGCAGATGCTGTTTGGTTTTTAATTCCACATCCCTTATAAATTTCCAATTTTTATTTTTTAAACAAATTAGAGAAAATTAAACTTAATCAAACTCAACTTCCTTTCTTCATATTTTTGCTCCTATCTAGAGCTTTATTTCATTATGTCACATTGAGTTAATTAAAATCAGAGACCCATTACTAAAATGTTATATTAATAGAATGTAACAGAATTTCTAAATATCATATAACCTCAGCTTGATTATAGAAATTGGCAATTTTTTTTTTCATTGCTTTTTATTGTATAATTCAAATTATCATATTAATGTTTTTCTGCATACTGTCAGGAAAATCTCATGTAAATTATCAGACTAAATAAAAGTTCCTTTTGTTTTTTGTTGATTTTTTATTCTGTTTTTATAATTTATTGTCATCATGGAAATAAGAAGAATTATGTAGATTAATGAAATAGCTTTACATGTCATATGTAAAATTCGTAAGTAAAAATGCCTAACCTAATTTATACATTAACTGTCAATGTTTCCATCATACTTGGAGAAAATGATTCAAACCCTTTCATCTACTTATAATAAAATCTTTATGGAACCAGGCAATTGTGTCAACCTTCATTATGAACTTAATTATTTTGCTCTCTTGCCTATTTTTCATTAATTTGTGCATTAAAAAAAAAAGTATATATATATTATCTTTCACTTTTTTCCAAATAAATAAGTAAACATTCCAAACAAGAATAAAGAATTATCAAAAAAAAAAGATAAGGAATTTTAAATACTTTAAATTTTATTATATTTTGATAGACAAAATACAGTTTTTCATTTTAGGTAAAGAATTATAAATTAAACAAAGGACAGTTTTTCAAATGTGTGATTGCACACACCAATGCCTTTAATTAAATTTATAACCTAGTTAAATAAAAGTAAATTATTTCTCAAACTATCAAAATCTTTAGAGTTACATAAAATGTATGAAGGTTTAGTTTTTACTTACATTATGTTGTATCTGGAAATATCTTGATAGCCAAAACTTTGGTTATTATCAAATATAAATAGTTGTATAATGTATTTTACCTTTGCTTGCTTTTAGGGTGAGAACAGTTTTAGCTTAATAAAACTTTATATTCAGTAGATCTATGGCAAAAGATCCATATTTTTAAGATAAAGGTTTTTAGAAGAACTTACTTTCAGAATAATTTTTATCATATTTATTACTTTGTGCTGAGGAAAAATTATATCCTCATGCTTATTATATAGAACCATGATAGGATTGAGTTTGTAATGTTGTTACTAATTATTAGTTGAAATGTATTAAGATGAATGATATGTATCATTTTGGCAACAGTAATTTTTGCCCCACTATTTTGAACTATTGAATTTGCTGAATGTTTATATACTGTACTAAGGCAGAACATTCTTTTTAAATCCCATGTAGGTTTGTGAGAAATCTGTGTATTATGATATGATGTTTTTTTATATATATCTATATGCTAGCTTTAACATATTTTTCAAAAAAACACATATATGTTTTGCACTGACATATATGAATACACACATATTTACACTTGCACACTTTACATAAGAAATAAGATTAAATTCTTTAGATTAAATATTAAAATGATAGTATATAGCTTTTTATAATAATAGATATCTAGAAAATATCACAAGCTCACTTTTATTTTATGCATGCATATGTTGTTAAAATGGTAGCAATCCCCCCTCCCCATAATAACTCAGTGCAAGCTTTAGTAGTCACTGAATCACAATCCCTTTCCAATGCTAGCTTGTGGATTTCATCAGTGAAAAGTCTTGATCTGGGAAATGTGCAACTGAATTTTTGAATCTAATGCACCTCTTCTCCAGTACACACCTTTTATCTTTTTGCTTAACTATTAAGCTATCAGTCTAAACTGAAAAGCACACCAATGTTTTCAATCTAAACTAATTTGTTTTTAAAGTCACAGAGATCTGAAACCAGTTCAGTATCTAAATTTTAGTGTCCTTGATTTTTTAATGGCCATAGTCACCTTTGTCATTTTGGTATTAAACCATTAAAACATTGCTTGATCATTTTTCTTTATGCTTACACAAGTTATTAAAATGATGACAATTTTTTTTGCCCCACAATAGTTAAGTAAAAAGATAAAAGGTGGTTTCTGGAGAAAGAATGCATTAAATACAAAGATTCAAGTGCACTACCTCCAACCAAACCTGCTCACTGATGAAAGGCATAATCTAGAAATTAATCTGGGAAATTTTGGATGGGTAAGCATTGGATAGGGATTATGATGCACAAGAATTGAAAAAAATTGCTACTGTTTTAACAGCTTGTCTTAGCATAAAGAAAAGGTAATCATGTGATGTTTTAATGGATTAATACCAATCCTAACCAGAGGAAGAAATATGGTTATTTAAAATACCAAGGACATCAACATATATAGATGCTGGTTATAGATCTGTATGACTATGTACACAAATTATCTTGGATTGAAAATCTAATAATAGAAAGAAAGTAAAATGGTAGGTGCTGGAGAAGAGATGTCTTAGATACAAAGATCTAGGTGCCAAGTCTCTTTGGCTGAAGAAAACCACAAGCTAGAAACTACTCTGGGGTTATTTAATGGAAGACCACTGGATAAGGATTATGATGTACAACCATCTAGCACCTATTGATTACTAAAGATTGCACTAGATGGCATTATTGTGGAGAAAGAATTGCTACTGTTTATCTAGAAAATACCTAATCATTATTTATATATATATTTTGTTAACGAAGATTAATTGAAAAGAAAAAAAAAATGTAAAAATTTCCATAGGTATTGAAGCAATG